>JANUYF010000004.1:197188524-197788524 GCA_026167975.1 Phrynosoma blainvillii
CTTCTCTCTGTCCCACCACTTTCCCAGGCTCATTTAGTGGGAACAAGAGAGAGGGCCTTCTCAGTGGCTGCTCCCAAGCTTTGCAACTCCCTCCCTAGGGAGGCCAGGATGGCTCCATCCCTGCTATCCTTCCAGTAGCAGGTAAAGACGTTCTTGTTGGCAGGCCTTTACAAATCAATAAGATCTGGGAATGTTGTGTAACTTACATTTTAAGGTTTGTATTGTAACATTCGATTATAAGTCATAGCTGTTTTAACATTTAAAATGGTTTAATTGTTTTTTAAATTTCATATTTATATTTTTAATGTACTGTTTTAAAAATTGTATTGTCTTAAATTTGCTGTTCGCTGCCTTGAGTCCCTATATTGGGAGAAAGGCGGGATATAAGAAAATAATAGTTTAAAGCAAAAATACTTGCATTTTGAATTGGATTCTGAACTAACTGGAAGTAAATATCAGTGTCTGAGGACAAGTGCCATAGGCAATTTTCAAGGTGTATGCCCTGAGGAAATTTCACTTTCTTTACTTAGGCAGCACCTTGCTCCCTAGTTTATTTTGAAATTTCTGGAAAACAGTCTGTTTCTTAAAACGGTTTCAATACTCTCTATAGAGGAGCATCAAGAATAGAGTACTGGGAAGTTATGTGTTCAGATGTATAACTATACTTACTAGTTTAAGAATAGGACCTCTTGAAAACAAATGTTTTAACTGTCTTTGGTTTTGTTTCAGAAATTGGAGATATTGCTGGTGTTGCTGATGTTACAATTAGACAGTCATATAGGCTGATTTATCCAAGGGCTCCAGATCTCTTCCCACCAGACTTCAAATTTGACACTCCAGTGGACAAACTACCACAGCTGTAAAATTGCTAAGCCCACTTCTAGATTTTAAAAAAAGAAGCAGCTTTTTTTTACTTAAAAAATTGGTGTATAAAAACAATACAGCTGAGCCTTCAAGTTATCGAACTGATTAAAGAATGTGGAAAAAAACCTGAGAAATCAGAGCACACATTCCACTTGTCGATGAGATACTTTTGTGGCATTTTGTATGTATATATTAGTGAAAGTAACTATTTAACAACCATTGCAACAGGCTTCATTTCCTATTGTATGTACTTAAATTTCTTTTGTAGAGACCTAGTAAAATGTATTTTGGAAAATGTGTCAAATTCTACTTCCTGAATAAACAGTTTTCCAAAAACATTTTCTGTCCTGCAAGTTTCACTTCATGTGTCCTTGGTCTAAATAAATATAACCTTGGAAAATAAAACATTTCTTCAGTTTTCTATTGAACTGTATCTTTTTCAAGGATTTTTATGGTTCCTTGACAACTGTTAAAAACAATATATACAAATGTAAGTTCTGAACTAGAGAAAACGTACTGTTTTCTTGACATCTTTTTAAAAGTCAAACATATGTTTTGATCTTTACATTAGCTTAATTTTCATTCATTAATGGGGAATTATTGCTTACCTCTGATTTCTTCTGTTGTTGCTTGGTTTTTGAGTTGTGGCTGCTCTTAGTATGCAGGAGATGTTTTTTGTGGGTAGGGGGATTGTGCTTTTTTGGGGGGGTAGGGGTCTGTTCAATTGAACATTTTGTTCTTCTTGTGTGCCTTCAAGTTTTTTTCTGACTTACGGCAACCCTAAGGTAAACTTATCCTGGGGTTATCTTGGCAAGATTTGTTCAGAAGAGATTTGCCATTGCCTTCCCCTGAAGCTGAGAGTATGTGACTTTCCCAAGGTCATCCAGTAAGCTTCATGGCCAAGCGGGGAATCAAACCCTGGTCTCCAAAGTCATAGTCCAACACTTAAATCACTATGCCACACAAGGTTTCTCAACTGATCATGAGTATGCCGTTATCAATAAGGGAAGGATGTAGGCTGGAATAATGTATGGGATTTATTAATGCAAAAGCACCATAGTTACATGGCTACACAGTGAATCCTGGCCAGATTGCTCCAGTCCCTACTTTCTGAGAGGCAGCTGCTGCAATAAATGGGAATGTTCCTTTCTCACTTGGAAGCAGCTGACTGCCATTCCCACCCCCTCTGTTGTGACTGCTACCAGCCCTACCATTTCCGCCATGTTGCCATTCACGTTCCTGCTGATCCTGCTGGGGAGCCATATCAACTCTGAGGTCACATTCAGTATCGCAGACGTCTTCAAGCTTCAGGTGGCACTATCAGTCTTGACACTCTCCACACTGAGACATCATAGACGCCTAGGAGCTCCAGGTCTATGACTGGATTCTGTTATTCCAGATACAGTGATTCTTCAGTCACTATGCTTACTGCTGTGAGAATCAGGGTAAGTACCATTATTATCTGGCTCATAGACATCCTTGGCCTAGGCATTGGGAACACATTTCAGCCATTGCTTTTGATGAACATGCCACTCAGAATATTGGCTATGCCTTAGAGAGACCTTTGGTAGCACAACAGGAACCTGTACTGTCTAGTTCCCTAACGCTACATGAGGTTTCTAGGCAGACTGCTAAGGAGGCTCAACCTTTGGATGGAGGCCTCCATTCCAGCTCAAGTGTTACAGCCTTCCACCTCGACTACAGCACCTTGAAAATAGGGTTGGATTTGGATTTGGCCATTGTCTCACTGAGGAAGTCCCCATTCATTTTGCCTTAGGCTCCTCCTGTCTCATGGATGATGTTGAAGCTTTTGTTGAGGAGATGATGAGGATAGTGAAGTCTCTGGGTCTCTGTCTTACAACCATAGTTACAGATCAGTGTTCCACCTTGTTCACACTCAAGTAGCCATGTCTGCAGTAGCCATGTCTGTGTTTCCTTACCTAGTCTAGGTCGTCCATAAATCCTGGCATCTCCCTCTTGCTTCTCATGCTCAACAAGATCAAGAACCTCTACAGGGTTCAAGACTGGGATATACCCTGGCTTGGTCAGTTCAGTCATGGATGCTGCTCAGTGTTGGGGCATCTTGAAGGCTCCATTCAACATCAGCTGACGAGGGGAAGAAATTGAGTTCACTAGCAAGAACTTCTATTCATCTGCTATCCTCTGCAAGATTTCAAACTACTTGGCCTGTGCTGGAGCATATCAGCAGCAGCTGTAGGAAAATCAAAGTCCTACCCTCAACAAAGTGGAGGATGAAGACTGTAAGATAGCCTAATTCCTCCAATCTGAGGCTCACTAGTTGGCTGGCCAGCAAATACTGACTTCTCATCACATCGCAGACTGCATTGGCAAAGCGATCATAGAATCATAGAATCATAGAGTTGGAAGAGACCACAAAGGCCATCCAGTCCAACCCCTGCCATGCAGGAACTCCCAATCAAAGCATCCCCCACAGATTGCCATCCAGCCTCTGCTTAAAGACCTCCAAGGAAGGAGACTCCACTACTCTCCGAGGGAGTGTGTTCCACTGTCGAACCGCCCTTACTGTCAGGAAGTTCCTCCTAATGTTGAAGCGGAATCTCTTTTCCTGGAGCTTACATCCATTGTTTCAGGTCCTAGTCTCTGGAGCAGCAGAAAACAAGCTTGTTCCCTCCTCAATATGACCAAAATATAAACAAGGCTATCATATCACCTCTCAACCTTCTCTTCTCCAGGCTAAACATCCCCAGCTCCCTAAGTCGTTCCTCATAGGGCTTAGTTTCCAGACCCTTCACCATTTTAGTTGCCCTCCTTTGGACACGCTCCAGTTTCTCCACATCCTTTTTGAATTGTGGTGCCCAGAACTGGACACAGTATTCCAGGTGAGGCCGGACCAAAGCAGAATAGAGTGGCACTATTACTTCTCTTGATCTAGACACTATACTTCTACTGATGCAGCCTAAAATTGCATTGGCCTTTTTAGCTGCTGCATCGCACTGTTGACTCATGTTCAACTTGTGGTCCATCTAGATTCCTAGATCCCTTTCACACGTAGTCTCATTCACCCAGGTGTCCCCCATCTTGTATCTGTGCTTTTCGTTTTTCCGCCCTAAATGCAGTACTTTACATTTCTCCGTGTTGAATTTCATTTTGTTAGCTTTGGCCCAGCTTTCTAGTCTGTTCAAGTCATTTTGAATTTTGATCCTGTCCTCTGGGGTATTAGTTACTCCTCCTAATTTGGTGTCGTCTGCAAATTTGATAACTATGCCCCCAATACCGTCATCCAAGTCCTTACTGGCACTGACTGGCACTGTGGCCCTCTGAAGGCATGTGTAGCTATGCTCCTCAGAGCTCTCAGATCAGGCATCATTAGTGATCGAAGACTTGTTTGATGGCAGCGGCCTCTGCAACACCAAGACAGGACATCAAATTGGATCATACACAGAAGATGTGCTCCACTGTTAAGAAATACAGTTTTAATCTGTTGGTCCACATAATCCAGACCTCTCTGGGATAGATATAGCATGTCATTGAAGAAATCCTACTGCCTGTCATAGTCTCGGTGCTGTCATACCTTCAGTGCCATCATACAGAAGTCAGCATCATCAACATCAAAGCTCAAGTCTGAACCCACAAAGAAACATCAAGGTGAGACTAAGTGTAGTCTTTGACTCCCTCAGATAACAGCTCTGCTGGCATTTCACTACCAATGTGAATGCTGTCTTAAACAGCACAACTGTACCATCACTGTATCACCAATGCATACATCTCCATTCCAGAATCGACTCAAGAAATTTCACTCTACTCAGGCTCTCATCATGTCAGATTCCTGGATCTCTTTTGAAACGGTCCTGCAGGTGATGACTGACAATACCACTGTCATGTACTACTTGAAACTTGCTCCATCACTCTTTTCACTCTTATGATGCAACAGTTCTGAGACTGGTGCATCAAGAGAGGCGCCACAGTCAAAGTGAGGCACCTTCATGGGGAAGACAATATCTTGACACACACTCAGCAGGATGTTGAATTTGTCACACTGACTGGCACTGTGCTTCCTGGTGTTCTGAAACTGATTTTCCATAGTTGGGGCAAGCTGGTGCTGAATGTCTACACATCTCAGGTGAACACTAAGTGCAGAAAGTGCTCACAGACTCATCAGGGGAGATCACACAGAGATGCCTTCCTGATTTATTGGGGATGTGTTGCCCCTTCCCTCTTCTCATGAGGCAATTACCAAGCTGTCAAGAAAAGGCCACTTGCACCCTGATCATACTCTGATAGCCCCACTGTTGTGGTTCACTCATCTCTGTCTCTCTTCAGAGGTCTACATTCAACTTCCACTCAGAAAGGATCTCCTCAATGTACCAAAGCCAGGTCAGGCACCCTGACTTTAGCCTCTCTATTTGATGTCGTCAGGGATTTCATTGCCGCAGGCCATTGTCCCTCCACCAGGCACTTGTGGGGAAAATTCCAAGACTTTTTGGACCCCCTTGGGGTTCCTCTTTCCAAGACTAACATCAAGCATGTGCTGGACTTTCTGTTCACTTTGTCAACCAGGAGTTTATCCTTGTCTTTGATTTGCTGTTATCTCACTTATTGAGAAATTCTCCTGCTTCCTCGATCTGCTGGTGAAGAGGCTCTTGAAGGGCTACAAGAATTTCCACCCTCTGGTCCTGGACCCAATGTCAAGATGAGGGCTGGAGCTAATCTTGGAACAACTCTGTAGGAAGCCCTTTGAACTCATGCCTTCTTGTGATCTTTAGTTGCTGCTTTGAAAGACTGCTTTCCTGATTGCGATCATGATCACAAGACAGGCTGGTGAACTACGCTCTTTGGGTTCATACCTGAACTTCTATCCCAATTGAGTCAGCTCTGACCTGACATTGCTTTTTTGCTGAAGTTTGCTTTCTACATGAACCAGGAGATTGTTGTTCTTGTTTTGCTGCTAAATCTTGCTTTGGACTTTTGAGAGATGTTGATACTGTCTTGAATTATGGAGGGCTTTGGCCTTCTACATTGACAGGACTAGAGCTTTTCAGGCCTCAAAGATTCTTTGTGTGCTACTTTTCAACTAAGAAAGGACTGCTTGTTTTGTTGGAGCACTTCTCAAAGTGGGTGGTATTGACCATCCATCTAGCATATGAACTGGCTCCAAAGGACTCTGGCTTGAATTCGAGTCCATTCCACATGGGCTGTGGCCATGTCTTCAGCCTTCCTGGTTGCTGTGCTGCTTGAGGACATTTGAAGTCTCAGGGTTTTGGGAGAGCTGTCTGCGTTCCAGTTTGTCTTTGTAGTTTTGCTTCTATACTGGCGTTTGATGTTTCGAGGTTGTTCCACCCCCCACCCCCCTGAAACTACTGTACCATTTTTGCCTTGTCTGGGTAGAAGGCATAATGGGTGGAAGATATGTTTGTTGTTTTGTGTTTCACTTAATGGTCAATAAACCTTCGGCTTGTTTTCAATGACACTCCCACTTCCCTGTTGTTTAGCTTGCTATTCTCCCATTTGTGTGACTCACAGAGACCTCAAAGAATGATGACAGATTGCATACCTGTAGCTGTAGTTCTTTGAGTGGTCATCTGTGAACTCACACCCATCCTTTCCTCATCTTGTCTTGGTTGTCCTATGGACTGCTACATTAACATCTATGGAACTGGTGGTTTCAGCGGGAAGCCCTTTATATAGGGTTGCCAGAGGTGGGTAGGGCTTATCCCCAAATTGCTTCTATAAAATTCTAGAAGGTTTTGAACAATGCACTGTGAATTTACAGATAACCATTTGAACTACAGTTATAGCTATGCAACCTGTTCTTAGCAACCTGCCATGGAGGATTCTTAACCAGACCCAATCTATCAGTCCTACCAAGACACTTCAAAACAGAATGGGTACTGAATTGTCAGTCAAGTGAATAAGGTGTGTACAAATAAATTATATTGTTCCTATACCTTGGAACGTATAGCATGTTCTTGCAGAATACAAGAAAGAGGACATCTTGTCAGACTACTTATGCTAGTTGCATGAGGCTTTACTCCCTCTTTTAAATACCATTCAAGAATGGTATCTGTTAATAACATGGAACATTAATACCATGAACTAGTACTAGTTCTGCAATGCCATTTAAAGGTACAGGTTAATTACTTGATTTGATCAAACATGTAGAACTCCCCAAGAAGTGCACAACAGCAAAAATTGAAGCACTAGATAGTTGAGTGTGGAGCTGCCATTTTCAGGTTGTATGGAAGAATGCCTATTTCTCTCTCCCAGATGTGCTGTATGACATCTTTGGTCACACTGACTTGCAATACTCTACAGGACAAAACAGACCTTTAGAAAGGGAGATTTAAGATGTGGAAAGAAAGAAAATGTTGAAGTCTCCCATGGTACAACAGTATTTCTCAACATCACATGGCTTTGGCTCAAAGTTCCTGTGCTCCATTATGATGGTCATTGATTTGATCCACCATCATCTTAAAGACCTATGGATAGGGTACAGAAAAACCTAGAAAGGGAGGTTTGAGATACATTTGCATGTGGCCAAGGTAACAGACATTTGCTAACTGCTTTGTTTGGGTATGTGGTGACTGATATCTCTTCTCACTTGCTCATTCTGTAAGCAAGGACAGAAGACCGAAATGCATATGATATGCCAGGATTTGTCCATAAGCAATGGAAACTTGTTTATTATAGGTTTGTTAACAAAAATAGGTTAAAATGCAATGGAAGTAGGCTCCTCCCACTCCCTATACTGACCTACTTGAAAATATGAAATAAAATTTAATGTAAGGCTTCCCTTCCTCTAAATTAGATCTTCAAATTGCATTTCATTGTGGTGTGCCTCCAAATCATTTTTGACTTACAGTAACCCTAAGGTGAACCTGTTACAGGGTTTTCTTGGCATTATTTGTTCAGAGGGGGTTTACCATTGCCATCCTTTTGAGGCTGAGAGTGTGTGACTTGCCCAAGGTGACCTGGTGGGTATTTAGGCTTGCGTTTATTCTTATTGGACCCTAATCTCCAGTTGTAATCCAACACTCAAACCGCTACACCACACTATCAAATTGTATAGCACCATTTTAAAAATATAAACTGAATTACTATTTGTACTTGCTAAAATCATCAGTGAACTATAAAACTTTTGGTCATCTCCCCTCCCCCCATGTATTCCCTGAAAACAGTAGAAGAACTGTTATGACAAATCCTATAGCATTTTGAGCAATTTAGATATTGACAGTGAAAATGCAAAACCTGTGTTGAAACAGACTTGATAGCATAGATTTCTGTGGGACAATTCAAGGCAAGTGGCAAATGAATAAAAGGAATGCAACCAATGCTCAACTAGCTCATCTCAAAGGAATGCTTACTATAACGGAAATGATGACAGTTGTCTTGTTTTGGAAGTTACTGTGAATTGTGGTAAAATAGGCAAGGAAGGTTAGGTTAGGATTAAGTTAGCCTAACTGTTATTAAACATGTCGAAGAAGTGCAAAATTATCTACTATGACCAACTGGTAAGCAGAAGTCTACAACGTAGAAAATAAGTAGTACTGGTTTAATTTCATTTAGCTAGAATTCTGAAATATTCCAAAATATAAAACTGTTCACATGGGGGGGGGGGGGGCTGAGATAATGACACCTTTGCTTTTTGTTGGTTTAATGTACTCAAACTGTTCCATGCACAAAATTATATTAAAAATGTATAAAATTACCTTCAGGCTATGTGTATATGAAACATAAATGAATTTGATGTTTAGACTTGGGTCCCATCTCCATGATAACCTAATTATGTGTATATGTAGACATTTGAAAATCCAAAAAACTTCAAAATAAAAAATACTTTGGTCCCAAGCATTTTGGGTAAGGGTAACTCAATCTGTAGAAAGGATTGTAACAAGAGTGTGATGGATGTAGATTAAAAATAGGACCTCTTTGTCCCTAGGAACCATACACCTAATTTTGTAGATTGCTTAATTTAGGCAGTGCTATTTTTGCTTCCTCACTGCTCCAGCAGCATTCTTAAGCCATAATAGTACGAGGGAGTGGATGGTATAGAGGAGTTTATTTAGATCTTGAATCTGCTCAGCATGAAATCTGACATTGTACATTTTAGAAACAAAACAAAATCCAATAACATCATAAATCAGTTCTATATTCTTCTGGAAACCCATGAAATGAGTGGCTTACAATCTCATCTGGATTCTTAAGAGGCAGATTCAGTAGCGCTTGTTACGATGCTACCAAAAATGGCATCCTCCTAGGAGCAGTTTTCTTCCACAGTGATGTATTCCCAAGAACTGCCTGTTAAGACCATCATCTGGAACACAGGAAGAAAGCATAACAAGAAAAAACTTACCTGAATAGCCAGCTCTTGCATATTATGTATCCCTTTGGCAAATATGACTTATTCCACTGTGACATCACAACAGTCATGAAGGTGTTCTTTAAGCCAACTTTTGCAGTATTTTCTGTGAAATCACAGGCGACGGCTCTTCCAACAAGCTTTTCCACTGCCACTTCACTTATACCCTGTTATATGATTTAACCATTACTTGCCTAGCATGATTCCAAGAAGCTGCATTTTGAGCTGAAAAAGGGCTGCAGGGCTGGCAGAACATGGAAAATGTTTATTCCCAAGATTAATGTTGTATTCTCAAGATTAATGTACAGCAGGCCCTTGATATCCAGAAGGGTTTGCTTCCAGGGCCTTCTGTGGATAACAAAATCCATGGAAGCTCAAGTGCCATTAAATACAATGGCGTAGTAAAATAGTGTTTCTTATATAAAATAGCAAAATGAATGCTTGCGTTTTGGAATGTATACATTTTTTTAAAAAATTCAAAACGTGGATGCTTGAATCCATGAATTAAAAAAATTGTGGATAAAAAAACCCATGGATACAGAGGGCAGCCTGTATATCATTAACCTTCATGAGGAAGGGATGACTTGAGGGTCGTTAACATTATTTTATTATTGCATGCATCTTTCTCCCAAAATGGAATTCAAGGCAGCTTACAATAATTTAAAAGGATCAAACTAAAACATTAATTACAAATGATACACAATTTTTTTTCCATTTGCTGTGGGAGCCTTTTTTTGTAGAACCTGGTTCATAGCTGTACCATTTGCAGGAAAATTTCTGTGATGCTCTCCTTTCCTTGATGCATGTGCTTATTTTGCTTAATGGTTACTCCAGCCCTGCCTGAAGCACACAAGGAGAACATCTGTGCAATCTTTTGCTTTTCGCCCTGGACAGAAGAGCAACATATAGAGTCCTTGGCAAGAGAAAATAATTGGCAAATAATAATTGGGTAAGGAAAGGAGAGTTACTTTGAGATCACAGGATACAGTTAAGGGCTTTTCTGGGCATTGCAATACTTGTTCCTATTTTGGGAAGTTTGGGCTCTGATGTGCCTTCAATCAGGCCTCCATTGATACATCTCATGTAGGATTTAAGAACCATGCAAGCAAATGGGATATATGTCTGTCACGATATGCACACACTTCCAGCTGACTGCAGTAGACCCATCTCAACTCAGTTTAACTTGGCTTCCAATTTTACCTCTGAATACTTCCCAAGGGTTTGAGGCAAAATCACACACACTCACCACTGAAGATATACCCGTGCAGTTCTGTGTACTTTTGTCAATGGACTATGGTATCCGAGTTACTTGAACAACCAGTTTTTGACAAAGGTTTAACAAATACTAGATTCTTCCCCACCCTGAAAAAAGGGTTATACAAATCAAGTTCTAAATACATAATTTTTATCTAAAGAAAGATCAAACACAAGAATATAGCACTCAAATCAGTAAATCATATTTTCATATACAAATTTCACTGTTTAAACTTTAATTTGATAGTTAACTGCAAGACAGTTGTAGTATTACATTGTTAAAGGCACATTTCATTTTAATGCATAGTGTACCATTCTAAAATATCCTAGTTTCTTTACAAAGTGCTTCAGCAGCCACATACAAGTATAGCAAAAATATATTTACAATCTAGAGTTTAAAATCTGAGTTTGCCTAAATATTTCAAAACTAGATAAAAATTAGTGCTTTCTTTCACCTTAACTGTGTGAACATACCCTGCCTCTAAAGTTTTGACTTAAGATTACAAACATTTCTGTACAAGATGTAATTACAAAGTAGTTATTTCGGTAGGACTTTCACTGTGAAGCACCTGTTTGGGATGCAGTTGTCTGTAGCGCTAATTTGGAAGGAAAGGGGGCTAGCAGACTGTACCTCAGGTACATAGTGTTTTCTTCAATTAGGAAAATGCTACTTGTAGTGGAAAAGAAATAGCTAACTAGCATCCTGAGAACAAGCTAATGGTACTATTTCTTAACAATAGGTTAAGATATATCCATGATGGTTTTTTTAAAAAACAATAGACGAGCATTTATATTACTCATTATCCTTGTGAGCAAACTTGCAATGTACATTATTCTAGTGAATCCATTACACCTTGTATTTTTGCAAGCCTCTGAAAATATCAAAGCTCTAGCCTGTCACCTTCAAATCAAATGCGTTTATTTTTTTGGGGGGGGGGGGGATGGATCTCAGGCTATAAAAGTATCACATTGGAATCTCATTGTTTCTATTCAAAGTCAACATGGTTAAGTGATTGCTATTTATCTTTTATTCCAGAAAGAGCAGTAAGTCTGAATGACTTTAAACCTCACACAATTTCTTTATTCTGTCCTAGCTGAGGATGAGACTGACAGCAAAAGCCAATTTCAATATGCTACAGAAAGTGGAATGTTATTTTCCACAGACAAACTTAAAATATTTTAGCAGAATATTTGTAAATAATTACATAAGTCTGTAAAGAGTACACACAGTATGTGGTCAAAAACATTTTAACTTCTGAGGTACAGCATTGTGTTAAGAGGCTTAAAATATACAAGTTTTATCAAAAATATTTTATACATTCTCTTAAAACTTATTGCTTTTACCCTTATTTTCAGTTAATTGCCAATGAAAATTATGGAATTCAGTGGCTTGAAAGGTGTATATAAGTACGTTTTCCCTATTAAATCTGGATTCAACAATACATTCACATAGCCACTGGACAAAAACTAAAGGAAGTGGTACATAGTTCACCTATCTGTTGAAACAAAAATATACCAGAAATTCCAAATATACATGTATACCACATGTATACACAAAGGTTCCTCATTCTTTGAAGATGATATGGTAACAACTAAATCAGCAATTGTATGATGACTGACATGGCTAGACAAAATATTTTGGGAAATCAGCATTATCTATGGAGTTAATGTGGAACAGTCATGAATTTAAGAGTACATTGACAATGATTGTGTTTGGGCAGGAAATGCACACACGAAGTATTTCTAGTTAAGACTGAGGAGACATTCTTATTTACATTCTTCCTATTTGCTGGTTGTTTCTCAACGGTGTTTAAAATAGTTAAAAGGCAAACATTGTTTGGCATATGACTTTGGTAAACTTTCCAGGACTTGTCCCACTCCCCCCTCCTTTTTTAAAAAAAATGGAAGCACTTATACTGTTTTCACATAGGTAAGGCTTTTTAACATTTCCCCCAATAAATACCACAGAAAGCTTACAAAACAAGGCATCAATTGTAAATCCCCATTATTTTTAAAAACTCAAGTCAATAGTGTGCTTAACAGTCCTTCAGTCTATAAATTTTTAGATTTTGTAACAATTTTTTATTTGTAAAGGACCAACAGCTTTTGCCTTCTTCCATTAAAGTCTGGGTAGATGGTTATTAGTCTAGCTTAGTTTCTGGTTGCTGTTCCATTTCTTAAGGCATGGTTCCATTCCCCCCCCCCCACCCAATGTTTTCTATTGTAAAAGTGTAAAGATATAGTATAGTACAAGTGTGTCCATATGAGAATGGAACACGGCCTGTACCCACCAATTAAAGCTTAAAGAGCTGTACAAAATTTCCAGTGCTCAAGATTTTTTTAAAAAAGATATACAAAAACAGAGGCCAGACCTCATGTGTATTAAAAACAGTACTTTTAAAAAAAAACTTCATATGATTTGAAAATCAGAAGCTACAGGCAGCACAGAGACCAATCCACTGATTGGTACTGTTCTCAAGGGAGGGAGGTGGGAGAACGCTGTTTTGATGAAGCAGTTTGCTTGGATTTCACAGTGTCTAAAGGATTAACACCAGTCAGCAATGTAGTCAAAGTCTCTGAACATTTCCTGCTGGTCTTCAGAAAGTATCCTAGGCTCTCGGGGTGGAGTAAGAATAGGTGCTTCTGAGGTAAATTCATCGTCAAAATTGCTAACATCTTCTCTTCCTCTTATGACGGGGACAAATGGAGGCTTCACTTTCTTGGCAAGCAATGCATTCCAGTCGATCACCTGTAAGAGAGAGGACATGTTAAGTTTTCTGCTTCAGGCTGTTGCCAGAGTACAACCACACTTTAGTTGGCACTCACCCGGAAAAAGTGATGTTTTTTGACATCTTCAGCATCCTTCTCACCAGCACCAAGGCGTCGTTCTGGATTTCTCCTCAGAAGCTGAAAAAATAGCAAGAAATTAGTCAAACTGAGACTCAGGTTACTACCATGAATTCTCTGATTATCAACTTTTTTTCTAACCTAGTCAATACAGGTGTGCAAATTAAAAATTACCTTTAGGATGCATGTGTTGCCTTTCCAGCTAATTAGATAAGGTTCCGTATTAACTATACATTGCCCTTTACCGCAAGACAGTTCATAGAAGCTTAAATCACAATAAAATCCAAACAAAGCCAAAAAACATGATAATAAAAATTAAATCCACTCCAAAAAATTAGTTCTAAAAAAAGGCACCAAGGCTGCAATCAGTCCAACCAATCTCCACAGCAGGGAAGTAACTAAATTACTTTCTGAACTACTCCCTTCCAGGGAGCATATCAACATAGAAAGGACAATCACTCCAAATGACTGATAAAATGACAAAAGAGGGGAAAGTTTTGTATAACATTCAGCCTCTAGCTTCAGCCCACTTAAATCCTCTCTGCTGCTGTTCTGCTATAAAACTGTTAATGCCAAAGATGACTCGCAGGCATCTTCCTTGGCTTTTTTTTGCAAGTCCCTGGAATACAAGAAGGTGCTGTTTCTTGCTGTTTTTGCAACAGTAGTATCACTAGTGAGTAATGGCCAGACAGCAATTGTATCCGGCAGGAATGATGAAATACACCAGGGAAGCTATGGTGTAATGCTTGATGTGATAGCTAACTATTTTTAACATTAAATGATTTTAAGAAATGTGGTTTTAAAAAAGCTTTAAGAAAAAAAAATGCTTGCATGGTTATAGATTACATTAAAAAATTAAGCACTGGGAGAACTTGCACATTTCAGTTACATCTTACCCTTCTCATGATTGAGATGGCTTCTGTAGAAAGGAATCGAGGATATCTTACTTCATCATTTACAATACTGTCAAAAACCTCCTCTTCATCATCTCCTGGAAAAGGAGACTGGGGGGGGAAAATCACTATATGAACGATTTACAGAAATTAACATTTTAATCAATGTTTCTTCATGAACCAGAAGCCAGAAGAAAGTGAGAGACTAACTTAACAGTCCTGCATCGCATCCACCAGTTCCCTTCCAAATGTAGATTCAAATGCTTTCCTATGCCCTTCATAGATAGATAAAGAAGACAGCTTTATGTTTTGTCAAGCTTACCTCACCAACCAGCATTTCATAGATAAGCACACCAAGACCCCACCAGTCTACAGCTCTTGTATAAGATGTTTCTGTCAACACTTCTGGAGCAAGAAATTCTGGAGTGCCACAGAATGTACTTGTTCTGTCACCAAATCCCATTCCTGCAACAATTATTTATAATTTTTGTAAATAAATTAAAATACTTACAACTTCACCTATATCATACCATCTCAGATTTGTACAATAAAATCAGTTCTATTAATAACATAAAAACAGCAAGAAGTAATTTACACAGATACAAAGAATATTAAACAGTTTAAAGAGTTAAAACAAGACGAAGTCAGTTAAAACTATTTAAAATTTTAAACCAGAGTACATGTGCACATTTGGATAAAATCCATTAAGAACCAAAGCCTTTAATATAAAGCCATGTTTTGCCTTGGTGCTAGAGTGATGTCAGTGTTGGCACCAGCTGGGCCCCTAAGGGACAGATATCCCATAACTGCATTGCCAAAACAGAGAAAGCCCCTTCCCATGTCTCCCTACACTGTGTTGCTTCCACTGGTGCCACAGAGAGGATGGCCCCTCCAACAGACACAGACGGATATAAAGAGAGAGATGCTCCTTGATGTATCAAATATTACAAGCCATTTAGAGCTTTCACTGTTACCATCAGGACCTTGAATGCTAACCAAAAGTGCATTGGCAGACAGCATAATTCCTTTAAGACTGGTGTTATATTGTCTCTGCATCACAGGGGGCAACTGTGGGAGGCTAGAAGACCTTGGAGAGCTGCACCTCCCTCACTACATCTACCTTGTGCACGCACACACACACACACACACACACACACACACACACACAATATCACATTTTTGTATGTCCCAAAACCTCTTCTCTATGGGATGTGCCATGTTTAACTCCCCAGGGCCTAGAGAGTAGTTGTTGTTTAAAAAAATCTTTCCAGATTTTCTAAAATATTTTTTCTCCTGACAACATGCAACCGAGGTATACACATGAAAGAAACAAAACATAACTCTAGCAGCTTCGTGCCATTTAAATATGCTAGACTGTGTCAGTGGCAATGCTAAATCCAGAAGAGTGTGATGCAAAATATGTGCCACTTTTTTATTGAAGTGCAAAAGAAAGCAGATACTCACAAATTATGAACTCTTAATAAGAAAGCATTGATAGTACATAAAGGATATCAGAGTGAGTGAGAGGAGCAACCCACATGAGGATGTTCCTCCCTTCACTGCTAGGAAATTATGATTTTAGAAGTGGTAAGCTACAAGCAAACTAAGCTGTATAGCTTTGGTTTTCTGTATGAGCAGCAACAAAACAGTTTTTGATGCACACTAGGTAAAAGGAACTTAAAACCATATGTACTAGATATACATAGTACATACACCACCATGCAATATCATCTGTGAAGAATAAATGCATGTAACATTTCTCATACTATATTTGGAGAGGTGGGCCCCATGACCTAAATTCTGTAGCTAGTGTGAACTAAAGTAGATCAAAGGGGGATTTGAAGTCCACCCTTACAGAAATTCCACCGATTCTATGGGTTCATTCTAGATAAGACTAGCCAATGGATTTAGGACAATACTTCCCTAATATTTGTCCACAGGCCTTTTACAAAAAAAACCCACAAATATTTCTGCACTTTCCACACAATGAGGTATTCATTTTTTACTCTGAAATAAAACATACCTATTGTTTAACACAATTAATAGTTAAATGTTATGGCCGAACAAAGATCTAACGGGCAGCTGCATCTTCTGCATGCCAGACAGGTGTGAGAATTATTTACATTGATAATCATTAAACTCTTATTTGCTTTTAAATATTACAGTATCACTGTGGGAATATACTTCATTAGGTCCCTTTTCCTACCCCACTCCTGAAAAAAAAAAAAAAGGAAGAGAAAAGGAAAGAAAATGCTGACTATCATATCTAAACATCCCTTTTCTTCCACATGGGTTAAAAGTCAACCAGAAGGTACAGGCCTATCGTTTCTCCTTCCTCTTTGCGACATTCACTGAAAATTGGGAGAAAGGCGGGATATATATCAAATCGAATCTTAACCTTTACCACCAACTCACAGAGAAAGAAAACCTGAAATGGAAAAAGGCTTTTATGACCAATAGCGACAATAGCCTCTTAAACATTAACAAGAGGGGGTAGGGGGGAATGGAGAGAGCAACAGCTTATCTGAGAGAGTAACTGGTAAGAGCAGACTAGCATTTCCATACAAGAGTAATTACTATTACATAACATTGGCAACAACATTAGAAAAAGCTTACCCTCCTTGCAGAGACCGAAATCAGCTATTTTCACAAAGCCTTCTGTATCCAGCAACAAGTTGTCTAGCTTTAAGTCTCTACAAAAAGAAATTTAAAACAATCTGTTATGGTCATCATTTTGAGTCATTGGGGAAATGCTACAAAAGTGTACTAGCTCTTAAAGTTTTCTTTTCCAAATTTAAGATATCTGAGAGTAACACTGTATTTGGACAAGCATTTGATGGTAAAGTTTTCATCCAGCTAAGAACAGTAGAAAAGAAAATCAAACATAAACAGCAGAATGTGAAGAAAAACAGAAATCTGTATCGTCTGAATATTTACCTATAAACTATCTTGTGCTCATGTAAATACTGCAGTCCAAGAACCACGCATGCAGCATAAAATCTGTTCAGAGAGAAAAATGTGTTAGTTTTCATCACTGTTTGTTATACTGTTGCAAAGAATAACTTTTAAAGAGAAACTTTTTAATGCCAGACAACTGTCTGTTCTAATTGATTTATTTTGAATAGCTCTGTCTTCCCATTCCTTTATTTTGATTTAAAACTTTGCATTAAAAACATAGTAACTCAGTGGTAGGACATGACCTTCATATGCCGATGGAACCGTGTTCAAAATCAGGTACTCTGGGAGAGGAAAGACCTTTCTTTATCTCAGACCTTAGACAACCAGTGCCAGTAAAAGTAGAGAACACTGGACTAAATGAGTAATAATAATAATAATAATAATAATAATAATAATAATAATAATATTTATTTATAGCCCGCCTCTCTGCCCAAACAATCGAGGCAGGTTACAGCACTTAAAAAGAAACAATGTAAAAACAGCCCCAACCTGCTAAAAGGGCACTTCCTGTATTCCTCTAAGCTACAAAGCTCTCTGTTCCTGTCATGAAGATCTACATGGCTGCAGAAAAGCTGCATGTACTAATAAAATGCATGTACTGCCGTATTTTTCGCCATATAAGGCGCTCCGGCATATAAGACGCACCCAATTTTAAAGGAAGAAAATCCAGGAAAAAAGGATTCATCCCTTTAGCCGGAGGCCGGTTGTTCAATGGGCTGGTGCTGGGATCGGAGAACTTCTCCAATCCCAGCACCAGCCCATTGAACTGAGGTCGCGGGGGGAAGGAGGGCTCCTTCTCCCCGTGGCCTCAGTCTTTCAATGGGCTGGCGCTGGGATCGCTTCGATCCCAGCACCAGCCGATTCAAAGACTGAGGTCGCGGGGGGAAGGAGCCCTCCTTCTCCCCGCGGCCTCAGTCTTTCAATGGGCTGGCGCTGGGATTGCTTCGATCCCAGCACCAGCTGATTCAAAGACTGAGGTCGCGGGGGGAAGGAGCCCTCCTTCTCCCCGCGGCCTCGGCCCTTCACCCTATAAGGCGCACTGACTTCCCCACGCACGTTTTGGGGAAGAAAAAGTGCGTGTTATAGGGCGAAAAATACGGTAATAAAATGTTAATAGCTTAATTGATTACTGTATATACAAATGTGTATAAGTCCACCTTGTGTATAAGTTGAGGATAGGTTTTAGGGGCAAAATTATGGATTTTGATATGATTCATGGATAGGTCAAGGGTAAAACTTGGGGACATGTAACGAAGGATGTAAAGGATGAAGCAAAGGAAAAACAATGACAAAGAATTTACAAAATTTCAACAGGCATAACTGTGCTCACACTAAAGGCTGGATGGATGAGGAGAGAACTACAGTAAATGGTGGCTGGGCAATGTGTGGGGAAGGCAACCAGGTGTGAATGGGGCTAAGAATATTTGCACATGTCAAAAAGGATGTATAGGCAAAAGTTATGGTACAGTATTATAAAAAAAAAAAAAAAAGGAACCATCCCCTTCTTAGTAGCAAAAGGCAAGTGTTTAGTCCATCCTGTGAGAACCCCTCTATTCTCTCATATTCCTTTAAGGGAGAAGTGCCAAAGAGCTGCCACCATCACAATTTTTCCACCCAAGCATTCAAAAAAGTCAGAAATGGCACTACAGAGAAGAGCGTAGAGAGGGTTGGTGCTTCTTTTAGGTTCTCCTGGATGGATTAATTTCTCACCTTTCACTACTCTACTCAGGGAAGGGGATGGTAAGGTACAGTACTTACATTGACCCATGGATAAAGTGACCCACTTTTGGGGGTCAATTTTTGACTATAATTTCTAGATTTATACATCAGTATATACAGTAAATAGATATTATGTGTGTTATATCATTTGTCAACTGGAAGTCATATTATAGCCAGAACATTATCATTTTAGCAGATGCCCAGACACAGGTGACATCTCAGTGGCCTATGTCCATTCCAAACTCTTCCTGGCTTCACAAAAATTTTATTAGCATAAAGTAAATGTATACAGCTGTATGTTATGCAATGAACTTCTGACACAATATAGGTGGTCTCTGGAAAATGCTACAAGTTTACATATAATTCTGGGGCAGAAGTCATGCTTACAAAGAAGGATATTTCTTTCTCATCAACAGCTACTGTATATTATATTAATCATTCCTACCCCTATTGCCATTACCTTTAAAAGGCAGGTTCTGAAATATGAGTTGGCTCCCAACCTATTTGCATACATTGGCGTTCTCTCACAAAACAAACACACAGATCAATTTACATCACAGCCTGTAAATACCTGTTTGATTCTTATCAGGGCTGAACACTTACACTGCTCTTGGTTCAGAAAAGACATCGGTGTGTATATGCATCATAAGATCTCCACCAGCAGCATATTCCATTACAAAACATACATGATCTTTGGTTTGGAAACAGGCAAAGAGGTTCACCAGAAAGGGATGCCTTACACTGTTCACAGTTTCAAATATTCGCTTTTCACACATAAGGCTGGAGGGAAAAAACGAAAGTTGTAATAGGAATTATAGTGAGGCTTAAACATAGTTTACTCAACGTTTGTTAAAAAAATAAAAATGAAAAGCATATGTGTGAAGACAGCCACATTGCAGCTTGGAAGCTTTCCAAAAATAGATTTCCCTGTGTTGTTTTTCTCACCAGTGTACTCATAAGACACACCCTGTGAACAGAATTTTAAAGATCTGTAAGAAGTTTCAAACCAAATTTATTCTTATTATAGAAAAAGAAAAGAGAAATCTAACAGATTATTGACTAAGGGTAGCAGATATTGGGCTCACAGGACAATTTTGTTTAGTTGGTTTTTTTTAATCAACTAGAACACTGAGTTCTACCACTCAGAGCCACATACAAAATGCAGGGATAATTGTCTACTGCACCCCTTGAGCTATAAACTGAGATATAAGCAAACATTTATTCAAAGTCATATGTAGATGTAACATTCTACATATGAGAATTATCAGGATTAGGGATTCTAATATAAGACACTACACAGCTCAAAAAGATATGCCAAAAGTAGCTGGTACTCCTGTGACATGGCATGAAGAACACTGAGGCAGAGAGAGAAGCACATAGCCAACCTCTTGTTAAAACTATTAGAGGTTGAGAAACTCTACTGCAAGAATCTCCTTGGGCCTATGAATAAAACCTCATCTACTTTATACCTACCACTGACTGGTATTGGAGGAACCACATGAACTAATTTATTATACCTCCCTTCAGTAAAATTTCCAGTGGTTTACAAGAGAATCAAATGCAAAAAACAAATGGTTTTCAATCCAAAACATTTAAAATTTGGGGCCTAATGAATGAAACAGCTGTTCTTATGTACATGTGGGTCTCACCCTAATTTTTAAAAAAGGCAATTAATTGCTCCTATCTGTTGTTCAGTGGGAAGATCTTTTGGAGGGGTGAATTTAAATCTAGTGGCTAGTTCCACCTTCTAAACAGCTAACAGGCCAGAGGTCAGAAAAGTTATATTTAGGACTACAACTCACAGAATCCCCCAATCAGCATAGCTGCTGGGAGTAAGAGAATTAACTGTTGCTTTTTATAGACAGGCCTAGATGCACATTAGTGGCAGCTAGATTAGAGAGGGGCACTGTGTATGCAGTACTTGCCAGCATGGATAGTTCTCACCCACATGTACAGCAAATGATAATGACTGTGATCTACATGAAATAGCCTGAAGAGATAGTAAGAAATCCCTTGGTCTTATGAGGTAAATGTCAACTCAGATGTGCCAAAATTTTGAAGACTGGTGTTCAAATGTGATATGGTGCTTTTTAAAAGGAATAGTGTTGTATAAGTATCAACCACCAACAATTGTTACAGACATATGTGCACAGGCACATGTGCATGCACACAAAGAAACAGAGCTAAGCAGTCATCACTCAATGAATGGCTGGCCACATTTCCTGCTGAGGAAACAGCTTACTTTATACTGTTATTAGTAATTAAACTCTATTAGCCATTCTTCCAAAGCTGTGTTTAAGCAAGCCATGACTCACACAAAAAAACTATCCACACAACTAAATGCACGTTTAGTGAGCTTTGACCTAAGACTAGCAGCACCCTACTTCTACATACAAACAGCTGCTTTAGAAACTAGAGAATTTGAAAAGAAAATGGGAAATATGGGGAAGCTGTTCACATTCTGAAGGAATGTCAGAAAGCCTTATGAGTATATTCAAGTGCTTGATCCCACCCAAAGCAGTGTTTAGCTTTGCATTCTGGCTCTTGAAACATAGGATCCTAATAACAATCCTGCTGGGTCAGACCATAGTCCTCTCTAATCCAACATGATATTCCCTTCCTGGGTAACCAGACTGCTAGAGGAAAGCCCACAAGCAGGCGATGAACCCACAGAACCTTCTGGTTTGTGTTCCTCAGCAACTGGTTTTTACAGTTGTACTGCCTCTGATCCTGGAAATGATACAGCCTCTTGATAATTTTGTTGCCCATTTTCTGCACCTTAAATAATCTAGGGTGCTCATAAGCTTGGACATGTTGTCACCAGATCATTAACAAAGAAGTTGAAATGTGCCAATTCCAATTGTTGTTGTGAGCCTTCAAGTTGCTTCCGACTTATGGTGACCCTAAGACGAACCTATCAAAGGATTTTCTTGGCATGTTTCTTCAGAGGGGGCTTGCCATTGCCATCCTCTGAGGCTGAGAGAAAATGACTTGGGTTTCCATGACCAAGTTGGTATTTGAACCCTGGTCTCCCAGTATCCTTGTCAAATGCTCAAACCATTACACCACACTGGCTTTTTTGTATTGATTGTACAATACCCTTTTTGGATCATATTTTGTATTTCCAATTCTAATACAGACACAAATATAATTACTTCTATCCTTCATACTGACCTGTCTACTTCATCCCGAGCAACAATATCTCCTTTCTTTAAGGCCTTAATAGCAAACATTTCATTTGTATTTTTATATTCAGCCAACAGGACCTAAAACATAAGACAATGTGCAATGAGCATGTTTCCCATTATATTTGTGGTCAAAATAGTTATCATTTTGAAAATAGTGTTTCAAACTTTTTAAAAAATATCATGTTGATCAGAAACACACTGGCAAAACACTTAAGAAAAACATGAATCCAATGCTGCATGCTGCCACAAAGGGAAATAGATTAAGACAAAGGAAGCACAAGATATGAAAATAAATTCTCTAATAATAATCACTATTATCAAACTTACCTTTCCAAAATGTCCTCTACCCAGTACAGCACAACATCTGAAGTCTTGTAAACTAAACTGAAATCTCTGCTGTATTCTGAAATACAACAATTTAGCAAATAGATGAGATTTATTCACAACAATGAGCTGGAACTAAATACCGTATTTATTTATTTTTAAGGCATACCTTCTATCATCAGTCTCTCGTATCGTATATTCTGTATCAGAGTTTGAAATCTGAGTCTCACAAATAATCTCTGGTGGAAGTTTGGGAATAAAATTGTTTCTGTCATTCTCAAAATCAAATGTTTCTGTATCCTGTGAAATGTGCAGAAGAAAAAAAAATCTGAAGATTTAAAAAAATGAAAATTGCTAGAAATTGACGTGTGCATCATCTAGAAGAGTTACATCACAATCACGTCTTGAAATTTACAGTCACGGAATTCAAAATCTTTGACTAAGATGTCTTATAGAGGAGCCTTAACCTGAGGGATATTATTTAAATACCTCAAATATTTCCATTACTTGTGCACACTTGCATTTGAAAACTACATATATTCTTATTAAGTGACTAAAATGTCTCCATATACAGACCATGAAGCCCAAGCAACATACCAAGGACATATGGGGCATTTAATTAAAATGTCTCTTTAAAAGAGGAAACAAAAATAAGGGGCCAGGTGTTCTTAATTTTTGCTCTCATGTTTTTGGTATGTTCTTCTCAGTGAAGTGCATCAGTGGCCAACTTTACTTGTTTTCAGAAGTCTTCAATAAAATCTTGGTATAACAGACTTTTCAGAATCCATAAAAATAGGTGATGGTTATCTTTGTCTCGCTGTCTATTTTTAACTGATTGGGTTTTAAAGAGGTTTTTGTTGTGATACAAATTATGATTACTAAAAGGTGCAACATGCATTTCTTTAAACAGGTTTGGTTGGAAGTCAAGTAATGCTTAAGTGTTGACTTTGGTTGTGTGAAAATGCTCAGAAACACTCAAATATCCATACAACCAAGGATGCATCCATGCTATGCTATGTAATAGCACTTTGATACTACTACAATTGCCATGGCTGCTTAGGGTTTGTAATCTGGGGTCAGAATTCTCTGCCGCATAGATCTAGTAGTTGTAGTACTACAGAATTCTAAGTGTCTTAATAAATTAGCAAATTACTGAATTCCTTTGGATGCAACTCTGTAAAATATCTATTTGTTATAATTCTGCAGTGTGGTTCTCTGCAGAATTGTGGGATTTGTGCATCCTAACTGCAGCCCTTCCCCAAACTACAACACAAAAACCTTTGGAATGTCGGAAATTGTTTAAAAAGCAGTCTGTGATATTCCATGAGGGAGAGAGTCTGCTGATGATGGGGGGGGGAGGGGTACACCAAAATTCCTCTGGTTCAGTTTAGACTTCAAATTATTTGGCCCTTGTATCACAAAAACATGCTCCAGAAGGCTAGGAAACCAAGCAGAGCAAGCTTCTGGGCAGCACTGAGGGCTGCGCAGAAATAGGAGAGGAAATGGATCCTGGCTAAAGTATGTTTTAAAAACATCACCATGCGTCCAAAAGGTTTTACCAGTTGATCACTTAATTAAGGAAATCCTATTTCATAACTAGATTCTAAAAACACTATAACTAATGTATATAGAGATAAAGAGATAACTGCACACAGAACATTTCAGCAACAGAGTGCAATGTATAGTAGCATACAATCTCTATGAACATATACTACTAAGAAGCAAAACTTAAGACACATTAAGTTGTATTGTTGTTTTAAATGTCATATCAGAGGTCTTGCCTGACTGGGTGTAGCTGGAGCTTTCGGCTCAGGTGAAGGTTCGCTTATTTCTCCAAGAGAAGAAGCACATGGTGGAGCACGTGGGGTTTCAGGTTCAAGTTCAAATACCAATTTGGCTACAGGACAGTCGCTTAAAAAGAAAACAATTTCTTTGGTGAACACAGTGACAATCTTGGAGAATAAAAATAAAATGCTAATTTCTGTAATATCTATCTTTTTTTTAACATCACAAGAAGCAAATAAAGTCATGCTTCCTATTATATTATAGATGTTTCATCTTAACTTTAATGTGCAAAGTTTGCTTCATGCTTTTCATCTATTTACCTAGTTGGGGACCCTAATTCAGGAATGTGAGTATCAACTGCTGGCACTGTAGCAGGCACAGAAGCTTGAGGGCTGAAGGTACCAGTATGATTTACTGTAGGAATAGCTCTTCTCACCAGCCTCCCCCAAGTGGCAATGTTAATATTCATCTGAGGAGCTCTGAGAAATGTTTTGCCTGTGGATAAGAAAAATAAAATAAAAAAGACACAGTATAAGTAATGGTTTTACTTATCACCAAAGCTGTCATTAAATATTCATATTCATTAGTTTAATATATGAATAAACTGAACATGACATATTCATTTTTTCTTGTTTGTTCTTTATTCATAATGGATTTCACTATTTAACAACCTATCTTAAATTCTAGAAAAACAACTTTGCATGAAACATCAGAATTTGACTTCAACATCTGTATCCATCAAATCCTATTACCTTGTTGCTTAGAGAAAATTTTCTTTTGTCTCTGAAGTTTTGGTCTTCTTTCAATAACTGGATTAAAAAATGTAACCTGCAATTTAAACAAGATATATTCACTTTCCAAACAAAGAATTTTAAAACTTATTGACAAACTTTAATAATTTTCTAAAAAATATTTAATCTTACCTCTGCAAAGAGAGTACCCTGGGGTTCAAGATAGAGACACATGCCATGTCGCTGGTTGTCTAAGAAATCTTCTAACCTTAGAAACTTCACTGCACACAGAGATCTCCAGTCACGCCAATAAACAGAAATTTCTAATTCTCGAGACTGAAAGGAGATAACAAACACATATTCAATTTGGTAGTTGCTACAGTCCTAATATCTTAATGGGACATATTCCCACATCATCATCATCACTCATTCCAGGAACTACCTACACTGGAATGATTCCATAACCAATTTGCTGATCTGCTACATGATTCGGCTAGGTTCATAAGTTACTGTACTGACTTGAATATTTTAGGAAACATATCAATTGATATCTATAAAGAACGAGCAACAAGTAGAAGAAAGCATTCCAAGCTTATCAGTTTTCTAGATTAATCTGAAAGACCAGAGAAGAATCCTTTTTCTTTCACACTCACCTCACCAAATCATAATTAAAATGAAAGGGGCTTCTTTCACATTATGCTCAAGAGAATTCTAGTGTTTCTACAGATGTTTTCAAAAGAGCCTTTTGCAAATCTCAAACTATTTAAAACAGTTATAAAATACCAATTTAAAGATTCAATAACATTTACTTTAAAGCAATCAATTTTCTGAAACATAACTCATAAAAAGTTATTGTACAAGGTAAAATATTGTTTACCAGAACCACCTGCAACAACCTCAATACAGGCAGAACAAACAATACAAGTGGTTTAATTCTCAAAGGGCTGATGTGGCACTGGAGTTGAGGAAATTATTATCTATGATCTTATTTATGCAAAAGAAGACAAAAATATGTATTTTCATATCAAATGAAGCAAAGACAGATGACACTTCAATCCACAAATACAAACAGGTTTTCCTCTTATCACTCCACACTATGACATCTCATCACTGGAACATACAGC
The DNA here is from genome assembly GCA_026167975.1 of Phrynosoma blainvillii. Lineage (NCBI taxonomy): Eukaryota > Metazoa > Chordata > Lepidosauria > Squamata > Phrynosomatidae > Phrynosoma > Phrynosoma blainvillii. Next base: position 197,214,550 of record JANUYF010000004.1, read on the forward strand.
AACAATTTTAATCATCACAATGACCTCAAACTATCTCCATTTACAATCTAATTCACATTGCTTCTCTACATGGAGCTGGTTTGCATATGTGAACTGGATCCAACACCCAAACTTTCTCCATGCTATACAGACATTCCCATTAAAGTTAAAAGACTGAATCAATGGGACTTAGTGTCAAGTTCAATGTTAAGTTCCATTAATTTCAAAAGAATTCATAAATAATTGTTTTGCTTTGAAGTGATTGCCACATGAATGCTTATGCAGTAGAGATTTTAGTTTGAAATGCTTTGCAGTAAATGTATTAGTTGAAATACTAACTTCAAATCAGTTGGCACTATATTTATTAACAAGCATATTTCTGGACTAATAATAGGGCCTACATTTAGCCTTGGAAGAATTTCTGTGCCTTGGTCAAACATCAGTTGCATTTTACACACACAAACCATTTGGTAGGCTGTGAAAATAGCAATAAAACAGTAAATCGGATTGTAAGGGAGTTGTTTTAAGAATATCTGCTTGACTAGATATGGAACCTGAACTTTTCAAGTCTCAATTTCAAAAATCTATTTCATGACCTTATCTAACAGAAGGAAATGTTTTCTATCACTGTATTTTCTATTGCCATATTCCATTTATGCAGTTGCAATGTGTCAACACTGATTTTTTAAAATGTTTCCCCTAAAATTCTGCAGACATATGACCTGCCTGACAATACTTCTATTTTACTCCAATGGTCTTAAAATTTTGCACTTGCTTAATTTTTCAAAAGTAATAATGTTTTAGTTTTAACCAGCATTCTGTGTAAGAGACCATATAACGCCGATCCTAAGATCACTTCACTGGCTGCCCATTAGTTTCTGGGCCCAGTACAAGGTGTTGGTTATCACCGTTAAAGCCCTAAATGGTTTGGGTCCAACCTATCTTTCGGACCACCTCCTCCCGTATAATCCCACCCCGTGCACTTAGGTCCTCTAGGTGGAATTTGTTGCAGCCGATAAAAACTAGACTGTCTGCAACCACCCGGAGGACCTTTTCGGCTACTGCTCCCAGATTATGGGATGGCCTGCCAGATGAGGTCCATCATATTACCACCTTAGACAGCTTTAAAAAGGCTGTTAAGACGGATATCTTCCGGCAGGTCTTTCCCGAATAGATATCCCGGCCATCAAAAGACAGCCATCCTGCCCATCCCTGATTCGGCTGTAGCTATTGTTATTTGTTTCTTTGTTTTTTTGTATTATTATTATAAATGTGTTTTATATTGTCATTATTTAATTGTATTTTAAGGGGGTAGGTGGGATTGTAGGATATGAATACATATTTTAAAGTTGTAAGCCGCCCCGGTTGCATTACGCAGAGGGGCGGGATAATAATAATAATAATAATAATAACAACAACAACAACAACTCAGAAGTGTCCAATAGGGCTTTCTATGAAGTAAATGCAGACAGAATTTCAATCTGTGTTATACAGTGAAAAGTGAAACATCTTCCTCCAAGAGGTCTATCTTCACCTTCATTTAACCTTGGATAACAAAATATTGCTAAGATATAGTAAGCTACACTCCAGATCTAAATACTCTGAAAGCACCCAAATTCTGCCTCATCATAGAAGCTAAGCAGGGTCAGCCTTGGTTAGTACTTGAAAGGGGGACCACCAATGAATACCAGGGGCTGTAGGCTATATTTAGGAGGAGGGAACTAACAAAATCAGCTCTGAGTGTTCTTTGCCTTAAAAACCCCTATGAAATTCATGGGGTTACCATAAATTAACAGGGGACTTGAACAAGGGATACATGATAAGCCAATGATGTGACTTCATCACAAAATATAACAGCATGGCCTGGGTTCTCAAAGGTGCTCTTCTTCAAGTGAAATATACTTCTGCTCATACAAGCACCTCCCACATTTGCCATACACCTTCTAGCTGGGGAAAAATGCTCATTCTTGTTAGCGTGGTTACACAGCGTGTGAAGATGCACATTAGCGTGCAGCACCAGGAACATGACCTTCTCAGAGGCAACCAGTAGCGTGTCAGCTGGAGAAGCACCTCTCCCCTTTCAGACGGAGTAAAGAGACTCCACAGACAGATGTCTCTCAGATGATGCTTTAATCTTAGTTCCTCTATGTACAAGGCTATTTACAGCAATCATCCAACACGATCCACAACCACAATCCACAGCAACCCATGACAACCCACAAGTGTGTCCAGAGGCTTCTGCCTTATATAGCCAGGGCTCCACATGGCCTTCTGGCCCTTCCTCTTCTTGTGGACACCTGTCAGTCACATGAGTGACTCTGCAATTTTGCAGCAGTTCTCTGTGCTTTCCAGCACCAAGTGACCATCTCTATGATGTCACTTCCCATGACACAGCATGAGTCAGCATGACTCAGCTGCAATCAAATATTGTGTCATCATGGCTACTGCTATTCCCCACTTTGTACATTTTACCTGGGACTCCTTCCTAACAATTCTTAACTTAACTTTCTTAATTTTTCCACAGAAGAATTTTCATTCCTATTTTAAAAGATCATTGTTTCATAAAATTCAGTAGTAACAATGAATAGATGCCAATACAACAGTTGGCAAGCTTGGCAATTTGAAAATTGTAGTGGATGTTTTTGAGGTGGTTATCTTTAAAAAATTATGTGAGACAATACATAGGATTTATTGATCTGTGAACAGGAGAAGAGAATAAAATAAAGCACAAAAGAAAATTACATATAACAACCAAAGTAGTATCAATATATGAATAATATGTTTGGCTAAAGAATTCAAATCAAAATCAAAAGTAAAGCTGTGATTAATCTGCTCAAGTGATGACTCTTTCTTTTTTTTCTTTCTTTCTTTTTGAGATTGGAGAAGCCAAAATGATCTGCTAAGTGTTTTGATTAAAGACACATATCCTAATAAAAATATTTTCCACGCAAAACTTTAAATTTGTGTGGCATAAAATTTAAATTCTGTTGAGTATTTTCTTTTAAAAAATGAAATAGTATAGTTCCAATACTTAAAAGTTTCAAAAGTATAGTTCCAAAACACTGCCATACCAAACATGTAAGCACTAGGACTCCCAAAGGCAGTTGGAATGCTAAAAAAAGTTCTTTGGTAAACATAAGTAAAATTAACATACTAATCAGATAATGCCCTATTAAGGCCACTGGACAGGTTTATGGAATATCCAAAACTCATTCCTCCCATTCCTCAGGAGCAGACTTTCAGAGGCAATATCAGGGTGCTGAGAAAATGGGGGAGGTGAGAAAGCTGTACCTTGTAAGTGTGAATCCATTCAGAGAAGAAACATTAGGATCCAAATCAAGATCTCTTTAACAGATACTTTAAATAAAGTTACTAAGCTGGCAATCGCAGTTAACATAATAAATAGGTTCTTACTCTGTCAAGTTCCAGTGTAAATTTCTGATCCCATGACTGATTAGAAATAGGCTTCCAGCTAGTTTGATCAACTACAGTATTGTCCAACTTCAAAACAGCACAGATTTCATCTGTAAGTAAATTACACAAACTCAGCTTAGCATTTTAAGAAGCTTTTCCAGAAACAACAGCCCAGGCAAGGACTGATTATATGGCTGGAATGATACAAACACACCCACAATGAACTAACAAGAGTCTATGATCACTCTAAATTAAATGTTTCAAAATCTGATTAGTCTCTTTCTTTACCTTATCCCTGTGTATAATAACCAACAGTAATAGTAGTAAGGTTCCAAATGGGAGGGGAGAAAACTGAGCCTGAGATATTCAAATCTATCAAGTACAAGTGAAGTTTGTGGTCTGCTAGTTCTTGTTCTGTAGCTACAATCCTTCTTGCTTTTCCTCTTGGACATGCCTGGTCCTATGGATACTGACACCGGTATTTATATTTTGCCCTAAAACACTGCCATACCAAACATGTAAGCACTAGGACTCCCAAAAACAATTTAACAGGGTCTTCAGGCACTGCTGTAACATCAGAGCTAACTGCCACACCTCCTTCTCTCTACTATGCCCTCTCTTGGCACCATTAGGGAGTGTGGAGAGGGAAGTGAAGGAGCAGCAGCCCTGAGGGAAGAGTCACTCATGCCCTGTTGCATTCCTAATTATGCCAGTCACTGATAGACTGAAGTAGCGCCAGCTCTAGACTTTGCATCGAAATACCTTATTTTCCTGCGTATAAGACTACTTTTTTACCTGCAAAATCTGTGGCTAAAGTGGGGGGGGGGGTCGTCTTATACGCCGGATATAAGGATATTGAGGATAGAGGTGCTAAAACTCTATATTTTGACTGGAAAAATGGGGGGGTCGTCTTATACGCGGGTCGTCTTATACGCCGGAAAATACGGTGGTAAGAATCGTATTCCGGATTGCCATTTTTGTTTGTTCTACCTGGGTTTTAGCCTGGCTCATTGCAAATCAAGTACTAACATCAAACATCCTTTGTAATACTCTCTTATTGCTGTTGCTAACAATCTGAAGCAGTGCTCTGCAAGTCAGGTAGATATTGAAAAAGGAAGTTTGCTCAAGACCTCAAGCTTCAGGATCTCAGGTGCTTGAGTATGTCCATGATAAATAGGTACTATTAATATCAAATTTTACATATCTTTATTTTTCCTAAGAGGCTTGTTTTTAAACAAAAAAGAGGAAAAGATACTAAACTGGACAAGTCATCTGTTTTCAGAAGGTTTCGGCTACTCCCACTTTTACTTTTGCTTGTTCGACTCATGAAAGATGATCTGGCTTCACTTGGACTACATCCAGGCAGAGTAATGGAGGTGGCTTTTGATCGACCGGGGACATTCTCCAGAATATCCTGGCAACCCATCAGTCTAACTTCCAAAGTACCTTTAAAAACAAACAAAACAAGATTGGATTGCCTTGACTCATATTCCTAACAGCATGAAATTCCACAAATACATTAGCTCATAAATGGCAGTGGCATTGGGAACTCAGGAGAGTGAAGGAAAAAAGTACAAAAGCCACTGTATAAAGAAGTCTGAATTTTTGAATGGAGTCTATGATCCATGCACCTGGGAAAGGAGCAGTGTCTATAGGCAAAAACTGTTCCTTCTTCCATATCTGTGTAGTGGCAGCTGGACAACACCTCGGCACAACCTTCTGGCTAATTAGTGGGTGGAAGGAGATGGAAACTGCCTGGCTGCCAGTTTGCAGCTGTGGCAAATATGTTGCATAAGAAGGCACTTGATATCTTCTTGTGCAATGCCCCCAAACTTATTTACAGTGGTATAACTGGGAGATGCACCACCATAAGTCACCAATAGGATTATGGGATGGATCCAGTCTTAATCAGAGCAGACCCACTTCAATCAATAGGACTTAAGTTAGCTGTGTCTATATCAGGGGTAGGCAACCTTTCCCCTTTAAGGGCCGAGGGACTTCAGCTCCCAGAAGCCTCAGCCATGTTGGCCAATAGTCCCATGTTGACCAATAGCTCCTGGGATTCTGGGAGCTGAAGTCCCTCGGCCCTTAAAGGGGAAAGGTTGCCTACCCCTGGTCTATATCCTGTGAATTTCAAGGGGATCTATCGTAAGTATGGCCAAGCCTGAGTCAAACAGAAAGGCTGAATAACCTAAGAGCTTTGCGTAATGTTATTATTAACAGACAGTGCATTTTTAAAGAGACACTTAAGAAACTTTGATCAAATGTTGTCCCTGTCACGTCAATAGCTTTTATAGCAGTTTGTTTCTCTTACACATTATGTTTTTGATATTTAGAGTAAAGACTTTGAATCAACATATACATATATCTTCCCTTTACATATTCTTATTATGAAATACTGTGGTAATTTCAAAATGCGATCCTATATATTAGATTGGGGATGGTGGGGGAAGTAAGTGTACACACAACATCCTGCTACAATTTCAGTTTAAAAACTAAAGTCATTTTGGGAAACACAAGCGAACAGCTGTGCTAGCGATTCTAATTTGGTTGTTTATTAAATAATTTAGTAAACAACATATTAGGAACAGAGTTTTTATTCAACACCTGCTTCAAGTTAGCAAATAAAATCTTCAGGGATATATTTAAGATTTTCATTAAGCATACGAGATATCTTGGAATTTATTTTCTTTATGAAGCGCTGCAATTACAGATGCACACACAGACTGTCAAGAGGAACTGCTAGACTATATAGTCTCAACTTTCATAACCCCTGTGCAGACATTTATTCTTGTGGAATACCAACTCTTAATTTTTTGTATTTAATTACTTTAATCTAGCAAACACATTAGGCACAAGTAAATGGGAGATGTGTTTTTATGGACTGCTGCTATTTGAAATCCTCTCTTTGTGTTATTAGCAAAGTTTTAATGTTTTGCTGAAATCTCCCTTTAGAAAAAATATAATTTTCACCAGCGCTTAGTGACATGGCATTATGACCACACTTCATTTCTAACACCTTGTACAATATTGACCTGTGAAACCTCTTCAGTTCTCAAGCACTCCATCTACAATTGTAATGTAAAATAATACTGGTATGCATGTTTACAAAGTATTTTGAAAATCGCTAACATTGGAAAATCTTAGTAACTAACATAAGGAGCAGAAAAATTGAATTATTTTAAGCTTCTCAAACTTCAGGATGGGTTCATCTACTCAATCTTGTTATGAAAAAAAAACATGTTATAACTGTACAACTTTTCTCTTCAAAACTTATGTCATTAAAAATAGAAATTTCATCAAGAAGACAGCATTTAAGAATATGACTGAGATGATGCAATTAGTGCAAATACATTTTTCACCACCACTCCCTATCTAAGAAAATATTTTTTTTAATAGATACCATATATACCCAACTACAAGTTGACCTAATGTATAAGTTGAGGACATGTTTTGGGGCCAAAATTATTAATTTTGATATGACTCATGGATAAGCCTAGGGTAACACTTAGGGGGATCTAACAAAGACTGTAAAGGATGGAGCAAAGGAAAATGATACCAAAAAATTTACAAAATTTCAGCAGGCATAACTGTTTGTGCTCTCCCTAAAGGATGGATGGATGAGGAGGGAGCTACGTGGCTGTGTGATGTGTGGGGAAGGTGATGGGGCACAAGTGGGGCTAAGAACATTCAGTATCAAAAAGGATGAAAAGGCAAAGCAAATAAAATGGTGACTATTCAAGCCTTTAATTATAATGTGACAACTTTGCCTAATTTTAACCCAGAGAAGGTGACAAACATACACAAATGCCCTATTCTAATCCTTCAGAACCAATTCCTCCTGGTGATCCTTTGAGGGGAAGTGCCAAAGAGCTGCCAACACTGCCATTTTCCTCCCCAAGCATTCAAAAAGGTCAGAAGTGGTGCCACAGCGGAGAAAGTAGAGGGGGTTGGTGCTCCTTTTAGGTTAGGGACGGACTAAGATCTCACCTTTGCCACTCTATTCAGAGAAGGGGATAGTTTCATTCCTGATAGGCATTAAAGTACAGTACTTACACTGACCTATGGATAAGTTGACTCAGGTTTTTTGGGGGTCAATTTTTTGACTAAAATTTCTAGACTTGCACATGAGTATATACACTATTTCTCTCTGTGTCCTTTGAGATAATATCTTGTAAATGCAAAGACTGAATAATTTCCACATGTGTTTAATGCAAAGAAAAAGAAAAATCAGCATGACAAGCCAAATAACACAAAACATATGATATTATAACTACAACAAACCTGTTAAAGCTGCTGGCTTGGACAGTGTACTGTACTGATTCTGTGTAGATATTGTGCTCTGCCGTGGACTTAGTGTTGGTGATGAAACAAGTGAAAGCTCTTCTATAATAATACTGCTTTTGGGGTGATTTTTAGGGAGTTCGTTCAGTCTTTGTTCTAATGAATACTTTAAGAGGTCTAGCTTCTGACTTGATTCATTAAATCTTGCTTGAGCCTTGTTCAAATTAGAAAGAAGAAAAGTTAAAATTAAAGCTTACATCTTATAGCTTAAATCTAAATGTCATCTACTAGTTTATAACTACCTCTGAGAGTGCTTTTCTGTCAGTAACTTTCCCAGATCCAAGCAACTTCATCACATTTTTTGCTCCTTCTGCTACGGCATATTCTATCCTAAAATGATGCCGCAGTTCTTCCATTCGAAGCTCAAGAGGGCTTATTACAGGCTTTGCTACAAATGAAAAACACATAAAAGTATTTAGCACACATTCAAGCAGCATTTATTTTTTCTTTAATATTCAGAATCTCTGAACAGCAGTATAAGAATGAGAAGTATTAGTTAGATAACAAGTATATTAACAGCTGCAATCAAGTTTGCTAGGGAAGCTAAAATAATCTGAGTTGTGCCAGAATGACTTTTGCCTGCCTTATAATTTTGCAGACAGTTTAGCTCCAGAAAATCCTTGGCATACCTGAGGTTCAGAGAGGTAGTGGCCCTGTTATCAGGCAACAATTGATAATACAGCTATAGATGATTGAGTACCTGAATGGAAGTGGTTTCGTGGTAATCCACTTTCTTGTGGAGGCTGTTGTGACTATATTAATGCTTCTGGGCAATTTCTCAAACATACGAAAGCCTTGGTTAAAAGAGCTCTCCGGCATATAAGACGCACCCAATTTTAAAGGAAGAAAATCCAGGAAAAAAGGATTCCTCCCTTTAGCCGGAGGCCGGTTGTTCAATGGGCTGGTGCTGGGATCGGAGAACTTCTCCGATCCCAGCACCAGCCCATTGAACTGAGGTCGCGGGGGGAAGGAGGGCTCCTTCCCCCCGCGACCTCAGTCTTTGAATGGGCTGGTGCTGGGATCGAAGCGATCCCAGCGCCAGCCCATTGAAAGACTGAGGTTGCGGGGAGAAGGAGCCCTCCTTCCCCCCGCGGCCTCAGTCTTTGAATGGGCTGGTGCTGGGATTGAAGCGATCCCAGCGCCAGCCCATTGAAAGACTGCGGCCGCGGGGAGAAGGAGCCCTCCTTCCCCCTGCGGCCTCAGTCTTTGAATCGGCTGGCGCTGGGATCAAAGCGATCCCAGCGCCAGCCCATTGAAAGACTGAGGCCGCGGGGAGAAGGAGGGTTCCTTCCCCCCGCGGCCTCAGTCTTTGAATCGGCTGGCGCTGGGATCGAAGCGAGCTCCTTCCCCCCGCGGCCTCGATCCCAGCGCCAGCCCAAAGAGCATAATTTATAGTTACTGCAACTGTCATTGTTTCTACTGACTTAAATTATGTTGTCACTAAATGTCCAACTGGTCATATTTTGACTTTTCTCTACACAAAAGTTCTAAAGAGTCTTTTACTGTAGTTTCTTCTCCTGTATAGTTCTACTTACTTGCACAATTTTTACAATTAAAAAGTTAGGAATACTGTGGCAATTATCTAGGAGCAAGGATGGAGAGCTTATAGGTTCCCAGTTGTTGGAAGTGTTGCTTTCAGGGTTGGAAAAAAAACAGGTTTTGGTTTTTTTAAATAACAACTCCTAAACCCTGTTTTGTTTTGTAAACCATTTTTTGCATTGTTTTGATGAAAAAAATTGAATTGTGTTTATTATATTAATGCTGTGAAACTTTTTTTTAAGTATCAGAAAATTGATCAACCATGTTTTAATGTTTTCTAATATTAACAATCCAAAGTTATTAGACTTTGATGTGAATTTAATCTTTCAATAAAACATAGGAATACAGGACTACACCAATATAGGACTAAATTCGAAAACTGAGTAGCAAAATGTATGAAGTCTTGTAGTGTGGCATGCAGAGTAATATGATGGCTGCAACAGAGAAGAGGTTTGGTGTCCATATCACATCTCTTTTGACACTTGATCAATGAACACAACAAAGCTTTGCAGAAAGCCTTCACTAGTGTCATCATTTTGTGTGTCTAATTTTAAATGCATTCACCACATGCACTGGACCATCTGCACAAAATAATAACAAACTAATAGTGTGCCCAGCCAAGCTTTTAACTGCTGGAATTTTAACATTATACATAAATGGACTAGCATACATCTTAAGAACATTTAGAAATGTGACCAGGCACATGTAGAGACTTTACATTGGTAGGGACTTTCCATATGGTATGTGTCTGTATAAATTAAGTCTCTGTCCAAAGAGAAACCAGCAGATATCATAAAGCAGACATTCTCCTACACAACATGATATACAGTCTTACATCTGATATACTTGGGCAAACCAGAGACATAGTCACAAAGTGAAAATGGGTCTCAAACAATTGGGATTTGGCATAACCCTACAGAATAAAAACAGTCATGGCTGGATCAAAATTAGCTCAAAAGGTCAAAGTTGATCATATTATCTGCTGTTGTAGCTTTGACCTAGTATCTTTCCTGAAGGTTCCAAGGATATTTGAATTGGGAAATATACACAATTCTAGCAACAGTTTAAGGAAAATTCTTCTATATAATGCTTCACCATTATCAAAAGCCATCTCATTAGTCTGGACTGCCTGAAGAATCTGCATCCTTATAACTTCAATTTTTGTTTTGCTGTCCTGAAGCAACTGTTGAGCTGTTGCAAGCAGCTTTCTATCCTAAAAAAGAAAAAAGAAAGGTGTTCTTTAAAATCTGAATCCCCAAGTAAGATTCAAGGAGCAGCAATTTGTGTCATCTTTTCAGAACGTGTTAACAAATTCAAAGGGAGTCAAACTGCCATTGAAAACATTTTCAAGTTTACTTCCCCCATTTTATTCCCTATTTAAATTTTTACAGTTTTCTGAACTCTACATCAAACACACCCCTGCAACTTGCTCTCTTCTTATTGTATTTTAACCTACCAAGAATATTTCCAGAAAACAGAGGTGCACTATATGAAATAAAAGTATTATCCAACAATGTGCAAGGCAATGGAAATTATCAGCATATATTTACATTGTTGCAAAGAATTCAAATCCAAAACATAAACATAAATTAAATGTTGTTATAGTACTCTACAATACATTGCTTATAATATAAGTGTTTTTGTGCTGATTGTGATGAACATACAGTCATGGTTGAAATTCTTGAAAATTATTATAAGAATATGGATGGGCTATGCAGTCAAAGGTGAAATGTAGAGATGTGTGTGTGGAATTTTCCTCATGAGAACAACATCTAGAAAAACAAAGTGAATCTAACACCAGATGGCCAAAAAGTCATAAACATGTACTTTCCCAAAGGTACAACTCATGGGCACAGACTTTGTTATAAGAAAGCCTTGATAACAATACGTAAACATCGTTAGGTCATGAGAAAATAGTCACATGGTGGATGATGGACAGCAAGAGGCTGGGTTAATATACATCATACAGGCATTATCCAATCAACATAAGGTTAACACCTAGAAGGTGGAGTATGGGAAGGGCCTAGAGAAACCTTTGTCAAGAATGTTTATTGTTCAAGATGTGAGTGTGCGTGAGCCTGCCTGGCAACAGTGGGTTCAACTGCAACAAGTTGGGATTGTTAAAGATGTAATCTCGCATGGCTGAACTGGTCAAGTTCATCACAATGGATTTTACTTAGCTACCTTATTTTTCTTTTATATGCATTAATAAACTATGCTTTTGGACTTTACAATGTGTCTTCTTGACTGAGGAAGACAGGAACCTGAAGAAGGGAAGCTGAGCCAGTTGATGGTAAGAGTTACAAAGTGGCTGTTGATCACAGCAGCCAGCTTGTCCTGCAGATTCTGCTGGGTGCCAAAGAGCATCACTGCAACACCCATCATCCACACACTGACAGTGTTAACAAATTCAAAGGGATTCAAACTGCCATTGAAAACATTTTCAAGTTTACTTCCCCCATTTTATTCCCTATTTAAATTTTTACAGTTTTCTGAACTCTACATCAAACACACCCCTGCAACTTGCTCTCTTCTTATTGTATTTTAACCTACCAAGAATATTTCCAGAAGACAGAGGTGCACTATATGAAATAAAAGTATTATCCAACAATGTGCAAGGCAATGGAAATTATCAGCATATATTTACATTGCTGCAAAGAATTCAAATCCAAAACATAAACATAAATTAAATGTTGTTATAGTATACTCTACAATACATTGCTTATAATATAAATGTTTTTGTGCTGATTCATGGTTGAAATTCTTGAAAATTATTATAAGCACTCACTGACTCCACAAATAAGTCACAACAAAATTTCCACCAAAATATTTGTATCTGTCTATAGCAAGGCATATTCAGGACATGTCCACAAATCAAATGTAAAAGACTATTCATACACAGTACACAGTTAAGGTGGGGGAGGGGGGAAAACTCTTTTTAATGATGGAAGATAACAGGAGCTTGGAGGAAACTGCCTCCTTCTATGTGAGAAGCACTATAGTAAGATGAACAGTGTAATTTAACATGTACAACTGTAGCAGTGCCTCGAAAGCTACAAACTGAGTTTCAAAAAGGTCAGTGAGCCATCAGGAAATAATTTGAACTGCCAACCCCCAGTCCCTGCAATCCATTTGGCTATTTTGCAGGAACCTGCATTTCTTTAGCTCTTTTCTCTACATGTCCAGTCCAGATTCCAAGTTATGCCTTTTGATGTACACTACTTCTGAGTTTCTAACAGAAGAAACAATTCCTCTGTGTGTGCGTGTGCATGTGCGTACACAAACAAGTATTTTAATCATTAGGCACTTGATGACATAGTTTGGGAATATGAAAAGCAAAAAGAAAAAGAATCTTATGTTATATCCTATATGATTTTCAATTGGCATATCCTTTCAAAAGAAGCACATATCCACATAGGATTTTTGCTTTGCTTGGTAACAAAATGTGAAGAAGCACATACAAATTATGTGTCAGGGCAGCATATGATGGACTCTCCAAACATACTTGTACAAAATATTTTTGCTATGTTATCCAATTCAACATTTTTTGCTGTTACCCAAATCAACATTTCATGATATCAGTCTCTGAAACTGTCACAGACAGTTTCTAAATTGACTTTAAAAAAACACACAACAGTATAAATATGAAATCTTGTTCCAATTGAACATGAAATATCCCTGATCATCATGTTGGTTGAGATGCTTTCATTTACAAAAATATGTGTCTACTTCATATTTATACTATTTATACTATTCAACCAAAATGGTTGAAAAATCTACAGCTGAAAAACTTCCCATTTTTTGCCAGCTGGAAAGGTAGAACATTTAAGACTTATGGCCTCTCATAAGTCTTACCTTTGATGGACCATTTGAATACATATGGATCATGTTCTCAGCTCCCTGCTTTACTTTCAATTCTATATCCAACTGTTTTTTTAAGGCCATCAGCCTGTTGTTAGTAGGAAAACGAGGATCACTGTTTGGTGTATCTGGAGTTCTGGGACAATCTGTGAATTACAGGCATATTAACCATAAATAAAGTAAAAGAGAAAAGGGCCAAAGTATATTTAAATTAACAATATTCTTTTATGAAACTCTGCAGAAGAAAAGAGAAATTTATCCAATTTTTCCATTACTGTTTTGTTGACATCAGCCAATTAAAAAAAAAAACCAAAACACCAAATGTACTTCCTGAATATTTTAATAAATTAGAAATCATCCACTTCACTCATCTTTGTAAAAATCACACATACAATCTATTGTGTTTTCTTTCTTTCCATCCTCACAAAGATAACATATTCCATTATAAGGAATATTCTTCACCCAACCCCCCACAGGTATCCGATAAAACAGGAGGGAAACAATTAATTAGGCTTTAAAAGATCAGTCAGTATTTGGAAATACTGCCTGGAATCTTTTTAGGCAACTGGAAATACAGAACCTACAGTTATACATACGCAATTGCTATGCATTCATGATCCTTATAGCCCCAAGTTTAGGGGCACATAGGGGTTGTGAAATTCCCTTAAACCAGACTTACTGTCAGCAGCCACTGGGACTGGAAGTCCATTCTCCTGTTTTCAGAAGCAATTGCCTGATGTTTCCTCCCCTTGCACAAGCTATTTCTGGTGCAAAGGAGATTTGTGATAGGGGTCCTTTTCTTGCTGATGGGAGGAGGTAGGAACGTTAGGTATCTGCTTCTTGATTGACAGGGGAATGGACCCCTGTTGACCCCAGCTGTTGCTTACCAGTAAGTGGTGTGGGAGGGTCATGCTGGAACTCACTACATGGCAATGTTGTTAGAGTGCTATGTAGTACACAATGGTCATACAGGATTCCAGCGCATTAAATTTCCAAAAAATTATCATGATCCCAATCAAGTTCAAAGTTAAGTCATGATGAATTAAAGAACACTTTTTGTAACAAGCAGTCATAGAACAATGTGTATCAACATCCTTAATAAATAAGGGATAGATTTTGCCTGACAATGGCCCGAAACAAATGGGCCAAAAAGTGTGGCTTCTGGCCACTTTGAGGACAGGGTATGAAGATGAAGGAGTCTCCTTCTTTTGAAGTCTTTAAACAGAGGCTGGATGGCCATCTGTTGGGGATGCTTTGATTTTGAGTTCCTGCATGGCAGGGGGTTGGACTGGATGGCCCTTGTGGTCTCTTCCAACTCTATGATTCTGTGACTCACACTCCCAGAGCTGCCAAAAGCCACTCATGCCACCAGAAGAAACAGCAGGGGAAATCTACTCTTTGCTAGCAGCCTGTTTAGGATCGTGGTGGCAGCAGCTTGCTTTCAGAGTGGGCCATCTGACTGGTGCAGTCACGTGGCAATCAGGGATCGACTAGGGCCAGAGGCCACTCCAAGCTGCCAGTCTGCTTCATCCCTCTATCAACATATAGAAAATTATGTAGCAAGAGACCTGATAACTGTGGCTTACAAAAGTATTTTGAAAATAGGCTAACATGACTTACTCTCTTAAAGGTAAATGTAAAGGTATTCCCCATTGACAAGGTTGTCAAGTCGTGTCCGACCATAGGGGGCTGTGCTCATCTCCATTACTTAAGCCGAAGAGCCAGCGTTGTCAAAGACTACTCTGTGATCCTGTGGCCAGCATGACTGCACAGAACGCTGTTTACCTTCCCACCAAAGTGGTACCTATTTATCTACTTGCATTTGCATGCTTTCGAACTGCTAGGTTGGCAGAAGCTGGGACTAGTGACAGGAGCTCACCCACAAATAGTCTACTATAATAATTTTGACCCAAACTGAGGGAACTAAGCCCTATAATGAACAGAAGAACCAGTCTCTAGATATGAAAATGTTGATCATACCCCTCAAAAGGGGATCTAACTACCTCCTTATTCCACAGCAAGGTAAAAACTCAAATGTATCTGTTCTATGATAAAGCTGTAGGGAAAGTACAATTATAAAGATCAACACAAAATCTTTAGGTAGCCAAATATTTTACAAAGCATGCAGTAATGCTTTATATCTGTAAAGTTTAAGCAACTACCAACATCATTGTCATAGATTATGGTTTCTGGTATCTACAACATGATACAACAGCTTTCAATTTTTTAAATGGGAATGGTTTAACACAAACTGATATTCATGTACAAATGAAGTAGTGCTCTTTCAATTAAAAAGAGTATGATAATCTAAAAAAATAGTATGTCACATGATAATCCAGAAACATTTCCAGGATAAGTAAAACAGTTTTTGGTAGTAATAGCCCTGGAAGATCTGACCAAATATATTATTAAATACTGATAAGATCACTTGTACTAAATCCTGCCTTGAATCCAGAGATCTGTGAGCAGCTCCTATGTTTACTGGATGCTCCTGCTGGCAAAAAGATGATTTTTGCAATTCCTTTTTCTCTCTCTAGCTTCTATTCATCTGGAGGGTTGGGGGCCCCTCTGGAACAGTGAGGGAAATAAGGGTCAGTGGAGTTAGAAAGGGAAAATGTGTTCCTATTTCAAGTAGTAGCAGCATCAACTGGCTTTTTCCTCTTCCATGGAAGAGGTGCAGGAGCACAATTTTGAATCCATTTGAGAATTCAGCATACTTTTTAATGTTCTGCATGCATACTATGGGTAAGCACTAGTCAGTATTTGTTGTAGATTACACGTCTAATGCTTAAGCCATTAACTTCTTATGTCAGGAATGTTAGAGATAGCATTCTAGTGGCACTGTTTAAGTGCCTGTTAATTAAGAAGAACAAACAGATTGACCTTCGTCAGCTAGACAGGCCTATGCATTCACATTGTAGGTCTAATTAAAAAGAAAATCACATTCTGGCTGGTTAGCAGGAACTACCTTCAAGACTATTTCTGAGCCATAAAATCAGATCTAGTTGTGCCTAAGATTAACTAAAATATTTTATCAACTACAGTTTATGTTAACAGGGTCTCTAGTTTCTTTCTAAGGATAATGGTGTCAATGACAAGCATGACTTGCTTCATGATGTTTATTTATTTACTATTCATTAACTATTTTCTCATTCCTGCAAAAACTCTCTTCATTAACATTTAATCATTAAGGGCATTATGAGGAATACCTTAAAAAGTTTTCACACACACTCAAAAGAGGGCTTTTTCAAAGTGAATGACTAATGCTTTAAAAACAACAACAACAACTTTGGCTGGCATCCTGTTCAATAGTTATGAGATTGTTCGTTGTTGTTAACTGTCCTCAAGTTGGCCACAATGAATGGCGAACCTGTGGATGAGACATCTCCAAAAAAACCTGTCTCTCACTGCTCTTAGATCCTGCAATTTTTCAGGCCTGTGACATCCCTGATTATTTCCATCTGGCATGCAATCTTCCTCTCTTTCTACTACCTTCTACTTTCCCCAGAATTATTGTCTTTTCTAATAAGTCATGCCTTCTCATGATTTGTCCAAAGTAAGACAACTTCAATTTGATCATCTCAAATGCGTTTATTTTCTTCTTATCCACTTTTTTCACTGTCCATCTTTCTCATCCATACATGATTATGGGATTATACAATGGCTTGGACTATTCTAACTTTAGTCCTCAGTTGTATATCTTTACAATTTAAGAGTCTTGTCTAGTTCTTTCATAGCTTCCCTTCCCAGGAGACTATCACGGAGCTAAAATAAAACGGTTTACCTGAACAGAATTTAATCTTGAATCGGGCTGCATTCGGACCCTATCACAGTGATTTTGCTGCCGAAATCGCCGCCTGAATGCAGCCCGGGTCCATCCCTGCTCCCAGGTGCCTCTTTTCGAAACTGGGAGAACTCCTGGAAGCGGGGATGGGCCCGGACTGCATTCAGGCAGTGATTTCGGCAGCAAAATCGCTGTGATAGGATCTAGATACAGCCTGATTTAAGATTAAATTTAGTTTGGGCAAACCATTTTATTTAGCCACACAATAGTCTTACCAGGTTTCCTAATCTTCTTCTGATTTCTTGGCTGCAGTCTCCATTCTGATCAATGTTTGATCCAAGGTATGGGAACTCTTTAACTATTTTGATTTCCTAATTGTCTAGGTTGAATTTATGTAGATCCTCCATGGTCATTATTTTTGTTTTCTTTATGATCAATATTAAGCCTGCCTTTGCACTTTCTTCCTCAACCTTCCTTAATGCCGTATTTTTCGGCATATAAGACGCTCCGGCATATAAGACGCACCCAATTTTAAAGGAGGAAAATCTAGAAAAAAAAGATTCTTAACCAAATACTGTAGTAAAATATTTTATATCAACTTTATAAAGTTAACAGCAGTTTAAGAACAATTTTAAGTTGTAAATGTAAGTTTAAGCCAGCAGCAGGGCCAGGTATTGCACAAATTCCCTGCCCAACATTCTTGCAAGTCTCCTGTCGCCTTATGGTGACTCCATGAATTTCTTAGGGATTTCTTAGGCAAGGAAGACTCGAGAAGTGGTTTTGCCAGTTCCTTCCTCTGAAATACAGCCTGCAGCACCTGGGATTCTTTGGCGGTCTCTCATCCAAGGACTATCCAGGGCTGACCCTGCTTAGCTTCCAAGATCAGATGGACTGGTACCTTTGGAGTTTTTAGGCCATTGTCTTATGGAGTAATTTATGGCTTATTTTGACCCTACCATGAGGGTTTTCTTGGCAGATTTCTTCAAGGGTTTTTTTTTTGCCATTTCCATCCTCTGAGGCTGAGAGAGTGTGATTTGGCCAGAGTAATCCAGTGCCTTGGAGTAATTTCTGGCTCATTTTGACACTACCATGAGGGTTTTCTTGGCAGATTTCTTCAGAGGAGGGAGTTTGCCATTTCCACCCTCTGAGGCTGAGACAGTGCAACTTGGCCAGGGTACTAATCCAGTGCCTTGGAGTAATTTCTGGCTCATTTTGATCCTACCATGAGGGTTTTCCTGGCAGATTTCTTCAGAGGAGGGAGTTTGCCATTTCCACCCTCTGAGGCTGAGACAGTGTAACTTGGCCAGGGTAATAATCCAGTGCCTTGGAGTAATTTCTGGATCATTTGGATCCTACCATGAGGTTTTCCTGGCAGATTTCTTCAGAGGAGGGAGTTTGCCATTTCCACCCTCTGAGGCTGAGACAGTGTAACTTGGCCAGGGTAATAATCCAGTGCCTTGGAGTAATTTCTGGATCATTTGGATCCTACCATGAGGTTTTCCTGGCAGATTTCTTCAGAGGAGGGAGTTTGCCATTTCCACCCTCTGAGGCTGAGACAGTGTAACTTGGCCAGGGTAATAATCCAGTGCCTTGGAGTAATTTCTGGATCATTTGGATCCTACCATGAGGTTTTCCTGGCAGATTTCTTCAGAGGAGGGAGTTTGCCATTTCCACCCTCTGAGGCTGAGACAGTGTAACTTGGCCAGGGTACTAATCCAGTGCCTTGGAGTAATTTCTGGCTCATTTGGATCCTACCATGAGGTTTTCCTGGCAGATTTCTTCAGAGGAGGGAGTTTGCCATTTCCACCCTCTGAGGCTGAGACAGTGTAACTTGGCCAGGGTACTAATCCAGTGCCTTGGAGTAATTTCTGGATCATTTGGATCCTACCATGAGCGTTTTCCTGGCAGATTTCCTCAGAGGAGGGAGTTTGCAATTTCCACCCTCTGAGGCTGAGACAGTGTAACTTGGCCAGGGTAATAATCCAGTGCCTTGGAGTAATTTCTGGCTCATTTGGATCCTACCATGAGGGTTTTCCTGGCAGATTTCTTCAGAGGAGGGAGTTTGCCATTTCCACCCTGAGGCTGAGACAGTGTAACTTGGCCAGGGTACTAATCCAGTGCCTTGGAGTAATTTCTGGATCATTTGGATCCTACCATGAGGTTTTCCTGGCAGATTTCTTCAGAGGAGGGAGTTTGCCATTTCCACCCTCTGAGGCTGAGACAGTGTAACTTGGCCAGGGTACTAATCCAGTGCCTTGGAGTAATTTCTGGATCATTTGGATCCTACCATGAGCGTTTTCCTGGCAGATTTCCTCAGAGGAGGGAGTTTGCCATTTCCACCCTCTGAGGCTGAGACAGTGTAACTTGGCCAGGGTAATAATCCAGTGTCTTGGAGTAATTTCTGGATCATTTGGATCCTACCATGAGGTTTTCCTGGCAGATTTCTTCAGAGGAGGGAGTTTGCCATTTCCACCCTCTGAGGCTGAGACAGTGTAACTTGGCCAGGGTAATAATCCAGTGCCTTGGAGTAATTTCTGGCTCATTTGGATCCTACCATGAGGTTTTCCTGGCAGATTTCTTCAGAGGAGGGAGTTTGCCATTTCCACCCTCTGAGGCTGAGACAGTGTAACTTGGCCAGGGTACTAATCCAGTGCCTTGGAGTAATTTCTGGATCATTTGGATCCTACCATGAGGTTTTCCTGGCAGATTTCTTCAGAGGAGGGAGTTTGCAATTTCCACCCTCTGAGGCTGAGACAGTGTAACTTGGCCAGGGTACTAATCCAGTGCCTTGGAGTAATTTCTGGATCATTTGGATCCTACCATGAGCGTTTTCCTGGCAGATTTCTTCAAGGGGGGGACTCTTTCCACCCCCGTCCTGGGTGCTCCAATGGACTCTTCCTGGGATGGGAGGATGTCCTCTGACCCCAGGAAGAGTCCATTGAAGCACCCAGGATGGGGGTGGAAAGAGGAGGAGCACATTCAACTAGCCAGGAAAAGAGGACTCTTTCCACCCCCGTCCTGGCTGCTCCAATGGGCTCTTCCTGGGATGGGAGGAGCCCACTGCAGCACCAAGGCTCAGGCTGAAATGAGGCCTACTTTTAGCCTAGGCCTCGGCAGTTTGCCCTCAGCTTTTATATTCGGTTCATTAGGCGCAGCAACTTCCCCACCCTCGTTTTGGGGAAGAAAAAGTGCGTCTTATATGCCGAAAAATACGGTAATTGTTCCAAGTCTATGATGGTTTCTGCTAGTAGTATGGTTTCATCCACTTTATCTTAGATTGTTGTTGTTCCTTCCTCCTATTTTCATTCCTCCTTCTTCTGAATCTAAACCTGCTCTTCATATGATATTTTCAGCAACAAATAGGGTGATAAAATGCAGCCTTGCTTAACCTCATAACCTGCACTATGATCTTGTGACTGTTGGGCATTCATGTTTACAGTATGATCAAACATGATCCCCTAAACCTTCTCAGTGTGGCAGTGATCCAACCAATGGGCTTATAAGCCACTGCAGATTGGAATGCTGGGAAATCACAGCTGCAGAACTCTCCCAGTTATGGGGGACCTAGAGACAACCACTTGTGACAGGACTGAGAGAGCACTGCAGATATTTTAAAACTGCTTCTGCATCAACTGGTACAGGACAGTAGGCAGGTGTTACTATAGTGGCCTGCCCACATATATATCACCTCTGTCCAACACTACAAGTAAATAACACAACCAGCTGTCTCACAGCATCTGTGGGATAAGGCTATTCATTTACTGAATTTACAAGTTCCTTGAAATGCCTGCCCAGAGGCCAGCAGTAAACCATCTCAACTGGGTCTCTTTTTACAGTCTTAAAAGCCAGTTAAAGGTGCTGCCATGTCCCCCCCCCCCCCCGCTTCCTTCCTCCTTTTTATTTTTATAGCCTGAGGCCTTAGTTCACAAAGTACTCTTTGACCAACCTGATTCACTAACGACAAGGGTTACGGACCTGTACACAGCACTATGTTAAAATGGATTATTTTATCTTTTCAACAGGCCCAAAGGATGTTAAGATAATTTAGGAATTTGGATTCCTAGAATGGTACAACACTTTTCAATCAGCAGTAAAGTTTAATTTTACTTCTTCTAATTATATATAGCTGTCTATGTTTTGGCCAACCTAAACTTCTGGGATATATATATAGTAATCTTCAGAAGTTTCACATTAAGGCCTTTCTTACAGTACATGTTGCAGTATCTTAATATGTTTAAGAACAGGGGTAGGCAACCTAAGGCCCGGGGGCCGGATGTGCCCCCCCCAAGGTCTTTGGACCGGCCCCAGGCCGGTCCTGCCATCACCGCCGCGATGATATTGATTATTGTTGTTATTACTTGTTCTTGGGGTTTTCTTGGCAAAATCTCCACAGGGGTTTTGCCATGGCTTTTCTGGGGCTGAGAGAGTGTGCATGCATATATATATATATATATATATATATATATATATCTACTTGCATTTGCATGCTTTCAAATTGCTAGGTTGGCAGAAGTTGGGAGTAGTGATGGGAGCTCATCCCATCACGCAGCACATGGGCCTCGAACTGCCAACCTGCCGATCTTGCAATCAACAGAGTCAGCGTTTTAACCACTTGAGCTACTGAGTCCCCCTGCCATACCTTAACATCAGCCACAAAGATGGGCAGCTCCAGCTAGTGAACGACTAACGTGTCAGTTTACTTGCCCCATAAAGTGCATGGTGCTTATTATTATTTAACAGCAGACCTAAAATATGTGCCACGAAAAAAAGATGACATTTTCTAATTCAGAATCTGAAGAACTAAGGCAACATATCCCAAAATGGACAAAGACCTGCAAGTAATTCTGTGACTTTCATAAACAAAATATAAAACAAAAACAACATTGGCTGATGCTAAACCCTAACTGTATTTTTGCCACCGCAATACAAAACAATGACAAGATCCTTCCTAGACTGAGATCTGGCTGTGTTACCTGGAGCTTTCAGGGCTGGATGGGGTGGACAACCACCTTTCACTTCTGCAGTCCACAGGACTACACTAACTACACGCCCAAGGAAATGAACATCCTGTTCACAAATGAAATGGGACTGAGGATGTAACAGGCAGAAATGTACCTGCTTGAGAATGAGGATGTATCATGCAGTTACAACATCATGGTAATGATAATTCCTTTTTGAAGGGCCTAGTCCAGAAACAGGGAGCTTTACGCAATGAAGAGAATATGAAGAGAATATTTATAAGAGCTTAAAAAGACTGAAGGCCAAGGAGGAATCCCTTGTTCTTCTGATCTGAGGAAAAGGGAGTGCCAGGGAGGATGAGAGTGGGATGAGAACCACAAGGCTATAACTACAGCCAGCCCATGACATATTGGTCAAGAGCTTGTTTTATGTGGGAGGAACACAATGTTTTGTTGGGCGTAGAAAGACGCGCTGTGTCCACCACGACCACCTGCAGAGTTGTTGCATGTTGACAGGACACCAGGAGAAGGATTCCAGAGAGTTGTCTGCAAAAGGACTTCTGGCAGAGAAGGAATAATTCCTTCACAGCAGCACACAGCCTTGAGCTCTGGCTTTCTTCCAAATAAAGACAGCAGCAAGGCCAGCCATCACTTAACACGAGGGCTTTAATCTTTAGTTGCACTATGTACAATATATACATACAGAGTATTGGACAGCCGTCTCAAATACTCACAACTATGCAACACTCCAACAAACTGCTTCGCCAACCACCATACACAACAAACCTACACAGGAGATAATTCCCATCTCCTTTTAATAGACAGTTAACAATGCCTGTTGCATCAGGCATCTCAGGTGTGTATATTTCCAATTACTAACCCATGAACACCTGCCCCCTGGAGCTGAACTGCTTGCATTTCTTATGCAACAGCTTCATCTTGTGGTCACATCCATGTCATTTTCCTGACATGTTCCACCCACACTATTCTGCATTGCTACTGCCCACAGAAGGCACCTTCCAGTCACCAGGTCATTAAACATGATTGGGAAGGCAGAAGTACACTTCTGCAGCTGGGCTAATACTACCCTTCCAAATCTCCAGTGATAGCCATGTCAGTAGGAAGATCCCAGGGTGCGTGTGGAAGTTGCACAAGGAGGTACTGAATAACTGTTTCAGAGTGTTGAAAAAAGGACACACATACATAACCTGGGGTTACATCTGCCTATATCATTAGCAGACTTCTTGCTTTTGATGCCTGAAGCAGAGTACCAAATGATTGCCACGCAAGCAAATCAAGGGAATGCATGCTGCATTTCAATACTAGTACCTGCCTGAGGTCTCTTTAATCACACACACACAATATTACACTCCATCTATTTCATCGCATTGGTTAACTCAGGCTGTTTTCAAGTCTGTTTGTTCTGTAGCCAGTGCAGTTAATATCAGACTTAAATAGGAGAGAGGATTCAGATCCTCATTCACTTTGTAAAGTACTGGCTCTTGGCCCACTACCTCACAGAGCTGTTATAAGGATGAAAATGGGAAAGAAATCATGTAAATGACCTTTAACTGAGGAAAAAAATGTGGAATATAAAAGAAAATATTTCTTTAAAAAGAGGTCAGCTGAGCTCCAAAGGCAATGCAAAGCACCATTATAATTAAATGTTAAATTCTCAAATATAATAAAATACAATAAAGCCATAAGGATAAATCAATAGGTAAACCAATGCATTGCTTGTTAGTTTCCGGGCACAGTACAAGGTGTTGGTTTTAACCTTTAAAGCCCCTACATGGCTTGGGTTCATCTTATCTCCAGGACCGCCTCTTACCGTATGACCCCCCCCCCCCGCGCACTTCGGTCCTCTGGGAGGAACCTGCTGCAGCCTATGATAACTAGGTTGTCGCAGACCTCCCAGAGGGCCTTCTCTGCAACCGCTCCCAAACTATGGAATGGCCTGCCAGATGAGATCTGTCTTATGACTACCCTTGATTGCTTCAAGAAAGCAGTAAAGACGGATCTCTTCCGGCAGGCCTTCCCGGAATAATCTCCCAACCTAATAGGAGTCTGGATTGCTCCCTGTTTCCCTGCCTCCATTGTCTGCTTCCTTTAGAAGTTGCTCAGTTTATTGTATTGTATTTTATTGTATGTTGTTTTAGCTGCTATTTTAATATTGTTCTAGTTTAATTTATTTTTAAGGGGTGGGAGGGTTAGGGATTGAGATGAGGGATTGTTTTAACTGTTGTCTGTTTTAATTTGCTGTACACCATCCCAGTTGCTGAACAGGGGGGTGGATTAAAAATAAAAATTATTATTATTATTATTATTATTATTATTATTATTATTATTATTATTATTAACCCCCCCCCCCCCCCAAAAAAAAAATCTGACATATACAGTCATCTCTCAGCATTTGTGGCTTTGACACTCGCAGTTTCAATCTTTTGCCACTGCCACGTGCACTCTTCCTCCTCCCTCCCGGGCCTTTCCCCTTCAGAGGAAAAAAGCCCAGGACGGGAGGGAGCAGCTGGGAAGAGTGCACATACCAACCCTGCCCCTTTCCAGTACTGAGAGCTGCCTTTCCCCTGGTTCCCTAGGCAGCTCTCCATCCTGGAAGGGGGTGGGGGATCCAACCATCTTTGCAAGATGGAGAGCTGCCTGGGAGGTGACAGAGGATTCGTCCTCCAAGCCTCCTCCCCCTGCAAGGCTTCTGCCTTTGGCTTGGCTTTGGAGGCAGAGACTGGAGCCCCATCAGCTGCAGGGAGCCAGCATAGGGTCTTGGAGCTTCCACCCCCACCCCAAGTCCCTTTGCCGGTGCTGGCTCCCTGCAGCTGACAGGGCTGCAGCCTCCACCCCCAAATCAACTGTGTTTGACCCTCCATGTCTCTAAAGGTTCCATGCATAGTCGCAATCATTTTCTTCTATGGTCCCAAAAATAATGGATGCCATCTTGTTCCTTCTGCCTCCTTGCTGTTCTGCACAGGACAGAAACCTCACATGGGGAAAGGAGGAGGGAGGGAAGGAAGGAAGGAAGGAAGGGAGGACTTGTCCCACTGTCCCCAATGGCGGCACAGCTACATGCACATGCCACCACTGGGGTCAATGGGACTTGAGTATTGATGAATTTTGGTATCTGTGGAGGGTCTGAAATAGATCCCCCATGAATACCGAGGGACAAGTGTACTATCAACTGCAATATAAGGAACAGCCATATTTCACAGGGAGGGGGGTACATAGTCACCACCAAGAAGTCTCTATGTGGTGTCAGCTTCACAAGCCACACTGAATGGCACCTCAAGGAAAGCCTCCAATGCCACTGCTAATTGCTGAATTGCTTATGGTATGCGCCTGTATTTTGACACCACACGCTTCCATGTTTTTGGAAGAGTAAAGAGGGAAATGGTCCCTCTAGCCACTAAATCTCTTGGTCCACTTCCTTCCAAACTGATAGCTTAAGAAGATCCTCCTTCACCTCAGTGAAAAACTAAAAATCAAGGAGAAAAGTCTATCCTAGCCACCTGCCTCTTGTGGCCCTCAGCTGTGGTGCACCATAGGGTTGCTGGGGCCACAGCATGATCTGCTGCCTGAGCAAATGGTATTGCAAGAGGTGACTGGGCCTACAGATAGAAAAGAAACTACTGCATGATCTTAATCCCATGTAGACTAGCATAACCTGGCAAGGTGATAAAAAGTGTTATATCTCTACCAAAAAAAAAAAAGGTACAAAACTGAGCATTCAGTCTATCTAAAATCACATTTGTTCCAAGGTCACATTTATTAAGACTGTGCCCATTATTTACTTTCAGTATATAAATAATCTGTGTTTCATTTTTAAAATCATCATCATCATCATTATCATCACTGGTTACAGAGAGTAAGAACTCTATTTTCCCAGCCCATTAATTAAGCAATTATCATGACAATTTAGCAAAAAAACACCCATTTTCTAACTAATTCATCTTTTATCCCAATAACCAGAAAATTCTACTTCCTTTCTCTTCAACCAAAAGGCTGTACCTTTAGTACTATACTAAAATTTCCTTTTTGGGAAAATTACTATGGAATTCAAGGTAAGCTTTGTAATCCAGATACACTTTTCTTCTCCCCCAGTGGAATGCAACTTGACAAGAAGTAGTTGGGTTTAAAAAATACTGGGCTTCCCTACTAACTTGCCACTAACTTGCACACTAGTGGGTAGTAAGCTGTAGAAGAAAAAGGGAATTGAAACCTAATTGTAGAAATTCACTTGTTTTCTCTGAAAAAAAGAAAGTCAAGCATATTTCCTATGACCCCTGGCTACAACAGCATTATTTTCATATTACAATATTCAAAAGCATAAGCTGCAAAAGCAAACCAGTTATGCACATGCAGACAAATGCAAGTCAAATGCCACTTTTGCACAAACTGAAAAAGTGAAGTGAAGTCAAAGGCTTTCAAGGCCGGCATCAATACGTTTTTGTGGGTTTTTCGGGCTGTGAGGCCGTATTCTAGAAGAATGTACTCCTGATGTTTCGCCTTCATCTGTGGCTGGCATGTCCAGAGAATGGTGGTATAGAAGCGTGTGGGGTATATATACTGTGTGACCCGTGGTTGAGATGATTAGCATGTAAATCTATGTATTGTTCTGTTGAGGCAAGGCCTCAGGGTGGGAGGATATGCAAGGAGGATTAGTGTCTATTTAATTAATGGTCCATTAATTTTTAAAAAAAGAAGCACAATAAAAACACTGGTAGATCACGCAAAAAGGATCTGTGAACCCCACTACCTGGAAGATGAACCACCTAAACTGAGCTCTACAGGCTAATGGTTACTCCAGCTCAGACATCAGAAGAGTGGCCAGACCCAGAAAAAACCACAAGAGTGAAGAAAAAGCAACCACTCAAAGGGAAGGTATTTTTACCATACATCAAAGGAGTCACAGACAAAATAGGGAAACTGATGAGGAAACACAACCTCCAAATGATCTACAGACCAACCAGGAAAATCCAGGAAATGCTGTGCTCAGCGAAGGATAGGAGACCCTCTCATGGCTGCAGGAGTTTACCGCATACCATGCAGCTATGGACAAGTTTACATAGGGACCACAAAATACAGTGTTCAAACGCAAATCAAGGAACATGAGAGAGACTGCAGACTGGGCAGCCTGAAAAATGAGCAGTAGCAGAACACGTTATGAACTAACCTGGGCACAAAATGTTATTTGAAAACACTGAAATTCTGGACCATGCCAACAGCTATCGGGTCAGAATGCACAGGGGAGTCATTAAAATCCACAAACACCTGGACAATTTCAACAGGAAAAAAGAAACCCTGAAAGTAAACAAAGGGCCTTTATGGGAATTGTATTTTTTTCTGGGGCATTGAGCCTTCTCTGTCAGAGAGCTCTGGTGCCACAATAAACTACAGTTCCCATGATTTCTTAGCACTGAGCCAGGACAGTTAAAGTGGCCTCAAGCTGCATTATTTCTGACAGTCTGTAAAGGCCCAAAGTCTGGCTACCAGTCCTCAAAAACACCAAGATCAGGACTGCACATGAACTTCACCCAGGGTCAGGGGTTTTCCCAAAAGATAATGGACCATTAATTAAATAGACACTAAACTTACTCGCATATACTTCCACCCTGAGGCCTTGCCTCAACAGAACAATACACAGATTTACATGCTAATCCTCTCAACCAAGGGTCACACAGTATATCTACCCCACATACTTCCATGCCACCATTCTCTGAAGATGCCAGCCACAGATGCAGGCGAAACATCAGGAATACATTCTTCTAGAACACAGCCCCACAGCCCGAAAAACCCACAAAAACTTATGATAAACTGAAGGTTTACATGTGAGAATTTACAGGTAAAAGTTTATGAATTCTGATTCTGACAAATTCATATATAAAAACAAACAAAATGTTATGTGAATTATGCCTTCAGAAAATTATACACTAAAACGGTTTCTACTTTTTGGGGGCTTGGTTTCAAGTACCCCCATTTAAAATATAAGAACAGTCTCATACCTGTAACATCTTCAGGTTCCGTTACAACAATATGTGCATTTAAATCCTGTAATTTATGATGTAATTCTTCTAATTTCTTGTTTGATTTTTTCAAAATATTGTCTACGTAAGCCAAGTTTTTTTTATCTGTAGTGACTTTCCTGAGGTTTTCTGCTCCTTCTTTGATTTTAAGTTCCTTCCTTATTTCCCGTTTAATTTGGTCCTTTACTTCATCCAACTTCTGCTGTACCATCGTGTCCGTATAGTCAAACTTTTGTCCAATAGTCACATTCTCAGAGACCATTATACTTCGCACATCCCCCTGCAGAATGTAGAAAAAGCACAATAGTTAACAGGTTATTCTTCTCAGAGCAGTTTAAAAAACTGGTAGACATACAGAGACCTTCTGGCAGCAATTTGTCTAAAGACATCCTGAATCAGCAAAGAAGCACAGAGCTTCATATGGTGACTGACAACACTTACAAGCAACAGGTTTAAGTTTAGCAAGACCTTCAGTATTCCTATTTTTAACTTTGATGGATTTAAGCTGCACTGGATATGCAGCACTTGGATTCTCTAATGATAGCCCTGGAAACGCAGAACCTTACAGAGCATTCATGTATGTATGTGTCTACTCAAAAGCAAGTCTCATTCAGTTCAATGGGACTCATGGGTGTTTACAGGCTTGCTGCTGAAATAAACATTTAAAATTCATCAGTTTTTTTATTCAAACATTTTATTTCTTTAAAACATTTCTACACTACCTTTGAAGACAAATGCTAACATATTGCAAGAAAAGTAAACTCCATTGACACAGATTTAGGCCTGGAATACAGTATTATGTATGTTATTTTTTCACTCAGGTTTTGTATTTACAAGATATTCAAATTTGTTACTATCAATTTTTCAAGTTATTTTAGTGACTAGGCCATAACAGATCATCATTTTGATGTTTTTACCCATTAATGGTTTTGGAAGATAACTTCAAGCAAATGTGGTCAGTTTTAGAAATTATATCCATGCTATCAAAGTACGGTATAATGGCACCCAAAAACCTCTCAGTTTTTGCAGATCCCTTCCTTCCCTTTTCATTTATTCAGTTACTACAAAAGATCAGATCTGAAATGTTAGCCCAGTATTATCAACCTTGCAAATCAGTCCTTAAATGAGTGCTGTCACATGTGATATTTACAGATGCTATGTATTAATATGAGCCTCCCTCTGCTCAAACTTGACAGTATGATCAGCTATTAAACTAAAATCAACCATCCAAATCCTAAGTAAAAATAAAAAGAAGACTACTAGCGAGTAGGAAAGTCTGATTAGATATTGATGACTTATATTATCTTGTGCTTTTCTAGGTCTTAATAGCAAGGCCTACAAAGAAACAGCAGCCTTGTTTACTGGGAAAGTCGGGTGTATATTTCATGCACTTTTCATATGGAAAAAGTGGAACTAGCCCAATTTTTTGTAAGTGTGCTACATTCCTCATAATTCTTATTATATATTAGCAAAACATCTTCATCCTGAAGGGTGGGACAGAAATAAGGCTTGTATATGACAAGGATTTAGGTGAAAGTCAAATATTTAGGTATCTTGTACCTGGACAACAAAAGACATAGGATTTTTCTTCATATGACAGTAGGATTAGCTATCAATCCTTATTTAAATGTCAAACATTTTATTTCTACTTTCAAAAATGACTCAGTTTTTACTGTAAATTTATTTCCTCCAAATATCAGAAGACTGAATGAATACTGTACAGTGGTACCTCTACTTACGAATGCTTCTTCTACCGAAAAATTCGACTTATGAAACGCGCCTCCCGAAAAAATTTGCTTCGACTTACGAAAGTGTTCCAACTTACGAAATTGGTGCGAACGAGCTGCTCTTCCAGTTGGAACCACAGCCGTTCCTTGGGCTGATCCTGGAAGCGGAGGAATCAGCCCAAGGAATAGCCTCCTTCTGACTTGAAGGAGGCCTCCTTCCAGCCGCAGGCTCGGCTATTCCATGGGCTGATCAGCCTAAGGAATAGCCGAGGCTCCGACTGGAAGGCCTCCTTCCAGCCGAGGCTGCGGCTGGAAGGAGGCCCAAGGAATATTCCCTATGGAATAGCCGAGGCTCTGGCTGGAAGGAGGCCCAAGGAATATTCCCTATGGAATAGCCGAGGCTGCAGCTGGAAAGAGGCCTCCTTCCAGTCGGAGCCTCGGCTATTCCTTGGGCTGATCAGCCCATGGAATAGCCGAGGCTGTGGCTGGAAGGAGGCAGCCTTCCAGCCGCAGCCTCGGCTATTTTATGGGCTTGGAGCGGATTAGGGCATTTCAATGTTAAATTTGCTTCTACTTACGAAATGTTAAGTTTCAATGTTAAATTTTCTACCTACGAAATGGGTTGTGGAACGAATTAATTTCGTAAGTAGAGGTACCACTATATATGAAAAAACAATGAATATGTTGAAGAAAACTTAAATTTAATCCTTCAGAATAAAAGGCTGTATATTGCAACAACAACTGTTAAAAATGTAAAGGAATGTTCACTAGCACAGTATTACAAAACTTCCAGAAGGGAAAGGTATTTAAAATATTGTTTAAGTGCCATCCGTTCAAGGTTGGTTAAAATTAATCACATTAAATTATGTTTAAAAAAGAAAAATGTCCATTTTTTTTCAGGGACATGTAGGAAGATCTCTCCTTTTATCGTCCTGCATAGATTCATCTTTGGAAGGGAAGCCCATCTTGTTTATCCACAGTTAGAGGAAGTACTTCAAGGAGTGAAACATGATGGGGCCTTAGGACCTACTTGCCTATCCAGACATTTATTAGTTGTTAGTTGCTGTTGTGATTGATGTTTCTGCTGACTTATCTTGGTTTTATTAGATGTTTATTATATATTTTTTTACTGTTTTAGCACTGTTGTTAAAATCTGTTATTATAAGGGAAGAATATACATAGAAATAAATGTTTAATAATTGCTTCTATCAGTGACAGGTGATCCCTTCTATTCCCTGCTCTTAGTAGTTTGTAGATAGTTATTGGAATCAAACACAATTAATTCTGGCAATATGTTATGAATCGGCTAACCTATCTGAAAGAGTTGTGGGACTCTTCAAAATTTATAACCAAGAAAATGTTCAGAAAACAGGCCCAACGCTCACCCAGAGTATTCAAAAGTCTAGTTTTTGTCAAAGAGTGAATACATCCTATTGTCTTTCTACAGACAGTGCTAATACATTCAGTATAGTTTCCAAGCCATTTAGCATCACAGTTACACTATCCATTATATGAGATACACTAGAAGAGTACACTGCAATTTGTCTGCCCTGGGGAAATTTGAAGAATCCAAAAGACATCATGACCTTCCATTTCTATTTGAAAGCAGCAAATCTGCTGAAGTTACAGATGATGGGTTTTCAAGAAGCCATTCAATTATCAAGGTTCAAAGAACAAAATTAAGCAGCAAGGATTACTTTAGCAGGGTTTCACATTTGTTATATTGGCCTCTGGCTACAACAGTTGTGCTGCCAAACCAAGGAACCCAAACTATAGCTTGCATTTCCAAACACTGAAGTGAACAATGGTTTATAAAATTGTAAAAATCCTCTGGAATGTTACTCCTTGTTCAGCATTCTGTTCCAGGCATGGGTAAGGTACAGCACACTCATACTTTTTTTGCATTTTTGCACACCCAACACCCACCAAGAGTATCCAAAAACTCTCATTTTTGTCAAAGAAGAGTGAATACATCCTCCTGTTAAGTCTCCAGGAGCGTGATTCACCTTCTTACACTGGTCACAGAACCCTTCTGCATTGTTACAATTAAAATATTTGTTTCTCAAAACAAAGTGGAATTCTGGGCACTTCCAGTTTTGTTTTGGTTCCCCTTCCCCCCCTTTTTTTTTTGGAGGGGGGCATGGATGCAGAAAGGAAGGTACCTAGGTTCAGGAAGCACTGGACTTGTCCACTCCTGCTCTAATCCATGGTAGACAACTTGAGTCCTCAGATATAAGGTTCTCAGAGGGGCTTACAAATTTTTAATTAGACAGTTCCCTGCCCTCAGACTTAAAATCTAAAAAGACATGACACAAAAGGAGAAGGGAATGGCAGTGGGGAAGAATTCAGTGATATCTGCTTGGGAACTTTAGCTATGGTAGTGACCAAGTATTGAGCAATGATCTGAACAAAAGTCTGACTAATTTAGATAACATCTACTAATGTCTTAGCCTTAATCAAGTAGGATTTTAACCATCACCTTCCTTGGCAAACCCTTGGCTTGCAAAATGATAACAAAGCAACAATGTTAATTCAGCTCCAGGAAATCACAGTTGGACTTCCTGGTTTGGTGTAATGTCTGAACTGAGCCATTGTGCGTAATTAACTTTTGTTCCTTTTAAACATTCACTTAAAAATGCAAGGAGTATTTGTACCCCGCTCTTGAGCCACAAAGGCTCTCAGCGCAGCTTACAAATGGTTAATTAGACATTTCCCTGATCTCAGGCTTATAATTTTCTTTACAATTTCCTTTTAATTTAAATCTTAAGTATCTAAGTATCAATGAAATGCTCACACTTTGTTCTTCACCCTCAGTCAGACTAATTTGTTTTGCAACTTTTTTGAACATTAGTTTTCCTAGCTTGCATTTAATTTGATTTCAAATTACTAGTTAAACGCCTAGAAGTGATATCTTTGTTTAACAGTTTGCAAGGCAATGACTCAAATATTTTTCTTCCTCTCAGGAAAATATGAAGCAGTTCCCAATTCTAGATTCACAGAGGACTGCACTTCAATCATCCCCAGCCATCATAACAAATTTTCAAGGATCAGAGGAGTTGCAATACTATTATATTGGTAGACCCAGGGCTGGGAAGCACTGAAAGGACAAGATGTATTTGGAAAATAATATAAAGACAATCATTTGCATTGTTATTACCTTGAGGAATCATTATTTCAAATACAGTCGGCTCTTAGTAGCCTCTGATTATTTTATCCACAGATCCAAGCATCCACAGCTTTAAAATATTAAAAAAGATATGAACTCCAAAAGAAAACCTTGTTTTTGCCATTTTATGTAAGGGACACAATTTCACTAGGCCATTGTATTTAATAGGACTTGAGCATCCATGGATTTTGGTATCCCTGGCAGGTTCTGGAACAAACCCCAGCGGATAACAAGGCCCCACTGTACATGCCCATAACTAATACCCCATGATTTGTTAAGAGGAAGTTGGATTAATAAGACTTTTTTTCAAGAAGTTTTGAAATCAACCAGAGAATGCAAGAATAATATAAAATCACAAAAGCCTGCTACCTCTGTAATGCACTCTTCGCCTCCATGATAGACAATCCTAGCTCCTAGGGAGATGGTGAACTACTGACCAAATTTGAAGACATTGATCCCAATAATGGCACACAAACTGCCTACAGCTAATCATACATTGATTTTATAAAACAAAATAGTTTCACAACTTGTGTGCTGCAGGTTTTTTGCTCCTCTCTTCCAATGAATGAGTAAACAAACCAGGAAGTGTCAGTTAAGTAAAGCCTCCTGTTATGTCCATACCAGGAAGCCAAGGAAAACAGCTTTCAAACAAACCAGAATATTAAGCCACGGTTTAAAATTGGATTCCTGGCTTGCTTCCTAGATTGCACAAAGAGAGGAGTGAAGTGATGGTGTACAGAGCAAGTAACCTTGTGAACTCTGAGACAATAAACTGAACAAAGCCAATACTAAAATTATGGCTCATGAAATAATTTCAATTACAGTATCCTACTTAATATGCTGTAAAGTCAGATAAGTCAAATAGTAACTTTGATACCTTTAGGAAAGTATCACACAAAACTCTCCTGTTTTTATGTGAAGCTTTTGTTGTCGTCAAAGCCCACTGTGGTTCGTATACTTGTGAGATGTAACGTTAAACATCTGGCGACTTGCTAGAGTACTGACATTCTCTAGCCTCCCAGATATCTTACATCCTCTGTATAAAGACATCTGAAAATATTCTCAAACTCGCACTCCTCTGACTGTTTTCTTTTCTGAACAAGTCATCCACTCTCTGAATTTGTTAGCTAATAAGTAGTTCAAAATGAATGGGGGCAGGGGGATCAAAGTCTCCCTGCAGGAGAAAGATTACCATGGAGTTGAAAACATCAGGATCCTAAACTGCAGCAATAAACTGAACCAAACTCCATTTAAAATGGGAACCTAAAATTCCCACCTGCTAGCAAGACTACATAAACCTGCAGTCCTAGATTGATCCCAGAGAATGCAGCAGAGTGACTGCTTAGATAACTATTATATCTGCCCTGTTTATCTAATTTATTCATCACAGGGAACAACCTAGCAGAGGAAGTACATGTTTTATGATAGCCACTGTGCAGAACAAGAACCATGAAATTTTCAAATTCAGACAAATATCGTAAATTAGGAAAGCTACCCAAATACACTTAGATTTGCAGATTTCTAACTGTGTAAACAATGATTTGCTATGGAACCTAGAGCTTTGATGGGCAAGGAACACTGCATGATTAACTCAATAGATTCAGCAGGGCTTTAGACTTGGGTTTCCTGGAAATAACTCCTTCATTCTTCCAAATTGAAAACTATTTTCCAAACTCAATGATATAGGAAGAGGGACAAGAATAGGGTGTCCTCTTGAAAAACAAGTTACATTCCCCACTATGCAAAGGCAATGAAGCTACAGTGCCTTAAGTATATCTCTGCATGCTGGCCATGCTGCTTTTAGAATGCTTTTTGTAGTATTCACTCTGAGAAGACTTAAAGGTGATAGCATTAATTTATCATCAAAGAGATTACAAAAGTCACAATAAGAATAATATATAGAAAAGAACATTCAAAGTCACTAGCCTTCCAAAGCCCTAAACATTTATTGATGATATTCTATGGTACTTTGTTAGCCAAGGTTCTCCAGCTGCATATATCAAAAGCATAAACCAGGAGTCGGCAGCCTACGGCCCACGTGCAGCCCGCAGAGGCCTTGGGACCGGGCCATGGCCGCTGCCGCCCCACGCGCAAGCGCCATTTTGGCATCCAAAACAGTGCCTGTGCTTGCACACGCATACGCATGTGCGTGAGCGCCATATTGGAAGGCCACAGCACGCGTGCACCGGGCGAATTCGCCCAGAGCAGGCGCACTGCAGCCTTCCCTGGGCCCTGGCAAGGCCCCAGCGCGCCTGCTCTGGGTGAATTCGCCCGGCGCACGCAAGCTGCAGCCTTTCAAAATGGCGCCCGCACTCGTGCGCATGTGGGTACAAGTGCGGGCGCCATTTTGGAAGCCCCAATGGCGCCGTGCGCATGCATTCCAAAATGGCGCCCCCATGTGCGCATGCATGGGGGGGAAGTGTGCACGTGTGCAAGCGCCCCCGCCCCCCTCACCATTCCCCTCCCCCGGCAACAAATGTTGCCGACCCCTGGCATAAACTATAAAATGATTTAAAAAATAGAAATACATCATCTAACAATTAGTAGATCTGAAGAGTCAGATTTCTGCATAGGAAAGAGGAAGGCATAGAAAAAAGATACCTCCACGGCCATCACTTGCACATCTCTCTGTACATGGAAGATGGACAGTTCGATATGTAACAAGAGAATGCAGGAGACAAAAGAGAAGACAAAAAGTGATAGAACAAGAAGAGAGGCAGAAAAGTGGAGAAAGAACAAATTTCAAAGAGAGAAAGAGAAAGTATGATAAAGAGAGATCCTTGTTTTAAGTCAGGACAGGCAACTAGGGAGGAGATGAGAGCATACCCAATGTAACCAAAGGCAATATTAGGACATTTCTGAATTTGTTATTAGCTGATTTTCTATTAAAATTTGGGTTCCCTCTCCCTTTTAAGGCATATGAGGAGGCAGCTTGATGGGTTAAAATGTTGTATTTTGCAGCATTTTAAAACCATTTTGAAGGTTTGAGCGGGCAAAAAATTGCTCCCTTCAATTAAAAAAAAAAAAGGTGTCTGAAATCTCTAGAGAGCCCTAACTGATACAGCCCATGGACCACACATTCACCACCCCTCTTTTAAGCCACATCTACCTTGGTGATCACCACCTCCAGCATGTCACCCAGACAGTTATATAAAGACAAACAATGAGTGAAGTATATTAAACATCCAAACAATTACACATCTCACCAAATAACAGAATGGACTGTTCTTTCATTTGGAGCCATTTTTGTTTGCCTAAACAAAAACTGCTTGAGTAGGATAACTAGCAAATAAAACATCTTTTTTACTCCTACCTGAACACAAGTACCAATTCTGGAAAAAATGCTTAATTAAAGCTATCAGAAGTGAAACTTCTGAGTATTGGGTAAAAAGATCCCTACTCCTCTTCCACCAAATGCCAAAGGATCAGAAGCATCAACTCCCATGTTTAAAGCAACAGTCAACCAGGAGAAAGCCTAGTTTGATCTTGGCTGGTTTGATCTTGGCAACTCCCAACACATTTGTGTGCCCTAAGGAATGGTACATCTGAACCAGACCATTCCTCTTCTAATCCTATCCAACTATCACATGAAAGATCTAAACATGAAAAGCAATAAATCATAACAGCATATAGATTACACAGAATTAAAATATTTGCTACCAGCACTTAAAGAGAAAAATCTTCCTGTTTAGAGAAAAATATATTCTATACATAAAACATGAGTAGATTAAATTAAAGTATGTTTGGTGCAGTCCTCTTGTATTGCATGTCATATACAGAGGTTGTCAGCAGCAAGACTGCAGTACATAATAGAATAAGCAAACATATAGATGGAGGAAGTATTATTTATAACAGTGATATAGCAAGTTAAGCAAGTTTGCAACTAAGTATACATGACTCAGACTGATATTTATGTCACTACAGATACCCCAGAAGATCTAAGGGGGAAAAAGAGAGAATTCCATCAGTCTATATACCTTAATTCAGTCTTCCCTGACTACATGCTCCCCATGTTATTACATCTCAACTCCCATGAGCCTAAGCCAGCATGGTCATTGTTTAGGAATGCTGGGAACTATAATCCAAAACATCAAGTGGACACTAGGTTTCAGGAAGGCTGACTTAATGGAAGTCATTAAGAATAATCTGGCAGTGTTTTTAAAAATAGGTGATAGGCATATAATCATGTAATATTTCTGCATGCAGGCAGAGATATGAGAGTCGACTTCAGGGAAAACTATGATTTTCTACATTTTCCCTGAAAATAACTGAATTGGTTAGGACAAGGTTACTCACATAGCTACTCACAGTTCACAATTTTGTAGCTCCCCTTGTAGCAAAAATTAAAATGTTTACAAGTACGTTCCATAATTACTGTTTGTATAAAGTGTAGTTTTCAGATATGATTATTTTATACCAAACTAAGGGCCTCGGCAGACGACTAATAGAGTCGTCTTGGAGGCTTGGAAGAGGAGGGGCAGCCGCACGAGCGGCGCCCCTTCCTCTCCCTGAGGTCGCCCTCGGAGTCACCGGCCCTCCGCACGGCCGGCGCTCCGGGGATGACCTCATGCGGCGGCGACCGGACGCGCCGCGGCGGAAAAGACAGCGAAAGTGCGCCCGCCGCTTTTAGTGCGCACTTTAGCTGTCTGGAGGAAGGAGCGCTGATTTAGCGCTCCTTCCAGGGACGCCGCCGGTGCGCCGAGGTGCGGAGGCTGCGGCCCCGCGGCGCGCCGGCCCAGGGCGTCCTGGACGCCCTCGTCTGCTTCCCCCCTTTATGCAGTGGCTCAAGTGGTTAAGATGCTGACTCTGTTGACTGCAATTTTGGCAGGTTGGCAGTTTGAGGCCAAGGTGTTGCATGATGGGATGAGCTCCCGTCACTAGTTCCAGCTTCTGCCAACCTAGCAGTTTGAAAGCATGCAAATGCAAGTAGATAAATAGGTACCGGTGGGAAGGTAAACAGCATTCTGTGCAATCACGCTGGCCACATGTTCACAGAGTTGTCTCTGACAATGCTGGCTCTTCGGCTTAGTAACCGAGATGAGCACCGTCCCCTATGCTCGGACATGACTTGACAACCAGGATTTCACCCAAGGTTTCAAATTTTCTGGAAATTTGACATCTCTACCTTCTGGTCCTCTAAAACAAACACCTTCATACTGAAAGCATTACACAAGCAGGGTCAGAAGAGGACAAAAGCATTTGCAGGCTCATGTTTTGTTTGGGGTTTTCATCATCATCTTCTTCTTTTTTTCAAATGCTATGTACAGAGCCAGCATGGTGCAGTGGTTTGAATGTTGGACTACAACTCTGGAGACCAGAGTTCGATCCCCAGCTTGGCCATGAAACTCACTGGGTGACTTTGGGCAAGTCATATGCTCTCGGCCCCAGGGGAAGGCAATGGCAAACCTTCTTTGAACAAATTTTGCCAAGAAAACACCATGATAGGTTCACCTTAGGATTGCCATAAGTCAGAAACAACCTGAAGGCACAAGACAACAGCAACAAATCCTGGCTGTACTTAAGTCTTTCTTTACTGATTTTTCCAAAAAAAAAAAAAAAAAAAAAAAAAAAAAAAAAAAAAAAAAAAAAAAAAAAAAAAAAGAAAAGAAAAAGAAAAAAAGGAGTAGCTTTAATTTTTTAACCTTCTTGGCAATTTTTCTAACATCAAAATATAGGATTATAAATTATTGAAAAAAAAAACAACAGAATAAATCCTCCATGATGAAAAAAAGTGTTTTGCAAATTAGGGCATGCTTAAAAATGTGGGATGGAAAAAACTGGTGAAGCTAGCACACAACTAATGCCACCTGTGTTAGAAAATAAAGAAAACTTTCAAAGATGCCCAGATGGAGAGAGAGAACTACCACTACCACTACTGCTTTTTCTCCTTTTATTCATTTATATCCTGCCTTTCTCTCAGTAATGAAACTCAGGGCTTCTAACAACATATTTTTAAAAAATGCAAAATAAAAGTATAAATATAAGGTTTTTTTTTAAAAAAAACTTATAAAATTTAAAGTGTTAAACATTAAAATTCATAACAAGACTACATTTGTTGTTGTGTGCGTTCAAGTCGTTTACAACTTATGGAGACCTATCATAGGGGCTCTGCAGACAGCGCAAAGCGGCGTCTTGGAGCCAGGGAAGGGGAAGGGCAGCCAGACGTCCCAACTCCTTCCCGAGGACGTCATCGGAGTGCCTGCTGTTGCACACAGCAAGCGCTCAGATGACGTCCTTCTGGCGTAGCATTTTTACACGCTGCGGCGGAAGAGGTGCAGAAGAGCCGCATGGCGGCTCTTGCGGCACCCCACGGCTTGGGAAAGGAGTGCTATTTTGGCGCTCCTTTCCCAGTCGCTGAAAGGATGGATTGGGGCCGAGGCGTGGGGCAGCCTCGGCCCCAATCCTCGGCTCCTCGGGGCGGCCCATGGCTGCCCGTCTGTAGTGGCCCACAGACTACATACAAACCTAAAAAAAAAAAAAAAGACTACACAGCATCAAAAGCTAATTTCCAAAAATCTGACAGCATAAAAATGTCTTAATTTAAGGATGGAGCAAAGATGAGGCCACCCTGGCCTGTCAAGAGAGGGAGCTCCAAAGTCTGGGAGGCGGCCACTGAGAAGGCCCTCTCTTTTTCCCATCGAAGGGGGCTGGGAAAGTGGTGGGACAGAGAGAAAGGCCTCTCTAGATAATCTTAGCACTCTAATGGTCTCATAAAGGGAGATATGGTCCTTCAAAAAGGCTGGACACAAGCCATATGGGGCTTTATAGGTTATCAGCCTGATTCATGTACAGCGCCCTGTTCTGAGACAGATTCCCTACAAACACACATTCCTGAAAGAAACATTACTTTCTGGACAATTCATACAATATCCCCCCCAAAAGCATGCCCACTGACTAGGGGATTCTTGGAATTGTAGTCCAAACAGTAATTTTTCCAAGCTCTGAGATAAGCTTGCATCCAAAATGTAGCATCCAATTAGCAGATAGACTATTCAAGAAGTGCCAGAAGGCCTAGTTGAAAAAACAAATCCACAAGTTCAAAATAATTCAATGTATACCTTGAACTGTGCTAACAATGAAAAAACAAATGTGAAAAATGATAAAGTACAATCAGAAAATAATATCCTAGTTGAAGAAATATCTAGCAATGCATTACAATATGCAAAGGGATCTTTTGCATACTTGGTCTGCTCCCATAGCTGCATCTGAGTATGCACTGTAGATCAAGGCTATATTTTTTTTTTCCCGCACGGCTTATCTCAAAGATGCTACAAGATCACTTTGCATACTGATATTCCAGACCAGGGGTAGGCAACCTTTTTGAGCTGGGGGCCGGGTTGCTGTCCCTCAGACAATTGGGGGGCTGAAGCACCAAAAATAAATAAATAAATAAATAGGCCCCCGGGCCTTAGGTTGCCTACCCCTGTTCCAGACTAACACAGCTATGGTTCAAAATACATTGTAAAAATAATCTAGTTTGGGACTGCTTTAACTGCCCTGAGTCAATGCTAGGGAATCCTGAGAATTGTAATTTATTGTGGCACCAGACCTCCCTGACAGAGAAGGTTAAATGTCTCACAAACTACAGTTCCCAGAATTCCTTAGCATTGAGTCAGGCAGTTAAAGCAGGATCAAACTGGATTATTTCTGCAGTGTGTTTTGGACCTATGTCGCTGAATTATACCTCCGTGTATTACACTATTATCTTGCATCACCTTTAAGCAATCTGCTAAGGTGGAATAAGAAAATGGAAAACTTTGTTTTCTCCAGACCATCCTTATAGACCTCGAAAATCTAGGGTTGAGGAGGAAGATTATTTTAAAGCTTCAAAACTGGATCCAAAGGATTAAAGATATTGCTATTACTTTCTTCACCATGAATTTAAATGAGAACCTTGATTGCAAAAGATATAACCATTATTTCTCTTCATTTTTTTCTTTAAAAATATACTTGAGTGCTTAAAATACTGAAGTAGGGATAGTCCAAACCACTATATTCCTCATCACCATGTACAGATGTGAGAGCTGGACAGTCAAGAAAGCATATAGTAAGAAAATCAACTAATCTGAGATGTAGTGCTGGGGAAAAGTGCTGAGAACATAATGGACAGCCAGAAATTCAAACAAATACGGTAGGTCCAAGAGCAGATCAAGCCTGAACTCTTCCCTAGAAGCCAAGATTACCAAACTGAGGCTGTTGTACTTTGGCCACATAATGAGAAGACATCACTGGAAAAGACAATGCTATGAAAGGTGGAGGGAAGCAGAAACAGAGGAAGGCCACATATTAGATGGATAGATTCAATCAAAGGGATCGTGTCTCTGAGCCTGCAGGACCTAAGCAGAACAGTTGAGGACAGGGGGGCTTGGAGGTGTCTTTTATGGGGTTGCCATGAATCAAAGTTGTCTCGAAGACAGTTAGCAACAGCAATAACAACAAGCTTCAAACCACAAAAGCAGGAAAATTATTTCAATTTCTGTGTGCCAGCACTAAGGCTTTAGGTGTGGTTGATTCAGATATTTCCAGACTCGTTTCAGAAAGAAATTTTACAAACTAGACACATTTTAAGTGATTTCTGGTTCTAATCATTGTGGTCAAAAAGAACAAATGTATTAGACATTAAAAAACCTGCTGGGCAAGAATTCATTTCCCTGGTTGCACTTGTTCTAGCTCACAAACCGTACTTTTTTTGTTTTGTTTTTTAATTTGCCCAGGCAGAAAAGCATGTTTGTGGACTAAGCCAAAAAATAAGCACCAGTTCTTGGAACTCAAGAAACTCCTGTTTCAATGAACTTCAAGGCCTTATTACTGTACCATAACTGCAGAACAGGGGATGAAGTTCACTATTTCCCATATGTTCAGCTTGGAAAATGGTCAGATTACCTTAGGACAGGTTGATTGTTGTACATCCAATCCTTTCAAAAGCTATCACAGAAAACTAACTATTGGTTCTCTTATCCAGCTTTTTTCTTCTTCTTTTTTAGTAATAGTTAAAGAGGCTCTCTCTCTAGCCACACCTCATCTATTATGTCATCCTCTTATTGCTATCTTATCATATCTGAATCCTTTTGCAGTAACAGATTGGCATGGCACTCATGTGTTAGGCATGCAATTACTTCCTTGCATTCCCCTTATCTCTGTGAAACATGCTCAATGAACTTATTAATAACTTCTAATGCTAGCACACTTGCAAGCTCACCACAACAGGAATAACTGGCATACTGACTTTAAAGACATATAATGGTTTTTGATTCATGACAACTGGATTTCAGCAATGTGCTGTGCCAAAGTATGTTTAATGAAACACTTCAGCCCACCTAACTTTAAAAGAGGAAATATACAGTAAAATATATCATCCATCTTGAATGCATATTCAATATCTCATCTTACCCAGGGGATGTTCTACAAATCTACAAACAGAATCTAAAGAATGTATATTTTAAAATTCAATACAACTTTATAAAACTACATTTACTTGAGCATTATGCTTTTACAGAGATAATTCAAGCACTTCATTAAGATTTCTTTCTGAATTTGCTCAGAGTAGGATATAATCTTAGGGCCTTTGCAGACTGCCAGAAATAGTGCAAATTGAGTCCACTTTAAGGGTTAGGGTTAGTGCTAGGGAATCATGGGAATTGTTTCCCCCCCCCCCTGAGACGTTGAACCTTCTCTGTCAGAGAGATCTGGTGCCACAATAAAATACAGTTCCCATGATTCCCTAACCCTAACCCTTAAAGTGAACTCAATTTGCACTATGTCTAGCAGTATGCAAAGGCCCTTAGTTTCTCCACACTAAAGAAATAAAGCAGTTTGATACCACTTTAACTGTCATGGCAGTAAGAGGTGTTTGATAATGAAACACGCTCCCTCAGAGAGTGGTGGAGTCTCCTTCTTTGGAGGTCTTTAAACAGAGGCTGAATTGCCATCTGTCAGCGTGCTTTGTGAGTTCCTGCATGGCAGGGGGGTTGGATTGGATGGCCCTTGTGGTCTCTTCCAACTCTATGATTCTATGGCACCATCCTATGGAATCCTGGGATGTATAGTTTGGTGAGGTTTTCAGCTTGGTCTGTTAGAGAGCTCTAATGCTTTACTAAACTACAAACCCCAGGATTCTGTAGCATGGAATCATGGCTGTTAAAGATTCATAGGCTACAAAGGGTAAATACTTTGGGGTTATGCATTCCCAATTGTCCTTCTTCAAAAAATTTTCCACTTAAATACAAAGGGAGTCTTGAGCATGACTGACCATCCCTCTGAGAAATCATTAATTGATATATTGAAAAGCATGAATTTTATATGGAAATCTACAGTTGCTTTCTATTCACTGTCAATTGAGCCATGCATTTATATCCTAATATTTGCTCTAACAGAGCTGAGATCCAAAAATGGTATAGATAATGAAGATGTTGGCTTGGAACCAAAAATATCTTTCACAACCTGAAAGGCATTTCTTCTACAGCAGGGCAACCCCACCTAATTCTCCCAATTTCTTCACTCTTTTACAGCTGTCCCTTGTCCTATCACAGAGGACTACTTGACCATGGAAGAAATTTTGGGGTGATGTAGAGGGATTTTTAATTGGTAGGAATGTACCCATTTTTCTTTCATGGATAAGCATGTTCAGGCATTTGTCATCTCATTCGCTTCACCATGTGAGAAGGAGAGTGCCTAACTCTTTCCTGTTGTTTGTCTGCTCACATGGAAAGCTATGTGTTTTTAGAGTGGAGGTTCCTGTTGCTCTGTCTCCTCCTGTGAGAAAGTACACTGGAAAATCAGAGACGTTGCTCAGGTGGATAACTTCTATATGAAGAGGAATCTCTCCTCTACAAATACATCTGATGTTTACAACACTAAGCTATAAGAACCATGAGACTGGATTAGTTTACTTATTTGAGTTATATCCTGCCTTTCTCCAAAAATGGTACTCAAATGGCTTGCAGTATAAATTAAAACAAAATAGTTAAAAC
This sequence comes from Phrynosoma blainvillii, assembly GCA_026167975.1. Lineage (NCBI taxonomy): Eukaryota > Metazoa > Chordata > Lepidosauria > Squamata > Phrynosomatidae > Phrynosoma > Phrynosoma blainvillii. The sequence goes on from JANUYF010000004.1 coordinate 197,258,324, forward strand.
AATATGTGGTACAAAAATTTAATAAGCAGTAAAAATGAATTCAATTAAAACATTGCATTTAATACATAATTTAAAAAAAATTACACATAAAACAATGCTACATTTTTTAAAAGTACCTCCTTCTTCCTCAACCAGTTAAAGGTTGAAGGCCTCTTTAAATAAAAAGTTCTCTGCAAGCTGGTGAAAAGAGAACAGAGAAAGGGGCAACTAAGCCTTTCTTGTCAGGGACTTTCATTCTCTAGGAGTAGCCACCAAGAAGGCTTTTTCCTGTCTCCTCATCAGAAAACTCTGGGGATATGATAGGATAGAGAGAAAACCCTTCTTCAAAGACTGTAAAACTCTGACAGGCTCAAACTATCAGATAGGGGTTCTCAGATAGTTTGGACCTGAGCTATTAGGACTGTATCACTTTGAATTGTGCCTGGAAGCAGATTGGTAGCCAGTGAAGCTGTTTCAACAAGGGAGATATATATTTTCTCTATAGCCATTTAATGACAGGAAAGTCTTTTAACCATTCACCAAATTTAGTAAGCCACCAATGAACTTCATTTAGTAAATACTTTCATTATTATAATTATAGTATTGGATATGAGAAATCTAGGGTTCTATTACAGCTAGTGTTTAATAATAATAATAATAATAATAATAATAATAATAATAATAGCAGCTATCTAATTAATATGAGCTACTGAAATGCGAGCTACTTGTTTGGCCTACAAAAGACTGACACCATCTGCTGCACTACACTAATTGAACATAGGATTGCTAGTGCATTCTCTTCCATAGGTACATGGCTGGTTCTAGCATTAGCTGATCTATGGAGATCTCGAGAATTAACTGGTTTGGAGCTAGGAACCCATTGCAGCATCATTCCAGGAAGTGACAAGCTAAGTCAACAAGGGCAGAAGCCTCAAAAGCAACCAACAGCTGCTTCCTGAGTGCATATTGGAAATTCAAGAGTACCAAAGGTAGAGGCCAAGTCATATAAACCTGGTAGCAGCACAACCTTACCTTCTGGAGGAGGAGACAATGAAGTGGTACCAATAGCTCAAGGGGGAAATGGAGATGGCTTGTCCCTTGCCCACCCACTGGCCAGTTGCCCAAGTAACTGCCTGCCTACCTACCCACCCAGAGAAGAGGAGTCAGGATATGGTGGCATTGTCTTCTCCTTCAAGAGAATGAAGCTCAGGTGATGGCAGGCAAAGACCCCACATACCTACCACCAGCACCAGCCATGTCTGTACAGGGTAGCTGTTTCCTGAGTGCCCCTAGGAAGAAAAGGGGTAGCTGGGAAAATAATCTGTGCTGCAGCACTGGTGATCTTCCTACTCATTTCCCCTCATCCAAAGAGCCAGGCACTCAAGCCCCCATGGTCAATTAAGAGATGGCTGCTAACAACAGTCTCTAGGAGCACGGCCTTTGTCTGTTATCACCTGTGCCTTCACCAATAATAATAATAATAATAATAATAATAATAATATCCTGATCCTTTGAGATCAATTGGGGCAACTAACAACAATAAAATATAACATACAAAGTAAAATCTGAATCCCTCCCCCCCTTAAAAAGTTATTAAATCCGTTACAAAATTAAAACATACAATATAAAACAAGAATGTAAAAACATCTCACCATGTGGCTGAGGTTCCAATTTGAGACGTTTAAACTAAGAACCAAGAAGCCCTCTTGCAGGAGGGATTCCTGAGGCTGGGATTATCTATCACTGAAAGGCCTGCCGGAAGAGATCCGTCTTGACAGCCTTTTTAAAGCTGTCTAAAGATGTCAATTGACGGATCTCATCCGGCAGGCCGTTCCATAATCTGGGGGCTACAACCGAAAAAGCCCTCTGGGAGGTAGCCGCAAGCCTAGCTCTTTGTGGCTGCAGCAAATTCCTCCCAGAGGACCGGAGAGCGCAGGGAGGATTATAAGGGAGAAGGTGGTCCCTGAGATGGTTTGGACCCAAGCCATTTAGGGTTTTAAAGGTGATAACCAACACCTTGTACTGGGCCTGGAAATTTATTGGCAGCCAGTGGAGGGACCTTAAAACCGGAGTAATATGATCCCTCCTAGATGTTCCAGACACGAGCCTGGCCGCCATGTTCTGTACTAGCTGTAGTTTCCGAGCCAAGCACGAGGGTAGCCCCATGTTGGGGGAGGTGCTGCTCCGCTGGTGGTGTCTACTTCCTCTTCCTCCTCCTTGCATGGGCAGGTTGGAGGTTGGTCAAGTGAGAAACTGGTTGGGTTTCTTAACTGGTGGATAATCTGTGCTTTTGCATCTCCTCCTTGGGGGTGGGAGGATGCAACTGGTGATGCAGTAGAGATTGGCACTTCGCTCCTGTCTCGAGTAATGGGAGAGCTTGACCTGACTTTGTATAAGCAGAGGAGCTCCTTACATCTATGGAAGAGATTCCAATTCTCCTCCCCCTTCCCCCCAAAAAAGAGGATTCAATTTTGGTTTTCATGAGTTTCACCTCTTCTCTGCAGCTCCCCAAGCTACTACAACACTCTTCCAGTCAATCCTCTGGCGCACATTTTCAGGATTGCAAGGAAGATGGGAAATGAAAATGGCTTTCTTCTGCCCTTTTCTAACGATGATCGTAACATCCTATAAGAAAAATTCCACTAAGGAGATAGTCTTGCCAATGTGAAAGTTACTTAGAATGAGAGAATTTATAGATTACCCCAATGAGACCCTCAAAAATTTGCAGTTAATGGTTCCAGGTAAACTTTCCATATGAATGAACATTTACAATCTTTGTGCTTAAAATAGAAATTATTTGTGATTTGAAGTATGCACACTCTAAAAATGAAATAAAGTGGATGAAACCAAATAAAGAATAGAAGATGATAAATCTAGCTGACCCCCTCCCCCAAAAAAGTTAGTAATTTTCAAATAAAAAAAATAGAAAAGACAATTACCATCTTGGGGCTAAAATTTAGTCTATCAAACAAACAAACTTTGCTATCAAAGAAAACATGTCTCCATTAAAGGAGATTACAGAGCTCTACATGGGCAACAGTTCAAGAATGCTACAGTAGTCAGGCATGTTTGATTTACACTACTCTTACTTTTCCAGAGCTGCTTCTAACTTTAGAATTTATCAAAAGCCAATGCAAACTTAAGTATCAGTTAATTCTATAAGTAGCCTGCCACAAATTAAAATTAGTTATACAAGTGCCTAAATTAAACATGCATCCATTGTCCATACATCTTCCTCTATAACAGGGGTAGGCAACCTTTCCCCTTTAAGGGCCGAGGGACTTCAGCTCCCAGAAGCCTCAGCCATGTTGGCCAATAGCTCCTGGGATTCTGGGAGCTGAAGTCCCTCGGCCCTTAAAGGGGAAAGGTTGCCTACCCCTGCTCTATAATGTATTTTAGGTTCCTTTTAGTTATTTTGTTTGCTGCTCTCATATTTCCTCTTGATATAGAATTACCTCAATTGTTAAAAAACAACTATCTTCACCTTTATGTTTTCTGGAATGAACCACCTTCTCATTTCCTCAGATTTTTGATAACTTATTTAAAAAGAAGTAGTGCTCTTCATCAGTGGTATCACTAGTGGGGTGCAGATCACTCTGGATGACACCCCAGAAGAGGGGTGACACCCAGCTGAGAGGCCCAGGGCAACCCTTCCTCCCTGCCCAGCACAGCTTTACTCGTGTGTAAAGCTGTGACAGGCAAGGAGTTGAGGGAGTGCCCTTTTGACCCTGCCTCCAAAGCCCCACACACACCAGGTGATGCCCCGGTGTGGGATGCTGCTGCCCTCCATGCTTTATCTAGAACAGGAGTCTTCAACATTTCTGGATCCAGGTCAGCCTTTCTTCATATACTAAAACAGAAATCTTAGTCTTATGAGCTGTGAACTATTAAACTAAGAACAATCCTTGTGCCCTTATACTTCCTCTTCCCTCTCAAATGTACTAGAATTCAGTACTCCTTGTTTATTAAACTAGTGCTTCTCATTTCATCTGAACTAGAAAACCATAGTTTAGGCTCTGACTACAAAGCCTAGAGAGTAGGGAGGGAAAATATCAGTGAGCGACAGAAAAGAAACATCTCTCAGGTCAAGAGATCAGAACCACCACAGAGCTCACTCCAGTCATGGGGAAGTCACTCCTGCTCTTTTGCTGAAGTCAGCTTCCCTGTCTGTGGGTCTGCTGCTGCTGTTTTTTGAAACAAAACAAGTACTTATTTCCTCCTATGTTGTGCTAGTCCTTGACAATAATACAATTTAATTTACTATTCCCTCAATGCTGTGAATCACTTGAATCTAGAAAAATATCTCACTACTGCACGGAATAATACTTAGGATCCCATTTCAAAGATTCAAAATACAAGCTTTGTGAGTGCAGGCCTTCTGAATCAGTCAACATCACATAAGCTATATGTACCCAACTAGGGCTGCACCTGCACTGCACAAATAATGCAGGCTGATATCACTTCAACTACCATGGTTCAATGCTAGGGAATTCTGGAAATTGTAGTTTTGTGAGACATTTAGCCTTCTCTGTCCGAGAGCTCTGGTGTCACGTAAAACTACAGTTCCAAGAATTCCCTAGCATTTAGCCATGGCATTTAAAGTGGTGTCAACCTGGATTTATTTCTGAAGTGTGGATGCAGCCTTGGAGGAATTTCAAAAATGACACTGAAAACAACAAAAGGAATGTCTTGTGAAAAAAGACTTCAAACTATTAGACAAAGCAAAAATAGGCAATACACAGTTGGACAATACTACAAGGTCTTCCAATACACAAAATTTGCCCAAAATTTTTAGTCACAACTGTATTTTCTGCCTTAAATTCCTTGACGCATGTTAAAAGACATCTCTTTTTTAAAAATCACATTAAATATATCATGCCTTTAAAGATAACCAACAGTCTGATATATTTCTACAAGGTCTGAGATAGAATAAAAAGAAATCTGAAAACTTAGTTTCTGTTTAAAACACTATGACCAGGATTCAATAGTGGACTTCTATTGAATGTCACTACTTTCACTACGAACACTGATTTTCTCTTCCTTCCTGAAATGTAACCTAAAAGCCTTCTTCATAAGGTTGGGAAACTCTCTGAATCAAGTTTTGACACCAAAAGTGACAGCAGAAGAAAGAAGAACAAAAAAATTGTTAGTGGATGACAAAAAAATACTGTTGGAGCCTGGCCTATGGAGCCAGAGTTAAGACTTTCCCCTTCTTAGCCTGCACAGAAGACCTAAAAATAATTAAAATAAATAATATAAAGTACATGGATATATAGCTCATATTTACTGACTCAAGCGTTCAAAAAAGAGGCATAAAGGCAAAACAAAACAAAACAAAAACCAGGAAAGTGATTTCTTCAGCATGATAATTCTTCAGTCCTGTGGCTCCATTCACACATTGTATCAGTTAGCTATTATTGAGAGGCAAACACCTAAAGCAGTCCACCAAGTACCTAAAACAGTTAGGGAATATATGATACTTCAGCTGCCAGCCTGTATCTTTCACTGCTTGAGTCAGCACAGCCAACACTAAGGTGTAATGGAAGCCACATTTTCCTCCTCCCTGTCAGAATCATAATATACCACCATAGAGATATACTTCATTCATTCATTCATTCATTCATAGTAGGATTTTCTTTAAAATTATGTGTCAAACACTGACACAATACTATTACCCTAAATCAGTGATTCCCAAACTTTGACCTTCCAGATGTTTCGGACTTCAGCTCCCAGAATTCCTGACTGTTGGCTGAAATGGCTGGGCCTTCTGGGAGTTGAAGTCCAAAATACCTGGAGGACCAAGGTTTGGGAATCACAGCCCTAAATACTAAAATCCCCTAATATTTCAGTCTACTTCCTTCAACTTCACCTTGATTGCATTCAGGTAAGAATAGGCTTGTGTGACCCTTTGGGGTTTTATGATCTCCCTTTCTCTTCTCTTCTCTGGCACAACTAGAAGGAAACTTAGGGGGGTTGCAGACTGCCAGAAATAGTGCAAATTGAGTCCACTTTTAGGGTTAGGGTTAGTGCTAGGGAATCATGGGAATTGTTTTTTTTCTGAGACATTGAGCCTTCTCTGTCAGAGAGCTCTGGTGCCACAATAAAATACAGTTCTCATGATTCCCTAACCCTAACCCTTAAAGTGGACTCAATTTGCACTATTTCTGGCAGTCTGCAACCCCCCTTAGCTTCCATTTCAGCTTAACCATATTCAACGTATGTTTAAATCTTAATTATGATTTGCTGAAACAAATCAGCTTTCATAAACTATGTTTTTGAACTTGGCTTGTTTCAAGAAGTTGCGTTTAAAATTAATCACAATTTGACTATGCTCCGATGCTGCGATAAGCAATTCTTAATCTAAAATTGATCTGAAAATGTTTGAATTCTTATTTCAAGATGAGCAGGTATGTGTGTAAAGCCCAAAGCAATGCTACAGCTCATTTTTGCAATGCTAAACTAGAAGTGGAGAAACAGCAGCTGTAGGAGTTATCTGTTTGCCCCCAGACCTCCCCAAAATCCCTCTATCCCCCCAAAATCATCCCAGACTGATAAACTACCAACAGCTGAAATGCATGTCCAATATTGCCCACAAACACACACCCAGAAATAAAAACAGACATTACTTCCTGATTCATTTTAGCTGGATTTTGGAGCAGCTAAACTGGGATGAAAATTGGTTCCTGTGCACTCTGCAATTGCCACCCCACACTGTACCATGTTTTAGCATTGCTTCCAAATAAAGCAATTGTCTGTACTCACAACTTCACAACTAAATTTCAACAAACCAGAAGATAAAACACAGTATCTGGGGGCAAGGATTAATTCCTACCTCACAAGCCATATTTGATAGTCAAGATCCTGGGCAATAACTCATTTTTAGTACAACCCATATGTAAGCTTCCTGTAAGATACTAAGACCTTCTCTTTCATTGAACTTTTAATGTGAAATTGATTTTCATTTCTGTACCTAAATGCTGAAGCTTCGATGCACCTGATCCCTGATAAGCTTTTTTAAAATGTATTTTTCCTCTTAAAAATATCTCAAGATTATGCTGATTTATTTTATAATAGCTACTGCAAATTTTAAATAACAATCTTATCTCAGTGTTCACATCTTGGGGTTAAAATGGCAATACTAACAAAACTAACAAAATTTCCTTCCCTTCCATTTTGGTCATTTAATTATGACAAATGCTACTGTATAAACTGAGCAAAAAAGAACTCCCACCAGAATTAAAAACAAGGGTCTATCCTATAAAGAAGTTTAAAGAGGAGAGTCTAAATAAGGGACTCACCTAGTTTCTGGCACAACCATGGCCCAATTCACCTGGCAGTTTCCTAGGGCTACACTGAAGTTTCTTACATCTGCATTCTAATGCAATGAGATACAGATCATTTAAAGTAGCCTTTCAGAAGTTAGATAATTTAGGGCAGTGATTCTCAAACTTTGGTCTTCCAGGTGTTTTGGACTTCAACTCCTAGAAGCCCTACCCAGCTTGACCAACAGTCAGCAATTCAGGAAGCTGAAGTCCAAAACATCTGGAGGACCAAAGTTTGGACATCTCTGATTTAGGCTGTCCTTTCAGAAGTCATGCCCGCACACCCATTGAAAAGAAGGGGAGTTAAGGGACTGTGTTTTTTGCTATCTGCAAGGGACTTGATAACTAATTTTACTAAGTTTTGCCATGTCAACCAACTATATATTCATTTGGGTGTAACAACACTCATTTAACCTTCCTTTAACATATACCACATACAGTATAAAGTGGAACCAATCAAGCCCTTTCCTATGCACATGACTATTAAATGTGTAGAGTAAGTGTCCCTCAAATACATAATGGAACCCCTTTCTCACTCCCCTGACTTCTGCTTGGCACAAAGTATCTCCCCTTTCTATACTCTTGGCCACTTGTGAAACTTTTCTTATCTTTATTGTTAGTGTTAAATTTTCTAACATCAATGTAATTGACTTTCTAAATTCCAATCAATTAAGGTTATATTATGGGAAAATGGTTGTCTTTTCCTCTCATGTCAAGTGTTAGAAAGCTATTTCACAATCATAGGGGCTTTCATCAAATTTTTAGGAGCAAGTGACTATACAGTACATGACACAGGTCTTCTCCTCCATGCTCCCAATGCCTGTTTTAATCCACACATGCCACCAGCACTTCCTGGGTAATCCCTTGCTTCTTGGTTCAAGCGCCTGGACTTTTATAGCTTCCCTTATTTCTACCTTCTGTGCACTATCAAATTCTGGGTGGGTGAGTAATATGTGTAAAATACACAATATGCTTCATCTTGAAACAACATATGTTGTGAAGAAAATTGGCACTGTATTTTTATACCAAATATTTTGACACTTTCCATAGGGAAGGGGAAAAAAGACAGAACTATTGAAGTAATATAACTAAATAAAAAGAAAAACCCCATTACGTGACACAGGATTAATATTCACATGTGCTTAAATCTTGGAATAAATAGCAAATTATATCCCTTCAGGAGATCTAATATTGCCAAGATATTTAGCCACAAATACTAAAGGCTATTTTGTAAGCATACCAACAATATCCTGCACGAATATCCTTCAGGCTTTAAAATATATTGACAGCTGAAAGACAATGTTTCTTTACAGCCTATAGCAGTGATTACACCTGACTCAGGCTTGGCCTTGCCCTTGCCACCCAGTCATTTTCCCATTACAATGTACATTTAAGAAGGGAAGACCATTTGAGATTTACCTATGATACACCTGAAGTTAGTTGTAAATATAAGGCAGCATTTACCACTCTAGCAATTACGTTTCAGCAGTATTTTATATAAACCCCTAGGCAGCAGTACTAATTCTTATTCTGAGTCTCTTTTTATTTGCATATAGTACAAATGATTTTAAAATGTTGCTCTTTACTATGAAAGATAGTAACCTACTGCTGAATTTGATCAGTGGCTGAAAGCATGAGTATAGACTCTGTAATGATGTTAGTTTCAGAAAAATGACACTTAAGGGAGTTGCTTGGCCAACAAATTGGGTTCCTTACACTTTCAATGAATGTCAAAGATTACTACCAGGTATACATTTATAACATGTAGTAGTAGTATCACTGTAGTAAACCTTAAGGCTGGGGGGTGGGGTAGACAGTGATAGTGCTTCCCTGTCTTTCAAAAGCAATCAATTAACAATTCAAGTGTTGGGAATGTCTAAGACACCTGATTTTAAGTTGCATAGAAGCAGGCTGAAAGATAAGATAGGAAAGGCATTATAGGCTGAGTCTCCCGCATCTGAAATGCTTGGGACCATAAGTATTTTGGATTTTGGGGTTTTGGAATATTTGTATATACATAATGAGATATTTTGGAGATGAAATCAAAGGCTAAAATTGAAATTCTTTTATGTTTCTAGTACACTTTATATACATACCCTGAAGGTAATTTTATGCACAATATTTTTAATAATTTTGTGCATGAAACAAAGTTTGTGTATGCATAACCATCAGTAAGCAAAAGTGTTACTATCTCAGCCACTCATGAGGACCATTTTGGATTTTGGAATAGTTTGGATTTGGAATTCTGGATAAGGGAGACTCAACTTGTACAACAAAGAAAACGGTGCTGCTTGTATAGTCTCCATATACTAGGCAGCTAATTGTTTCTTTCCTTAAGTGCCAAGCACAGTACACATTTTCAAAGCTTAAAAAAACAAACAAAAACTGTCAAGTCAGGATGACATTCCTTCCTGCAAAGTTAACTCCGGGACAGATTCCCACCAACCATCCCCATCAGGAGATTCCTATGAGCCACATATAAACTAGGAAGAGAAAGAGAGGAAGGAGAGAAGAATGGGTGGGTGGGTTGCTTTCTAGGATAATCAGTATGCCAAACCTTTGAGACTAGCTGAGAGAAGCTGGCAGCATGAACTTTTGCAGACTTGTGCCTACTTCCTCAGATGCATGGAGTACCCAGGCTACCAACTTCTCTCTTTCAGTTAGTCTCAAAAGATGCTACAAGATCCCTATTTGAATTCTAGGATAAGATTTACTTCCAGTTAATGAAACCAGGTGGGAAGGGAAGCTCATGGAGTCCACTCACCTCAAGCAAGAAAGAGGGAGGGAGGGACAGAGAGGCTCCATCCAGCAAAGGAGATTAGACTCCAGGGCAGAGAGTGCTCCGCCAACCAGACGAGGAAGGGAGCCTGGGGGGGGGGGCTCCACCTCCACAACAAGGAGGCTGGAAGGGGTCTGGGGAGGGAGGAAGGGAAGGAGGGTAAGCTGGAAAGAAGGGAGAGAGGAAATAAAGAAAGGAGGGAGGGAAGAAGTAAAAGGGAAGGAGGAAGGAAGGAAGGAAGGAAAGAAAGAAGGAAAGAAAGAAAGAAAGAAAGAAAGGAGGAAGGGGGCAAGGAGGGAAAGAAAGGAAGTGAGAGGGAGGAATGAAGGAAAGAAGGGAAGGGAGGGAGGAAGGAAGGAAGGAAGGAAGGAAGGAAGGAAGGAAGCTAAAAAGGAGGAAGGAAAGAAGCGAAGAAGGAAGGGAGGGAGGGTTGGAGGGAGGAAGAAAGTAAAGAAAGGATGGAGTAAGGAAGAAAAAAACAAAAGACGGAGGAAGTAAAGAAAGGAAGTGGGGAAGGAATGAAGGAAAGAAGGGATGAAAGAAGGGGAGAAGGGAGGGAGGGAGGGTTTGAGGGAGGAAGAAATTAAAGAAAGGAAGAAGGACGGGGAAAAAGAAACAAAAGAGGGAGGAAGTAAAGAAAGGAAGGGAGGAATGAAGGGAAGAAGGGAGGAAAGAAGGGAAGAAAGAAGGGAGGGAGGGAGGGTTTGATGGAGGAAGAAAGTAGAGAGAGGAGGAAGGAGGAAAAAAGGAAACAAAAGTGGAAGGGAGGGAGTGAGGGAGGATAAAAAGAAAGGAGGGAGGGAGGAGAGGAAGGAAGGAAAGAAGTTAAAGAAAGGAGGGGGGAGGGAGGTTGAGGGGGGGGAGAATGAAGGGAGGGGGCCTCCTCTGTTTCCCCCACCTCACCCCCCTTTCTTTTTCTTCTTTTCCTTTTTACCTGCTGGAGGTCTGTGAGGAAAATCTCCCTCTCCGCCGCGTTCGACGCCATTGCTCCGGGGCTGGACTCCGCACCTGGTGGGCAGGGAGGGGGCAGGGAGGGAGGGGCGTGTGTCGTCGTCGTCGTCGTCGTCCTTCTTGTGGGGGGGGCGGAGGAGGAGGAGGAGGAGGAAGGGGGCGCTCTCTCTCTCTCTGTCTCCCTCGACTGGCGGGGGGGGCGCCAACCCCTTCTCTTCTCCTCACATTCCCAGGAGGGACGAAGGGACGGGCGTCAGTTGCTCTCTCTCTCGCGCGCGCGCTCCCACCACCTTCCCTCCCTCGCTCCTGCCCCCGCCCCCCCCCCCGGCCAGCCCTGCGCCGGCAGCCCAAGCTGAAGAAGACGACGACGACAACCTCCTCCGCGACTGAGGCACCTACTCCTCCTCCTCCTCCTCCTCTGCCTCTGCTGCCGCTCCTCGTCGCGCCCTTTGGCTGTCACCCTGTCGCAAAGACGGCGGCACTGCTTTGCGGCTTTCGCGGGGCACGTGACCCACTCGGGGGCGAAGGGACGGGGGAGTGAGAGGAGGGGATAGGAAGAAGAGAAATGTGGCAGCAGCAGCACCTTCTTTATCACAGTTCATAGGACAACATTAATTCCCTAACCCCCCCTCCCCATGGATGAATAATAATAATAATAATAATAAATGTTGTGTTGTTTCAAGTCGTTTCCGAATTATGGTGACCCTAAGAGTGAACCTATGAAGGTTTTTTTTTTGTGTATGTGAAAGATTTATTCAGAGGGAACAAATTGCCATTGCCATTGCCATTCCCTGAGGCTGAGAGAGTGTGACTTGCCCAAGGTCACTCAGTGGGTTTACATGGCTGATTCAGGATTCGAACCCAGGTGTCCAGAGTCATAGTCCAGTACTCAAACCACTACAGTATGCTGGCTCATAATAATAATAATAATAATGGATAATAGCAATAATTTTAAAACTTTCTTTCCTGTCCTCAAGGCTCAAGGCGGGGTACAACATGTTAAAAAACAAAAGACAATTAAAAAGAAAAACAACAACACTAAAACCAACAGGTAAAATACAGTACATTAACAGACAAACCACATCCGTTAAAAACACAGTGTCAGTTAATATGATCAAGTTGTAGTACACATTTAGAATATAAATTTGTAGATAAATCACTGTTTTTAAAATTATAGTGTGCATCGCCAGCTGTTTAATAAAGATTATTATATAAAAAAATGTTAAAAAAATATAAATAAAAAAAAAACCACCACCACAACACAACATCACTTAAAACACACATCAGTTTAAAGGGACGAATAAAAAGTACACATATTAAGGTAATCCACATCTAAAATCTACCATTTAAAATTCACAATTTATAAATCATTTGGAATAGATAAACCTTCTGGATAAATCTTTCAGTTGAACTGGTTTTTATTTCCACATGAGGGTTTGTGGATATAAAATATAAAGCCCTAAAGGTGCTGCCACATTTCTTTCTATTATTATTATTGTTGTTGTTGTTATTATTATTATTATTATCAACCTTTTTATGTTCCAAGAGATTAATAGGGCTGTGTTGTTGTTGTGTGTCTTCAAGTCGTTTCCGATTTATTGTGAAAGGTACCTTAAGGAGTACCTATCATGGTTTTCTGGCGCTGAGAGTGTGTAACTCATACGAGGTCACACCCAATGGGTTGAACAAAAGGCAAAGGGTCCTCAGGGTTTATTGTAAACGTTGTGTGACATCAAGTCACTTCCGATTCATGGTGACCTGAAGGAAGGGTGACCAGATGTCCTAACCACAAAGGAGGACAAGGCATCACAAATGTAGACATTCAAGAAAAATGGAGGACATGACCAAATAAAAATTAAAAACATTCATATAGACTTGTCCCTCCACATTCGCTAGGGTTAGGGGCACAGGACTCCCGTGAATGTGGGAAAGCCGCAAGTAACAAAATCACTACAGTCGCCCCTCCGTTTTCACTGACTTGAAGTCTGAGGTTTTGCATATTCATGGAGGGGCAACCTCTGTTAAAATCAATGGGGTGCACTCCCTCTGAAGATGCCAACCACAGATGCAGGGGAAATGTCAGGAATACATTCTCCTAGAATATGGCCTCACAGCTCAAAAAACCCACAAAAAAACAAGGATGCCAGCCATGAAAGCCTTCGACTTCACATGGCCAACTGTATGTTTTTACCTGAGAGCGCACTTCTCTAGGAATCTCTAGGTCCTCCAGTGCAACTCTGTGGTCAACATCTGCCAGACATTGACCACAGAATTGCCTAATGGAGTTCTCTCTAGGAATCTCTAGATCCTTCAGTGCGATTTTTTGTTAAAGTTGACCATAGAGTTGTGACCAAGATATTCCTAGATAGAACATATTAATAAAATCTGTGAATAATCAAAGCTGCAAAAGTCAAAGCTGCAAATGTGGAGGGATGAGTGTGTTACTCATCCCATGTAACCCAATGGCTTGAACAAAAAGCAGAGGGCCCAATCATCAAAATCTAAGTTTTTGTGCCTTCAAGTCATTTCCACTTATAGCGATCCCGAGGTGAACCTATCATGGATTTTCTGGGGCTGAGAGTTTCCCAGAATAGATTGGAGTGCGTACCAACCGTTCCACAGAACCTGACCTTGCTCCTCTGCAATATCATGTTGGTTAAAAACAAGACTCAAATTATCTATGATCTTCTTTTAGATGAGGATGCCGACCTGGCTTGCTTCACAGAAACCTCGCTGGGAGTGGATAGCGCTGTAACGTGGTTGCAGGCCCTCCCAGCCGGGTATACCGTCAGTGAGCAAGTAAAGGGAAGTGGGTGGGGGGGGGCAGAGTGTCTCTGGTTCACAAAAGCAACCTTACCTTGATCAGGATACCTGTCCGTAGTCTAGCAGACTCCCTAACCGAGCTGACACAGCTGGTCTCAGAGTTGTTGCTGGAGTTGCCCAGGCTTTTAGTTCTGAGCGACTTCAATATCCCTCTTGAGACCAGTTTGACAAATCTAAACGGTGTGGCTCGGGAGTTCATGGAATCCATGACAAACATGGGCCTATCCCAACTGATCGTTGGGCCCACTCATTGTGCGGGTCATACACTCGATGCGGTCTTCAGTACGGAACAGGAATATCCATGGGCGGAGGTTATAAAAACCACCGCTTTGTCATGGACAAATCATTTCCTGGTCAAGGCTGAGCTAAGATCCTCTGTCTGTCCCACTGGGGGTGGTGGACCCATTAGAATGGTCTGCCCTCGAAGGCTAATGGAACCAAGAAAGCCTTAGAGGGTCTAATGGTTGGTAACGCCCGTGATCCTGTCGAAGCTTTGGTTAATACCTGGAACACCAATCTCACCAAGGCTATCGACATGATCGCTCCCAAGCGTCCTTTCCCGCTTTAAATCATAAGCCGTGGTATACAGAAGAGCTTAGGAGAATGAGGCAGATTGGACAACGACTAGAGCGCACCTGGTGGAAAACTCGACTCTTATCTGACAGGACTCATCATAGAAACTTTCTTTGGTCCTATTGAGAGGCAATACATGCAGTGCAGAAATCTTTCTCTTCTGCACGTATTGCATCTGCAGAGTCTCGTCCAGCAGAGCTGTTTAGGGTGGTAAGGGAACTGACACAGGTTTCACCTGCGCAGAACCCATTACTTAACCCTATAGCGGCCTGCTGTGATGCATTTAACAACTTCTTTGTGGACAAAATCTCTCAGATAAGAGCCGACTTGGATGCCAGTATAATAACAGAATCAATAGACGAGGTGTCCAGCGGCTCTGTTGATGTAATTCTACTGGATCATTTTCAATCTGTGAGTACCAAGGACATGGACAAGCTACTTGGTAGATTGAGGAAGACAACTTGTCCTCTCGATCCTTGCCCTTCATAGCTGGCCATCCAGGGTGGAGATGCCTTGATGATGTTCCTTAAGAACATCGTCAATGCATCCCTCAGGGAAGGATGTGTTCCAACTTGTTTAAAGGAAGTGGCAGTTAGGCCACTTCTGAAAAAAAACTTCCCTGGACCCCCTGGATATGAACAACTATAGGCCAGTCTCTATGTTGCCATTCCTGAGTAAAGAGATTGAAAGGGAGGTTGCTCTTCAACTTCAAGTTGTCTTGGATGAAACCAATTATCTAGACCCATTTCAACCTGGCTTTAGGACAGGATTTGGAGTTGAGACTGCCATGGCTGCCTTGACCAACAACCTGAGTCTGAGTATCAACAGGGGTAGTGTGACCCTGTTGGTGCTCTTAGACCTCTCAGTGGTTTTGATACGATTGATCATAGCATCCTCTTGGACCGCCTGAGCGGGTTAGGAATTGGAGGCACTGCGCTGCAATGGTTCTGTTCCTTCCTCTCGGGCAGGTCCCAGAGGGTGCTGCTCGGGGACAGTTGTTCGGCAAAAAAGGACCTCACGTGTGGCGTCCCTCAGGGTGCCATCCTGTCCCCGATGCTGTTTAACATCTACATGAAGCCACTGGGTGAGATCATTCGAAGTTATGGGGCTGGGTGTTATCAGTACACTGACAACACCCAGATCTATTTCTCCATGTCTCGGTCGTCGGCCTTGAATTCCGATGGCATCTTTCCTCTCAATGACTGTCTTAAGGCAGTAATGGGCTGGATGAGGAAAAACAGATTGAGATTAAATCCAGACAAAACGGAGGTGCTCATAGTAGCGGCTCCGAAACTGGGAATTGGGTTGCAACCACCAGTCCTGGTCAGGGTCATACTTCGCAGTCTGGGGGTGCTCTTGGATTCGTCGCTTCTGATGACTAATCAGGTAAATGCAACGGTCAGGAGCGCCTGTTATCAGCTTCGGCTGATACGCCAGCTGCACCCTTTCCTGGAAGTAAGGGATCTTGAGACTGTGGTGCATGAGCTGGTAACCTCTGGATTACTGTAATGGATTACTGTAATGCGCTCTACATGGGGCTACCCTCGTGCTTGGTCCAGAAACTGCAATTAGTACAAAACATGGCAGCCAGAATGGTCTCAGGAACATCAAGGAGAGACCACATAACACCGGTACTAAAGTCTCTCCACTGGCTGCCTATTAGTTTCCAGGCCCAGTATAAGGTGTTGATTATGACCTTTAAAGCCCTAAATGGCTTGGGTCTAACCTATCTTCAGGACCACCTTCTCCCATATAATCCGCCCCGTGCACTCAGGTCCTCTGGGGGGAATTTGCTGCAGCCTATAAAAACTAGGCTGTCTGAAACTTCCCGCAGGGCCTTCTCGGCATCCACTCCCAGACTCTGGAACGGGCTGCCGGACAAGATCCGTCAAATTAAGACCTTGAGCAGCTTTTAAAAAGCCATTAAAATGAATCTCTTCCAGCAGGCCTTTCCCGCGGGTCCTCCGCTCCAGGGACCTCTCTGGGGACGTTTTCCGTAGGAGTGCAAGGCTTGGGAAGGGGTGCATGTGTGTGACAGCTGGCTGTCTCACACACACACACACACCCCTTCCCAAGCCTGCGCGGGGCCTGAGCTCCGAGGAGAAGTCCTCAGAGAGGCGCCTCTCTGAGGACTTCTGCTCGGAGCACGGACCCTGTGCCGGCTTGGGAAGGGGTGTGTGTGTGTGGCAGCTGGCTGTCATACACACCCCTTCCCAAGCCTGCGTGGGGCCTGGGCTCCAGGATACGTATCTGGTGATCAGACATATGGTGAAAGCGCAATGATTGCGCTATCATTCCGGTCGCGCAATTGCAATTCCCCAAGAAACCGGCATTCAAAAGAACGGGGATGATGCTGCATTGGGACGGGGTTGTGACGGGGTTCTGTGCGACGTCGTGTGAACACACAGAAAAATAAAGCGCAATAGGATGGGATTTAGTGTGGATTCTGTCTGCTTTAGACCCCGTGTGATAACGTCCTATGAAAGAACTAGACAAGATCTGAAAGGGTAGAGATTATTATTATTATTATTAATTTATATCCCACCCCTCTGCAATGCAATTGGAGCGGCTTACAACATTAAAAAAACTACAGTAAAATGTATACAAACCCAAAAACCCATCCCCTTTAGAAAGATATTAAACTTAGACAATTTAAAAGCATAATTAAAATAAATCACAACACGGTGCAAAA
Source organism: Phrynosoma blainvillii (assembly GCA_026167975.1). Lineage (NCBI taxonomy): Eukaryota > Metazoa > Chordata > Lepidosauria > Squamata > Phrynosomatidae > Phrynosoma > Phrynosoma blainvillii. The sequence continues at coordinate 197,275,443 of JANUYF010000004.1, forward strand.
AGCAATCACAGTAGCAATAGCAGTAACATGAAAGGGAGAGAGAATAGCTAACTCTTAGGGCCGGGATGACTATTCAGGAAAGGCCTGCCGGAAAAGATCCGTCTTAACAGCCTTTTTGAAGCTGTTTAAGGTGGTAATAAGACGGCAGGCCATTCCATAATCTGGGAGTGGTAGTAGAAAAGGCCCTCTGGGTGGTTGCAGACAGCCTTGTTTTAATAAGCTGTAGCAAATTCCTCCCAGAGGACCTGAATGCGCGGGGTGGGTCATAAATAGTAAAGTTAGGACTGTCCATGCCATCGTATTTCCCATTTCTATGTATGGCTATGAGAGCTGGACAGTGAAGAAAGCTGATAGAAAGAAAATCAACTCATTTGAGATGTGGTGCTAGCAGGGAGTTTGAGTATATTTTGGACCACTAAAAAGACCAGTGGATGGATCCTAGAGCAGATGTGGCCTTAACCTAATTAACCTAAATGAATTTAAGTCTCCAGGACCAGATGAACTATATCTAAGGATATTAAAAGAACTGGCAAATTACCACGAGAAGTGGGAAAAAATAGAGAAACTTTGGAATTAAGCACTGACATGAAGTATGTTTAAAATAAGATACAGAAACACTTCCTAATTAATATACTGTAACTAGAACTCTTTAGGAGAAGACAATGTAAATGGGATATGTTCAGTATTAATGAGGTTACTATGTATTAAGATTAGAGTGAAATGGAATGTATGATAAATTTATCTTACTGCTGTAATTAAGAGAATAGATAATAATAATAATAATAATAATAATAATAATAATAAGTATAAATATAACATCCCTTCAAATATTTAAACAGAGCTATCATATCATCTCTTAATGGCTCTTATCCAGCCTAAACATAACCAGCTCCCTAAGTCTCTCTTCACAGGGCTTTATGGTTTCCAGACCCTTCACCATTTTGGTTGCCCTCCTCTGGACACGCTCCAGCTTGTCAACATCCTTTTTGAATTGTGGTGCCCAGAACTGGACACAGTATTCCAAGTGACACCTGATTAATGCAGAATAGACTAGCACTATTATTTCTCTTGATCTAGACATTGTACTTCTATTGATGCATCCTAGAATTGCATTGGCCTTTTTAGCTGCTGTGTCACTGTTGTCTCATGTTCAACTTGTGGTCTACTAGGACTCTTACATCCCTTTCACAGGTACTGTTGTCAAGCCAGCTGTTCTCATCCTAAATATATACATTTTTCTGCTTAAGTGCTATTCAACATATTTACAAGTTACTTGGATGAAGTAATAAAAGGCATGAGCACTGAAAAAAAAAGAACTGGAAAATGTAATTTCAGAGCCACTGGCAATAATCTTTGACAACTCCTGGAGAACAGGAGAAGTCCCAGCAGACTGGAGGAGGACAAACATTGTCCCCATCTTCAAAAAGGGGGGAAAAGAGGATCCCAACAACTATCGCCCAGTTAGTCTGACATCAATACCAGGAAACATTCTAGAACAGTTCATTAAACAGAGAGTCTGTGAACATTTAGAAAGGAATGCCATAATCAATAAAAATCAACATGTGTTTCTCAAAAACAAGTCATGCCAGACTAATCTGATCTCTTTTTTTGATAAAATTACCAGCTTGCTAGATGAAGGGAATGCGGTAGACATAGCATATCTTGATTTCAGTAAGGCTTTTGACAAGGTCCCCATGATATTTTTGCAAACAAGATAGTAAAATGTGGGCTAGACAATACAACTGTTAGGTGGATTAGTAACTGGTTGACTGACCAAACCCAAAGGGTGCTCAGCAATGGCTCCTCTTCATCCTGGAGAGAAGTGACCAGTGGGGTGCCACAGGGTTCTGTCTTGGGCCCAGTGCTCTTCAACATCTTTATCAATGATTTGGATGAAGAAATAGGGGCCATGCTTCTCAAATTTGCAGATGACACCAAATTAGGAGGAATAGCTAATACCCCAGAGGATAGAATGAAAATTCAAAATGATCTTAATACATTAGAAAGCTGGGCCAAAGCTAACAAAATGAATTCCAACCCAGAGAAATGTAAGATACTGCACTTAGGGGGGAAAAAATGAAATGCATAGGTATAAGATGGGGGACACCTGGCTTAATGAGACTACATGTGAAAGGGATCTGGGAGTCCTAGTGGACCACAAGTTGAACATGAGCCAACAGTGTGATGCCGCAGCTAAAAAGGCCAATGCAATTTTAGGCTGCATTAGTAGAAGAATAGTATCTAGAGCAGGGGTAGGCAACCTGTCCCCTTTAAGGGCCGAGGGACTTCAGCTCCCAGAATCCCCAGAGCTATTGGCCAACATGGGACTATTGGCCAACATGGCTGAGGCTTCTGGGAGCTGAAGTCCCTTGGCCCTTAAAGGAGACAGGTTGCCTACCCCTGATCTAGATCAAGGGAAATAATAGTGCCACTGTATTCTGTTTTGGTCAGGTCCTACCTGGAATACTGTGTCCAGTTTTGGGCACCACAATTCAAAAAGGATGTTGAAAAACTGGAGTGTGTCCAGAGTAGGGCGACTAAAATGCAGAAGGAGTAGAGACAGCTGCCGGAGGCCTTAAAATCTGCCTCCCCTCCCTCTCCACCAGCGCAGAAGGAGTAGAGACAGCTGCCGGAGGCCTTAAAATCTGCCTCCCCTCCCTTTCCACCAGCGCAGAGGGAGAAAAGACTGCCAGCGGCGTGTGTCCAGGACCATCCTTCCCCGGCGCCGGCAGCGCTCTTGGAGGACTCAGGCCCTGAAGGACTCTCCTGCCCCTTACCATCACCTGGGGGCTGGGAGCAGCTGGGGATGATGCGGGGCCGAGGAGAACACCAGCGGGTTTTTAATATTATTGTTTAATTGTGTATTGTTTAATTGTTTAACTGTTTAATTGTTCAATTGTTTAATTGCTTAATTATTGTTATTTAATTCATTTAGTTTATTTTGTTTTTAGGGAGTTGGGTGGGTGTGGGAAGGAAGGATGGGATTTGAAGTGATTTTATTTTTCCTTGTTTTGAAGCCCGATTGTTTGGCAGAGGGGCGGGATATAAATAAAAATTATTATTATTATTATTATTATTATTAAATGGTGAAGGGTCTGGAAACCATGCCCTACGATGAACGACTTAGAGAACTGGGTATGTTTAGCCTGGAGAAGAGATGGTTAAGAGGGGATATGATAGCCCTCTTTAAATATTTGAAGGGATGTCATATTGAGGAGGGCGCTAGCTTGTTTTCTGCTGCTCCAGAGAATAGGACTCGGAACAACGGATGCAAGTTACAGGAAAAGAGATTCCATCTCAACATTAGGAGGAACTTCCTGACAGTAAGAGCTGTTTGACAGTGGAACACACTCCCTGGGAATGTGGTGGAGTCTCCTTCTTTGGAGATCTTTAAACAGAGGCTGGATGGGCATCTGTCGGGGATGCTTTGATTTTGAGTTCCTCGGGGGTTGGACTGAATGGCCCTTGTGGTCTCTTCCAACTCTATGATTCTATGATTCTATGATTCTATGAACTCTCCCTGGAAGCAAAGATGACTAAACTGAGATTGTCTATTTTAGCCATATCACTAGAAAAGACTATAATACTTGGTAAAGGGAGGGCAATAGGAAAAGATGGATAGAGTCAAAGAAACCATGGCTATTAATCTGCAGCAGCTGAGCAGGGCAGTTGAGGGTAGGGTGAATTGGCAGTCTCTCATCCATAGGGTTACTATGTGTCAAAAATGACTCAAAGGCAGTTAACAACAACAACAGCAAACCAAGACCTTTCATGAAAGTGGTTGTGGCTGTAATTCCAGGATTACAGAGTACGGACCCATAATAGTTAAAGTGTGATGAAATAGCAGTGCAGAGAATTGTGGGAAATTATAGCAGCTGGTAGACCCAGGTCTAGTGCTTCCTTTGCTTCTCATCATTGCCCACCATTGGCAGTGGCTCACTTCTCATAGGAGTAGTGAATACACTCAAGCTTTTAGTAGCTTGTAAAAGACCTAGCCAAAGCAATTAACCTATTTAGGATACAGAATTCCACACCTTGGATAGATCCTTTAAAAATCAGGCTAAAATCTAGAATTCACAATTCCACTGGCCTTGAAGCCACCAGTGCACCAGGTCAATCTGTTAGGGCCAAAAGTGAAGGAAGGAGTTCATTCAAGAACTCAGAACCCCTTTAAGTCTGGAGCTGGGACTGGTTCCTTACCACACAAGTTACTGTGTGACAGAGAAATATATGGTTAAATTTTGCATATGTAGGTGGACCTATATTAGACTGGATGCTTCTACCACCACCATCCCCTAGCATAAGCAAAGCCTCTTTCAGGGACAAGGTACATATTGTCCCTCAGTACTTTTTGGACTGCAACTCCCAGCACATTTCACCATTGAGTATGCTAGATACGGTTGAAACATCTGGAGTACCACATGATTTCCCTCTCTGATATGGAGCTCAAATTCTGCCTCTTGTACACGGAATCAGCAATGGCCTATATGTATCAGTCTGTTTATCTGTGCTAAGATGCTATTCTAACTTCCCAACTACTTTTTGTTAAAACAATCTGTTAAAACAATCACCAGTGTTTGCAGCTTTCATATTTTCTCATACTTTTATGGCTAGTTTGGGATTATAGGAGCTGTAGTCCAAGACATTTGGAAATTATTGGGTTGAGTAAAGTAGTATTAATCCCACTGAAGCATATTGCTGAAAGACTAATTGTGTATTCTTGTTTTTAAATACACAGATTCATTTCCTGCGACTCAGATTTGTCTGGTCAAAATGTGCATAAGCAAGAGAGCTGAATACTGTTCTTGGCTAATACTTCTAAGATACTGTACTTATTTTAAGGATTTCTATCCTATCTTACCTGTGTAAATCCAAAATCAGTGTGGCTTGCAACATAATTTGAAAAAAAACCCCTCAAAACAGTAGTTGGCATCCTGTTAGTGACATATGCTGCTTAAGTCCAATTTACACTTGTATATATCTTTTTATTGGTGCTGCAGAGGGGGAATTTCTACCTCCATTGCACAGTGATTCCCATCCCCAATAGGACTAAACTTTCTCCCCTGAGTGGGAGGCTTTCTTTCCATGGCCATGGCTGGGGGAGACTAGAGGAGTGTCTTGTTGCGCCTGTACAGCCAGACACAGAACAAAAGCTTCCTCCAGGAAGCTTTCCAGGGTGCTTCAGAGATCTTGGAGATGATGTTGTCATTCCACTACATCTGGATAAAGGGACAATGGCTGATGCCACACCAGAGCCCTCTGACAGAGAAGGCTAAAAATCTCACAAAACTCCAAATCCAGAATTCCATAGCATGGAGCCATGGCAGTTAAAGTGGTGCCAAAATACATTAATTGCAGCCAAAGGTAGATATTCAATTCCCTCCACTCTCCACTGGTCACTTACTGACTATGAAGAAGTAGCCCCCATAGAAGAAAGGTAGTTTTGTGAGAGAGGAGATTAATTGTAATTCTAACTATCCAGCACTTTACCATATGCATCCCAATGCAAAATCTCAGCCAGTAAGCATAATAAATGATCACGATAATACAATACAACCAACAATAGAAACAAAAGTTAAGCAATTTAAGCACAGGACAAGTCCATTATAACCATACCACATACTGGCTAGAATTAGGAATATCTAAACTAGGCAGCAGACCGAAAAGTGGAGGATAAACCCTGTTCAATCATTACCACATTTTTTTCTTGAAGATGGGAACACTGAGCACCTAGTTCCACCTCTTTACATCATCACTTCCTTCAAGTATGAAGTGACACATATGAAGAGGAGATGTTCCTGTTAGCTGAGTCTTTTCATGTGAGCAAGATCCTTGATTATTTAGAGTTCTTGTTCACGTGGAGAACCGCCACACAAACAGAAGCATATCCTCTATGAACACATCATTTCCCACATGATGGAAATGATGACAAGTGGGCAGGGTTAGGCACTCCCTTGCTTCAGAGTCTGAGAAAGCATGGTGAGTATTGGCTGAACAGCACTTCAGTAATTATTGGACAACAAGATATTGGCCATGCTGGCTGGAAATAATAGAAGTTATAGTTAAACACATTCAGAAGCCACCTATCTGGAAAGTCTGATCTAGGCTTAGCCACAGAGAAGACCTGATCCCAGATCCCAGCTTGTGACTCCTATGCTGCAGTTAATCATGGAGAAAAACCTCCTCTGCCAGTCTTAAAGAATAAGTAGACACATATGTGAGGACACTGTCTTCTAGATATCCTGACCCTAAGTTATCTAGGACTTTATAGGTAAGAACCACTATCTTGAATTATGCCTTAAAATGGTGGAAGTTAGTATAGCGTTTGCAAAAGAACTTACGTTCCTGGAGGCGACTGTCTTTGATTTGAGTAGGCACACAAATATTACAGTTTGTCTCAGGGTCTTTATAAAAGTCAGGTGCATTTTGTATTGGTGGAGATGTACCATTTATTCATCTTTACGTTTTTAGAATATCCAAACAAATCACCAGGCTACATCTACATGATACAGTTGTATCATTTTTGTATTACTTTAACGGTCATTGTTATATCCTATAGAATGTTGGAAACTGTCGTTTGCTCTAGTGTCCATCTACAATGAATTCTAAAGATCTCAACAAACTGCACATCCCAGGATTCCATAGGATAGTGCCTTGATCATCAGTGTGGTATCAAACAACTCTGTAGTTTAAACACATCCCAGGATATCCTCTGTCCATCTGTCTTCATATTTGTTTTGCTTCATTATATTAATACACAATACAGGTTGGGTCTCCCTTATCTGAAATGTATGGGACCAGAAGTATTTTGGATTTATTTTTAATATTATTATTTTGGACTTTGGAATACCTATATATGCATAGACATACGTAATGAAATATCTTGGAGATGGGACCCAAGTCTAAACACAATTCATTTATGTTTTATACACCTTATAGTAATTTTATACAATTTTTTCCAACATTTTTATACAACATTTTAAATAACTTTGTGCATGAAACAAAGTTTGTGTACATTGAACCATCAGAAAGCAAAGGTATCAGTATCTCAACCACCCATGAAAAGAGTTTTGATTTTTGGAAGATTTTGGAATTCTGGATAAGAGGCTTGACCTGTCCATTTGGAAGGCAAGGATGAGTTTGAGCTTTAAATTGCTTTTCCCCTATAAACAAATTGTCTAATTCCACTGAAATGTAAATTTATCTTATTTTAATAAGCAAAGGGATCTTGCAGCACCTTTGAGACTAAGCTTATGCTACAAAAGTCTATGGAAGATTATGCTTAAATTTCCTCTGCACAACTTCTTCCTTCCAGTTACTCTCAAAGGTGCTACAAGATCTTTCTATGTACTGATTCTACAGACTAACACGGCTATACCTTTGAATTCTACCACTATGGAAAGCACCAAATTTAGCTGAATGGAGTGGAAATCCATCAACATCTTCAAAAAACTTGCCCAGTTACAGAGAGACATCTTTATATATGTCTGTATCTGGTTTCCACTCCACTAAATGCATCTGAGGAAGTAGACTGAAGTGTATGAAAGCTCATGCTGCCAACTTCTTTCTTTCAGTTAGTCTCAAAGGTGCTACAAGATCTTTTTACATACTGATTCTTTTGCAGTTAATCTCAAACGATGCTACAAGATCCCTTTGCATACTGATATTCCAGACTAACACAACTATGCCTCTGAAATTTACAGTTGCCCCTCCATTTTTGCAGACTTCAAGTCCACGTCCCTCGCCCATTTGCGAGTACCAAATGGAGGGGTATAAAATGGGGCTTGTGTCCCCATTCAAGCCAATAGGGTTGAATATTTGTGGTTTTCCGTTTTCACATCATCCAGAACAGATCCCCCATGAAAATGGAGGAGTAACTGTATATTTTTAAGTAAGGCAATGGGAATTTTTTTCCATAGTGTTTCCATTACTTTTGTTGGATTCCTCTTGGCCATGTCACTACATAACACCCCCCCCCCAAAAAAGAGATACCAATCAGCCTAGTAGTAGAGAATGTTCTCCCCTGATGGAAGCAGATAACATGAGGTTAAAATGTTTAAACATTTTGGATAACTAGAGAAACATTCCTTGCCCTGCTTAGGAGCTTTTTAAATTGGAAAACAATAGTTTCAAAGAGTTAAATTTTTTTTTTGTAGAATTCTAAAAGTGAAGAGCAGCAAGTAAGACCATTTACTTGAATGAAGAAGATTTAACATTACCTTTAGATAAATCAGGTGTTTGTTCCTTCTGGAGGTCACTTGATTCCAGAGGTTCCATTCCGCAGCCTTCACTCCCATGGTTTTCCTTAGGAGATGACTGTGTTCTAGTAGCTGAGTGTAAAGCCAGTCAGTTGGAGCATGCTCACTAGATGTGGAAAACAGGGTGGGGAGTATTGACTCAGCACCATGTTTTCCCCCTCAGATTTCTTTAAAAAAATAATAATCTTAATTTAACTTCATTTAAGGAGAGTCTGAAGCAAGTGATGATATGGAAATATTTTAAGAGGAAGCTATTTTCTGTGACCATCTGAGCTTTTATTAATTTCCACAAGTGGTGGGTAATAAAAGCTGCTCTTTAGTGTACTTTGAAATCGGTTATTGTTGATGGGATCCTGAAAAAAGTGTAGCTGAAAGTTGTAAAATGTATATTTTAAAAAATTAGTTCCTTTTCTCTTTAGATATTTTTGGAGAGGTACGTTTGTAGGAAGGATTTGAAATAAGGAGACAACTTCTTGAGGTTTATAGGGAGTTTCTTCACAGTCAAGAAAGCTGTTCTGTATTGGAAAAAAAATGTTTTCCAATGAAGGCAGTGGGCAAAATTTTGGCAGAGCTGAGCCAGTGGAAATTTGGCACTCTGATCTGTTCATCTCAAAAGCTCTGATAGGTTGGAACAGAGTAGCTGTCCTTGGAAAATTTGTTTTGGTGAATCAGAGGATGAAATGGATGGCCCAGCCCCTGAAGAAATCATAGCACTCCTCTTGCAAAATAAAGTGTGTTTTGAATTACATGCAGTAAATACAACACTGGTCCAGATGTTGTGCTAAGCATTTTAGCTGACTAGTTGCTCTTTTGAACAGAATTTCTTCTTGAAGTTATCCCATCCCATTGCAATATAGTGTTTTGATGAGTGGGGATGTGCCAAAAGAAAAGGGAGAAGGGGAGGGGAGAGTAATAACTTTTCTTCCTTCATCATTGCCTCAGTGATGGAAGGAGGTAGTTCTATTCAGTCTCACAGGAATATAGGAAGTTGCTTTAAATGAAATAAGACCATTGGCCCATCTAAACCAAAATGGTCAACTGACAGATAGTGGTTCTCTAGGTTTCCTGGTATGAGTCTTTTCTAGCCCTACTTGGAAATTCTGGGTATTCAGTAGTGCCTGGTGGCTTTCATGTCAGTAAGATGGAAAATCAATGCTAGGTTTTCAACTGAACTTTACAGGGATTCCCATGCAAAGTTCAGTCGAAAACCCAGCATTGATTTTCCATCTCACTGAGATGGAAGTAAGATCCAAGATGTTGCCTCTACTTTGAGAGCAGAGTCCAGCATCTTGGATAGATTCAGAGTAAAACTTAGAGAGGAATCAACAGGTTACCAACATCGAAGCCACTAGCAAACCTGGTTGGTATTCCCTGGTCATTTCCCATTCAAATATTACCCAAAACCAGGCCTGTTTAGCCTCCAAAACCCCTGCATAGTCTTTCCAAGTACATCTGGAATGATGTGAAATTCCATTTTAAAAGCATTTGTGGGGGTTGTTGTGGGAGTGGGTGAGTTAAACAGGTGTATTTGGTGATTTGGGGCCATTTTGGGTGAAAAAAACCCACCTACAAATTGGCACGAGAAACATTGAGTGTTCTTTAGGACATTTGGTAAGCTCTTGGGGTCTTCGGGGGGGGGGGAGCTTTGAGGTGTATACTAAAGTGGAACTCAAGGGCTGCATAAAGCCCAGGGATATGAGAGAGGACTTCTCAGTGGCTGACCCTAGACTCTCTCCCTAGAGATGCTAGAATGATCCCCTGCTTACTGTACTTCCATTGACAGGTGAAAACCTTTTTATTCAGACAGGATTTCAGAACTGAAGACTTTTCACTGGTCTGCAAGTGCTGTATTGTTTTAAATTGTGTGTTTCATTTTAAAAATCTTTTTAGAGTGTATGTTTTTTTAATATGGTTTATAGTTTAATTCTGTTTTAATGTTGCTTTTTGTAGGTTTTTAACTGTAATCTTTTAAATGTGTAAGATGCCTTGAGTCCCAGTCTTGATGGAAAGGCAGATATAAATAGAGTTAATAAATGACTAAATAAATGATATAGGGTTATGGGAGCTGTAGTCCAAAACATCCAGAAAACCAAAGGGAGCCCAGCTTTGCTCTGTGCTAGTGGTTCTCTATTTTTGGCCCTCCAGACTTCACCTTCCAGAATCCCTCACCATTAGCCTTGCTGGCCCAGACTTCTGAAAGCCCAAAACATCTGGAGGGCCACAGCTTAAGAAGAGCTTGTCTGTACTATCCTGGTTAGATCATGAGTGAGCAGATGCCCTGCACACTGGTGTATTTAAGAACTAGGCCTGAAGATTTTGTCCACATTGTTTATTGCCCAGTCTACAGACTTGTGGAAGGGCTTGTATGAATTTTCATGGGATATGGGGTGGCGGGAAGAAAGTACATTGTGAAGATAATTAACATGCATAGTGTGTGCTGCTACAACACCCCCATGCCTTTTCTTTTCTTTGTGCATGTGCACATATGCTTTGTCCTTTAGCATCACATTCAATGACATTTGGAAGCCTGCAAACAGTGGGAGGAAAGCCCTCAGAATGTGCACTTTGACAGAACGTAAGCGGAATTATAAACTGCAATAAATGTTAATGGCGTGAAGGATATTTTGATTTAAAAGAAAAAAGAAAAGGGGAAGGTTCAAATGGCCAAATACAGTAATTAAAAATGTCCTGGCTACTTTACGGCATCACTGCCCTTACCACAGGGCCTTCATGTTCTAGATCAGGGTTTGTGGGAGTGTGGCCCATGGGCTGTATGTGGCCCACAGAGTCCCCCAAATGTTATTTCTCCAAAATGTCCCCAAACATACCTTAAAATATATGGAAAGCAATTTTGGTATTTTTGCCTCCTGCCCAAGGCCAGTAAAATTCAGTGATATAGACTCGACTCGATTGACTCAGGCTCAAGTTAGACTCAAGTTGCTTCAGTGACTTGACTCTGCAATAAATGATGCTCTGATATGACTCGACTCAACTTGTGGCTAGTATATTTTTAGTGACTGACTTGTGGCCGAACTTCATCCAGAACTATTACAGAATGGAAAATGGCGTTCTTCCTATCCCACTGCTTTTTACCTACTAGTCATGTGACAGAAGTGGTACTTTACACTTGCTGTACAGGAAGCCCCCACTTTCTGTAGACTCCTGCCTCAAGCCCATTGTTTAACACATTTGCTGTTCCCTTCTCATAAACGCACCCCATGCTATCAGGGTTAGTCTTACCTGTTGCCTCTAGGAAATGCTTTAGAAGGCTCCTCCAATGTGCAATGGGAACCTGCTGCTGAGTTTTCTAAAATTCAATCTTGATATGATAATTTGATGATAATTTAATTTTGATAATTTAGTGATAATTATCATTATCATATGATAATTTCCCCCTTAACTTTGTGCTTGTAGTCATGATTTTTTTAGTGGTTGAAACTCTCTCACACACCACCAGCAACTTTTTTTTCTGGTTAAAGTTGGCTCCAAGACTTGAAAGTATCTTGCAAGGACCTGAAACCTGACTTGAGACTTGAAGGTAGAGACTTGAGACTTGATTTGAGACTTGGAGTAAAAGACTTGAATACAATATTGGTAAAACTCCAGAAGAAGCCTATTTTCTAACAGATAGTGGTGTGGAAACTGGGGCAGGGGGCGGCATTTCTGTGCCTCAAGCATCCCAGATAGGGACAAATTGCCTCCATGAAGGGGGCATGGGAGAATATTTTGGGAGTTGAGAATGGGTGTCCTGGATCTGCATGCAACCTATGGGCTGCACTTTCTGCACTCCTTATTTAGGACATGAAAACCCTTTTCCTTACAAGTCAGTGCTTCAGAGATTATGCCAAGTGGAGCCTCCAAACCTTGACACGTGCCTGCTCCTGTTTGAGAGTGATGGCTTTCATTTTAGAAATGCTGATGAACAGCGTAGATAGCAACAGGGATTGCACTCATCATCTTTGGCAGGGAGAAGAGAACAGACTGTAAATGACTAGAGTTAGGGGTTCTAGGGGAGCCAGAGCTGTTTAATTTACTTTTCCTATTGTTATCAGCCACTAATATAAACTAACATAAAATAATTATTTTATTATTTCAGTGCTGATAATCTCAATCCGGCCACTGAACTCTTAATAGGAGCTATTTCAGAAATCACTGTAATGAGTGATGAGCTGAATGTGTGTGTGTCTGGGTACATTAAAATAAATAAAAATAAATTAATACATTTAAGATTCTGTGCTGTTGGTGGGGGCAAGAGGATACTCCATGGGGGTTGTGTTTATTTCATGAAGGGGTGGTGAGGAGAATGAATTGGTTGTTTCTTACAATGTTTATGAATTAGAAAGAAGTGTCTACTCTCATTTTATGCAAGAGCTTAGAATTAGATCATTCCAAAGACTTGTGTAGAAACCCGTTCAAGATGTGTACTAAATGCATGCCTAAAGAGGGACTGATATGTAGTGGACCCTGGATGTTTTCCATCATGGGGAGGTCTGTCTGGAGGGATTTGGCTTTTATCCATTATATTTATGGTTCCCTTCCCTCCTCCCCCTGGTAATGGAAACAGAAGAGGAGAGAGAATTGTGGATATATTCTTTACAGATGATGGGTGTGGTAGAAAACCAAAAATAATTTTAGTAAAGTCTGGGAAAGCAGAAAGAAAGCATTTGAAGGGAACTGTTAGAAAATCAGTATAGAAAAAACTAAACAAAAAAGGAAACATGTGGCATGGCTTGGAATAGGCAATAAAATAACCTGAATGCTTCATGTTAACATATTTTCACATGTAAAGACAACTGTAAATATCTTGAGAATTTTTTTTTTAACTTTTAGCAGTGGTGATACCCAATAGCTCCATACATTGGTTGATCCAGGTAGTCTAATATGGGCAATAACAATTCTGGAAGAGGGCTTGAGAAGCAAATGTAAACCAAAAAAAGCAGAGCAAGGGAGATATATTGTGTCCCTACAAAGATATCTGCATCCTGGGATGAAGAACCAGGAAGGAGCAGCTAGTTGAGTTCTAGGATAATATAATGTGTATCATCAAAGCTAAAAGGATTAATTTGACCTAAATGTTCTATGGAAACCAATGGGATTTCTCCAGAACAATATCCTTTGTGGTACTATGGCTACCGTCCTATGCACACTAACTTTGGACATTTCAAGAACCCTCACTTTTTAAGGGGCGGGTGGGTTTCAGAATTTTTAGGTTTTGTTTACAGTGTATTAACATATATGTATGGAGATTTTAATGTTGTAAGCCGCCCCGATTGCTCTGCAGAGGGTCGGGATATAAATAAATAAATAAAAGGCCTTCCTTTATAATTGTATAAATCTGTTTGCTGTAACTCCAAAAGGATATTGCAAAACCAAAAAAGCAGCAGAAAAGGGTAACCTAAATGGTCATGTGGCTAAAGTAACTCCCTTAAGGATGGGCAAGCTATTTTATCTATTACTGTATTTTTTTTGCCATATAAGGCGCTCCGGCATATTGGGCGCACCCAATTTTAAAGGAGGAAAATCCAAGAAAAAAGGATTCCTCCCTTTAGCCGGAGGCCGGTTGTTCAATGGGCTGGTGCTGGGATCGGAGAACTTCTCCGATCCCAGCACCAGCCCATTGAACTGAGGTCGCTGGGGGAAGGAGGGCTCCTTCCCCCCGCGACCTCAGTCTTTGAATGGGCTGGTGCTGGGATCGAAGCGATCCCAGCGCCAGCCCATTGAAAGACTGAGGCCGCTGGGAGAAGGAGGGATCCTTCTCCCCGCGGCCTCAGTCTTTGAATCGGCTGGCGCTGGGATCGAAGCGATCCTGGCACCAGCCCATTGAAAGACTGAGGCCGCCGGGAGAAGGAGCCCTCCTTCCCCCCCGGCCTCAGTCTTGGAATGGGCTGGTGCCGGTATCGAAGCGATCCCGGCACCAGGCCATTGAAAGACTGAGGCCGCCGGGAGAAGGATCCTTCTCCCCGCGGCCTCAGTCTTTGAATCGGCTGGCGCAGGGATCGAAGCGATCCCGGCACCAGCCCATTGAAAGACTGAGGCCGCCGGGAGAAGGAGCCCTCCTTCCCCCCCGGCCTCAGTCTTGGAATGGGCTGGTGCCGGGATCGAAGCAATCCCGGCACCAGGCCATTGAAAGACTGAGGCCGCCGGGAGAAGGATCCTTCTCCCCGCGGCCTCAGTCTTTGAATCGGCTGGCGCAGGGATCGAAGCGATCCCGGCACCAGCCCATTGAAAGACTGAGGCCGCCGGGAGAAGGAGCCCTCCTTCCCCCCCGGCCTCAGTCTTGGAATGGGCTGGTGCCGGGATCGAAGCAATCCCGGCACCAGCCCATTGAAAGACTGAGGCCGCGGGGAGAAGGAGCCCTCCTTCCCCCCCCCCCCCCGGCCTCAGTCTTGGAATGGGCTGGTGCCGGGATCGAAGCGATCCCGGCACCAGCCCATTGAAAGACTGAGGCTGCCGGGAGAAGGAGCCCTCCTTCCCCCCCGGCCTCAGTCTTGGAATGGGCTGGTGCCGGTATCGAAGCGATCCCGGCACCAGGCCATTGAAAGACTGAGGCCGCCGGGAGAAGGATCCTTCTCCCCGCGGCCTCAGTCTTTGAATCGGCTGGCACAGGGATCGAAGCGATCCCGGCACCAGCCCATTGAAAGACTGAGGCCGCCGGGAGAAGGAGCCCTCCTTCCCCCCCGGCCTCAGTCTTGGAATGGGCTGGTGCCGGGATCGAAGTGATCCCGGCACCAGCCCATTGAAAGACTGAGGCCGCCGGGAGAAGGAGCCCTCCTTCCCCCCCCAGCCTCAGTCTTTCAATGGGCTGGTGCCGGGATCGCTCCGATCCCGGCACCAGCCCATTCCAAACTGAGGCCGGGGGGGAAGGAGGGCTGCTTCTCCACGCGGCCTCAGTCTTTCAATGGGCTGGTGCCGGGATCGCTTCGATCCCAGCGCCAGCCGATTCAAAGACTGAGGCCGCGGGGAGACGGATCCTTCTCCCGGCGGCCTCAGTCTTTCAATGGGCTGGTGCCGGGATCGCTTCGATCCCGGCACCAGCCCATTCCAAGACTGAGGCCGGGGGGGGAAGGAGGGCTCCTTCTCCCGGTGGCCTCAGTCTTTCAATGGGCTGGTGCCGGGATCGCTTCGATCCCAGCACCAGCCGATTCAAAGACTGAGGCCGCGGGGAGAAGGATCCTTCTCCCCGCGGCCTCAGTCTTTCAATGGGCTGGTGCCGGGATCGCTTCGATCCCGGCACCAGCCGATTCAAAGACTGAGGTCGCGGGGGGAAGGAGGGCTCCTTCTCCCCGCGGCCTCGGCCCTTCGCCCTATAAGGCGCACTCACTTCCCCACGCACGTTTTGGGGAAGAAAAAGTGCGTGTTATAGGGCGAATAATACGGTATATGTATTTTATCTAATATATGTATTTGTTGAAATGTTGATACCTTATCCTATAGCCAAGGATTTCAAAGTGGCTTACAATGAAATGAATTTGAACAGTTCAAAACAATTTAAAACTGTAAGAATAATTTAAAGGCTAAAAACATATTAAACCATTTATCACTTTAAAAAGAACAGTGGAAAACAATGAAAACAATTTACAACTACCTGAAACTGCCTTGGTCTACAGCAGGGGTAGGCAACCTTTCCCCTTTAAGGGCCGAGGGACTTCAGCTCCCAGAATCCCAGGAGCTATTGGCCAACATGGGACTATTGGCCAACATGGCTCGAGGCTTCTGGGAGCTGAAGTCCCTCGGCCCTTAAAGGGGAAAGGTTGCCTACCCCTGGTCTACAGCCTTGACTTCAGATGGCATCTCCCCTCTCAATGAATGTCTTAATGCAGTAATGGACTGGATGAGGAAAAACTGATTGAAACTGAATACAGCCAAAACAGAGGTATTAATGGCAACAGCCCCAAATCCAGGTACTGGGACACAATCTCCAGTCCTAGATGGGGGTCACACTCTCCTCAAAGGACTGTGTTCGCAATCTAGGGGTGCTCCTAGATCCGTCACTTCAGATGACAAATCAGGTGAATGCAGTGGTCAGGAGCACCTGTTATCAGCTTCGGCGGATATGCCAACTGCGCCCTTTCCTGGAGATCAGGGACCTTGAAACTGTGGTACATGCACTGGTAATTTCTCATCTCAGTTTCTGCAATGCACTCTACATGGGGCTACCCTTGTGCCTAGTTTGGAAACTCCAATTGGTACAGAATATGGCAGCCAGACTGGTCTCAGGCAAAACCAGAAGAGATCACATAACACCTATTTTAAGATTGCTTCACTGGCTGCCCATCAGTTTCCAGCTGCAGTACAAGGTATTGGTCATCACCTTTAAAGCCCTAAATGGCATGGGTCCAACCTATCTTCGGGACCGTCTCCTTCCGTATAATCCACCCCGCGCACTGAGGTCCTCTGGGAAGAATTTATTGCTACCTATAAAAACTAGATTATCAGCAACTGCCCAGAGGACCTTTTCAGCTATCTCTCCCAGACTATGGAACGGCCTTTAAAAAAAGCTGTTAAGATGGATCTCTTCCAGCAGGCCTTTCCTGAGTAGATAACCGGCCTCCGAAAAAATTATACCTGACCCTGTTTCCTGTTACAGTTATTTTAATTTACTTGTTATTTATTGTAGCTTGTTATTTTAAAATATGTTTTAAATTTCAATCATTTAATTGTATTTTAAGGGGGAGTGGGTGGGATATTGGGGGACAGGACTATTTGTTTTATCTTGTAAGTTGCCCCGCTTGTTTTTACAGAGGGGCAGGATATAAATAAAATTTATTATTATTATTATTATTATGAAATATAAATTAAAAGAGAATCCATTATGCCCCCAGAGTGTTAGTAGATAGCCATGTTTTTGCTTAGTTCTGGAATGATAGCAATGGTGGTGCCAATTAGATCCCTAAGGAGAGGATATTCCATAAATGGAGTACCACAGGAGAGTGATAGAGTTTTATATACATATACAAAATATGACGGACTATCAGAACCTCTCTTCTCTCTTAGTAAAATGTTCACCAGTGGGAAGATGTTGCCGCTGCTGCATGCTGTCAAGATTTTTTCTACTTATCGCAACCCTAAGGCAATCCTATTATAGGATGCAAGAGAGGGTTTGCCTTTGTCTTCTTCTGAGGCTGAAAGATTATGTGTTGCCTGAGATCACCCAGTGGGTTTCCACGGCTGAACTGGGATTTGAACCCTGGTCTCCAAAGTCAAAGTCCAATACTCAAACTACTACGCCAGGGGTAGGCAACCTTTCCCCTTTAAGGGCCAAGGGACTTCAGCTCCCAGAAGCCTCAGCCATGTTGGCCAATAGTCCCATGTTGGCCAATAGCTCCTGGGATTCTGGGAGCTGAAGTCCCTCGGCCCTTAAAGGGGAAAGGTTGCTTACCCCTGTACTACGCTATGCTGGCTCTCAAATATGACACTCAGCTTTATCTGTCCTTTTTATCTAATTCAAGTGCATCTCTGAATGTCCTGAATTGGTGCTTGAAGCTGGAAATTGACTGGATGAAGGTTAACCACCTAAAGCTCAACCCAGACAAGATAGGTGCACTTAGCTGACTGTTTATCAAACCAATGAAGTGTTCAACCTTCTTTGGATGAAGGTCCACTCATTGTTATGAAGCAAGTGAGAAGACTAGTGGTACTTTAGAATGATCACTCTTTGATGTTATGTGCCTCCTAGTTGATTCTGACTTATGGCAACCCTACTGTAGGGTTATCTTGGCAAGCTTATTCACAGGAGTTTTGTCATTGTCTTCCTCTTAGGATGAGAGAGTGGGATTTGCCTAAGGCCACTTGGTGGGTTTCCATGGCTGAGTGGAGATTTAAACCCTGGTTTCCCAAAGTCATAGTCCAGCACTGAAACCACAACACCACACTGGCTCCTTCACCCTCATTGGAGCCATAGGTGCCCCTCAGTAGGCTATAGCACCTTCCAGTACCTTCAGCTGTATTTGTTTCTTGAAAAGAGAGAATATCGTCAACATATTTCTGCTACAGTGTCATCTGGGATAGGTTTCTGTAAGGCATTGTTCATGAGACTGCCTTTCTAGAGTATTTGGAATTTTAACTAGCATAAAACATAGCAGTTAAACTTTTAAGTGGGACTTGATTACACCGAATTAAGTGTTAATGTATCATGTATGAATGTCGTTAGGATTACATTGTATCAGTATAAAAGGAATAGGAAAAGAGCTACTCTGGTTGCCTCTGTGTTTCTAGGCACAGTTCAGTGTTCTCACTTTGACAGAGGCATTCTTCCACTAGGAACCTGCCTACTGGCTATGATCTTCAGAGGCTTCCCTCTATCATGTGTCCATCTGAAGTGAAGGACATATCTATTTCTCAGCTTTTGCAGCTGTCTTCCACAACATGTTTGCCTGGCTCTGACTTTGGCCTTATTGTTCAGGCCGTAACTGAAGTTCACGTAGGAGTTTATCACTGAGGTTCTCTCTCCTGTGAGCTGAATACAAACTACTTCTTCACTTTGAACTCAGTTTGCAGCAACTGAACTAAGGAGTTTATCATGCAGGGACCTATGTGTTCCAGCCTGAAAATGGTTAAAGTGTCAGCATCCTGGAAAAGCACGCAAATGCGTGAATGATTTTCACATGCAGAGCACAACAATGCATTAAAAGCACATTACTAATGCAAGAAAGCGGGTAGAAAGTGCATTTGGTTTTCATACAGGTGTGGACAAATCCTGTTGATGGTTTGGAAATAGCTTTTTTGTGCATGCACACAGAAGCAGTAGTTGTGTTACCATAAATCACCCAGAGAAATAAGCAATTTTATTTACACAATTTTCTTTATAGAAATATACTGTACTACCCTTACTTTCCAAGAAATGGTTTCCAACCTGAGTAAAAAGAACAGAACATTACTATTCCCTAATTCATGTCAATTTCTGTTCGGATTCTAAGCAGTTTACACACAATGTCATGTGAAAACCATTCATGCAATTGTGCCTAATATACTGGATAACCATGGGTTCTGACCTGTTTAAACTTCGTTTTCCCCATGTGATAAACTCCGTAGTTCATAATCTCCAGCTGTCCTAGTTTAGCAGGAACAATGCTGATTAATCCTCTGACATCCCACTTTTACAATGGCTTTTCAAATGTGCCAGTTTCTTTCTCCTCCTCCCCCTTTCCCTCTTTGTCCTTGGCTTATTTGATTTGCTGCAAAGCAGGGTTGGAAAAAAATCACTTAAAAAAGACATAAAGCAAAGACACACACACCTTTTTAGGTTTAAACCAATTTTTGCCTGCTTGTTTAAACTGGTTTTTTGTTTTGTTTTGTTTTGGAATAATGTATAGGACTACACCAATATAGGACTAAATCAGAAAATTAAGTAGTTATGGCCACTAGCTTAAATAATAATTGTTCTTAAAATGTACCCTTTTAAAGTAAGTTATCTTGGTTGAACTGATGTTAATTGAAAGATTTGTTTCTAAATGACATTTCTTGCACTATAATACAAAGTGATTAAAAAGAAGCAACTGACACTAGATAACTGGTCTGACAGTGAACAGCTGCCAATAAATGGTTAAAGTTAAAATGTTGAAATTCAAACAGTCATTGTTGTTCCAGTAAAAGGTTTGGAAAATAATAATAATAATAATAATAATAATAATAATAGTAATAATAACAAGACTGTTTTTAAAGATTTCCCATACCTTGGATCAAACATTGATCAGAAGACAAGAAGTCAAGAAATCAGAAGACTAGAAATGGGAAGGGCAACCATGAAGAACTAGACGAAATCCTAAAGTGTAAAGATATACAGCTGAACGCTAAAGTTAAAAAGCCATTTTATTCTCCATTACCATGTACAGATGTGAGAACTGGACAGTGAAGAAAGCAGTTAGGAAGAAAATTAACTCATTTGAGATGTGATGCTGGAGAAGAGTGCTGAGGATACTATGGATGGCCAAAAAAAAGACAAACAAATGGGTCCTAGAACAAATCAAGCCTGAAATCTCCCTGGAAGCCAAGATGACTAAATTGAGGCTGTCATCCTTTGGCCACATCATGAGAAGGCAAGACTATTAGAAAATACAATGATGCTGGGGAAGGTAGAGGGCAGTTGAAAGAGAGGAATACCTCATGCCAGATGAATAGATTCAATAAGGGAGACCTTGGGCCTTTACAGACTGCCAGAAATAATGCAGCTTGAGACCACTTTAACTGTCCTGGCTCAATGCTAGGGAATCATGAGAATTGTAGTTTTTTCTGAGAGCTCTGGTGCCACAATAAACTACAGTTCCCATGATTCCCTAGCACTGAGCCAGAGCAGTTATAGTGGCCTCAAGCTGCATTATT
Organism: Phrynosoma blainvillii; assembly: GCA_026167975.1. NCBI lineage: Eukaryota > Metazoa > Chordata > Lepidosauria > Squamata > Phrynosomatidae > Phrynosoma > Phrynosoma blainvillii. Next base: position 197,296,019 of record JANUYF010000004.1, read on the forward strand.
TCTGGCAGTCTGTAAAGGCCCTATGAGCCTGAGCCTACAGGACCTGAGCAGAGAGGTAGCAGCTAGGGGGGCTTGGAGACATTTCATTCACAGGGTCGCTATGAGTTGAAGTCAACTCAAAAGCAGCTAAAAACAAACAAATATATATATATGACTAGTATTTTTTGAAGGAGTTTGTTTTTTAAAAAAAAGTCACTTGGTTTAAACCAGGCTAACCATGCTGCAAACTGTGTTTCAAATGCAAAAGTTTTAACTCGGCAGGGTGGAGAGGAGAGGGAATCTTGCCCTTCCCAGTAGGCTTAGGAAAAATCAAACTGTTCTAGCCTCTCTTAGGTTGTGTGTTCTTTCTCATTAATAACTTTTGGCATCTTTACCACACTCTGCTGTTGCTCTCTGGTGTCCTGGTATTCTTTTGTGACATGTTGGAGAGCATGTGCTTTTAATAGCTCTCAGAGGTACCTGCAGTGTGGGTTGCTTGACTTTGGGAGTAAGGTGAGATATAACATATAGTGACTATTACCTGAGCAGTTGCAGGCATCCAAATATTTTTTTTCCTATTGCATTTTAATGCAGGTTTTAAACTACTGGCTTTATTAACTAGCATTTGTTGTTTATCTGATTCCTTTCATTCTTCTGTTTATATGCTTATGTTTTTAATGTGGCTGATGTGCAAAACCTGGGAGAAAAATGTGTGAAATTTTAAAAAGAGGTAGCAATCTCAGAGGATTTCAGAAGAAGTTATTTAACAGTAGACATTTGTTCATGTCAGACTGTGACTTCAAACTCTACAAACTGATAACAGTGTGTGTGCGGTGTATGCGTGTGCACACACACACAGGTGTGCATCTGTAAACTCTAAAAAAATTGGTTATCTATCTTTTTCTTTGCTATTTTTTAAAAATAAAACGTATAGATTGCACTTTATTACCGACTGCCAGAAATAATCCAGTTTGAGACCACTTTAACTGTCCTGGCTCAATGCTAGGGAATCATGGGAACTGTAGTTTTTGCTGAGACATTGAGACTTCTCTGTCAGAGAGTTCTGGGGCCACAATAAACTACAGTTCCCATGATTCCCTAGCACTGAGCCAGGACAGTTAAAGTGGTCTCAAACTGGATTATTTCTGGCAGTCTGTACAGACCCCAAAACAAATACAGAACCTGGAAGTAATGTATTACAAGTAGCATGTTGTTACTTGGTTACAAGAACACAATAATGTTACTTTTCAAAATGAACCTAATAACTGGGAATGACATTATGAGATGTGTATCTGTGTATAACAAGTAATGGTCTGGTGTTATGTTTTTGTTATTTTTAAAGGGCATTTTGAAACACTAAACAGAATTTTCCAAATTTTGTCCTATTCTCTTATCAATCCCAGTTTTTTTTTTTTTTAAAAAAATCAATTAACAGAAAAGCTACATGTAAGGTAACTACTTACTAAAATTATGTTGTAATGGTTATAGTAACAATTTTATTCTTAAAAGGCCTTTAAAAAACTTTCCCAAACAAATGTTGTAATAAAAATAAGGCAACCTTTTTGCTACACTGATGCTTAAAAAGAGGGGGGAATTATATAATATAGCTTATTTATGTTAAATTCTTAGTTCCTTGTGCTGTAAGGAAAGATGCTTTCTCAAATGTTCTGGGACTGAAATGGGAAAAATTAGGTAACTGATGCTGTGAAAGTGTTTAAATTCAAAACCTGAGAATTTTCCTTGTAACAGGAAATTACTGAAATTGAATTGCTCCATCTAGTGGGCAACTGCAACTTCTGTTCACTTTATTATGTATTTGACTTCAAGTGGCCTGTCGACTATGTACAGTAATAGTTTTTAAAGACGTAGGGCACATCCAGATGGACTGGAAGAACTAGAAAGTCACTGGTTTTGTTCTTGCCCTTTCTTTTTTTTTGGTTTTTAAAAAAGATCTACCCAATGTTTTCCCTATCCTGGAGTATTCCCACAGAACTTCCAGAACGTACAAGGACTTTTTATTCCCACTCCTAGATCAGTTTAAATTAACCCAATATGTCCCAAAATTAAATGTACTGCTCCATGGCTGTCTATCTGTGTTATCCCCAAACTAGCTAACATGGCTGCTATGCCCAGGACAACACATTCAGCAGAGATCAAGTGAGAGAAAGGAATGCTAGCAATAAAAGAAATGACACGTTGACTATAACTCTTGGGTAATTGTCACTGTGAGTCCCACTCCCCCATTGTATGTTTGCAATGTGATCCCATCACCCATCCTATGTTTGCATAGTTTACGAAACCATATAAGCAGAATACTTGGTGTGGCATAGGACTTCCAGAATAAGAGAAAGTGAGAAGTCCCCATCACAAAATTGGTGGCAGCAGTGCGATAGCAAAACCCAAGGTTTTGCTATCCCTTTGCTGCCACCAATTTTGTGATGGGGGCTTCTCACTTTCTCTTATTCTGGAAGTCCTATGCCACACCAAGTATTCTGCTTATGTGGTTTCTTAAACTATGTTTCTTTTTAAAGCCTTTTCCTTGTGAAACCCCAACTTATGGATGTTACTATTTCATTTTATGTACCTCTTAGTAGTGTGGAAATTCAACCCAGGTTCAGACAAGCTTGTAATTAAATAACAATAAAGCTTTATTTGAGTGATGGTTAACAATGTTTCACTTGTTCAGTTGTTATGTTATATACCCTTGTTCTTGTTACACAACTCTCTATCTAAAGAACACCAGTTACTCTCACTTAGGACTCCCACACAGTCCTGAACGTCACTTATCTTCCTGAACTTCTTCCTATACTAGCCACCCAGGCTAACTACATCCCAGAAACTCCTTCACTTGGAGTTCTGTCCCAGAGCTAAGTCCCTCCCTTCTGAACTTTAGCCCTCATGGTCCCTTGCTTCTGGACTATTACACTAACAGACCTGGTCTGACTCCAACTGTCAGCAATGGAATTCTTTATCACCTACGGCCCACATATTCTTTTGGGTGTTGCCAGCCCACTCCTGATTGGCTGTTGCTCAGCTGACCCAAAGGGCTCAGTGAAAATTGATGAAATTGCTTTTTTAAAAATATGCATTCTGGATCCAAAATCATGCTCAAATTTCTGAAACATAGATTCCAACCATACATGGAGAGAGAAATTGCAGAGGTCCAAGTGGCATCCAGGAAAGGAAGAGGCACAAGGGATCACATTGCAAACATATGATGGCTAATGGAATGCCCCAGGGGATTCCAAAAGAAAATCAGCATGTGCTTTATATAGCAAAGCCTTTGACTGCATAGATCAGGGGTAGGCAACCTTTCCCCTTTAAGGGCTGAGGGACTCCAGCTCCCAGAAGCCTCAGTCATGTTGGCCAATAGTCCCATGTTGGCCAATAGCTCTTGGGATTCTGGGAGCTGAAGTCCCTCGGCCCTTAAAGGGGAAAGGTTGCCTACCCCTGGCATAGATCATGAAAGGCTATGGAATGCCCTTAAAGACATGGGAGTGACAACACATCTGATAGTCCAAATGAGGAATCTGTACTCAGGATGAGAGACTACTGTCAGAACAGAACACGGAGAAACATAATGGTTCCCAATTGGCAAAGGCGTCAGACAAGGCTGTATGCCTTCATCCTAGAAGAGCCCTCCCTCCATTACCATCCGATGTCATCTGAGGGAGAGACGCTAGGCCCAGCACCATCGGGCCTAGAATAATAATAAGAGCCCTCCCTCCATTACCATCCGATGTCATCTGGGGGAGAGACGCTAGGCCCAGCACCATCGGGCCTAGAATAATAATAAGAGCCCTCCCTCCATTACCATCCGATGTCATCTGGGGGAGAGACGCTAGGCCCAGCACCATCGGGCCTAGAATAATAATAAGAGCCCTCCCTCCATTACCATCCGATGTCATCTGGGGGAGAGACACTAGGCTCAGCACCATCGGGCCTAGAATAAGAAGAATCCTTACTTGTTAAAGGACGGGTGGGATTCGGGATTTTATGTTATGTTTAATATATCTGTATGGAAATGTTAATGTTGTAAGCTGTCCTGATTGCTCTGCAGAGGGGTGGGATATATTATTATTATTATTATTATTATTATCCTATCTGTTCAATTTGTATGCAGAACATATTATAAGAAAAGCAGGCTTGGATACAGAAGAAGTGAAAATAGGAGGAAGGAATATCAGCAATCTAAGATATGCATATGACACCATAATATTAGCAGAAAACTTCACAGACCTGGAACACTACTAAGGAAGATCAAAGAAGAAAGTGCTAGGGCAGGCTTAATGTTGAACATAAAGAAAACAAAAATAATGACCACCAAGGACCTTCACAAGTTCAACCTAGACAATGAAGAAATAGAAATAGTAAAAGAATTCCCATACCTGGGATCAAACATTGATAGAAATGGGGACTGAAGTCAGGAAATCAGAAGAAGACTAAGAATGGGGAGGGTGACTATGAAAGAACTAGAAAAGATTCTATAATGCAAAGACATACAACTCAGCACAAAAGTTAGAATCATACAAGCCATTGTATTCCCTATTACCATGTATGGGTGTGAGAACTATACAGTTAAGAAAGATGATAGGAAGAAAATCAACTCATTTGAGATGTGGTGCTGGAGGAGAATGCTGAGGATCCCATGGACAGCCCAAAAGACAAACCATTGGGTCCTAGAGCAGATCAAGCCAGAAACCTCCCTAGAAGCCAAGATGACCAAACAGGCTTTTGTACTTCGTACACATCATGAGAAGCGAGGACCCTTTGGAAAAGACAATAATGCTGGGAAAAGTTGAGGAAAATAGGAAGAGAGGACAGCCACATGCTAGATGGATTGACTGTATTACGGAGGTCACGGGTATTAATGGGTTGCAGGAATTAAGCAGAGCAGTAGAGAACAGAGGGTCTTGGAGATTTCTCATCCACAGGGTCACCATGAGTCGAGATCGACTCGAGGGCAGTTAACAACATCAACAAATTCTGGATCCAGCAGCTGATTCCTCTTGCAGTTTCCCTCATATCCTCAAAACCTGGTCTTAAAGGGATTGGAAGCCCTTTCAGGTTTTTCTTTTTTTGGATGGTTTACAGAACTCCAGGGAGACAGGAAGAAAGTCCCATTGCACTAGGGATTAGGTGGTGTGTTGAATAATATGGGACTCTAGTGTCAAATGGGGGTTCTAGAAACCTTGACTGAAATCTAGATAATGCAAAAAGGCTCACTATCTTAGTTAAAAAAGATTACCCACTACAACCATTCCACAAGTACTGGTTACCATCCCAGAAACTTGAGTCCATGGATGGACCAGTGCAGATGAGTAGACAACTCATGCTGTGGTCCATTGCATGAATAGTTTGATATTACTTGATCTTGGCCCTTTCCCTTACCTCCAATACAGTATTTAATAATTAAAATGATTTGAATATTTTTCCTTTTAAAAAACTGCCTGATCTTGTAAAAACTAAAGAGTCCATCTTTAACAAAACATTAAATATTTTTTTATTTCAAAAACAACAATCTATTAAAACTGCTATATGGAAAGTAATGCAAAATACAGAAATTCTACTGAGCAGAGAATGCTGTCTCTTGTACAAAGTTTTTCCCAAAACTCACCAAACGCTCAGCTTCTTGCAACATATTATCCTTTAAAGAGACACTCTCTAACAGTAGCAATAACAAGATGTTTTTGGGAATGATACTTAGTTAAATAATTCTTGTTACCATTATAAAATTAAATATCAGATCTCTCATGCTATTATCTTGGATTTCAGGCAGGTAGTTCGCTAGAGAGCCAGCGTGGTGTAGTGCTTTGAGTGTTGAGCTATGAATCTGGAGAACAGGATTCGGTTCCCTGCTTGGCCATGAAACCCCCTGGATGATGTTGGGCAAGTAACACTCTCTCAGCCTCAGAGGAAAGCAATTGCAAACCTCCTCTGAACAAACCTTGCCAAGAAAACTCCATGATAGATTCACCTTAGGGTCACCATAAGCCAAAAATGACTTGAAGGCACACAACAACAACAACAACAACAACAACAGTTCACTACTATAGCTTATCCTTTCACTGTCCTGGGTTGGCAGTGACAACCCTGGTTAATCCTCTGCCATGCCACTTTCTCAGCAGCTTTTAAAATGTCCCATTTACTCTGTCTTCCTTCCACTTTTCCCCTTTGTTCTTGGCTTAGGAGTTTATCACACGGGGAAAATTGGAAGTTTAAACTGGACAGAACCTGGGGGTTGTCCACGGTATTAGGCACAATTGTACAATTAGTTTTCAGATGATGTCACGCACAAACTGCTTAGAATCAGAACAGAAAATGACATGAATCAGGGAATAGTCATTTTCAGGAAAATACTGTGCTTTCATTTCCATTTCATTCAGGAATTTGCTTTCTTTGCGCAATTGCTGTAGTGTGAAAGCTATTTGAGAGATTCTCCTCATTTTTGTGCTCCTTGCCAGATTTCCCATGGTTCTTTGCTGCTTTGCTGTGCTTTGTTGTGCCGAGATAGACGAGAGGGACACAGCCTTTTAAGCTTTACCCAGGGCTCTTAAAAGATCAGTAGGCATGTGCACACACGTACACACTCACTCTTAAGCACACAGCTTGCTTCTCTCCCTCGTACTCCTCTCTTCTCCTCCAGACTTCCCCATTCACTGAGGCTCTGAAAGGAACAGCTGGTGAGGAAGGCAGAGAGAGTGAGAGATAATTTTATCTTTCCTTTCCTACTTCTTTGGGTAATGTTCTGTTCTTTTTACTCAGGTCGGGTACCATTTCTTGGAAAATAAAGGCAGCACAGTATATTTTTAATAAAGAAAATTGTGTAAATAAATTTATTTATTTTTCTGGATTATTTCTGGTAATGCAACTACTTCTTCTGTGTGCATGCATAAAAAAGTTATTTCCAAACCATCAACGGGATTTGTCCACATCTGTGTGAAAACCAAATGTACTTTCTACCCACTTTCTCGCATTAGTAATGTGATTTTAATGCATTGCTGTGCTCTCTGTGTGAAAATCATCCACGCATTTGCATGCTTTTCTGGGATGCATATGCTTTAACCATTTTCGGGATGGGAGCACATAGGTCCCGGTGTGATAAACTCCTTAGTTCAGTTGCTGCAAACTGAGTAAAGAGTGAAGAAGTAGTTTGTATTCAGCTCACAGGAGAGAGAACCTCAGTTCCTAAATTCCAGAGTTTCTCTGCTTAAAATAGTACTTTTATGCTTTCTTCCTCATGGATGTTTGCTTCTTGTTCTGTGACCACACTATGGTGTGGCTTGGACTAATGTCTCCTGGTTTTCATTTGTGTAATGCTGGAGAGTAGAGTATAGAAAATATCTTCAAAAAGTGTCCTGCTACTTGTTTCACTGTTCTATTTCTATTTTCTATTTCCATTTTCACAGCCATTTTCCCCAATAAACTTGAACAACAGGATAGGCTCAAGAAAATACATCAATTCTGCAAGTAACCACCTTTATAACACCCAGAACTGTTAATTTAATATTTCCTATTTATTTGCTGAGGAACCAATCTTAATGTAAACATATTTGAGGCTTAGTAAAATGTCACTGATCTTCCTGTATGTCATCCACCAATTTCTGGGTAGTCTATATGCAGTGACGGGAAGGACTGACTATAATTTGCCAGGTAGCATTCAAAACAAGTAGTTATACGTACTTCAAACCAATAGCAGGCTATGATAATGGAAGTGGGATTTGTTTATCCTCAAGGGTTTCCTCTGACTCCTAATTACTTTCAAAAGATATTTGCTTTGAACTCACTCCACTGGTGAAGGGCAAGGGACTTCAGTGCCTTTGATTTTGTTTTGGTTTTTTCTTTCTTTGAGGAGAAGAAATCAGATGCTCAAATAGCTGTGTTGCAGTCAACAGGGCTTTTGCTGGAAGAGTTCATTCAGGGCACCTTTTATGTGAGGAGTATTTTGATATCTACAATGCAAATATAAACCTGATTTATACCTGTTTGATGCACCCACCTCCTCAAATCCTTGGAGAGTATACCAGGCCACATCATTAAGTAAGATTTTGCTTCCAGCACCCAAGAAAGCCAGTTCAATACCACCAAGCTTTCCCTTTCCACCTAACTTGTGTTTCTGCTGACCCACATTTGATTTTCTAGAGGCCTTGAAGAAAACATACAGTGAGCCTGAAGAAAATGGCAGGCTCAGTTGTGCTTCTATATTTTACAGAAGGTGATTGTAGGAGTACTTTCTTTTCTTTTTTTTAAATAGGAATTTTCTTCCAAAGATTTTTTGACAGGTTCTTCTCAATCTATTCTACATACAGAAACCAGCCAAGACTGGGGGCTGACTCTTATATCAGTGTGATGGCACAATATAATTTTGGGACTGGAATCCTACAGCCAGTGGTGTGCACGTGCCTCCCCAGGGCATTATTTGTGGCCCTTGGATCCTTCCTTAACTCATTCCACAAAAAAATTATTGGCCCAACAATGCAATTTCATACTTGCATTTAAAAAATACTCTAAAGGCACCTGATCCTGTCTGATCTCAGAAGCTAAGTAGGGTCAGTCCTGGATGGAAAACCTCCAAAGATGGAAGACAATCAAGAATACCCAGTGCTGTAGGCTATATTTCAGAGGAAGGAACTGACTTAGAAGCTTATCACATTCTTAAATAATATGGCTTACCTAACCTGGTTTAAAATATAAAGTGGGTGGCATCCTGATATTATCAGAAGGATTTGGCTGCTGAAATTTCCACCCAGGTCCATCTCAGGTCCATCCCCGCTCCCAGGGCCGCCCCGGTGGCTATTTTCTTAAGCCAGAAAACTCCCCAGCTTCAAAAAGAGGTGCTCTGAGTGCCCCTGGGAGCGGGGCTGGACCTGGGCTGGAGCCGGGCGGCGATTTCAGCAGCTAAATCCTTCTGATAATATCAGAATGCCGCCCACTTTACATTTTAAACTGGATCAGGTAAGCTGTATTATTTAAGAATGCAATAAGCTTCAAAATCACTTCAGAGTATTCCTTGCCTAAGAAAACCCTTACAAAATTGTGGGATTGTTTGAGAAACATGCATGAAAAAAGTTGCAAATCAGCACTTTTGGTTTTAGATGGGAGATATTATTATTAGGAGATATGAGGGAGAGAAGAAGAGGCAGACACAGCTCCACCATGCCTGGCCCCAGAGGAAGATGAAAGGCCCTCCCTCCATCTTAACTACAACCATCCTGGTCTTGGAATGAGAGAAGAAGAGGCAGGCACAGCTCCACCATGCCTAGCTTCAGAGGCAGATGAAAGGTCCTCTTAACAAAATCAATTTTCATTCATCTGTGAAAGAGAAGTTATCTTAAGAGGTAGTGCCAGATTTATGAACAAATTAAGTAGGCTATAATTGAGAGTTTCAGATTATGAGAGGCTTCTAAGCAGTAATCTGATGTTGAGTTTCACATAATTGTCACTTCTCTTGGTAATGTGTTGGTCTTAAACTTGAAATCCTTTAGAACTTCATCACATCTTAATCCAGCCCTGTTTAGAGGAGCAGAAATTATTGAAGATAATTTTTCACAAGGGGTTAAAAATGGATAAAGCCAAAGACTGCATTATCTCCTAATCAATTCTGTTTCAATTCCAGGAAACTTAGGCTGCCTCATTAGAAAAGCAGTTGCTGATCACTTGTAAAGAACTGTGTGATAAGTAACACTGTGGGTTCATTCAATCACTCATGTCAAGCTGATGGTCAGTTTATGTCAAGATAATCTAATGGCATTCTTACATTAGATGGGCAGTTCCTTAGCTATAGATAGTATAGTGATGATCTCGATTTTAAAAAGATAGACATAATTTGCTTTTCCTTCTTAAATGGGAAAAATAGTACAGAGTTACAAACTATTAATGGATGGAAGTTGCTAATAATGTTGAAAAGTATTCCTAGTAAAAACTTTCCACTATTTGCTGTCTCCTCTACATCATCATTGTTGTCATATTAAAAAATTTATATCCTACCTTTCCCCCATCACTGTAACTCTTAGAAGATAAAAACCTGGAGAGATGTGAACCTTAGATTAAATTGTGATTGACTAGCCAAAGACCTAGGGACTCCAAAAAAACCTTCAGTGTTCTACCTGGTGTTTGACCTATGATGGCTCATTCATATATTCAAGTCAACACTTGATGTGGTATTGTCCCATTTTATATGGGGCAGCATACTTGGGTAGTTCCTAGGTCCAAGGGCTTGCCTATGCTTTGCTCTGAGATTGAGCCAGGTTGGCGAATAAAAGGAAGGACCTGAAACTATTTTGCTGTTCCCCAGATCTATTGCTACATGTGATGTATGTTAGCATCTGCAAATTTTATGCATATTTTTCTAGTAATGGACCATACATTCAGGTGCAAGCCATTAGAGCAGGAATGGGACATGTAACTCACAGACTGTCTGTGAGCCTTAGAGGCTTCAGCCCAGCCTTTGGGATTCTTAAAGTTTTTCCCATGCCCATGCATCCCATTTTTTGGGGGAGGGGCTGAAATCACTCTAATTTTTCAGTTAAAAAACACTTTAAAATAGTCTAGATTGCTAAATTATGCTACTTCGGGAAGGGGGAGTTCTCACCCACCAGCATATATCCTCCACCCATATACCCCATAAAGTGGATGAGGTTGATTTGATGTTACTTCTAGTCATCAAAAGGGCAGCAGTGATGGCACTGCTGAGGAGCTCTAAAGTCACTCAAAACCAGCAGGTATGGCCCGCCAGACACTGGAGTGTGTTAAGGGTTGGTTCACCCTTGAGCATTCATTGCTTCGATTGTGGCATTTAAAGCTGTCTTACATATGTGAAGTTTCCAACAGTTCAAACAGCAGTAACTGAATTGTTATGTCATGACATATCTTTTGTGAATCAATGGCTCTGATAAACACTTTGTGAATAATAAAAAATAATTGTGCATAATCACTTTCTTCCTTAAAGGATACAATGCTTCAGTGACTGAATGAATTTAAAGCTTCCTTACAGCAGTCCCAAATGAACTCTCTTTCTTTCTTTCTTTCTTTCTTTCTTTCTTTCTTTCTCTTTTTATTTATTTCCAAGCAAAACTGACTGAATCCAACTAAGGTCTGCAGGATCAGCACTTAGTATTTGCCTTGGGTTGGCAATTGTTTTCTTTGATGCAGTTTTCCTGCAGCATTTTGACAAACAAGGAACAAACAGCTTATCTTATAGAGATTTATAGCCTATAGCTTCTTGTGAAGAAGACATCCGCTGTGCAAATGGCAAGGTTAAAGTGATTGTGTATGGAGTAAATACAAACTTCAGCTAGTATTTCATTCTGAAAACCAGTTTAAACAATACTTAGATAACTTTAAATGGAAGCTCTTCCATAAACCTGACCCCTTACATGAAGTTTTGTCACATTCAAGGTCAGATACAAGTAAAAAATGCTCTTTAAGTGAGTTTTTTCCTTCCTGAACAACCAATTCAAATTTGTAGATACTTCTGTTCTCTATTATAAAGTATAGCCTATTTAAAAATGTCTATTTTGTTCTTAATAAGGCTGTTATGATCCTTGATTCATCATTACTGAAGAGCCTCTATTGTCTATTTGTTTTTAGAGAGTGTCTTCTAAACCATTACACCCAGACTCAAAAGCTGTTTATTCTACATTGATTAATGTACTGTAAGTATCTGAAAATTGCTTGGTCTGGTTACTTTGTTTGCTTTTTCATTTCCCCAAACAATCAAATGAAACATCTCTGAAGACACCTGATTGATGTCATCAGCGCTGTACTTATATTAGTATTTCCCAGCAGATGTTCAAAATAGGGCAATAATTTCCAGGGTATTTTCAAATCTGCCAAGTGTAAAGGCTTTGGAGTATTTCCACTCTTTCTTAAGCTGAGAGTTTGGTAATTTGACCCAGCATCGTTCTTCTTTTTTTTGTTTAGCTTAGTGCCCAAATGCAAAAAAGTGTAATGGTAGAACCCTGAAGCAAGAATAGTTTGTACCACTCGATCTGGAGACATTCACACTAGCATTTTTGTAGGAAGGAAATCCGAGCGGAATCGATGTTGCAATTCCGAATCGAAGTTCACGCTATGATTACCCTGATTGAATCTCTCCGGCACAATTTAACCGTGTTGAAGTTCACACTGTCTGAAGCACCAATTCAAAATGGATCCTCCATATCGATCACGTTCGATTATTTTTGGTTTTATTTTTTTGTGTTCTATCAATCGAATGATGTGCACCTATATCACATCACTTCTGTTGTCATAGGACTTTATCACATGGAGAATTTTTTGGGGGGGAGATCGGGGGTTTAAAGAGTTATTATCCTGGGAAAATGATGTCCTGTGAATGAGGGGAGGGAGCAATTCTTTCCTCCTCTTCCTCCTCCTCCTCAGCTTCCCAGCTCTTACTTTCGAGTAGAAACAGGCTGCTGAGGAGAATAAAGAGGGAGCTACTCTTCCAAGCCAGTGTGGTGCAGCACATTGAATGTTGCACTGGGACTCTGGAGATTAGTGTTTGAATCCCAGGTCAGCCATATAAACCTAGTGGGTGACCTTGGGCTAGTCACACTCTCTCACCTTCAGAGGATGGCCATGGCAAACCCCTCTGAAGAAACATGACTAGAAAACCCTGCCTTAGGGTTGCCATAAGTCGAAACAACTTGAAGGTACGCAACAAGAAACAACAACAATCTCCCCCTTTCTCCCTTTCCTTTCCCAAATGCCAGTTCTCTCTCTCTCTCTTCTCCCCTGGTGTAGTTTTCCTTTGCAAAAGTAAGCACAAAGTTTTCCTTTTCTTCTTCTTCCCTGCTGGAAGGAAGGAAGGAAGGAAGGAAGGAAGGAAGGAAGGAAGGAAGGAAGGACTAGCTGCTGAAAAGGAGACAAGGCACCGCAAAATGTAGGACCTTCAAGAAAAATGGAGGATGTGACAAAAGAAAAGCTACAAACACTCCTAGAAATGTAAACCCATACTTCTTAGTCCTGCTCAAAATGGAGGACATTCAAGAAACATGGAGGGCATGAACAAATGAAAGCTAAAAACAGACATACAGATATAAATCCAAGCCTCTGCCCTGCTAAAAATGGAGGACCTTCAACAAAAATGGAGAATGTGACTAAAGAAAACCTTCACAAAACCCACCAGCCATAGGCTCCTATTCCCACGTACTACCTATGAAACAATTGCAGACTTTTTTTGTTGTTCTTGTATGTCTTCAAGTCCTTTCCGACTTATGGCAACCCTAAGGCAACCTTATCATGGGTTTTTCTTGGCATGTTTCTTCAAATGGGGGTTGCCATTACCATCCTCTGAGGCTGAGAGTGTGTGACATGCCCAGGGTCACTTCCTTGGCTGCAAATTGTACATACCCCAGAATGCATCACCTAGTATATTGGCAGTCCTTCCCCCCCAACACTTTCTCATTTTTCCCAACCATCTCATAGCTGGGAGATGGAAATAATTTTTAAAGCAGCATTTAAATCTGGACTATTTTTTAAAAAGTAAGGTCCAAAACACACTGCAGAAATAAATACTAGGGAACATGGGAGCTGTAGTTTGTTGTGTTTATAAGTGACAGTTTTCCTGCTAAGTACCTGCATGTCATAAGCATTTGAATTAAAATTACCATATTGAAATCAAATCTGATTTTAAAAAATTATTAAAATTATTATTAAAATCTTTATTTGGTGTGCATTGGAAGAGGGGTCGTTTTATACAGCGAGTATATCCCAAACTCTACATTTCAACTGGAAAAGTTGGGGGTTGTCTTATACGCCCAGTTGTCTAATACGCTGGAAAATACGGTACCTAGAGGGCAGTTGGGCTTTAGGTGACATGCTCTTAGGACGTTATCACACGGGGAGTCGCGGGGAGAAAGTGGAAATAAACCAGATGAGCGGAAGACTTTTCATTTTCGGAAAGCCATCTGTCAGGGATGCTTTGATTGGGAGTTCCTGCATGACAGGGGGTTGGACTGGATGGCCCTTGTGGTCTCTTCCAACTCTATGATTCTATGATTCTATGAATTAACCCTCTTTTAAATTCGAATTTAGTTATCAGACGAGGCGGAACAGGACAAATCCCGTAAATTAAAGTCTTCCGCTCGTCCAGTTTATTTCCACTTTCTCCCTGCAACTGCCCGTGTGATAACGTCCTACGTCTCAGGGGAAAGCAATGGCAAACCTCCTCTGAAGAAATCTTGCTAATAAAACCCTAAGGTTTGCCTTAAGATTGCCGTAAATTGGAAACAACTTGAAGGCACACAACAATAACAAAGTAGGGCTTTCCTTCACTGATGGTCTTCAAGCAGATGCTGAATGGCCATTCTTTGGGCACAATTTAATCAAGGATTTCCTGTACCAAGCTGAAGATTGGGGTACATGGCTCCTAATACCCCTCCAGTTCTCTGATTCTGTGATTCCCTGAGGGTTTATCATAAGGCTGTTCAATATCACACTATTCTCATACTTGATGTTGCTGAAATGACAGTTAAATGAAATTATACAGAACATACTTATACTTTATTGGTTCATTATTTTCCTCATATATCTTCTGCTATTACTGTACAGTTTTGCTATGATTTTTTTCTCCATTACATATCCAAAAACTTAATCTATGGCTCATCTAATTTGCATGTTCTCGATATATTGTTTGATTCAGAACTATCACAAATCATTCTGAAATGGATAATATCCACTTTCATGCTTGATAGATGATTAAAACTGCCAAGCAAATGTCTCTTTAATATTGTGGTTTGAGAGATATAATGAAGGTGCAAAGTGGTCTCCTTCACTTTTTGAGGAATTTCAGAATATTGGTATTACCCTCCCCCAAATAAAATTAAGTGCCATTTCAAATAAGTGTTTGTGAAATAACATAGCATATTCCTATTGCCCAAAGGTGCTATCCTAGGTTATATTTTGTGCTGTGTATAATTCTAGCAAGTGTGAGACAAGATAGTGATTGAGTATTATGGTTGAAAAGTGACTATGTACTTCAATTCCTTCTCTGTTAAATGGGATAGTAGCAATCTGCCTTAGAGTAACTGAGATAAGTATAGTAACATTCCATATATGCATCAAAGCTGGCAGGGCTGAGTGTGCTATCTTGCAACAGTGTATTATCTTGCAGTAATCACTCCCATTCATTTTTTAAAAGAAGATATAATTCTACCCTACCTTTCTTCTATTATGGAACTCAAGCTTTCCAAAGTGTCTCGCATCTATGCACTGACTAGACCCAAACCTATTTAATTTCAGGAGATACCTTTAGACTAGGCCCTGGCATCTGTAACACATATATGGAACAGCCATATCTGGAATGCTGTCCAAAATGATATAATAATAGCAACAGGGACATGCTAAAACTTAGCATGTATATAACGGGCTGTGGTCCTCTGGCTTCCAGATGTTTGGGACATCAACTCCCGGATGCCCCAGCCAGCATGGTTAATAATAAAGGACTACACGTTCTAGTCCAGATCACCTGGAAGTCCAAAAATTTCCTTTGAAGGAAAGTACCACTTTTTGCCACCACAATTTTTCCTACCCAGACATTCAAAAAGGCTAGAAGCAGCATTGTGGTGAAGAGAGCTGAGGGGGAGAGGTTTGTTGGTGCTTCTTTTAGGTTCTCCTGAATGGACTAAGCTCTCACCCTTTGCTGATGTACTCAGAGAAGTGGATGGTTCCTTTATTTTGATAAGAGATAAGGAACAGTACCTTTATCAAAACCCATGGATGCACTGGCCCAGGATTTTTGAGACAATTCTTTTGACTTACATTTCTAGACTTATACATAAATATATACAATAATTTTGGTAGACAGAAGCTAGGGGCTTCTGGGGTATTCTAAGAGCCCCACAAAGGAGGTACTGTGGGGGTCACATATGGCCCATGGGCTGAATTTCCCCCACCTCTGCTCTAGATCTCATTATCCCTTCCTCATAAAACACAGGGATTATGCATGTGATTCCATTTTAGCTTTCTGTTCTTCTGAGACCTCTAGGAAATTGACTCACAAGCAATTTCTGTGCTATTCTTCATAATATGGACCATAGTGCAAACCCAGAGAAAGAACCAAGAAAACATACTGGGACAGGAATGAGAAAACAGAAAAGGAATGAAAGAGGAAATGCTGCTGTGGAGACACTTATATATTATGATTTATAAGATTCTTTCATCTTCTTTGTTTTCTTCTAAGAACAATCAAATTGGATTTTAAAAATGCCCAAGTGAATATTGTATTTTGGGATTTTTTTTAATTAAAAAGAAGCTTTCAGATTAAAGGGAGTTTATTCACATTATTTTTTGTTGTCATAAAAACACTGTCCTGTATTGATCAGCATGAATTAAAAAAAATTACCTATCTCAGAATAGCTAGATAAAGAAGACAATTATGAGTGAAGTGTTGTGTAAACTGTGATGAACTGCAGCATTCAAGTACACCAGTATGTTGATTATTACGTAGCCACAACAATGGGTTGGAAGAAATAAAATTTTTAAAAATGGATAAGAGAAGCCAATGTTTTTTTTTTTGTTTTGTACTGATTATGTGGAATACTTAGTGAACATACTGAACAAAGAAAAAAGGGTGTCAGCAACTAAGTTTTTAGCAAAAAAGAAAAAGAAAAAAGGATTCTTTGCATGCCATGAACTCTCCAAAGTTAAATAATCTTTTAAAGCATCTTTTGTGATCTGCCTTGTTTCCCAGAGGAAGGTGGCATATAAAACAAAGAAATAAACAAACAAATCTAAATTTTACTGGCATTTCTGGTGATTTCATTCAAGATTTGCAACCTGGATGGCAACTCTCTTTCTCCAGCATTTATCTTGTGTGTGTGTGTATGAGTGTGTCAGGTTCCAAACTGTCAAGTTTCTGGCCACAAAGGAACTGCAGCTTTCCATTTGACAGGACCATAGGAAAGTAGCAGTGGGACAGCAGCAAACACTGAAGACATACATTTCACATGGTTCAATTATAATACTATGATTTCACTTCAACTGTGATGTTTCCATCCTATGGAATTCTGGGATTTGCAGTTTAGGCAGGGGTATTCAGAATGATAAGCCAGAGAGGGCTCTAGTGACTCAAAAACTTACATCCTCCTGGTTTCCATAATGTGCACCTATGGTCATTTAAGTGTAGTCATAGTGTTATGATTGTGTAATGTGAAAGGGCCCCAGATTAAGGAGATGGTCAAAGTTTGGAAGAATGTGAAAACAGATCAGTAGGGACTGGTAGCTTTCATATTACTGGAGAAGTAGACCTGCTCTGACTACTAGTCCAAATTTTCAGGGAGTATTCAAGGTGCTGAACCTATTTTTGGTGGCTAGCGTTTAATACCTTTGGTAGCACCTTTAAAGATCAAAATAATAATAATAATAATAATAATAATAATAATAATAATAATTATTATTTATTCTTATATCCCGCCTTTTGCCATAGCAATCAAGGCAGCTCACATAATTAAAATTGAATTTAAATAAAACTTACCTTACATTAAACTATCATAACAATAATAACAATTAACCCCCCCCCCCCATTAAAAATAGATCAATACAATATTAAAATTAAAACATAGCATTCAAACCAGTAAGCATTCTGGAACACCAATGGGTGTGTCGAGAGGATATTTAACGAGGAGGGAACACAGATTAGGTGGAATGGTTTGTTCAGGGAAGGCCTGCCAGAAGAGATCCATCTTGACAGCTTTTTTAAAGCTGTCAAATCTGGCTATCTGACGGATCTCCTCCGGCAAGGCATTCCACAATCTGGGAGCGGTGGCAGAAAATGTCCTCTGGGAGGTTAGCATTAATCTAGTTTTTATCAGTTGCAGTAAATTCCTCCCAGAGGACCTGAGGGTGCAGGGTGGATTATATGGAAGAAGGCAATCTCTTAGATAAGTTGGACCCAAGCCATGTAGGTCTTTAAAGGTGATCACCAACACCTTATACTGTGCTCAGAAACCAATAGGCAGCCAGTGGAGAGATTTAAAAATAGGTGTAATATGATCACTCTTAGATTTTCCAGTGATCAACCTGGCTGCCAGATTTTGTACTAATTGTAGTTTCTGGACTAGGTATAAGGGTAGCCCCATGTAGAGTGCATTGCAGAAATCAAGTTGTGAGGCTACCAGTGCATGCACTACAGTTTCTAGGTCCCTTACTTCCAGGAAAGGGCGCAGCTGGTGTATCAGACGGAGCTGATAACAGGTGCTCCTGACTGTCGCATTCACCTGATCTATCATGTGAAACTACAAGTCTAGGAGCACCCCCAGTCTGCAAACACAGTCCTTAGCAGAGAGCGTGACCCAGTCCAAGACTGGAGATTGTGACCCAATGCCTGGTTTGCCCCCCCACCCCCACCCCCACTGTGAGTACCTCCATTTTGTCTGGATTCAGTTTGAGTTGATTTTTCCTCATCCAGTCCATTACCACTTCAAGACATTGATTGAGGGGAGAGTTGCCATCTGCCGTCATGGCTGCTGACCAAGACATGAAGAAATATATTTGGGTGTCATCAGCGTATTGATAACACCCCACTCCATGCCTACAGATGATCTCCCCCAGTGGCTTCATATAGATATTAAACAGCATCGGGGACAGGATGGCAAATGAGGGATGCCACATTTAAGTTCTGTTTTTGAAGAGCAACTGTCCCTGAGTGACACTCTCTGGAATCTGCCTGAGAGGAAGGAGTGCAACCACTGAAGTACAGTGTCTCCAATTCCTAACTCTCTCAGGCGTTCCAAGAGGATGTCATGATCTATTGTATCAAAAGCCGCTGAGAGGTCCAAAAGCACCAAATGGGTCATGCTTCCCCTGTCAATGCTTAGGCACAGGTCATCTGCTAGAGCAACCATGGCAGTCTCGACCCCATATCCCGGTCTGAAGCCAGTTTGAAATGGATCTAGAAAATCAGTTTCATCCAAGATTGCTTGGATTTGAAAGGCGATGGCTCGCTCAATCACCTTGCTCAAAAATGGCAGATGAAAAACTGGTCTATAATTTTTCAGATCCGGGGGTCCAGGGAAGGTTTCTTCAGGAGCAGTCTGACAACCGCTTCCTTTAAGCAAGTTGGAACAATTCCTTCCCTAAGGGATGCGTTGATGATATTTTTAAGAAAGCCATCAAGGCATCACCCCCCTGGATGACCAGCCATGATGGGCAGGAATCGAGGGAGCACGTCTTCTTCTTCACTTTTCCAAGGATCTTGTCCATGTCATTGGTACTCAAACCGATCCAGTTTAATCTCAAAAACAGTGTAACTGGACACCTCATCAGTCAATTCTGCTGTAATCCCAGCATCCAAGTCAGCTCTTATCTGAGAGATTTTATCTGTGAAGTAGTTGTTAAAAACATCACATGGGTTAAGTAAAGGGTTCTGCACAGGAGGAACCCGTTTCAGCTCCCCTACCATCCTAAACAGCTCTGTTGGATGGGATTCCACAGACACAATATGTGCAGAGGAGAAAGATTTCTGCCCTGCCCGTATTGCCTCTTGATAGGAACAAAGACATTTCCTATGATGAGTCTTGTCAGATAAGAGTCGAGTTTTCTCCAGGTGTGCTCTAGTCGTTGTCTAACCCACTTCATCTTTCTCAGTTCACCTGTGAACCAGGGTTGACGGTTTGGAGCAGGTTGGAAAGGACGCTTGGGGGCGATCATGTCGATCAGAATGAACTGAAGGCGGGATTGCTTTCAACCATTGAGCCTGCCTTCTTTTGTAACAAAATTCCACTCTGTTATTGCCATATCTTCCTCTGCCCCACACAACCTCAATCGACGCTCCCTGTGTTTCCTCTACTGAGCCTCCCCCATTACCCTCCACCTGAATGGTTGTATATAAGTCCCAGAATGCCTAAACAAAACATTCTCAAAGGCTGCAGCTAGTCTGCCTTCCTCGAGATCTGCCATATCTCTCTTGGGCCCTGTTTCCCTTGCGGCCCTGCCACCAATGGAATGGTAGTGGTGAGGATAAGCCAAGCCTCCATCTGGGGCAGAGCCCAGGGCAAAAGTTCATCACCTGCTGCTGCTGCGCTCAGTCCTGGAGGAAGGGAAGGGCGGGCTTTAAGGCCTCTGCCGGGTAAGAATCAGCCCCCGCCGCTGCTGCCATGCTCAGTCCCTGTGGAAGGGGAGGGTGGGCTTTAAGGCCTCCACCTGGGTAAGAGTTCTAAAACCTGAATTCACCATCTCACAGACATGGAAACAACCAACCTCCACTGAAACAGGCGCTTAGCTTGGCAGCATCTTCTCCAGTAAGGCACATTGATAAAGCTGGTTATTTAGAAGGTCCAGAGGACCTAGTTTAGTTCTTGGGAGTGTGGAGTTAGTGTGTGTATCAGCTCAAATAGGGATAAATGCTGTCATAGATTGGTACTCTAGCCAAGAAGTAATCCTTGTAGAACACACCACGTCATGTGAACAAAAGGTAGTGCCACATGCTGGTGCCAGATATGAGGTGTTAGAGATTGGTCACTGGGAGCCCATGCTTGAGGTTCTGGCAGTTTTTGGGTCCAGCCATACTATTAGGCAGAGTGAGGCAACTGCTTCAGGCAGCAGGTGCTGAGAGGCAGGGAGCAGAGGCAAGATGTTATTGTTGTTGTTATTACATGTCTTCAGAGTGACCCTGATGTGTTTCAGCCCTATCATAGCATTTCCATAGTAATATTTATTCAGAGGAGCTTTGCCATTGCTTTCCTCTGCAGCTCAGAGTGTGTGACTTATGCAAAGTCACCCAATGGATTTCCATGGCTGAGTATGAATTTGAACTGTGGTCTTTTGGAGTCCTAACATAACATGCTGGTTCTCATGGAGCATATTAGAGCTTTGTATCCATTGTTTCATATGCAATAGGGCAGGGGTGGGCAACTCTAGAAGGCTGGGGGGTATTATCACCCCAGAAGACTTTGGAGGGCTATAGCCCTCACCATACTTGGTGAGGGAGACTCCAAACATGGTGGAAATGCCTTCTACATACCGGGGGGGGGGGGGGGGGACGGGACAAAATGGCCAGGGGGAGGGGCACATGCAGTCCATAGGCCTACCAACTTTGCCTACCCCTGCAGTAGGGGATGATATCCTGTTACCATGACTGAAAAGCTCCCTTACCAGATGGACCAATTTCAAGAAGAGAGTGATGATGATATTGTCTGCTTTGCCTGACCTTTTTCATTCTACACCCATCACCATCTGTTAGAGCAGAGGCAAGAGCCTGAATCCCTCTTCCCTGCATTCCTCACTCACTATAGACTATGCTGGCTAGGGCAGTTGGGACTAGTAATCTGATGACATTTGGAAAGTTTAATGATTCTCATCCCCATGTTAGAGCAAATGTAAATCCTATGAATTATGATTTGGCCCAGTGGATGAAGAAATCCTAAAGAAAGATCAGTTCAGAAAGATAGGGGGAATAGGAGAGGATAGTTACCAGGGATATAGATTAGGCCCTTTCCCCCTTGAATTAGGTAGCAAGATTTTCAATTATGTATTTAGGAGAGGACCAAGAAATTGCATATATTTTGTATCTTTTATTTAGGGCCAAAGTTTGTATCCAAAAGTGCAGTACTGCTGAGTGACATATATAGAATACTACAATCAAGTCCTGCACTGGCACCTCATTGGACTTTTACGACCATGGGTATATGTTTCATTTAGTATATAGTTTGCTGTATTGTTGAAAAAAAAGCACTTAAATTATTACTGTGTTTGCAATATTTATTTATATCTGGCCCAGTAAAACCCTAGTGTGCATCTACACTGTAGAAACAATGCAGCTTGACACTCCTTTAAGTGCTGTAGCTGGAATCCTGGAATCTGTAGCTGGAATCCTGGAATCTGTAGTTTTACAAGAACCTTAGCCTTCTCTGCCAAAGTGTGCTGGTGCCTTACAAAACCACAAATCCTAGAATTCTGTTGGATGGAGCTGTAGCAATTAAACTGGTGTCAAACTGCATTATTTCCACAGTGTAGATGTGCCTCTAGAAAGAGGTATCCAACTCAGCTTTTGGAGAATATGGCATCAGGATTTGAGGCAAAGCTAAGTTCTACTAACCACACCTACACTGCCCTACAAACCGAAGCCACAAACTTTTAATGCTGTTTGGCTATAAAATAGTCATATGTGACTTCTCTAGTTTGGAAGTAAGCATCCCTATTTGCTGACCTTGAAAAGTTGCTTTTTCAGATGACAACTCCCAGAATCCCATATTGAACAAGGCCACTGGCTGGATAATTCTGAAATCTGCAATCCTTCAGAAGTAACTTTGCCTATTTTACAAACAGCATACAGGCCTAAATGTCTTGGGTGCAAAGCCCATTCACATTTTGCTCCATTCCCAAATTTGCAAACTTTCACCTCAGATATATGGCTTTAGACCTGTCTGTACTGAAATGAAATGTCAACATGGTGTCATTCTGATATGAAAAGTGCTAAACTAGCACCGGGATACTATTTCCTAAGCTACAGCATGAGAACAACATCATTTCATTACAGGTGTATAGGGACCCCCTTAACCATGACATTATGTCTCTGCTATACTATAAAATGACAGCAGAAATGCTGTTTGCTGCAAACCTGTAGAGACACCATAGAAGTGGTGGTTAGAAAGCAAATGCATAACAGCTAGAACAGCTGCTATATGAAGGACAGAAAAACAGCACCTTTATAATGCTTTTCTCACCCTTTCTAACCCACATCTTTCTTTTGCCTCTGGAATTCTAAAATCTCACTTGAAATCTTGGAGACCCATTGCCAGTCAATGTATACAATACCATGCTGAGTGGACCAATGTTCTGATGCAGTATAAGGCAGCTTCTTATGAGCCTTCAGGGCAAGGCTGGGCAACTTGTTCTTTGTGATGAGGACCCTGTTTCTTCATGGTTTACCTGCACAGCTTGGCAATTTACTTTTTTGGAATACAACTCCCAGACTCTCCAAGCCATGGTCTTCTTTCACTCCTTGTAGTAGGCACTTGTCACACACCCTCATATAAATGATGGCAAAGAATTGTCCCATGCTACAGAACAAATCTAGGCAGAACTAGCTCTTACGGGCTTTATTTTTGGGACATACTTTTCAGTTAAACATTAGAAGGAACATTTTGACAGTAATAGGAGTCCAGTGACTGAACCAGTTATCAGTTATTTCCTCACCAGGTGTCCTTAAAATGTTTTGGAATGCAACTCTTATGGGTCATGAGTATTGGCCATACTGTCTTGGAATAATGTGAGACAAAATCCAAAATTTGTGGACAGTCAAAGCTTCCCAGTCTAAAGGAAAGGGAGCTCATATTTAGAATGGGTTTGACAATATTTTCTCTGTGTTAACTAAGAATCCTTAACTTGTAGTTGACGATTTGAAGGAGATGGTTGGGGACAGTAGGACATGGAGTCTAGACTATCTGAATCATCAAAGATTCCCTATCTTTGGTTTAAAGAAAAAGGGATCTAGAGTTTGGAACTAATTTGACAGAGTTTTGTGTGAGCTAACTAGGAACCCAGATGTATATATGTTAACTCACATATTATTCTTCAGTACACAGATTTGCCCATCCTTTTTTAAGGACATAACTGTGCACCAAAATGCCAAACATAGGTAAATTAGCAAAACTGTGCTTTTTTGACGATGACCAAGTCTGGACACAGACATACTTCTCTGGCATTAAACACAAATATGTTTTCCAGAATGTTTCTACAGTGCAAAAAAGACTTTTAAGAGATTTGGGGCTAGATCATACAAGGTTGCACATTTAGGTTTACATACAGGGTATGACTATTGGTTTTAAGTTATTTTCATGCTTGGATTTAATCCTAACATTTTAACCAATTACCTTTGCAATGTTTTCTGAGCAATCCCTTGGGCCAGCTAAGCTGATAGTTCACTTGCATAATCAGATATGACCATGTTTCCACTCCAGGTTAGCTTTTCCACCATTGGGGCTGCCAGTCAAAGACAAAGTTGTGCCAGTGTTTCTGAACTTTCAGAAGTCTATTTGGATATATATTGTCATAACAGAGTTTTCATCATACCCTTACCTGGAATATACAATTGATTCCTCACTACAGAAGATTGCTTTTGCACACTGCCTAGAGTTAAAAACTGAGAGAAGAGAAATAAAATAGTGCAACTGCTTAGCATTTTATGTATCTCTTTTGGAAACAACTTCAGAGATGACCTTGTGTTAATGCTTCTTATTTAAATGACTCAGAGTCAGTTTTCAAATCCAATTAATGTGTAATTCAGCTCACATGGTTTGACAATGGGTGCCTTTAAAAGTTCCCTATAAAGGTGTCCTTGTTGATTACTCAGAATTCCCAGTCTCTCTGTTCCTTTCCGCTTGTTTATTTCCAAAAGAACTCCAAGGTGAACCAATGCTCTACAGAATGTTAGGCATGGGTGTAGTACCTTGGCAGCAAAAATGAACTTATTTGGTGCTCAATATTGACTCTTCATAGTCTTTGCTGAGTGACGTGAAAAGTACTGAGGAATGCTTAGAGCTTTGCTCACAAGATGACACTTAATGAGTTAGCAGGTTAATAATTCTTGCTGGTGTTTTCTTTTAATTTGTCAGGATATATATATTCTGATATGAGGTTTATTTCATTGTGGCTTAAATGGCAGCTTCTTAATTAATGGTACTTCACTGTGTTCTCCCTCGCTTCTGCTCCTGGCCCCAAATTCATGCAACAGGCTTGGTTACAATTTATAAATGATTTTTGAAAAGTACAATTAACATTTAGCATTGCAAGATATATGCAAACAGATATGCAAATCTGGAAATAAATATGCACACATATAAAATGCTGTTGGATTAAGTAGTCCTTAACATTTTTTTTAATGAAATCAATATTTTATGCATGTTTTTCTCTCACGGCGTTAAGAATGTATGACTCACTAAGTGTCAGATTTAAGATCACTTTTGAAGATTACAGGACTCTTTACCAGCCTGTGTGTCATTCAGTGAGCTAGCTTGCACAGGATGGACAAGAATAGAGGCAGGAGGAAAAAGTAATTAAAAATCCTAAGGTTGTGGTCTGGTTTTAATGTTATGCTAACTGTTTCAAATATGGGCCACTGGATGCCATTGGACCACAGCTGCCAGCATATCCAGACAGGATGGTTAACAAGCAGGACTGATGGGAATTATTGACCAGTAACTACCAAGGCCTTGTCTGCACTGACCAGGATACTCCGGGGGCAACCTGGAATATCCTTGCCCCAGAGCTGCCCCAAACAGGCCCTGGAGCAGCTGTCAGCACAGGTGTCCCACTGAGTTACCCGGTGCATCCTCCACCACCATAAGTTGCTCATTCTGAGGTCAGAATGAGTCACCCAGCAATGATCACATAGCTAGGCAATTCATTCTGACTTCAGAGCAACCGACTGGTGACAGTAATGGAAGTGCTCTGCGGCTCAGTGGGATTCCCACGCAGACAGCCACTGTGGCATGGAAACAGAGGGCTCCAGATCTTCCCAGAAGATCTGGAGTAAGAGGTAGGTTATTTTACTTCATTTTGAGGTTGTTATACACTGTTTCTGGTGCTGAACGTGCCAGGTGTCATCTGGACTGTTCACACCAGAACTGGGATTTGGGTCATGTGTCGTCTGAACAGGATGACACTAGAATGAGGGGAGAATAGGTCTTTTGGCTTGTGCAGATAAGATCAAAGTTGTAAGGTTAGGAGAACCTACACTGAACCATAGCATAGATCTTAGTAAAGTCAGTGTTTTGAATTACATCCACCCAGAAACCCCCAGCTAGGACTGCAGGAGCCTGAAACCTACAGTCCAGAAGAATAACTTTCTTACCTTTGACTTAGCATTATGAGAACAAGCTTGCTTCAGGGTTGTCAACCTCCCCTCCCTTTCCCTCTCTACTACCACATACCAGAGGATATTAGGAACATCACCTTTCTTGTATGAACTAACTGTACTTTCTTACATTTGACCTGGGAAGTGTGGTTAGTTTACAATAAAGTTTATTGAAGCAAATAAAAGATAAGATGCCATGGTGTTTGTTTGACTAAGCCATTTTAACTTCAGCTACAACATAACAAACTGCAGTAAGCATAAATCAAGAAACAGATGCTTCCTGCTCAGAGTTTAGAAAAGTTACTTTTTGGACTGCAACTCCCAGAATCCCACAGCAAGGCTGTGTGTAATTTTTTGAAGTTCTGTTCTAATCTTCTTCTTGCCACTATGTCAGAAACTGAGAAGGAAGGGGAAGTGTTTAAGTCCATTGCTCAAAAAGAGTCATTCCTATTACACTAAACTATGAATCAGAAAAATATTCCTGGCACACTCCAGATGTTCTGGACTCCCATCATATCTATCAAGCATGGCTGGGACAATGAGAGCTCTAGTCTAACACAGTAAGTTTTAAGATATCTGCTGTGATGTCCCGTCCCCCCCCGCATGTGCCCATATTTGTGCCCATTGGCTATACCTGTTTCTTCCTGGAAACATGCTGTGGACCAGCAGCTAATGCATTGAGGACTGGCACTAGAACACAGACCACTGTTTGAAGGCACTGGTCCAATACATCGAGGTGACAACAGGGTGAGAGAGTCTTACTTTTAAAATAGGCTATGTTTGATTATAGATGTTTAAGCACCAGTTTTGCTCCTCTGTAACCTGTTCCTCATAGTATTAAGTCTTTGTTATTAGTTGTTTCTGACATATGGAGACCCTAAGGCAAATCTATCATGGGGGTATTTCTTGACAAGATTTATTCAGAGGGGTTTACTATTGCCTTCCTCTGAGGCTGACAGGTTGTGATTTACCCAAGGTCACGCAATGGGTTTCCATGGCTGAATGAGGATCCAAAGCCTGGCCTCCTAGCATCCTAGTCTCCACACTGGTTCCCTCATTAAGCCTTTAATTCTACTGAATATCAACCCGCCACTTATAATTATTCAATACTTTATGCCAGAGTCATTTTCTTATTGGACTCTTCCTGTGTTGTTTCTTCTCAATTCATTAGTTCGCCTGTGCAATCTGTTACAGAAATATGATAAACTGTAGGCATACAGAGGAAAGAGATTGTGATGTGTGTGTATGTGTATGTTCTATGGAAAACTGCTCTGATATTGTGTATCTGTCTTCAGTTGCTATGGTAGAAGGCCATCTAAAAATCTTGAGCAGTCTTTCTGAGTGTGGTGAATATTTTCCTCTCAAAATTGCAACGTCACCTCCTCCCAACCTCCAGTTTGAGAAATGGCGCTTCTGTGATCAGATGTTTCTTAGCATGATTTTAAGTCAACAACATCAAGATTTTAATCACAGTCATTGAGGGGGTGTCTTGCTCCCCTTTTAACCAGCTTAATCTTATGATCTAGCCCAGGCCATCTGATATCTCAATCTTCTGTGAGGTTGATGACCACTGCAGAGAGAGACATGCCCTCTAACATTTCACAGATGAAAACTGGGACATGTGTGGCCAAGCAATATTGAAGTGTGGTCAAGGTGGAAAAAGTTATTAATGAGGAAGATCACACAAGCTAGGTGAGGTTGCAGAAATTTGATTTTCCATGTTCCTAGTGGGAAGGGCAAGATCCCATTGCTTCCTCTCCTCTCCCCATCCTGAGCTGAATACAAACTAATTTTGTACTTTGATCTCAGTTTGCAGCAATTGAAGTAAGCTGAGGACAAAGGGGGAAAGTGGAAAGAGGACAGAGAAAGTGGGACAGCTTAAAATGGCTGAAAAAGTGGGACAGCAGAGGATTAATTGGCACAGTTCCTGTAAAGTAGGGCATTTGGAAGATATGAGAACTTTCTAGGGACTGGCCCTAAAATTAAGGAATCTGTGGCCTAGTGAGGTCCACCTGATTCATGATATTTTAAAATGGGCTTTAAAACTTGCTTATATAGAGAAGGCAAACTTTACATATTAAAGTGGGCCTTTAGTATTCTCTGGGGTTTGGTTCCAAGGCCCCCATGGATATCAACATCCATGAGTGCTCAATTCCCATTAAATACAATGTTATATTACAATGGTGTCCCTTATATAAAATGGCAAAATCAAGATTTCTTTTTTTTTTTGGGGGGGGGAATTTATATATATCTCAAATATTTTCAAATCATGAATGGCTGAATCCATCAATAAGGAATCTGTGGATAGAGAGGTCCAATTGTATTATGCATATTTGCTTTCAGCTGGTATGTGTGTGTTAAATCATGTCCTTCATATTATATTACTTATAAGTGGCTTACTTTTTTTTTTGTCGTCCCAAACTGTTATACTGAATTGTGGTTTACATTCTGAAAAGGGTGGCCCTAACCTGAACTGATCCTTTAACCTTCCCACCTTTGAAGAGACCCCTCTCTATGTATTTTCCTTGTAAATGGCAGAAATGTGTAACAGTTAGGAGGCTATTGGGGCTGATTTGCACGTGCCACAGGAACACTTGGAATTTCATCACATGATGTTTTAGTAACTTACATCTCAATACAGGAACTGCTTCTTTGTCTAATAAATCCACCTCTGGATTTCACTGAAACCTGGAATGGTCTCTGGTGAGCCAGGGATAGTTTACCATTAAATAGAATGAAACAGTAGCCTCAGGAAACAGATTTGGGTGTCATGAAAAGGCAACAAATCTCCCAGTTATTTAATTAATTCCAATGGCATTTCTACTTGCAAAAATGGGGAGAGGCACTTGTGAAATTTTCTGCCTCAGATGTCAAAATAAATTGATTGGCCTAGACACCATGATGTGTGTGTGTGTGTGTGTGTGAGAGAGAGAGATGTTGTTCTAACATGGAACAAAATGTCCTAGGATGGCTCTGTCGGTGGACACTTTTCTCTGATGGTGAACCTCCCCAGTGAACTAGCATGGTAGTAGTAGGACTAGCAATGAGTCTGTCATTTTGATTTTCCACAATGCCTTGGAATGACACCAGGTGTGGATAATTCCAGTCGCTGTTTGCCACCAACCACTGGGCAGAGGCACTGGAATGAACACTGCTAGAGGATTCTGCCAGAGCACCTGGGCCTACATAACCTCCCAAGAAAGTTTCATGCTAAAATTTGACTGAGTCTGTGAGTGTACATCTTATGACTGCCATTTCACATAGGTATGCCCAGAGTTTGATTTAGTTGTAGTGTGACAAAGATGGCATAGCATCATGGAGGGAGGGAAGGAGAGAGAGACAGTGAGCTGTGAAACATGAAGTCACCAGTTCAGATTTTTCTCACAAAATTTCACAAGGTCACCCAGTGGGATCTGCCAAAAGAATACAATAGGCACACCTTTTTACCCACCTTAGGGAGGCCAACTTTCTCACTCTTAGTCTCTCCCTCCCCATTTGCAATATTAACTCATATAATAAGATTGTTGTAGTATTTACAGAAATAATACATATGAGCTACTTTAATATACATTATATAAACACCAAGTAGTAGCATTACTAGTTAGATGTGTGTGCAAATTAATATTTCCTCATAAAGATTTTTATATTTAAATAGCCAATTACAGAACACACTACACTTAACCACTTTTGAATTCCACTTTTCCTTTTATAATAAACAGAAATTCGAGAAAGGCAATCATTTCTTTCATATATGTCAAAGAGAAAAGCCAGACATTATAAATTCTTGGGCCCTTCACAATTGCTCTGTCCTATGTATATTATACTCTGGTAGAAAAGAAGGCAATAGGAAATCTCATTAAACCCAGAATATGAGGGTTAAATTAGATGATATATTCAGCATTTACATAGTAGTAGTGTTACCCTAGTGATCAAAGGGGAGCATCTGAATTTGTTTTTGACAGCACATGATTTTCCTCACTTCTGTATCTTGCATTTAGCAGTCTTTTATTTATGATTTGTCATTGGAAGGAGAACATGGCTTAATTTACATGTCATGAAACTAATAAACAAGGGATGTATTTCTGAGGTACTTCTGTTGTGAGACAGCACACAAACTAATCCCAGGGAATACACATTCCTGTTAATGACTAGTAACCTCTTACAAATTGCCTAATTGCATCATTGAACAGGATAAGCATTTGATGACAATGTTTTGTAGAAAGTGAGTGAACAAAGAGTGACTATTTCAGCATAAACACTTAATGTGGAAGCACCTATTGTTAGCTGTTTTTTTATCCAAGCCAAGCTAAATATATGCTGTGCTCCCCTGGGACACCCTGGGGCAGTGAATACATACCGGATTTTACAAGAGCTGCACCAGGTCTAACAATTTTTAGGAGAGCTATCCAAGGTACTGAACACTATTCCCCAAACAGGTTCAGCACCTTGGTTAGTTCCTATAACAATGCTTTGTTCAGCTTGAAGTTGTTGCTGAATGTCTTCAAGTAGTTTCTGATGTATAGTGACCCTAAGGCAAACCTATCACAAGGTTTTCTTGGCATGATTTGTTCACAGGGAGATTGTGATTTCCTTCTGAGGCTGAGAATATATTACTTGTCCAAGGTCATCCAGTGGGTTTCAGTGGACAACCAGAGCTTCAAACCCCAGTACCCTGGAGCCCTAGTGTATCATTCAAAACACTGGCTCACTCAGCTTGGAGTAGCCACTGGCCACCACTAGTGAAGAGGTAAGGCCCAGGGTTTCCATTCCATGAAAGCAGCTTTGCTGAATTATTCATAGGCCAGGGAAGGTTTGCTTAGCTAGTGGTTTGTTCCTTTTATTTTAAATAGAACTGATCATCAGTTCTGAGTTGGAAACAGGATTTGTTCTCTTTCCTAGTCTGAGGATTTGCTTCACTCCTGTGTAGGCCATGCTAGTTTGACTGGCAAAGAGTTAAATATGGTTGGTAAATGAGGTAGGTGATAATGCTCTAAAAGTTGATAAGCCTTTTTTTAAATTGAAAAGTTATTTCAGGTACATCGAAGTGTACTGTATCTCCATGTATACCTGCCGCAGCACTGAGATCTGCTGAAAGGGCCCTCCTTTGTGTGTCTCACCAGTGTCACCAATACACTTTTGTGTAGAAATGGAACAGGACCTTCTCTGCTGTGGCACTCAACTATAGAATGTCCTCCTCTCAGAGGCCTGATTGGCACTTACACTGGCCTCATTCCAGTGCCAATTAAAACATGTAATTTGTGAAAACCTTTGGATTCTAGTGATTCTGCTTAAATCTTCATATAGTTGTAGTGTATGTCTTAAATTGTTTTACATTGTTTTAAACTCTCTAAATTACCTTTAATTATCTTTTACAGTTGGGTGACATTAACCGTTCAAGGTGATTTTATTTGCGTGCTGTTCCAAGATCTTCTGATATAGAGTGGAATATAAATATTTTAATAAACAAATGAATAATAATAGCAGAACTGATGGTAACCTGTCTCAGATATGTAGTCAAAGAATACCTAGCATCTTGTCCTACCTTGCAGGGCTGCAACTGCAAATCCAACATTGGTCACAGATGGACATTTTGAGACAGGACTATTCCCTTTTTGATATTAAAGGCCTATGATAAAGCTTTGCTGAACCTTGGTTCAAAGCAAATACAGAAAATGCTCATGAGATGTGCTTTGATTGTTGAGACATTAACCTAATTTTTCTACAGTGTGTTGTAGTTACAAAAAAAAAAAGCTGCAATTCTATGCATATTTTTTGGAAATAGAACTCAATGGGACATACTTCTGATTCTGATTACTTAGAACTGTGTTTGATATTTTGAAATGCTAGTTAAGCTAACCCCCCCCCCCACTCTTATTATCAATCAAACACTCCCATGTGTGCACAAAGGTTTTCCGGATCAACTTGTTGTTTTTACCAAAATTGCTGCTGGCCCTAGTGCTTTGCATAAGGCACACTTGATTTAACAGCTACTCCACTTGGAACCAGAAATTGGCCTATTGTCACTAATTTCATTCTCCATCCAAAAGCCTCCTATCACTCTGAAATAAATGGATGTGCAATATGCTCTGATTCCAGGAAGCAGATGAAATATTGTACATCACATTGCATTGTGAATTATACAGATTTATTTGTCCTTGCAGGTGCAGAGTGGTTCCAACACTGTTCCATTCCAGACAGCCCTATAATTAAAATGCAGAGACATTTTGCTTATTTGCTGCTACAGGTATAGTAGGCAAAACAATACAGCTGTTTTCCCTGAGCATCTGTGTAGGTTTCCCCATTTACCCTATAATTGGATGCAAAAAGGACCTATTGCACTTAGCCAAATGTCATTCAGAGCTAGGCAAATCCCTTTACCTTCCTGCCAAATAACCTTTGTTGTTAAAAGACCATGACTACACAATCAATCTGTTCCATATGCCTTTTATTCTCTCAACATATTTCAGGAGTGGATTTCCACTCCCCCGCCTTCCCCCTCTCCCAGTGTTTTATTTCAGTGAGCTGGATTTCATTTCAGCAGATTGGGCAATCTCCACTTTTCATTCTATCATAATTGTTTTGTGAATTGTCTCAAATTCTCCAATGGATTTATGACAATCCTAAAATTGACAATGGCCTCTTAATTGCACAGGGCCATGTGAGTCGCAAAACCCTTGCTTGACCGATTTTCTTTCCCCTCACTTGAGTTAGAGCAGCCCTTAATAAAAAGGAAAAACAAAAACCCCAAAAGATGCTGTGTTGAAATGCATATACATCAAGACATTGTCTTGCCTCCCCCCTCCTACAATTTGGAAAGCAGACTTTTTTTACAAGCTACCTAGTCACAATTCTTTAGAAGTCAGCCAATATGAATTTTACATTGTACTAAAGTGGGGATTCGTTGCCTTCAGACAGCAGGAGGATAAGCCAGCTGGACCATATATTAGGATTCAAAATTATAATTAGCTCACTTCTATGGAAATATGTTATTCGCAACTATATTGCTTTTTGCCAAATTCTGGTCTGTTCCTGAATGGTGTGAATTAAATTGCCATAGCAAAGGAGGTGCATTAGATACTGGTGATCACAGAAATGACTTTGGGGGTTTCAAAGTGATGTGGATTTTGGAATAGAGTGGTAAGGGTACATCCTCTGCATTACAAGGCAATTCCATACCTATTATGGAAAAGCTGTACAGGAAGAATTAATAGAGAAATGACACATATCATCACAAAAGAGAGAGGACAACAAGCCAGTTTAAGTCTTGGGCTCACTCATCTTTAGAAGGCTGTGTGAACATTGCTATACCTTATTTATTGTAAACCCACTTTCCCATTTCACATGCACTGCAATACTTAGGATTTAGAACAGAGATGGGGAATATATGGCCCTCGGATTTGCTGGACCCTTCAGCTTTCCTTCAGTTTGGAAAAGAGGCTTTTCTATATGGCTGCAGCATGTCAGAGGTGATGGGATTATGGTCTAACAAAATCTAAATGAACACAGGTTTTCCAGCCCTGGAAACAAGGAAAAGAATATCTCCTGCTGGCTTTAAATAGCAAGGTGGATGCAAGGAACCTTCTGCTTGCAAGAATAAACTGATTTTTCTTAATATATCTGAACTAGTTCAGAGAAAGCAGGGCTGGAACCAGTAGTAATTACAGTTAGCTATTGAGGTCCCCACTGGCTCTGAATTTTCTCCCAGACATCCTGTATTAGGTAATTCTATGTGTGAGATGTCTTGATGTAGCTTTGCTCCAAGGCACTCAGGAAAGTTCAAAATGGTAGCTTTCTGTTGTCAGTGACTAGCTACTGCCATCAGTAAAGTCCATGGTGGGATGGTGGGAGGAACCATTGTATTTTGGGATACAATTGAAGGGGACATGTCAAGCCTGATTGTTGTATACTCTTGCTAGGTAGATTTTACAAAACTACTATAAATGGTAAGGGGTATGTTTGTTGAAGATTCTTCAGTTTATAGGCTGACATCTGGATCAACACTGTGTCATTAAATGATTGTCTGTCTTCAATTCACTATACCTTCATTCTTGAATCACAAAGCGGCCAAGTTTCCCCTTTAGATATAACTGGAGGGGTTTTGATATGTACCATGTGAAACCTGTAGCTGCCCCTGATGAACAGAGAAACTAGGATCTTTAATATTAAAACACTTTCCCACCATCTGGTATCCTGCAATTATTTTAGACTACAACATCCATCATTTCCAGAAATCTCAGCCAGTTGTGAGAAATCATGGGAGTAGTAGTCTGAAACATTTGGAAGGTATCAGGATGGGAGAAGCTGTGCTAAAATACATCTCACATTCCTTGAGGTCTATTAAGGAACTGAATGTTATCTTCAGGGAAAGCTAGGTCTTATGAATTCAAAAATGGAAATATGGCTGTATTGAATAAGTATGTGTTCATTCTTCAATGGCTTCCAGAATATCATGACTGTGAAATTTCTGGGCAAGTTGGCTGTGGAGGAAAAGATTTTCCCTTGCTGTGTCAGCAGTGGCAGCTCAAGGTTTCCAAATCAGTGGAGTGGCAATCTCTTCTGGGTTTCATGCTAAACTTTGGAAAAAAAATATGGAGGTTTAGTTCTGAGGTTGAAGGGTTACAGCCTAATTTATTCCCTGTGTTTTTAAATGTTTGAATGCATAAATAAGATTATACATAAATAAGGTTAAAGTCAGTGCTGGTTTCAGTGGGGGCCTGGTTAGGGCAGTGTCGATTCAGCTGTACCAATAGAAAGCAAGCAACTTGTCTTTTGCTCCATGGAATGGTAGCACTGGTAATCCAGACCTTATTTTCCAACAGGAGTCTCTGTAACAGAGACTGCCAGAACATCTGAATTTCTCATCTGGTGTACCAACATTCAGAACTACTGGTCCCTGCTTTGAATTGCCTATTTTGCCTGAGGATGTTTTGTTTGGAAAAGAACACATTCCAAGCTTAGGAGAACAACCTAGTCTTGCATTAGAGCAGGGCTGAGGAACCTTAAGTCATCCAGATGTTTTGAATTTTTGACAATGGGAGAGCCAGTGTGGTGTAGTGGTTTAAACATTGGACTAGGACTCTGGAGACAGAGTTTAAATCTGCCATGGAAACCTATTAGGTGACCTTGGGGAAAGAAGTCACACTCACTCATTGGGAGTCACACTCAGTGGAAGGCAATGGTAAATGCCCTCTAAACAAACCTAACCAAGAAAACTCCATGACAGCCTTGGCTTAGGATAGCCATAAGTTGAAAACTACTTGAAGGAACACAACAACAGCAACAACAGCAACAGGGATTGTGGGAGCTGTAGGCCAAAACATTTGAAGGGTTAAAGGATCTCTATTCCTGCATTAGAGATTACTTGAGACTTCCCTGTCTCCTGCTTGAAAACTTTTTCAATCATCAGTTGTTTTCCACACTAATTCATTTGGGGGGGGGGGGGCAGGGTCAATTTAAAGTGCTGGTAATAATTTGTAAGGTTTTAAATGACCCGGGTCCAGGGACCCATTCACATATGGGATTATATGGCTATTATTCCACTTGAACTGCCATGATTCCATCCAATGGAAAGGCAGTTTAGGGAGGGACATTTAGAATTCTCAGCCATAGAGCTCTAGTGCTCTACCAAACTACAGGTCCCAGGATTTAACAGAAAGGAACCATGGAAGTTAAAGTGAAATAAAAACATTATAACAATGTCATATAACTGGGCCCCAGGGTATCTGTATTTGTATTCATTTGTCTGTATGAACCTGCCTGAGCCCCAAAACCATTGCTTTGTTCTCTCCACACCATTATTTAAGAAGTGATTAATGAATGGGGAAAGGGTCTTTGCAGTAGTAGTGCTACCATTGTAGAATTTTCTCCTTGGGAAAGACTAGGCAAGCTCTTCTTCTTCTTTTCCATGATATTCAGAGACATTTTAACATTGTGGGAGTCATTTTGTGAAAGACACTGCTTTCACTGTTTTGTTTTTGTTGGCTTTTAGTATGGTATACATATATACAATTTCACAGGTGATTTTCACCTATTTTAAAACTTTCTTTTATTGTTTGTTTTCAGTTTAAGCCAGTTTGGAAATGGAATAAACATAATTTAAATCAATCAATACACAATTAAAAACTATTTTAAAAAGGGGCATTTTGGAAGGTTTACTGGGATAATGTACATAAATCGGGTTTAAACACTTGCAAATTGCTATATAAATGCTAAGTATTATTACTATTAAGTCCTATTCCAGAGCTTACTAACTTCTGGGAACAGCATTGTTAGACAATAGGCTTAAGGGTTGGCATTGCTCTGGATTTGGAGCTGCAAAACATGTGGCTGGTGATCAGCATTTGGCATGAATGCTTATTCCTCTTAACTCTTCCATATTAATAAGTAATTTCCTTGATGCAGGGCTTTTAATTTATGAATTAAAATTATTTTTTTATCTGCTTAATTTCCTTGCAACAAGACTATTAGAAATGTATTAGGTCAACTTCTACTAACTCCATGGATGGCAATGAAAGTGCAGGGATGAATCTTGTCACCTCAATTTGAAATTTAGTGATTGGTTAGAAACAGTCTGCTTAAATCCAGTGTTGTTTTATCCTTGTGTCAGCATTTAATTCTATTTGCATATAAGCCTATTTCCCTTCTCTAAATTTAATTTGTTAGAGTTTGGCCCTCAGCAACAACAACTACAAAAGTAATTGCATCTCAGTGTCGGGCATCGGTGCCAACACAGCATGTGCTATAAAAGATGCTTCACACACATTTTAAAAATGTAGTCATTAGTGCCATCATTCTGCCTGGTAACAGGAACGTGAAGACATTAAAATGTGCAATGGGTTTTCAGTATGGGCACGCATTCTGCCTCATCACCGAATGCAACCTCTGCTGGGAGACTCAATCAGTTATTTGGGGCAACATCCTTTGTGGGAAAATTAGACAGCCAACACAGTGTAATGATTTGAGTGTTGGACTATGATGCTGGAGACCAGGGTTCAATTCCCAGCTTAGCCATGAAACCCACTGGGCGACCTTGGGCAAGTCACATGCTCTCAGTTTCAGGGGAAGGCAATGGCAAACCTGTTTTGAACAAATTTTGCCAAGAAAACCCAATAATGAGGTTGCCATATCAGAGTTGGCTTGAAGGCACATAACAACAGATATCCTTTAAGCACTGAAATCAAGGTCACATCATGGAGTAGAAAGATGGTCATTTTTACTACAACTATGAATATAGACATCATGGAGATGAAGACCATAGCTGTTGTGATCTCAATTCCCAAAGTCTTAGAGAAGAGGAAGATTTGGTGATAATCATGGTCAAGTCTATCTCACCAGCACAGCAGCATGATTTCTTAGGGCAAGATAGGAAATGTGTCACATTTCAAATGTTGTTGCATAAGAACCTGCAGATCAGAGGTGGTAATCATGTGGCCCTCTAAATGTTGTTGGACTGCAGCTCTCATCTTTCCTTCCCTTTGCCTATGCTAGCTAATGCTAGCGGGAAGATGTAGTCCAAAACATCAGTAAGGCTATACATTCCCCACTTCTGGAAACATAGTTTATAAAATGGCACATGTTTTGTATGCAATATATCTCAGATTCAGACCCCTGGCATCTCTAGATAGGACTGGGGAATTTTTCCCTCTGAAATTCTGGATAACAGCTACTAGACAGTGCATTCAGTATCGAGCTAGAGGGTCTGTTTTGGTTTAAAGTATATCCCTATGTTCTTGAGTCTCAGGCCCTGGCACTAAGGCCGATAAAACTGGAGCCTCTAGAATCCTTGACCTCTATGCCAGGACCACCAAAGGCAGATTCTAGTTGGCCTGACTTTCTTGCGACATTCCCAATGAGTGAAAGAGAAACTCCTCATGCTTCAGTTCCTGCTCACTGTTGGGAAATGTGGGAGACATTTCTGGATCTCTTAAACAAATAATTCAAATGGGTACAGAAGAAGCTGAACAATCTGATTACTCTGTAATACAGTGGAACACAGTGGCGTTACTAGGATTGGTGTCAGCCAGTGCGGTTAACTCATGGTGTCACCTTCACTATGGACCTATTCTCACACCAGACCAGACAGAATCCATAATAATGTTTTTTGTACTAATGTGCTATGTGGCATGTGCAGAACACACTTCAGGGAATTTGATACGATGTCCAAAGGATTAGCACCAAATTTGGAGGCTAAGGACCTTTACAGACTGCCAGAAACAATGCAGCTTAAGACCACTTTAATTGCCCTGGCTCAGTGCTAGGGAATCATGAGAATTGTAGTTTTTTTTAAAAAAAATATTTTATTCAATAAAAACATAAAAACCACAAACTACGTACATAGTCATTTATACATCAACAAAATATACATATAATTACTTCCTACTCCCATCTACTGATTCTAGGTTTTTCTAATATATAAAAAGTTCGTCGTATATTTTAATTATATCTCATATTATCCATAACACAATAATGTAGCTCTATAATAACATATAATGATTTTCCTTGTTTGCCTCACAGGTATTAAATAACAAGACAACTCTTCATCTGGATATAAGATTTATTGAAAAGAACAATGATTTCTCTCTATCACACATCATGTTTCTTTATTATGCCAATCCTAATACCCATTGTTGTCCCCATCTTTGTTTTATATAAATAATAAAGGATTCCATACTTTTTCAAATTTTTTGATTGCTTTTTTCTGCAAAATCTGGGTTAATCTATCATTTTCCATTAAATCATATAATTTCATAAGCTAATCATTCGTTCCCAGTATTGTTTTTTCCTTCCATTTAGATGCATAGATGATTCTAGCCACTGAAATCATATAAAAAAATCAATATCCTGTAATTATTTTCAAGTATTTCTTCTTGATTCATACTCAATAGATATCTCACTGGATCTTTTTTTATTTTTTTTGTTTAGTATTATTTCGATTTTCCCATGGATTTCGTCCCAAAATCTCTTTGCAAAGGTGCAATCCCACCATATGTAATAGAAGGTACCTATTTCCTTCTCACATTTCCAACATTTTTTTTCCATTTTTATAGATTTTTGCCAGTTTAAAAGGGGTGGGTGCCATCTATATAGCATTTTATAAACATTTTCATTTAGGTTATAACACGGGATGTATTTTAATCTTTTTATATATGTTTCCCCCCACTGTTCTAAGGTTATAAAATGTCTGATATTTTGGGTCTATTTTACCATTTGAGTTTTAATCCTTTTTTCTTCTAACTCAAATGTTAGTAGTAATTTGTAAAATTTCTCAATTCTATGATTTTCCTCCAATTTCACTATCTTTTCAAATTTTAGTTCTGCTTCTCAAATGTTATTTAATTTTAGATCAAATCTAAATCTTTCTTTTATCTGATAGTATGTAAACTGTGTACATTTTAGTCCTTCGTTCCTTAATTGCTCCAGAGGTTTTAATTCTCTCTCTTTTTCCTTTAACAAATCTTCATATGTGACCCATCTTGCTTCATCTAGCTGGGTTTTATAAAAGAAGACTTTGTTTATAGATGCCCACTTGGGTATTCCTCTGCATCATCTTGGTTTAAATTTTAGCCAAATATGGAAAAAGGGATTCTCTAATATAATGTAAATTAAAATCTTTATTAGCTTTTAATTTTTCATAAAAGATGTATCCGTGCCACCCGAAACTGATATCAGGGCCCTCTAACTGTAGTAGTCTTTTATCTTTCAATTTTAATCATTCCACAATCTAGTCCATCATGCAGGCATAGTAATAAATTTTGAAATTAGGTAATGCCAATCCACCCATGCTTATCTCATCTTGTAAGAATTTAAACTTCACCCTTGGTTTTTTCACAGACCATAAGAATTTTGATATATCATTATGTCATGTCTTAAAGGGTTTGTCATTCATGATGATTGGGAGGTTTTGGAATAAAAAATCATTCTAAGCAATATGGACATTTTGATAACTGATATTTTCCCCATCCAT
The DNA here is from genome assembly GCA_026167975.1 of Phrynosoma blainvillii. Classification (NCBI taxonomy): domain Eukaryota; kingdom Metazoa; phylum Chordata; class Lepidosauria; order Squamata; family Phrynosomatidae; genus Phrynosoma; species Phrynosoma blainvillii. The sequence goes on from JANUYF010000004.1 coordinate 197,335,756, forward strand.
GAAAGGTCTAGTTTCCCCCATTTTTTAAAATCTTGTTTTATCTCTTTCCAATTTATTTCATAGTTTTAAAATAAATCTGAGTTTTTTGTAGTAATCCTAATTCTAAGATAGTTTGTCTTCTTTACTATCTGGAAATTAGTCTTTAATTTTTGCAAGTGTTTTTCTTCTTCCGGCAAGTTCATTAATAACATTGTCGTCTTATCCTTTTTTATAGATAATCCTGAGACTACACAATACTTTTGAATTGTTTCCATAAGGGCGTCTATATTGTCAACAGGGTTTTCTAGCGATATCAATAAATCATCAGCTAAAGCACATAATTTAAATTCTGTTTTCTTTATTCTTACTCCTTCAATTTTTGGATTTTCCCTAATCATGTTATTCAGGATTTCCAAAGTAGTTATAAAGAGTAAAGATGAGAGGGGACATCATTGCCTAACACCTTTTTGAATTTTATAATTTTTTGTAGTTTCCTCATTAATTACTAAAGCAGCTTCTTGGTTGGTTTAATTTTTTTTAATCCATTCCATAAAGTTTAGTCCTATGTTCATTTTCTCTAAAACCTTAAAAATGAAGTTCCAGTTAATTTTGTCGAATGCCTTTTCTGCATCTATAAAGAAAAGAGCTAATTTTTTTTATCTATATTTTTTCCATGATATTTAATTAAATTAAGTAGGGTCCTCATATTCTCTTTTATATATCTCTTGGGAGAAATCCATTTTGATCTTCATTAATCCAATTGGATAATACCTCTTTCAAACGTTCTGCCATTATACTTGCAAAAATTTTATAATCGCTATTCAATAAAGCGATTAGTCTGTAATTTTTCGGGTCTAAGGGACCTTTATTTTCTTTTGAGATTAAAGGCCTTTGCAGACTGCCAGAAATAGTGCACATTAAATTGAAGCACTGCCCTGGCTCAGTGATAGGGAGTCATGGGATTTGTATTTTTTTTCTGAGACATTGAGCCTTCTCTGTCAGAGAGCTCTGGTGCCACAATAAACTACAGTTCCCATGATTCCCTAGCAGTGAGCCAGGGCAGTGCCTCAATTTAATGTGCACTATTTCTGGCAGTCTGCAAAGGCCCTAAGATAACATTAGCAAATGTCCACATTTTAGTATTTCTTCCTTTAGAATTCCATTGAATACTTTCTGTAACTGTAGTTTTTTTTCCTGAAACATTGAGCCTTCTCTGTCAGAGAGCTCTGGTGCCACAATAAACTACATTTCCCATGATTCCTTAGCACTGAGCCAGGACAGTTACAGTTGTCTCAAGTTTCATTATTTCTGGCAGTTAAAGTGTGATTACAAAGAAAAGAAATAGAAGAGAAAGAAGGGAAAACTGGGGAGAAGGGAATAAGCATAGGATATAAACATGGACCTGGCATATAGTGTGATATTAGCAGCCATTATTCCACAAATATATTTAATTTGACTTAAAATATAAGCTATGTGATGCCTCACCATTCCAAAAAAGCTGAAATGATTGTAAAGCTGCTGCAAGGTGTGGCAATCATGCTGTTTGTCACTGTGAAATTCTCTAGAACAGGGGTAGGCAACCTTTCCCCTTTAAGGGCCGAGAGACTTCAGCTCCCAGAATCCCTGGAGCTATTGACCAACATGGGACTATTGGCCAACATGGCTGAGGCTTCTGGGAGCTGAAGTCCTTCGGCCCTTAAAGGGGAAAGGTTGCCTACCCCTGCTCTAGAATCTGTTCCTACACATGCACATTGCATCTTGCTCACATAATTACAATGATCCATATGGCAACTCTAAAATAGGTCTAATTGCCATTTACCACCCTCATGGCAGAGGCATGATCTCACCTAGAGGCTTCTAGCCTTATAGTTCAGTCTCTTAGACTGTGAACTTATCACTGCATTTACCGTATTTAAAATCAAGTCCCGCTGAACTCAACAGGATTTTGAAGTAAACATACATAGGATTGTATCACTAACCACTACACTGCAATATATGCACATTAATGCTGTGTTTCAGTGCATACAACATATTGTGCCACTTTTGAGAGTGCGGTCCTAGGACTTTATCACATGGGGAAAATCAGAGGTTTAAACTTTTATTATCTCATCAAAGTCACACAATTGCATGAAGATTTTCACACGACGTTGTGATTAAAGAGGACTTATCCCAGAAATAACCAGGTAATAACCAGCAACAAATCATTCATGGGGAAATCCTGTGAATGATTTGTTGTGGTTATTACTTGGTTATTTCCAGTATAAGTCCTCTTTAATTGTGATGTGTGTGAAAATCTTAGCCGCAATCACACAACTTTGATGAGATAATAACAGTTTAAACCAGGGGTCGGCAACCTACGGCCCATGGGGCGGGTGCGGCCCGTGGAGGCCTTGGGACTGGCCTGTGGCCGGTCCTGTTGCTGTGCCTCCATGCCACGCATGAGCGCGGCCGCCATTTTGGCATCCACAATGGCACCTGTGTTTGTGCACGCGTGCGCGCGAGCATGGGCGCCATTTTGGAAGGCCCCACGGCAGCTGTGCCACACGAATTCTCACGGTGCAACCACCGTGGGGCCTTCCCTGGGCCCTGGCAAGGCCCCAGCCTGCATGCGCTGTGCGAATTTGCCCTGCGCAGGAGTGCTGCCGTCTTCCCTGGGCCCTGGCAAGGTCCCCGCACGCGTGCACCAGGCAAATTCGCCCTGTGCAGGCATGCTGGGGCCTTCCCTGGGCCCTGGCAAGGCCTCAGCATGCGTGTGCTTGGGCCTTCCCTGGGCCCTGGCAAGGCCTCAGCATGCGTGCGCTTGGGCCTTCCCTGGGCTCTGGCAAGGCCCCAGCGCGCGTGCGCCGTGCAAATTCACCCGGCGCAGGTGCGCTGGGGCCTTCCAAAATGGTGCCCCCATACACGTGCGCATGCATGCGCACAAGTGCGCACACCCCCCCCAGCCCCCATGCCATTCCCCCCCCCAGCCCCCCGGCAACAAAGGTTGCCGACCCCTGGTTTAAACCACTGATTTCCCCCCGTGTGATAAAGTCCCTAGCTGCTGGTCTATTTCCAAGACTGGGGAGATTTTTATATGGGCAAAAGTGATAGCAGATGACATTGCACGACATTGTTATAACCACATCATTATCTTGTCAATAAAGAGGAATTCTAGTGCCACTTTTCGTTCACAGGAAGTCCTGTGAATAAAAAATGGCACTAGAATTCTTCTTTATTCATGGGATAATGACGTTATTATTGCAACAATGTCTGATAATTGTTGCTCCTGTGACTTTTGCCCTTGTGAAGATCTCCTTGGTTCTAGTCTATGACAACCTAGACAGCTTAGGACCAAGGCTATATCCAGTTCTGCATGAACCATCCCATTAATATCACTATCAAAGGCCCTATAACATGTCCCTGCTTTCTGAAGCAAAGTAGTGACAAGAGAATGGGAATTTTAATACCTCATTTGAAGAACTCTCTCCCCAGAGAGGTTTGCCTCATGCTGCCTTTATTCGTGTGTCACCACCAGAAACAAAACAAAACAAAACATTTATTTATATAGGCTTCCTAATAATTGGGCATTATTTCATGCTGGTCTTTTTAATACTAACTTCCAAATCAATCTGTATCAGATTTTATAGTCTTTTTACTTTGTTGGTCACTTAAAAATATCATTGATATTTTTATGGTAGTTTTTAAAAATACTGTGCATTTGAGCACAAGGAAAATAAGACAAAACTACAATGGAAGGACCACAAATCAGGTACAGAAACCATACAAGGTTCACTTGCCAAGAAAATTATGTTGATGTCCATCAATCAACTGTGCATCAATCCCAGAACGTAAACATGATCAAATTGTAGGCTTAAATGATTTGACTACTCAACAGGTGAGGAGAACAGTCAGACAATTTTACACAGGATCAGAATCCACTTAGCACTAAAACTGCAAAAGTTGTTCTGCCAGTCCCCTTCCTCACCACAAAGTGTCCTGAGTGACTGAGGTACCGTTAAGTCCAGATGCTCCACCAGCAAATCCTGTTTGTCAACACTTGATATTGTTATGTGCCTTTAAGTCACTTTTGACTTATGCAGGCCCTAAGGTGAACCTATCATGGGGTTCTCTTGGCAATGTTTGTTCAGAGGGGGGTTGCCTTTGTCTATCTCTGAGAGAGTGTGACTTGGTGAGTTTTCATGGTCAAAGGGGAATTTGAAACCTGGTTTGCAGTGTTGTAGTCCAACACTCAAACCATTACTCCATACTCCCTACCTTTCCCCTTCCTGATGTACTTTTCTCTATGTGCACACATTCTCTCTCTCTCTCTCTCTTTCTCTCTCTCTCTCTCTCACACACACCCTAAAGGCACCAGATCCCATCTGATCCTGGAAGCTAAGCAGGGTACTTGAATGGGAGACTGTCATAAAACACCAGGTTCTATAGGCTCTGTTTCAAAGGAAAGAACTGACAAAACCATCTCTGAGGATTTCTTTTCCCACAAAACCTTATGGAATTCATCGGGTTGCCATAAATCTACAGGTGACTTGAATGTACATATACACACATTTTGATTTTTAAATATTTTATCTGATGTTTATTAACCTGGGGGCTAATTGTAGCAAGCTGGTGCTCTCTTAGCTGAGGTAGAAATTTGTACCCAGCCCTTTGAGCCCAGCAAAACTGTGGAATTTGCACCCTCTTCTCCAGTCTAGAAATGCCCCACAAAAACTGGTAAAGTTGCAGGAGCTGAGATTTGGCCATCCAATCCAGTACTCTCTCTCTCTCTCCCCCTCCTGCCCAGTTCTCAAAAGCAGCTCAGCTCTTTCCACTAGGCCACATTATTCCTCCCTTCCTACTCTCCCTTTGCAGCACTGCCATGGGGACTCCACAGAAGCGAGCAAGGAAGATCCTGGGAGCAAGAAATAAGACAGCTTCTGAGCAGGGTGTGTGTGTGTGTGTGAGTCTTTGCAGCCCTTACTTGGAGAGGGGTCTTCCTTGCAAGCCTTGTACCTCTCATTATTCTCCAAATACCAAAGATGGCATCCACATGCTGTTTCACATACTGTGTGCATGTGTGAATCTGTCAATTGTACTGTTCCAGTACCTTCCAAAACCCTAGTTTGTTGACTACATCTCATGTCTGCCTGGCTTCAGATCTCCCAAGAACAGAGACCAATAGAACAGAATACATATAAAGGAAGGTACTAGCATTCTCTGCCATGTCTTTCAGGGTGGTCTCTATCCCAAGTCACCTCTGGCATCAAAAGAACTAGTTATATTTCCTCTCTGAACTTTTTTGGTTCACTGGTCCAATTGGGATACAATTACACACCTGAAAATACACAAAAATATTGCTGAAACTTCAGCCTCACATCCAGTCCTCAATCTCTTAATTAATTAGCTATCTATCTAGGTAATTAATTAGTTAATTGATTAATTTTCCTCCTCAATCCCAATATGAGACACAAGGCACTTCACAGCATTGATAAAACTATAGTTAAAATATGTAAGAAATAGAATTGGTGTGTCTCCTAATTTTCAGAAGATAAACTGTTTGAAGCAGTCAAAGAGAGAATTGTTCAGTAAACTAGGGCACAAACTTTGAAAGTCTGTTCATTTCTTTCTCTCTCTTTTTAAAATCAACTATAAAGACAGAGCAAGGGGGCTGAACTTCCTCATCACTTGCTCTCCCTTCTTCACGGCACACTTAGCAGCAGTCGTGTAGGTGAATGACTTGAACAGTCTATCCCACTGTAGCGAAATGTCACATTTCTGTTGCAACTACAACAATTTCCCGTTATATTGCAACTATAACAATGTACCCTGCACTGTGGAGTGCAACCACCATTGCATCTTTAGATATTAATTAGCACATTTACATTTTATGAAAATCTTTGCGCTTTTTATTCTTTTAAAAAAGTGTTTCATTTCCTCTTTTCTGGTGAAAGGCAAGGGACCACCCTATAAGGAAAACAAAGCTGTCATTATGTTGTGCATTCCTCATCTAGCCACTTTAAGAACAGTTCCTTTTATAGATAAACCAAAAAGTTTCTCAGTCTTACCAGGTGGGTTATGAATCCAGCACACTGTTTTGCAGACGAGTTAGCTGCAGTGTAAACTGACTTGTGCTGTACATGTGTTACTCACCTACCATTTCCTCCCTTATTTCTGCACTCTCCCACGCCTTACCCTAGTTATGATAGTAGGTGTGTTAAACACTGCTTAGCTGAGAAAGCAGTCTTTGATTTGCTTTTATTATACCTGACGATGTTCAAATTTTTGTCTTTACTCAGGGAATTTGCACTAAGTCAAACTTTAAGAGATTTATTTTTTCAGTGCAAAACCTAACTCCTTTCCCCAAAGTAAATGGGTTTATTGTTAATTTCTTTTTATGTTTATAGTTCCCAGCAACATTTCTGTTGCCTTAAGCATGTGCCAGGATCAGGCTAAAGCATAATTTATTCAGGGCAGAGGGATCTTTTGTCTTCCAGATGTTTTGGAGTGCAACCACCATCAGTGGGCACTGCTGGCTTCCACCTCAGGGGTGCAGTATATCTATTCTGGGTTTTATTCCAAGACTTTATGGGAGCAATTCAAGGTATTGAATGTATTTTGAAGGTGTTACAATAGCTATATGTGCCTGCCTACAACAGGCAAGGTAAACAACAAGTGTCTCCAGAATTACTTTGTGAGTGTACATGAATACCAAAAAGGAGAGAAAAGCAGGGAGAGCAGGTAAGTCTGCCTCACTAGCTACACCCCAGTGTTAAGAAAGCACAGACGTGAATGGTTGACCATGGAAATCATAAAAAGTGGAGGCTGATGCAAGGAAAAAAATCATTGGATGTCTTCATGTCTTCATGTCTTCTGACCCGGTTGTTTCATCTCACGTGTGTATATGGTTCAATTATGAATAGATGCTTCATTGAAAACTGTTGATTTTTTCTTTTTTATGGTACAGGAACCTATCCTTGCTCTTTCATATTATTTTTGCCTTAAGTACCAAATCTTCTGTTAAAGAAGTTATGGCCAGGGACACATCTACTTCATTAACTGTGGTATACTTGTATTATATTAGTTAACACTCATCACAATTTAGCTGTGTAACAGATATATCTCTCTAGTCTTATTTTTGTGCACTGGTCAGCAAAGTACAGTCCAGATGTTGTAGGACTGTAACTCCCAGCAGTCCTTCCCTCATCATAGCCAATGATCAAGAATGCTAGAAGTCTAACAGGAATGCAGTCTAGCAACATCTGGAAGGCTGCAGGATTAGTAATTCAGTCCTGTCGATTCAATTACTATTTGATTGGTTGCAGTGGCTACATCACAGTTTTTAAAAAGGAAATCCAGGTAGGCTCTGTATGAGATGGTCAAGATGAGCAGTAGGTTAAGACCCTCAAGAGTACCCCCCTTGGCCTTGCTTTCCATGCCCATCTTGCCAGTTTAGAAATCAGTTTGCTTGCCTGTCTAGAATATTTTGTAGCAAATGACATTTCTCCCTACTTGTTCACATCAAAATGTACAGTTGGTCCTCCATATCCATGGATTCTTTATCCATAGATTCAACCACCCATGGCTTATCCATAGATTCAACCACCCATGGCTATATTAACCCTTGATTTTGCCATTTTATATAATGAGCACTATTTTACTGTGTCGTTGTATTTAATTGGACTTGAGCATCCATGGATTTTGGAATCCATGGTGGGTCCTGGAACCAAACCCCAAAGGATACCAAGGGGCCATTGTATAGAGTCCACTGTCTATACAATGTCTTATTTTGGAACATAACAATTTCCTTTCCTTTCATGAAATTCAAATTCATCTCCTTAAGGCAGCTACCTCACTCTGCTTAATGAGAAGACCAGCCCTTTCCAGAGCTCTGTCTCACTTGGCTGGTTGTTCCATCCTGAGGGAAAGTCAATTCTCATAAAATGAGCCTATATTGCTATCTAGTTTGGCTGAGGTCCTGGCAGATTATTATGTAAAAAGAAGTGAGTATACTCTAGAACCTCCCAGTATGTGGACTTGTTGGGATCATATTTGGTACATCATGCTGGGCCTGGCCTCAAAGACAGCTCCTGACAATTATTCTCCATTATTTGCACTTTGCATGCTTCCTCTTGATTGCTCCAGCTCTCCCCACAATGTTACATGCATTCATTTAAAATGTCAGATCAGGCTAATCCTCATGTGACATTACTACAGATGGGCACATAGTGGTCTTTACTTAAACCTGATGCTCTTTGTCTGGCTAATCTGTCTGAAAGCGGGTTATCAAAACCAAATCTGTTTTATGTACTTTTGAGGGTTACCAGGTATAATGCAGTCACAGAATATATTAGTTTTTTTTAAACTGGCTATTATTAATGGATTGCTTTCATTCCTCTACTTCAGTCTCTTGTTATATTGCAGCATCTCAAAATACTGTTATTCATATTGTTGACTTAAATACATTCCAGCATGCACACATGTTCTGTGCCTCAGACTAGATGAAAAAAATTCTCCAACAGATAGTTTAATTTTTAATTTAGTGCAAAGTGTCACAAGCCAGATGTTTGGTGACTGTTCAGAATATTCATGGATTCAGTTTTATCAGGGAACCCTTAGACAGGCTACCCAGAATTAATTGACAGTGTACGCTCACAAATTTTGGTGGTATTTGGTGGCAGGAGGATAGTGTGACGCCCTGAAAACTGTAACATCCAGGGACTATACGTATTTCATCAATGCAAAGTAATCAGTCAGAGAAGTTTGGGCACTAGTTCAAATACATTTAATTTCACAGTTAACCTGCATGTCTGCATTAGGCCATCTGGGTGGTATTTGATTTTAAAATTATGCACATGTTTATGAATTGAAAGGAATAAACCCTGTATTGGCTGAACTAGTATAAAGGCTAGATCTTCTACTGATAGAGGCAAGTCCAGCTTTACCCCTAGGTGGCTGCCTAAGGCAGCAAATTTCCAGGCCTTTCTCTTTTCAAGGCTTGCCATCTGCATTTTTGCTGCTTAAGAACAGCAAAGTGCTGAAGGAATGAAGAAAAAGCAGATGTCTAGATATTACAGGGAAGCAGAGGGTTTGAACCTGGCAAATGATGGACAAGCCAGCCATTCACCATATCAGTAGACATATGAAGATTCCACCACACACTCATGATATTATTCCATTTCTTATGTCACACTTTCATTAATTCATAATTCATTTGTTTCAATATTCATATTTGTGTTGGATTCCCCCTCCCTTAAAATAAAATAAAATAAAATAAATCTCCTTATTGTTAGTGGCAGCCCCCATTTCTCTTCTTAAATGCTCTGGAATGATGCAATAGCTCAGGGGTAGGCAACCTAAGGCCTTGGGGCCAGATGCGCCCCCCCGAGGCCTTTGGACCGGCCCCAGGCCAGTCCTGCCGCCGCCGCCGCCGCCACCACTGCCCACCCACCATGATGATATTGATTATTGTTGTTATTACTTGTTCTTGGGGTTTTCTTGGCAAAATCTCCACAGGGGTTTTGCCATGGCTTTTCTGGGGCTGAGAAAGTGTGCATGCATATTTTTTTAATAAATTTTTTTAAAAAATATTTATTTATTTATTTATTTATGGTGCTTCGGCCCCCCAATTGTCTGAGGGACAGCAACCCAGCTCCCAGCTCAAAAAGGTTGCCTACCCCTGCAATAGCTACTAGTGAAAGAAAATGGCAGCCACAACAAGGCACCTATTGAGCAGATATCTGGGGCTGGTGGAGAAAGGTGTCCCAATGATGTAATGAATAGGTATGAATGCTGATAATAAAATGGAATTTCATTCTTATGTATTAGTTATTTTTGCTACGTGTTTTGTATATGAAAACGGAATTAAATGGAGGGGTTCATGAGAAACAAATATGTGCCTCAACATATCAGACTGAATCATGTATCAAAAGTGTGGAAGTAAGAGAGTTGAAACTACTATTCAGCATTTATCCACAACAAGAAAAAAAATCTATAAAGTTTTAGAACTGTGAAATGAGTTGTGATAAGTACTAATAAATTATACATAAATTAGTCTGTTAGCATGTTAGCATAAGTAGGTCTTGTATTCCTGTTATAAATTATTTCAAATATAAAGTAATAAAGCAAAGTAGCATTCTTTCCAATGCAGATAGAGGGTTTTTTTGCAAGAGTGACCATGCACCAATGAGGGACGGCTAAGGAACTATTTTAGCGCTGGTATCAGTACAACAGTAAATGCGGTGTGATAATATGTGTTCTCATAATGTTACTATCGCATTATCAATAGTTTAATGCGGTAACACCCATTCCCATATCGTTACATTCCAGGGACTCAGTGGGAACGTTATAGGTACTGGTGCAATAAGCTTAAAAGAAATTGGCAGCATGAGCTTTAGTAGACTTCAGTCTACTTCCTCATATGATTCTACAGACTAACATGGTAATATCTTTGAATTCTACCACTATCATTTGTTTAGTGGGTTACAAAAAAGCATTTACTGCCATGTAGTTCAATGCCAGTAGGAGCAAATGGGAGGTTTTAAAATGAGGAAATACAGTAGAGTGTTATATGCAGGAAATTCTATGCTATCTAAAATACCACTTGCTCTAAACAGCAAAGAGAGAGGGAAGAGAGAATGATGAAATTTTCCAACAGGATAAGTTATTCTGAGTCAAGAAATCCCTTAAGTAGTTCACCATTCCATGACAGCAGAAAAAGATGATGATGGTGATGATACATTGAATGATTAACAATTTGCTGCTCCTTCATGAGACTCCAAACAATTTGACTAAGGCAGATACCTTATTCTTTCTAATTACAGATTAGAAGCAGGCAGATACTTGGACATTCTTTCTAGTTGCAGAGCTTAGAAATATGTTTAACTGGTTGTGAGCTTACTAGATATCCCCTTTCCTCAACAAAGGTTAACTTTTTGTTGTTGTTAATGGCAATTAATATCAGAGGTTGAGACCATTCATTTGTTAAATTTGTTTCCCCCTTTGCCCAGTAAAGTTTAACTAACCACATCCATTGTTATTTTGGTACAAATGATTAACCGATGATGCCTCTTTATTTATTCCAGGGGTGATCTCAAGAGGAGAAGGAGAATAATTATATAAACTATTATATAATTTAGTGTAAAAAAAAAAAAGCTTTTTCTGTCTGCCACCTGTGAAGAGGAGTGCAACAAGTTGGAGACAGGGGGACAAAGCAGACTGGTGGCTTGGAACAGCCTCTGGCTGCTCCAGCCCCAATTGTTCCCTGATTGTTCCAGGACCATGGCGACTAGAAGCTGCGGTCCCAAAGCTGGCTGCTGCTGTGGTCCAGAATGGGCTGCCAGCAAGGAGCAGCTTTTTGCTGCTCCTTTTCTGTTTGGATTTTGGGCCCCCTAGGCTTCCAGCCACATTGGGGGTGTCCATCATCTGCAAGCCATATCCCCGAAGTGGCTGGAAGCCACACTTTTTGGCTGTTTGGGGCCAGAGATTCCAGAGAGCTGGACCAAAGTGTGTGAGAGAGACTGAACAAGAGAGATCTCTCAGATTTGCTTCAAATTTGTCTGCTCATTTCTGCCCTGAACTGTCTGATTTTCAGAGCAGAAAACCATTCTGCATGGTACTAAAATATTTCTGAACAAATTTCCTGCCCTTGATTCACTGACAGATATTTGTAGCCATGTATTGCTGCATTTCAGCATCTTCTAAATGGAACAAATACAGTTGGGTCTCTCTGTTCACGGCTCCTTTATCAACGGATTCAACCATCCATGGGCAAACCTTGATTTTTCCATTTTATATAAGGGACATCATTCTACCACATGTAATGTAGAAACACTGGGGTTTGTATTTAATGAGACTTGAACATTCATGGAATTTGCTATCCATGAGAGTCCTGGAACCAAACCCCAGTAAATACCAAGGGCCCACTGTACACCATTCCTTATTCCCTTTTCCAATCCATGCCAAGGTGTTGGAAAAGTGAGTGAACAGCATACATGTTGACTTGGGTGAGTACAGTTGAAAAGAAAAGAGAGGTGCTGATTAGTGACAAAAAGTAATTGAACAGGTTATTGGAATCCAGCAAAAGCACAAGCTTGTCTGATTTGGCAACCCCCAGATGTGTTGCCCTACTAATCCTACCACCCCCTCATCAATCAGATTATGGGCTTTGTGATCCAGTACATATGGAAATTGCAAAATTGCCAGTTTTGAAGGATCTAATAACGAAATATATGACTAGGGATAATGGTGCCATCCAAGCATGCCACTCTCTGTGGATTCCATAGTTTCTTTAAAGACTAAAAAATGACTGACTAAAAAGCCAGTCAGTCAACAAATTATTTCACCGTCTCACCTTGTCTATGACAACTGTTTCTGCTTCACAACAGTCAACATTAATGTGTTTTTGTAAACCCCACCATTTCAAGCTCTGTCAGTGGTAGGACTGACCCTGGATAGAAGTGAACAGTCTAAATTATAGTGTGAAACTGTTGTGATAAGCAACAATTAAGACCATTATCATTGTATTTTTTTTTTAAGCAAATGAAGCTATGAAAGACCACAACTCATTACTGTGTTATATATTTGTTATTATGTGGTTCCAATGCCATGAACATGCATTAATAAGTGTTTTAAATTAGAGATGACAATGGCTAACCTTTAATAATTGGTTTAATGATTTTTTTTAAAATGCAAAGAGGCTCTGCTTCAGTTTGAGAAATACATTTTGTTCTGCATCTATGGAGAAACTGTTTTCCCTTGGCAATTTCTTTTGCTCTTTACATTCAGATAATAGGCATAGTTTTAGGGTCCAGAACCATTCTGCACAGGCCCCTTTCTTCCTCCCTGTCACTCACTTAGACTCAAGCTTTTGTATATGAATTTAGAAGCCATATTGTTGAGACGGATTGCAAGGGCATTTCAGGATTTTACTACACGAGGCTAAAGAGTAGAATTTTAATAGGACAAAAGCATCTGTGACAAGTTGTCATTACATGACATCATGTCCATCCTGCTGTTGCCTTGCATTCCATGTGTCACTGTAGTGCACCTTTTCACTGACAGGCAAATTCTGTCAATAGGCTCTCAATCTTGCTGCTACTCCATTTTGATCTTGGTGTGGTAGGTCCCTTCCACTGCAGTTTCACTTCTCAGGAAGTCATGTGGTATGAGTGGGCTCCTCTCCCCATTCCACCTTGCAGCCATTGTGCCACCAAAAACTTTTCAAAGCCAGGTGCTGTGTGCACATTCACACAGCAGCCACTTCGGAGGCTGTTGGCAGCTGCAATAGCTCATTCACCTACTTCTTCCCAGAAGGTGGCTTTTAGCATTGTGGAAAACTGATCACATGATCATGAATCACTAAAACGCTATTGTGGGGGAAAGCGTGATGCCAAACTGGTATGCTTCCATTCTTAAACTAGTGTGGTTGTGGCAGGACAGCAGGCTGGAATGATGAAGTCCTCAGTCAATCAGAAACTGCTTCCTCATGAGGTATGTACCAATTGGAGGAGGTTAGGGATACTCCCATGGTTGTAGAACTCCCTCTTGAGAAAAAGGCTCTAGGCTGACCTGGCTTCAAGGCAGTCAATCATGTTTCAGAGAGACTGTGAAGGGGCTGTGTGGGGGATAGGAAAGTATAAAAGCAGGAGTGTGGAGAGATTGAGTTGCTAGTTGTGTTACCAAAAGTGCATTTTTCTGAATTTTGGTCTGTGTATGAATTCCACATGGACCCAGATTCACTCTTCAATAAACCCCAAGTGCCACTATGGCAAGACAAATAGGTCATGCCCAGGTCACTTGGCAGACTGGAAAATTCCCAATCCCCAAAGCCAGGCAGATAGTGTGGGAGTTGCAAATGGACCATCATCACCTCCATAATCAGAAGGATGGGCGATAATGGTCTAAATGTCTCACCTGATGGGCCAGCTAATGACTTAATCCTCTCCCATTTCCCTTGAATATTGCTAGACCAGATTACCTCACCTATGCAATCTCACACCTTTGTCCTGCAGCTAAATTTTGCCTATAAAAGCCCTCAGATTTCTGCCCCTAGTGTGTCAGTCTGGATGCAGGGGGACTCCATGCCACTGTGATCTCTGGTCTGGCTCCGGCTCAATCATCCTCTCTGTGACTGTGTCTCAACTTCTATCACCCAACTGGATACTGGAGAAAGCCTCATCTGTAGTATCACCTTAGTTTTGCCTCAATATCTTTTCCAAGCTAACCCCTGATTTCCTGAGCCTTGCATAAGTGTGTGTGCATGTGAATTGCTGTGTGATTTTCCCCTTTAATGAATAATACTTTAATTGGAGAATTCTGATCCCCCAACTCTTGGTATACATGTGGGAGACAGTCTTGCAGGGTCCTTGTAGCTGACCCCCTCTTGATTTGAGCTAAATGAAATTCCCCTTCATAGACCTTTGGCTACAGTTGAGAGTTGGAGAAGTCAGTGGGGAACAAATGTGTACTGGTTGCCTGAATTGATTGAAGGACAAGGTCTAACATAACTTAAGTTGAATATCATTATATGGTTGGAACTAAGTACTAGAACTTGTTAAAGCATTTACTTTTTTTCTGGATATAATAAACCACATTAATTCTCTTGTTATGTTGTTAACCTTGTCTTTCTTCAGCCTGAATCAAGGGGTGGTCATGCTTACCACAAAGAATACAAAGCTAATACACAAACTTGTCCACACTGAGGTCACCTGGTCACTCAGAAACCCAATCCAGGAAAGAGTAGAATTTGGGGGACAGGGTGAGTGGCAGGATTCCCTAGGAGCTAGAACTGCAAGGCCAACCTGGGAGAAGGGATCTGTCACACCTCTTATATAGAAGCTATTCTTGGGCAGTAGTTCCACTGCAGGTGTGCTAACATGCATGTATGACAATTGTCACAGAATTCCTTTCCCCATATGTACTCCCTTTGCCATAGTAGATTTTTGCAAAATGTGTAGTCCTTATTCCATTCCCAGATGTTCTCCAGCCATGTCTATTGCCAGGGGATCAGTTGTATGCTATAACCTGTTTTCCATGGAATGGAATTGTTATATCATCTAAAGTAATTAATGGAGAACAGTATGAATGTCTGTTATTAATCACAGACCTTGGAAATGTTTTTTTTGGGGTTTTTTTGGTTTGGACCTAACACTGCCCAGAAACACCTTCCAAGTGTCCATGCTTGTAGGAGGATTCTGGGAGTTGTAGTCTAAAAGAACCACTTTTTTCTGAGTTCCAATTAGTTGTCATTAACAGCTAAATGGAACCTCATGTTCGGGGTAGTATATCTTTGAGAACCATCTGCTAGTAAAAGCCACAGGGGATGTACCTGTTGAGTTGCTGTTTGAAAGTGTTTCAGGAGTGGAGAGGAGCACCACGTTCATTTTTGTGTGGCCAGTATTGGAACTGGTACAGTAGACTAGAAAGATCTTTGATCTGCTCCAGCAAGGCATTTCTCATGTTCAGATATTATTTCCTCAAAGGACCATTTGTTTTGCTGTTACAGATTTGGAAATGACATCCCCATACTGGAAAAAGACTGATATGCAAAGACTGAAACATCATTAGCGAAGCATGTGTCTGTGGAAATGCTGTTGTGTTGTAATGTCAATGTTGAAAATGGGAGTGGGGAAGAGAGGCCGCACTTTTACGATGTACATCTCTCCAATTCACCGTCTGCCTCTGAAATCAAACACATGTTCTAGTTACATCCATACATGCACTTGCTTATTATAGCTAATGGATTATTCATCCTCTTCCCTCCCCCTCTGTGTCCTTGGGATAATCCTGTATAGTAGCATAAAGCTCAGATCCTATTGCCCATAAAAATTAGTGAGGCCAGAGTACTTCAGTAAGGTGTTGAACATTTTGGTCAGTGCAGATGGTAAAGATATGTTTAATAAAGAGAGAGGGGATTAGCTGGAACAGAAACCAGCTAAGAGAAAAGGGTCATTCTGTTTTATATGAAGCTCCATGACATTTTAGGGACCTAATGGCTGATTAAAATTGTATCAAAGCAGCTCCTGTTGGACAGCCTGTTCTAATGTTGACCTGGCTTCTCTTGTCAACTCTTTTATCCACATGCATTATTATTTTTTCATGGCAGTGTGAATAACTCACAGGCAGTCTCATGTTATCTGCACTGATTAAAACACATTTGTAAATGAATAAGCACCCAGGCTGGTTGTGGGATTCTACTAAATATGTTTAAAATTGAATAATTGATAGCTGTCATTGAGATGTGCAAAAGAAATCTATATAGGTCACCTAAAAATAAATGCATTTTAAAAAGGCAACTGTCACAATATTTACTTCTGGAGTTTAAGGTTTCTTTTAATATTCAGAGGAGAGATAATAATAAATGAAAAAGACCATAGCATAATGTATAATCAACATTGTATTCTGGTTTTGAAGGAAATTGTCTGTTTTGGTTATGACTCAGGACTGAAAAGGAAGGGAGGGCAGGAATACTGGAGATAACTTGTAGGGCTAGATAATATCTGCCATGCAGATTGAATTGTCCCTTTCCAAGGTTTTATCAAGGAGATGGGGGGAATTAAATCTAACAGTAGGATATAGTTTATGATTTGTTTTGATTAATTTTTTTTTGCAATGCTATAGGCTGCAGTACTTCTATTGATCTAAATGCAGCTTGCTGCAGTTACCAGTGTTCATAATATTGAGTGGAGCACACCCTGAACATCTTGAAAGCCATGTTTTCAGGCACCTTCAGAGAATCACTATGTAGCTGCCCCATTATTATTGACTTACAACCATTATATATGGCCCATCAATAAGTTCTATGTTCATAAATAAAAGTTAAAATTATGAAGCATAACCACACACACACATACACACACAGAACAGTACCAGAATCATTCCACATTTCCAAAGTGCCACCACTAAAGAAGCCCCTGCTTCACCTCATTTGGCTGATGAACCTGAAGAGGGGCCTCTGAAGATACATTTAGGGCAACTGAATTTTTGAGTAACTAATGACACATAACAAGTCATTTGTCAATGGCCTAAATACCCTAAAGGCACCATATCCTGTCTGATCTTGGAAGTTAAGCAGGGTCAGCTCTGGTACTTGGATGGGGGACTGTCAATGAATACCAGGTACTGTAGCCTATATTTCAGAGGAAAGAACTGGTAAAACCACCTCTCAGTATTCTTTACCTAAGAAAACCTTATGAAATTCATGGGGTTGCCATAGTTCTACAAGCAACATAAAGGTACTCATACACATACAACCTAAGCCTAGTTCCCTCTAACAACATAAACCCTTTGCAGCACTTCAGAGCATGGAGGTGAAAGACTTAGTTTGAATATTATTTCCTCCACACACAGAACTGGCAAAACCACTTCTGAGTATTCCTTACCCACAAAACCCTATGAAAGTCATGGGGTTGCCATAACTCAACAGATGACTTGGAGGCACATACACATACATATAGTCATTTGTATTAATTTCATTCCACAATAACAAGAGTGTAAATTAAGTCATGTTATGATTGCAACTTTACAAGTGAGATTAATATGCAAAGGGATCTTGAAGCACATTTGAGACTAATTGAGCAAAACAAGTGGTAGCATGATCTTTCATAGACAAAGGAGATTATCGCATTAGCTTCGCTGCCAGGATAGACCTGGGATGTAACTTTCTTGAGTCAGATCTTATCACATTAACTCATTGCCAGGCAGTATGCAGCCCGTATGCAACCTGGGCTTTTCCGGGCTTGTCCCACATCTTTTCAAGAATGGGAAAATCACGTTCTTGAAAAGCTGCAAGAGAAGCCCGGGTTGCATACAGGCTGCATACTACCCAATGATGGGTGAATGAGATAAGATCCACCTTAAGAAAGTTACCTTCTGGGTCTTTCCTGACAGCAAAGCTAATGTGATAATCTCCTTAGTCTAAAAGTGATATTCCAGACTAACATGGCTGTCTCTTTTAACTTTACAAAGGAGAGTGCCATTTTTTTGTAGTCCAACTGTAACTTTAATTATTTTATACGTTGTCGAAGTGTAGCCTCACTAAATGGTGGAAGGAAAACATAACATGATTCAAGAACTAGCTTGCCTTGGTTGTGAATTTTGGATGACGATGGTGACTGGTGGTTTCCATGTGCGTAGGGTAGTGAGTCTTCTCTGGGGTTTATCTCATGTTTTAAAAGAGCTATCCAGCACCTCAGATATCTCCTTTGAAATTTGGACTAAAACCTAGAATGGATTCACTTCTCCACTTATATGGAAACTTCCAGCTGTTACTGTTGCCTGACCATTTCTAGACTCATCCCCAACCATCATGTCTCAGCTGCCTGAGATGGGACTTTATCCCAACTGACTTGGGAACTTTCACACTACACCAATATAGCACTATGATTCCACTTTAGCTGCCATGGCTTATCCTGTAGAATCCTGGGGTCTGTAGTTTTGGGAGTCACAAGAGCTCTCTGGTTGACAATTCTGTCTTGCTCCATGAAGTGCAAGTCCCAGGATTCCATAGAATGGAACCATGACAGTTAAAGTGAACTCATGCTGCTACAATTATATATTGTTAAAGGGGTCCCGGAATGTAATGGGGCTGGATTGCCATTGGGATTTTATGTGGGTTTTGACTATGGTAGCCAATTAAAACTGATACATGGAAATCAACTTAGAACTTGGGAACCTATTGTTTTGGACTACAGCTCCCCTACCTATTCTAGCTGGCAAATTTTGGGAGCTGTAGTCCAAAGAAGTAATGTTTATAAACCTTGATGTTAATTCCACCATTCTAGCTAGTTGTATGGCATTATTTTGAGCACCCCATTTTGACAGCAGCACAGTATGTACATCTACCCAAAATTTGGGAACTGTTGTGCCAGGAACAGGATTTCCCGCTTTGCAGGAAATGCTGCCTTTTCCTGACAGACCTCTGCTATTAAAAGATGTTAATTTATGAAACATCACAAGTAAAGTAAGAAACAAAAATGTGTTATCTCCTTCAAAAACATTGGGACTTGAATGTGTAACAAGATGAACAAAGAATGTCCAATACCATCAGGATGTCCTTATTATGATCTCATGGTATCTCACAAGAGCTATGACAGCTTTCCTTAGTCCACCCTTCAACCATTTTGTATTACATATCCCATCACCTTGGCTATTGGCTTTGCTGATTGGCCCCAATGTAGTTCAAAATATTTGGGAAGCAGCATTTTCAAGAAGGCTGAGCTACAAATTGTATTTAGACTTTTTGGGTGTTGCATTCCTCCAATATGTTGTTTTGCTTTATTATACAGTATTTGCACATTGTCTTTATTAGCCCATCAGTTTGAAGTCTTTTGTCTTATCCTGCCCACATTTATCTATGTTGAATTGTGTACAAGACTGTGTTTTTAATAATTTCCTTTCAAACAGATTATGGGCACTTCTAGACTGATTGGAAAGTCCCAAATTTTGTTCCTGTTCTTTCCCATTTTGGGTTATAAACTGACCTGGAGAGCTGGTATAAAAAGTTTCTGATTGTACTAGGAGCTGACAGAAAATAATCTGGGATAAACAAAATGTGTATGGCTCTCCAAAATAAAATAGAAAAAGAAGTAGGAAAGAAATAAAATATAGCACTTTCTGGTCTTTTTAATCAGTCTGGTTATGCTCTATTCTGCTTTAAAATGATAAACATCTGATTTAAAGCAAAACAGAGTAATACACATGGCAAATATGAAAATCCCCGTACTTTATAGACAAATGCTAAACATGTTAAAAAGGGGAAATTCCTGTTTCAAATTGTTTATACAGGAGTGATTCATTCAATAGACAATCCACAGTGTTTCAGTCTCTTCCTTTCCTGAACTCTTTTGATGTCCTGGACAATCCATTATAATTATAGTCTTTTCATTGCATTAGATCTCAGCTACAACTGAAAAAACATAGTAAAAAAACTGAAAAAAACCCTTGAGATTGTTGTTATACTGGGCTTGGTAGATTCTGTTATTATACAAATATTGTCCAGTAACATCTCTGAAGCATATGAGGCAGAACAAATTAGGCCAGCTTTTTCTTCAGGGTCAACTAAGTATTATCAGTATCTCCTTAAGGTTCTGGGGTCCCCCCCCCAGGAAAGTGAGATGACTTGGGAATTTGAAATACATTGAGAGAAAGTCCAGTATTTGGATGCTAATTTAGCTGGTTCAGCTGGTGAGGTCCCATTAATGTAGCTAGCTGACCACAATGGTGATTAACATTTCATTTTAGCCAAGAAGAGAGCACTAATGTCAATCTATGGGAGACTGGGCTCTTGTCTAGTTAGAGATGACTACATATGACAGCTGCTGAAGATATTTATTCAAAGTGGGAATAAATTAATTAATGTTAACCCTCTCACAGCCGCAGGAGTTTACCGCATACCATGCAGCTGTGGACAAGTCTACATAGGGACCACCAAACGCAGTGTACAAACACGAGTCAAGGAACATGAGAAACACTGCAGACTAGGCCAGCCAGAAAAATCAACAGTAGCAGAACACATTATAAACCATCCTGTGCATAAAATGCTGTTTGAAAACACTGAAATTCTGGACCATGCCAACAACTATCAGGTCAGAATGCACAGGGAAGCCATCGAAATCCACAAACACTTGGATAACTTTGACAGGAAAGAAGAAACCCTTAAAGTAAACAAGATTTGGCTACCAGTCCTACAAAATAAGAAAATCAGCACTCAGCAAATGCAAATGGGAAACCAACCAGGGTCAGGGGCTTTCCCAGCAGACAATAGCAATCTCCTTGATTGCATATCCTCACCTGGAAGCCATGCCATTAACAACAAACAATACCTATTCAACACAGAACAATACACAGTTTACATGGGAATAGCAGACAATCTCCTTGATTGCATATCCTCCTACCCTGAAGCCATGCCATTAACAACAGAACAATACCTATTCAACCAGAACAATACACAGTTTACATGGAAATCACTCCTCCCTACCCAGGGTCTCACAGTATATATAGACCCACTCTCTTCTATTCCAGTATTCTCTGAAGATGCCAGCCACAGATGCTGGTGAAACGTCAGAAAGAAACTCTTCTAGAACATGGCCACACAGCCCGAAAAACCCACAGAAAACTATGAATGCAGGCCATGAAAGCCTACGACTTCACAATCAATGTATTAGTTACATTTATATCCCACCTTTCCTCGAATACATTCAAGGAAGCATACGTGGTTCTCCTTCTCTCACCTTTTCTTAATGATAAATCTTGTGCAGTAGGTTAGGCCAAGAGAGAGTGGTAGCAATCCAAGGACCTTTAGTCAGTTTCATAGCTCATTTTGGACTTGAACATGGATCTTCAAAGTACTCTAACCATTACAACACATTGGCTCTCTGAGAATTTGCTAACCTCTCATCATCCTGAAGCAGATGGAGCCCTAGCATGAGACTCAGCTCTAAAAGACCCAAGCAAAGTTGCTTTGATTTCCACTTAGGGAATGGTGGGAGAAAATTCTACAAGTGTCATGTCCAATCAAGGAAAAGATTACACATCTGGAGGAAGCAGATATATTCTCCTATAAGCAACAACTTTCATGCACCTAGTCAAAATCTTCCCACTCCCCAAATGCTAATAACCAGTGTGATTTCTGCCTCTTTGGCCCACCTTCTGAAATATAGACTTGTTTCAAATGGGAGTTGGTGTTGGCTTTGTCCATTTCTCCTTGGCGATTGGTGTTCTATTGAAATTGCTTTTCTCTGGGGACAGAATGGAACTTAAGCAGAATCTGGTTGAAGGCATGCCAGGCCAATGATTTTCCAGTTGTTCTTACCATTATCATACACCATTGGGTGCGAGTCAATGAATATTCCTGGGATACTTTAGGGTTTGTAGTGTGTGTGTGTGTGTGTGTGTGTGTGTGTGGTGGCAAGAATATAAAACCAACAATGAATACACATGAAAAACACACATTTTCAAAAAAACCAGGAAGCTAAGCAAATAATTGACATTCCCAGTAACTTCTTGGATGAGCCATTCCCTCCAGCATTTGAGATGAACTTATAACACAGAGACAAATGAAATAATAATGTTGAATATCACAAGCTGCATAAGAAGTTGGACATAAATATCTTCTGCTCAGCAAATGTTGAAGAAGACTATATTACAAAACTTCCTGCTGGGCCACAAACACACATCTATAATGGTTTGTTTTCTACACAAGAAAAATTGCCATTGTCATATTCCAAACTGTGTTTAAATTGTTTTATTATAAACTCTCGGTTGGTCTCTGCTTAACTGGGAAATCATTCACTCTAAATTTATCTTCTCTCTGCATGGCATTGACATCTTCTGGCATTGTCAGCTCCGTCTCTGTTACAAAAAGATTCCCCCTAGAAAAAGGGATGATACTCCACTGACTTAGCAGCCTCTAGAGGATCTTTGGCAATCTCTATATATGTTAACTCTTCCTGTGTCCTGTATCATTTTGATGCTTCATTTAAGATGCATTCATTTGAGGCTTGGCATTTAATGAGAAGTGAAGCATGCATGAACTAAACATATATTTTGCTTAATTTTTTAAACTGAGAAAAAGATAGCATGGACAAAATCGACCAGTTATCTATAATTATTGGAAATCTTTTTCTCCCTACTGAGCAACTATGAGATGCTTTCATATTGTGTTGTGCGTTCATGCATGCATAGTCCTCTGTCTTGTAGCCAAGACCTCATAGCAATGTCCTTTTATGCTGCAACTAATGTCTGGCACCAGTGTCAGAACATGAGCTGTTCTGAACATGAGGTACAGAATGTGAGGTATCAGTGGTTATTCATAAAGATGAGAAGAAGCTGGGATTCAGAGAACACACTGGTTTGTGGTGAGGCTAGTTATTGCCTTTTCCAACAGCCATACTTGTGCCTCATGTCATGTCATGTTGGAGATTTTTCCCTTTTCCAATTAAAAAAAAGTACAATAGCAGTTTTTTTTGGGTTGTTTATTTGTTTATTTTGGAAAACAGTGGCCTGGATTAGAAAGGTTTATAAAGTTTTTGGGTGCTTGTGGTTCTTTGAATCCTTTATTTTTTTTAGTTATTGAATCTATATACTACCTTTTTCCCATTTGGACCCAATCTGGACTCAATTCTGGCCATAGTCTCCATGTTTCAGAGCTCATTTATATGACCAGTGTGCATATTTCTGCCCATTTGTTTTCCTTCCAGGCTCATTAGTTCAACAGCCCCAAATCTGGTATGCCTAAGGGAAATTGTTCCAGCCAGCACTGTGTCATGACTGAATATGATGCTGGAACCATCTAACTGCTGGTGACAGTGGCAGCAACAAGGGGAGCAATGAGAAGTTGCTTGTAAGTAACTTTGCTCCCCTGGTACTTCTTGAGTAAGCCAGCAGTAGCTAGAAGCTATGACAAACATTAGTCGCTGCAACAGAGGGGCTGTTCTGTGCTGGCTATTCTGGTGACCAGCTTTGAACCTGGGTTAATTCCCCTGAGACTGTTTGTGGCCCCAGGGATTCAGAAGCAGTGTGCTGGTTGCAACCTGTGAGAACCAAGGCGGCTGTACACTTCCCTAGTTAATATTAACTCTTGTCTTTTACATTTTTAAAAAATACATTGTAAGCTGCTTCAGTTATTAGGTAGTTATTATTTAATACTCAAGATAAATAAATAATAAATGAAATGCACCAGTTCAAATGCATTGAATCAGCAGCCATTTTTGCACCAATTCAAATGCATTGAACCGGCAGCCATTTTTCAAAGTTGGAAGCTTCTGATTTTGAAAAATGGCCACAAAGCAAGTTAAGTGAGCTGTGTTGGAGCCTGGCTGTATTCAGATGGTGGGTTTTTTGGGGAAAGCTATGCAACAGGACCCGGCTCCAATCCGAATTAGACTTGAATTCAGGAGAAGTAAGCCAGGATTTTATACTTGTGTGATAATCTCCTAAAACATTGTACAGGTAGAGCAGGGTTAGTTCAACAAATATTACTGGCTGAAGCAAAGACCACATTGATTTCCCCTGGTTCTCATTCCATTTACAGAAGGTAACTGAAGTGACATTTGAATTTGATTTCACTTCCCAATTTGAATAAGCCCCCATCTATTAAGTGTCATTAACCTCTCTCCCATTACATTAAGCTAGTTTGTTTTCATGGCAGAAAACTTAGGGAATTACTTTATCACTGGCAAAGAATGTTTATTGTTGTCATTAACTGCCTTCGTGTTGATCTCAACCCATGTTGACCCTATGGATAAGACATCTCCAGGGACCCTGCCCTCTACTGCTCTGCCCAGCTCCTGCAAACTTATATGTGTGGTCTCTTTAATAAAGTCCACCCATCTAGCATGTGGCCTTCCTCTCTTTCTACTTCCCTCCATCTTTCCTAACATTATTGTCTTTTCCAACAATTCATGGCCTTTCATGATGTGTCCAAAGTATGATAAAATGTCAACCATGATAGAAAATAAAAATGGACTCAAAGAATGAGTTGGCAAGACCCTTGGTTGTGAATTAAAAACAAACAAAACAAAACAAATTTCTGGAAAGTTTGTCAGTAACATATGTTGAAGAAGACCCTGCTTCATGGTTAGGTTGTTTCTCATTGTGAACTGGATTTTGGATCATTTAGATGAAACATCTAAAGCAGAGCTGTGGAACAAGTGACCTTCCAAATTGTGTTGAACTACAACATCATTCAAGATAAGCCAGCATAGCCTTGGGGAATGCTGATGGGAGTTGCAGGTGAACAGCAACTGTAGGGCTACAGGTCTCTTGGGGTTCATCTACACTGTAGATATAATGCAGTTTGACACCACTTTAAGTGCTGTAGCTCCAGCCTATGGAATCCCAGGTAGTTGTAGTTTTAAAAGATTTTTAGCCTTCTCTGCCCAGGATTCTGTAGGATGGAGCCATGGCAATTAAACTGATGTCAAACTGTATTATTTCTACAGTACAGATGCACCCTACATCCTCATCTAAAGGGGTCACTATATGAAGGAACTGGTTGCCTTCATGTTGTTACCGTCATATTGGGTCTTTGAGGTCAGTTGCATGGAGATTCTAAAAGCCATCATGGTGGTGAAAATTGAAATTTGAGGCCATCTGGCAATTTACCACTGGTTTTTATTTCTTCATACCCTGTTAAATTATCCTACCCAGCTCCCCTGCTTTTTCATACCTTGTAGCTCAAGAGTGACATTCTAAACTGAAGTTAGGCCTCAGGCCAGCTGGAATTTCTCACAAGCTCTTTTGATGGGTGTGAAATGTGAGTTCCATTTCCCCCTCACTGAGTCCTGGTCCAATAAAAAAGATATGCAGAACAGAGGAAGATTAACCCTTGTATGCACCACGTGGCAACATTTGAAGCTGCGGTTTGCATTGTGTCCCTGCCTCCATGATTGTTAGTGAATCTGTGATGAGGTGCAAATCATTCTCCAACTTTTACTTGAGGATCACAGATAGGGTGTAAGGGAGTGAGGATGTGACTGTAAGTCTCTAAGAATACTGAATATCAGAGTTGGGAAAACAGAAAACAATATAATGAAATGGAATCTCAAGCAACAGCAGCTAGCAAATATTAAAAAAAGAAGGGGGGGGAGCCATGGCTTATAAGTAACTACAGTAATGTATGGTGAATAATCTTCCACAGTATCTTTGACCAGAGTTGTGAACTTGAAGCAGGTGTGTGTTGTGTTAGAGAGATCAAAATTCTGTTCTAACATCTGAATTTTGTGACCAGCACAAAGTTTGTAAATTAAACCGATGTGCACAGCTTCACTTATTTTGCTTACTGTACTATGCAATTGTTTAGTCTTCTTGCATAAGTTGTTTTAATTTTTTATCAAGGAATATTGTGAAACAATCAGTTGCTGACTGACCACCAAGTGTCAGAAAGTTTTATTCAAGTTACAACCCTAGACAATTTACCTAAGTATTAATCTGCTAATCTGCTTCTCTTACTTGATTCTTGAATGACTGTTAAGATTAGAACATCACCACATTAGCATGGTGCCTTTCTATTATCTTTCACACACCCCCACCAGCATATAAATATCTGCTGCAAAAGAGACGTATACTTAAAATTAAAGAAAATGAAGAGTGATTACCATTCTCTATGTATTAAAAAAAAAAAACCCACCACAAATTACTCTTGGTTACTTTAGTTTTCACTAGAACTATTTGGATGATCACATGACCACAAAGTAGCCTCTGACAATGCTGGCTCTTCAGCTTAGTAACAGAGATGAGCACAACCCCCGATGATTGGGCATGATTTGACAACCTTGTCAATGGGAATACCTTTTTGGATGGCACTAGTGGTAGGAAGTCAAACTGTTGCTGCAGTCTTAAACAATTAGTAGTCAAACATCTTGCTGCTCTATTGTGAATCATTTGTACGTACCAGATCTAAAGTCTTCCCACCCTACCTACAGAAGAAACAAATCCTCAAAGTTTTCCTCCTCATTTGCCTTTACCCTCCTGTTGCTTGGTTTTCGAAGGTGGTCCTTGAAGTTATGAGACATACAAGAACTGCTGTTATTTCATCTACTTTTCTTATTCAGTCTCATACAAACTGAGTGTGATGTGATGTCATTGTTCTCAGTAGATCCAGATGTGAAGTGGGACCTTTTTTGCTTGGCTCTACCTGGTGCCATATTTGCTTAGTAATAAATTATACCATAGGAACTTCATAGAATTATTTGACTTCTGGGGCTCAATATCACACACATCTGAAAAATCCTGGCATATGGCCTTTTCTATCTTGCAATAGAGCTGGCTGTGAATTTTCCTCTGTTATTACCAGTCTTGTAATTTTTAGGAGTTATTGTTTTCTAGGGGTTTTGGTTGTTGTTCTTGTTCATACCCATAAAGAGGAGAGTCACACAATATGATTTAGGTGTATACAGAAATCATTAAGTTTTGCTAGAGTTTTAAAGACAGAATTCTTCACTGCCATGCTTGTATACAGATTTGGCTTCCTCTGTGTGTTTGGTGTCTCTGTAACATTCCTTGGCTGATATAGACCTCATTTGAGAAATAACAGCCTCCTTTTCTCTGTGGTTGAGTCTGTGCCCAGCTTCTGATGAATTGGCAGCCAAGAGGTCTCAGCTAGTCCAGCTGTGGCTAATTTAAGAAGTCACAGGTGCAGCACTAACCAGCCAGCGGGAAGAACTGAAGCAACATGGAGTTCAGTCTATAGAAAAAGATGTTTAGCCATTCCTGGGATTCACACCAGGATGGTTGATCAGGACCAGCTAGCCAGCATCAGGTGCCAGAGCCAGCATCCAGCAGTAGGGTGGATTTTGGGCAAACAGAGAGCATTTTAATTACTTCTGTTAAGCATTCAAGCCACTTTGGTCTTCTCTGACTCACTGCTTTGCAAACACAAGATTCTGAATTTACAAAGATATGTATATTTGCACCAGAACTTAGAAAAATATTTTTTGGGGCTACAACATCTAGAATCCCCCCATCTAGTACTGTCACTAGCTGTAGTACCTTTCTCAAACTCTTATTAGAATGAATATTATGTTCTAACCTATGATTTTTGGAGTTTTGTCAGAGTGGGTCTTGAATCTTCATCTCTGTATCTTCTATGAATAGACAGAAACACTGTATCAGGAGAATGAGATTAAACCAAGGAGCCATCTGACATCATGTATTGCCTGTTTTAATCAAGTTGTCTCTGCTCTGTAATCTCTTGGAGGTCCTCAGCTTTCTACCTTGGAGGTATAATGAGGACTTAAACCAGTTGCTTTCAGATTTTACTCTTACAATTTCTGAGGCACTGGACTTTTTATCTAGTCAGGCACCTGAATGAGAGGATTAGTAGATGTAAACTCCCCCAACATGCCCATGACAAGTGGTCTATCACTACTGACCTCTCCAGTGAAATACAAAACTTCAAAGGAGCTCTAGAGAATTTTAGGTAAAGAATACACTCTTTCTACATGAAGCTCAGCAGAACTGCTTTGTATGACCATGCCACTTTGAATATTCTTCAGCATCCTCTGCAATGTGTAAAATGTCTTTGGCAGAAATATCAGTATGGAAAGGAAAATGACTGGAACAATTACACAGAACTGCTAAAGTTGCTACTAAAATTCACTAGCAACTGCGGTAGCAGCCACAACATTTCTGTGGCAGAAGTGATATTCCTGGTTGGTTGATTGGGACCAGTGTAGTTGTCACTCACCCTCCTAACCTAATTAAGCCACCTTCATTCCAAGTTACATCAGAAGGAAACCTGAGAATGTGCAGGTTGTGTGATTTACCAAGGGATTCCTTTTTGTAAGTAATGTCCCTGGCTCTGAGAGAAGTTCAGGTGTGATAAGTCAGAAGGTTTTATGAAGGACCAGAAACAGTCCAGAGGCAACAGGAATCTCTTTGATCAGATCTAGAGCTCAGCTGAAGCCATAGCATGGCACAGTTGATCAACAGATCTTGTATATATTTATGATCACTTATGGGGATTCCAAGCTGCTCATTTGGATTGTTCAGCTCACTGACTTGGTGGGATTTGCCTCTGAGTATCTTCATGACAAATGTCTGCCAGCTTTTCTGCCTAGTCTTTTCTTGAACTAAATTGTGGCATATGAATCATGGCCTCCTCAATCACTGCTTGGGATTGATGCCACAAAAAGCATGGATTTTAGGACATAGCTAGGTAGCTTTTTTGCTTACATAAAATGGAGACAATAATCCAAGTCTATAGGAAGTGTAACCATTCCCTAATATTTGAAGTGATTGTGTTTTCTGTGCTCAAGAAAAAGAACGTTTGTATTTCTGTTCCCTGAAAGTATAAAAGTGTGCTTTGTTGCAAAGATCAATCTCCAGCTGTTTTATTTCTAGTTGTGATCCACAAAACTGACTTTATGTATAGACACAATAGCTTGAAAGGTCAATTGAATGCAACATTTGCTAGGTTTCCTAATTCTCTACTCCAATACACCTTGATATTCCATTTTAAAACTGAACCTTTGCACAGCTATAATTTCTTAACACCTAGCACGCATGCAGCTCACTGCTGGAGAGCCTATCTCCTTCAAGGTTAAGCTGAGATGAAGCTGTAACTTGTTTGAGATGAGACACGGATAAGTCAATCGAACTAAACTGTGTAATAGAACCCACCTGGTTGCCAAACTGTGCTATCTGATTCTGATAATGTATATCAGCTGACAGATGTCTTGTTGAGTTTTGTTCTTCCCATTATGGTTTCAAAAGGTGCCTGCAATGAAATGCAGATGACTATCTAAGAAGCCTAAGGAGGTTAGCGTAATCAGATTGCATGACAGTGCCTACCTGCTTTCAAATGCTACTACTATCATAAAACCAAGGAGTTCAAGGACATCTGCTCATCAGACAAATAGCATTGTATACATTTGTTCGATTTATACTTAAAATATCCATTAGCATCTGGATATTGTTTTTGTTAAAATTTTTAAATATCTGTTTCTATGGTAATAAATGACAAGGCTGAAATATGCAACTTTTTATAAGCTATTTTGAGTTTCTGGGTCAGATGCTTTGGAAAGTCACATCAGATATTCACTGGGGAGAGCCATGCACATAGTATACTCTTTGTCCTTCCACTTTTCTTCATGTTCTGTGAACAGCTGTGTACAGTTGGCCCTCCATACCCACAGATTTTTTTTTATTCCATGGATTCAACCATCCATGGAATAAAAACAAAAACAAAATATAAATACAAAATACCAAAAACAAAAAACAAAATATAAATACCCAAAACAAACCTTGATTTAGCTATTTTATATAAGGGATGCCATTTTACTATGCCACTGTATATAATGGGACTTGAGCATTCCTGGAGTTTGGTACCCACTGGGGGTCCTGGAACCAAATCCCAGTGGATACCAAGCACCCACTGTAATATAATTTTTGAATGGGGAGGGTGGAATATTGGAGGTTATCTAACTCCAACTCCACTTTTAATATAGGCCTTACAGAATCATAGAATTTTAGAGTTGGTCCTTAAAGTCACTATCAATTCAGAAAATAAATTCACCAGTAACAGTGCCTGCTGATCAAATCTACTGCTTCATCATTAGTTTAATCAGTTCTTTAAGATATAAATGTAATATTTTCACCACCCTCCAATGTTAATATCTTAAAAGCAGTGTCATTCATTTCTCCTCTATTATCCTATCCTATCACCATTC
Source organism: Phrynosoma blainvillii (assembly GCA_026167975.1). NCBI lineage: Eukaryota > Metazoa > Chordata > Lepidosauria > Squamata > Phrynosomatidae > Phrynosoma > Phrynosoma blainvillii. The sequence goes on from JANUYF010000004.1 coordinate 197,365,881, forward strand.
AAAATAGCCTTTTAAAGAGTATGAGTTGATAATGGTGCTCTTGAATTTATCTGACCCAATACTTGCTTCCACAATTTCAAAATAGTGTTGCATTCCTGTAGTTCTTCTGTTTTCTTCCCTTCCTTGTCTCACCATGAAGGCCCATGCAGGAAAAATGTGGTTTCTCATACACTGATGCCCATGATAACAATATGCAGATCATATATCTGAGTTGGTTTAGTTTTACACAGGGAAAAATCAGAAAAAAATAGGAGTGGGAAACAGCTTTGAATTTGAAGCTACTTTTTTTTCAATTAAATTAAATATTTCAATGTAAGCAAATTTTTTTTAGGAGTAAGCAAATTTTAAATTTGCGTCAATGGGCACGGACATTGAGCCTAAATAAAAACCACCACCACCACCACCACCACCACGAGACAAATGAAATAAAGACAAACATATTGAAACTGACTAAAAATAATCAAAACCCACAGCGAAATCCTTGTACACCAGTCTCTTGAAGCTATCTGACCCCATCAAAAATGTTCAAATAAAAATTGTGTAATTTTTCAGGCCATTTTTGTCTGAAAATTGCATCCAAAGACCAGGAAAAAGCTGAAAGACACTGACCCATGCCCTCTCATATCTGCTTTGTTCTGCAGATCAGTCAAAAAGGTAACTGTTACATCACATCACTTCTGCTCACTGTTTTGACTGATACACAGCTGAATACAGAAATATTTTGGGCCTGGATGGGTGATTACAACCCATGGGGAGTGGACTGGGAGAGAACATTGGCCCTTTCTATGCACAGCTGCCTATTCTGTCCTCACCTGTGGCCCTTTCAAAGAACAATCCTACTCATGTCTATTCGAAAGTCCCATTGAATAAGCCATGGCTGTGAGCTATGTAGAAATGACTAATGAAAATGGCTTATGGCTGGAAGAAGAAGGACTTCTGCCAAGTAAAACTTACCTCTGAGTAAAAACAAACTAGCATTTTGTCTGTTGCCATCTGTTTGCCTGTTTATTTATTGAATTTATAATCCCCCTTTTCTTCCAACAAGAGTCCTAAGGTAGCTGACAAAAAAGTTTTAAAAGTCAGATATAATTAAAAAAAACAACCCCTCATGATGCAAGAATAGAAACCCCCAATTAAATTAGCTGTCATGTTAAAATATCTGTAAAGTGCTATTAGAGTCATCATGAAAGTATTCCATATTAACATACCCTTCTCCATTCCATAGTTGAAAATCAGAACCTGTGTGGCCCAACAATATCTGAGTGTGGTCAATATGGCAAACAGTTTCAATATAGAAGAATACATAAATCGTGAGAATTTGTAGCAGCTTCCTTTTGCCTGAGCTTACTGGGAAGTGCAGGATTCCACCCTCTCCTTTCTTCGACCTTTGCTGAGTTAACCATTTTGAACTCAATTTTCAGCTGTTGAAGCAAGCTGAGGACAAAGAGGAAACATGGAAGGAAGAAATAGAGACATTTTAAAAGCATGTGAAAAGTGGGATGACAGAGGATTAATCGGAATTGTGCCTGCCAAATTGGGACAGTTGGAGGACATGCTTTAATTGTCATAGTTCCATCTATGGAATCCTGGGGTTTGTAGTTTGGTCCTATGACTCTGGAGACCAGGGTTTGATTCTCACCTTGGCCATAAAACCCACTAGTTGACCTTGGGCATGTCACACTCTTTCAGCCTCAGGGGCAGGTAATGGCAAACCTCCTCTGAACAAATCTTGCCAAGAAAACCCCATGATAGTGTCACCTTAGGGTAGCCATAAGTTGTAAATGATTTGAAGGCACACAACAACAACAGCTGGAGCTCTCTCTCTCTGAGGATTCTAAGTACCCCTTTTCACACTGCAAATCCCAGTATTCCATAGGCCAGAAGCATGGTAGTTAAAGTGGAATAATAGTGCTATAATTCTGAATTGTGATTGGGGCCATGGTCTTTCATTACTGGCATGTTTTGTGAAACATAGGACTACATTCAATGTGTTAGGAATAGGGGTGTAGCTACTATCAGTGTGGCAAAGGCATTGCCTCTGAGGTACTAAATCAGTGGTTTCCAACCTTTGGTCCTCCATTTGTTTAGCTCCCAGAAGCCCCAGCCAACGTGGCCAACAGTCAGGAATGATGGGAGCTGAAGTCCAAATCATCTGGAGGACCAAAGCCTGGGAATCATTACACTGGACAATAGAGACCTCCTGCCTTGGCCTTCCAGTCCCCAACCTGAGAAACAAAATGGCAGGCACCATGCTAAGCCACATTTTAACTCTATTTCTGGTAACTTGACAGAGTCGCAATGCCTAGGCAGTGTTGATGATTCCTAATATGAAGGAAATTGTTTTGATATTTGGTGGCTGATAACCAGAAGAAAAAACAGGGAAAGTGCATTTGTTAATTGAATTATCAAATTGTTAAAACCAAAACAGATTTTATTGGTCACATACAGTTCTCTTTTGAACAAGGGCTTCCTTAATTTTTTCAGGTGTAAAAATCATCCTAAATGTAGGTTGTACAACACTGTCTTGCTCCTTTAATCACTTCAATTCACCAGTGAGTTTAGTTCTTTTCAAGACAGGGAAAGTAAGAAAGACAAAAGAAAGGATCATTCATCCTACAGTTATTTGGAAAAGACTGCCACTTTCCAGCAGAGGGCAATAACATATACATTTATCTCATAAGTAAAACTTGGTAAAGGGAACAGAGATAGCAAAAAGGTAAGCCCAGGTATGAAAATGTCTCTTTAAATTTCATTTCCCACAAATTCTCAGTACACAAAATGGAGACACACAAAAATAATTCAGTTTGGATGACAATCAGCCCAAATGTAGATTGGTTTTTTAAAGTTTTGTTTTAGAAAAACAAAGTGGCAAAGATCTCATTTCTTTAATGATCTTAATAATTACAATAAACATTTAATGTTGTTGCATTTCTAATGGTATTATTTCATCATAAAAAACATACTTTGCATCTCCCTTCTGTTTTACAGTTTAAAAAGGCAAAGCTTCAAACAGTAATGTTTATGCAGATGTGAAAGTATCAATTTAAAAACACATGGAGCAGTTCTGCCTGCTTTTCTTTTAAAAAAAGAAAATCATACAGAAATATAAAAAAGTAATGTCATCTTAAAAAAATAAAAAACAATATAATATAAAATATATACAAATAAAATAAAACAAACAGTTAAAAGAGGATATCAGAGTAGCAACTCACATTCAGAGAGCCAGTGTGGTGAACTGGTGTGAGAGCTGGACTAGGACTCTGGAGATCAGGGTTTGATTCTCTGCTCAGCCATGGAAATTCATTGAGTGATCTTAGGTAGGTCACATATTCTCAGCCCCAGAAAACCCTGTGATGCCTTAGGGCCTTTGCAGACTGCCAGAAATAGTGCACATTAAATTGAGGCACTGCCCTGGCTCAGTGCTAGGGAGTCATGGGAATTGTATTTTTTTCTGGGACATTGAGCCTTCTCTGTCAGAGAGCTCTGGTGCCACAATAAATTACAGTTCCCATGATTCCCTAGCACTGAGCCAGGGCTGTGCCTCAATTTAATGTGCACTATTTCTGGCAGTCTGCAAAGGCCCTTAGTGTTGTTATAACTTGGAAATGACCTGAAGACACAGAACAACAGCAGCAACAACAAACTGTCTTGGACTGCCTTCACTATAGAAAATATTTTAGATAAACAAATGTAGATAGGATTGCACTAGTTGTTCTTCTAATTCCACTTTCTTTTTATTGCTTGCTGTGGTGGTTGTTAATGTTACCTTCATCCCACATCCTTAGGTGTTTGCTTCATTGTAGCCACTGATAGTTAAAAAAGATAAAAAAATGAACTATATTTTGAATTACAGCTCCCACAGTCTTAGGCTGGTTGGGGCCAACCACAAAACCAATATTTTTCTACACCAGATGCATTCTGTGGTCTGCTCAGTCTGAATACTTTGTTTGGTGTGAGGCATGTGTGAGAGAGAGATAGCTAATATATTTTTAAAACAGGGGCTACTGAATAATCCGAAAGGGAAATCACACTGAAAAGTGTTTGTAGAAAGTTAGTGTGACCATTTGTGAGTTTAAGTCACAGTTAAGTAAGAGAAATTCCTAAGGGCTTGTCTACCTCCAGCAGGAGAGAATATTCAAAAGAACAGAACTGCATGTTATAAACTCTGCTAAGGTGTTTCAGGGAAATGATGAACTTCCCAACCTCCAAACACATTAATAAGTATTTTAAAAGACAAGTGTTCACTTTTATAACCTTAAGTAACAGCTTTTTTGAATTTTAATAACATTAAACTACAGTGCATATTTCTTGATGCTAATGGATGTGTTAATTTCCATATGGCATTTTCTTACGCCATTTTTAATTCAGCTCCCTTTCCTGTTTTTAGTATAATAATTGCTTACAGTATTCTGACTTGATTTTATATGACTAATTAGAGTCATGCTGGAAAAAAAAACAGGTTTGCAGGTAATATTGAAATTAAATATGTTAATTTGTACCACAGAGTGCAGATTTTATATGAGTTTTAATTTGGTATAAGATCCATAGTTCTGTATTTATAAAGTGCCCTTGAAAGCCTCCTCTGTTTTTCAAACATTAATACCACGGGGAAACCAGTATACAAACTTTTAGCTAAAGGCTATTCCAATATAAATTAAGTGGTCGCTAACATGAAAATATGGCACATATTTTAAAGAAACACTCAAAGTATTACTTTAGGTTCACTGTGAAGTTAATGTAGTTCAAATACATTATATTTCTGGATGCTGAATATGTATATATTAAGAGACACACAGAGAAACTCACACACTGAAGAAGAGACTAAGCATTGTTGGGTTTTGTATATACAGGACAGCTTCTGAAGATATGTAACATTTGCCTCCAGAATTCTGCTCCGCACAGGCATCCACTACTCTGAATTTTGTATTAATACCACGGGGAAACCAGTATACAAACTTTTAGCTAAAGGCTATTCCAATATAAATTAAGTGGTCACTAACATGAAAATATGACACATATTTTAAAGAAACACTCAAAGTATTACTTTAGGTTCACTGTGAAGTTCATGTAGTTCAAATACATTATATTTCTGGATGCTGAAATATATATATCAGGGACCGGCAACCTACGGCCTGGGGGCCGGTTAAGGCTCAGGTCCCTGGACTTACCGGCCCAGGCGGAAGGTTGCCGCTGCTGCCGCCCGTTTTTGCTGCTGTGTGGCCGCGCGTGCCGCAACTGCCATTTTGGAAATCAAAATGGCGGTTGTGACGCGTTTGCGCATGCGCAGTACTCCTGCACATGCGCAAATGAGTCGTGGCCACAATTTTGAAAATTAAAATGGCGGCCGTGAGTGGCGGCCGCCATTTTGGAAATCAAAATGGTGCCCGCAACTCGTTTGCGCATGAACAGGAATACTGTGCATGCGCAAACGCGTCGTGACCACCATTTTGATTTTCAAAATGGCGGCGGTAGCAGCAGCACGCGGTGGTGTGTGCACGTGTGAGTGTGCGTGCGTGTGCGCCGCCATTCCCCCCTCTGCCAAGCGGCGGAAGGGACTTCGCGGGACCGGCCCCAAGGTACAAAAGGTTACCTACCCCTGATATATATGTATATATTAAGACACACACAGAGAAACTCACACACTGAAGAAGAGACTAAGCATTGTTGGGTTTTGTATATACAGGACAGCTTCTGAAGATATGTGGCATTTGCCTCCAGAATTCTGCTCCACATGGGCATCCACTACTCTGAATTTTGTATATGTCACACAAAATCATAGCACCTTGCTGCAATCTGGAGAAGAAACAAAACCCATCTGACTTGGTAGATATGCTTCATGTTCATGTATGGTCAAAGCCATTCCAATTGGACTATCATTATCTCTCTTCAGACTTATTAGACCCATCTGCTCTCAGGGTAAAACTGGATGTTACGGGGAATTAACAAATTACCCCCCACCTAGACTTCCTCAGAGGTATGTGCTTCAGCAACCAGACTTCCAAATGAATTCCTTGTTTACTTTCCAATGATCACATAAAATGCGATATATACAATTGAAGTCAGTCACATGCTATGGCAAACAGATGTCTTCCACCACTTGAGAGAACCCCTTTTACCTCTTCTAAATGCATATTAAAGATATTTTCTTATTTGACCATATGATGCAGCACTTTTTGGTCTTGTGCATGGAAAACCATGTGACTGGAGCTGTACACAATGAATTCTCCTTCTATGCCACTTACTTTAGATTAGTCACCTTTCTGTAGCATTAGCAGATAAACATTCACTGATCAATCAGTAGCAGCAGCAGCATTTCCCAAGAATGTTCTGATACAACATTGCAGTGTGTGCATGCATTGTGTGTCCTGGAAGAACTCTTTTTCCACCTTTGTTCCTAGTTAAGGCTATTTGTTTCCATTTCCTAACAGGTATTAGTACTTTGCCAAAGGCAGGTGGACCAGATGTCTGTTAAAATAGCTTTTGTTTCCACCTGGTTTCTCACTGTTTGCTTCTTTCCCCTTCCAAGTAATTATTATACAGAATATTGTCTTGAGAAAGGCATCTTTATTTGGTGGTATCTAAAGGGCAGGTGCTGAAGGACTCTTGGCCTCTGGCTTTTAACCTGCGGCTGAAGTCTGAGGCTTCTGAATATTAGCCGACCATCTACCAGAAGTAAAAGAGCATTAAAGGCATTAAGAATCACCAGTAATGCCATTCTGTTTGCAGAACAGAAAGATAAAGTAGCTACTGTTTTAGAATAGCTATGACAAGAAAACAACCTTTCCTCCATAAAGATTATCCAGATGAAGGGATTAGTCCTCAGACTCAGCAAAAATCTAAAGGGGCTCCATCCTTCTCCAGTTGTGGATGCATTAAAAAAGGGAATGAAATAGGATGGGATATGAGTTGGTGACTTGGAAGAAATGCCATTAGCAGTTTGTGCTATATTTGAAAAAAGCCTTTCTTTTTCTTCTGTCAGATACTTGCTTGAGTTGTTTCCAGCTGCAAATCCTCCCACTTGTTATATGATGTGTGATTCTCAAGGGGTCAGCCTCAACAATTTGTCCTACAAAATGTACATGTTCTCATTTAATATTATACTATATGACAAACTTATTCAGTCCAAAGCTTAATGGCACTGGGAACCTAATAAGTAGTTGTACTTCTGTGGACCAGCAACACATCTGTAGCTACCCATCATGTTATCACCAAAGGAACAAATAAAAATGTTTAATGCTTGACTTAGTTTATAGCAGTTGTGACATCTACTTCCCTCTAAGGACAAGCATATTTAAATAAAAGTGAGTATATCCCAAACAATTATTCCAGTTGGAATCAGACACAACATTGACTTGTTAAGGTCATTGCAAATGTGCTGACAAATCAATTTCACATTATGAATGCTAGGGTTAAGGGCCTGCAATGTAAAAATCCAGTTGGGTTCCCATTGAAAAAGTAAAAAATAGGTGTCTTGTCTTTCCTTGAGGTGATATGTTAACATATTCAGTCATAAACTTTAAGTCTTCAGCTGTACAGCAGGCATGAACCTTACTTTTTTCAATGGGAAAAGTGAAATTTTCAACCTCCAAAATATGGGATTTATCATGACTCAAGAGTTTTGATTCTCATTTTATTCTCATGTCCATCAATCCACAATTTTAGAGCTCTACTTACTTGCTCTGAATATTCAAAACAACAACAACAAGGGAATAAAATCACATTAACTGTGACTGACAACAATTGCTGTAAAAGTTGTAAGAGAAGCACTTGCCATGCTTCTATGGAGGATCAAAATAACAGTAAATAGGAACTTAATTCTCCCAAGGTCTTCGATGAACTTCCTTTCCCTTTCTTTAGTTATTGCCTTATTTTATTTGTTGTTGTTGTTACTGTTATTTTGATCTTCCATAGAGGTATGGCAAGTGCTCAACTTACAACTTTTACAGCAATTTTTGTTTGGAAAATGAGTCAGTCAACTACCACAGTTTATGTGATTTTATTCCCTTGTTGTTGTTGTTTTGAATATTTAGAGCAAGTAAGTAGAGCTCTAAAATTGTGGATTGGTGGACATGAGAATAAAATGAGAATCAAAACTCTTGAAACATGATAAATCCCATATTTTGGAGGTTGAAAATTTCACCTTTCCCATTGAAATCATTTTCCAGCAATTCATCCTTTCCCATTGAAAATTTCACCTTTTCCATTGAAATCATTTTCCAGCAATTCATCCATATTCTCAACAATGTTCCTATTTAAAATTAAATAGGAACATTGTTGAGACTATAGATTAATTGCTGGAAAATGATTTTTGCAACCCCTTTGATAATACCTTTCAATATTATTTCTCTCAAGGACACATAGTTCTGGAACTTTGCTACTGGAAGATAAGTTTTTAAAATAAATAAATAAAATAAATAGAAAAAATAAATAAAGGGAATCAGCTTGCTTGGGAATAGCGAGGAGGAGGGGGAACAGAGGGAAAGGAGGAGACTGTGACACCATGTGATTGCCAATATCACAACTACCCCCTCAGTGACATTTTGCACCTGGGGACTAGTGCGATTGAAAGGTCATTGATGGGTTTCCCCTGTTGGTCAAAAGGGATGCCCTAACTGTGCTTGGAGGACACAACAGAGGTGGCATCATACAATAAATATCACCAAAGCTGTTTCCCCCCCTGCTCTAATAGCTTCTTTAAAACCATGTGTAGTAATCTCCTAACTGGCTACTAGGAATGTGAAATGACAGAATAATTCTTCTCATGCCTGAAAAATGGTGAGAAATAAAATTACTGTTCTCCCCACATGAGAAGTGTGAGATAATTACAATGTCTCCCCCACAAGGGGCAGCAATTACCCATTCCAATCAGTCCAGTTATTGTTGGACTGCAAGTTGCAGCAGCTAACCAAATACTAACCAGGCCTGACTGACCCTGCATAGCTTCTGAGATCGAGATGTTGTTGGACTGCAGCTCCCACCATTACCCAGCACTGGCTACACCACATAGGGGGTACTGGAAGTTGCAGCCTAATAATAGCTGGACTCAATAACTCAACTGAGTTCAGTGCATTATAGTATGTGCTGAAGAGAGCAGGGTAGAAAAGGAGAGTGAATTAGAGCTTGGGAAAGTTTTGGACTACAGCTCTCAAAATCCTCCTTCCAGCTATAGGACCTGAAGTCAAAACTGATCCCAGTTTGTCTTCTTCACTCTATCTTCCTCATAAACTATATCAAGCTACTTCCCCTCCCCCTCCCTTATGTGACATCTTCTGTTTTAGCTTCGACAAATTCAAATCCAGTCATTGCAAAAACAACAAAAGACAACTTCAACACCTCAATGGTAAGACAGCTTCCCATGTCACTTGCTAGACTTTTCCAATGTCAAAATGCACACTCTTGAACCCCTGTTGTTTCATTTCACTGATGCAATAAAACAAGAAAACTTAAAAGCAACCAATTTAAAAAGGCATTTGTAAATTAACCATCTGAAAATTCTCACACCTCGTGATCATGTGGCAAATTTCTCAGCTCATACATAAAACAATTGAAGGGGCTGAGAAATCAACAATTTGTATGTTTAGTGAATCATGATGAATGATAGTCACATCCTACTGGCTGTCAGGAACTGACAGGTGGAGGACTTGGAGGACTCTGAGGGGGAGGATATGGGGCCAGATCCTAGCTTGGTGCTACCAGCCCCCATAGACCTAGCTGAACCTGGACCTAGCTGTGTGGAACCCATTGAGCAACAACCCCTGCCTCAGCAGCCTAGCCTCCCTCCTCAGCAGCCTAGCCTTCCTCCAGCAGAAAGCCTTTCCCCAGCAGAGGTTTCAGGCCAGGAAGAAGCAGAGGAGCAAGAGATTGAAATCCCTACCTTTGCTCAGAGGAGAACAGATAGGGCAGGGCTGTGGCGTTCTCGAAGGTTAGCTGAGAAATGCGCAGCTAAAGAGAAACACCTGGGAGAGAGGAGCTGAGGCTAGATAAGCAGCTGGGAAAAGCCAAGCTCTCCTTCAAGGCTTATCTTGGATTCCCCGGTGAAAACTCTTGGCTCTCGGCTTGACTCTAGACTGCATGGATTAGTGCAGTATAGTAGTCTACAAGCAGAACTATGCTGTACTGAGTCATTTACCACCCCTAGATCTACCACAGAGTCACTAACCCCCCCCCCTGAAATTCTATGCTTAATGGTGGAGGGATTACAGAAGCATGTGGCTATGCTCTGAAGGCAGACATAAAGTGATTTGTCATCCTTTGAGGTCCCCTGGGGCCCTTTGGCCATCTTAATGGTGTAGCCAAAAGTCTAGTATGGGGAATTCTATTTAGCTCAAATTGAGAGGGGGTCAGCTACAAGAACCCTACAAGACTGTCACCCACATGTATACCAAGAGTGATGGATCTAAGAATTGATGCAGAGACAGAATTCTCCAATTAAAGTATTATTCATTAAAGGGGAAAATCACACAGCAATTCACATACACTGACTCACTCATTTGAGGCTCAGGAAATCAGGGGTTAGCTTGGAAAAGGTATAGAGGCAAAACTACGGGTGATACTTACTATAGATGAAGCTTTCTCTGGGATCCAATTGGGTGAAGTGGTGTGACACACAACCATTCTGAGAGCGTGGGTCGAACAGAGGTGCTGGTAACTAGATCAGAGAGCAGAGTGACACAGGATCCCCATGAGTGACACTGAGGGGAGAAATCCAAGGGTTTTTAAGAGCTAAACTAGCTGCAAGGCAAAGGTGTGAGACTGCCTGGGTGAGGTGCTCCGGTCTGGCAATATTCAAGGGGAAATGGGAGAGGATTAAATTGTTTGCTGGCCCATCAGGTGAGACATCTAGGCCATTATCACCCATCCTTCTGATTATGGAGGTGATGATGGTCCATTTGCAACTCCCACACTATCTGCCTGGCTTTGAGGTTTGAGGATTTTCCAGTTCTCCTGGGCATGACCTATTTGCCTTGCCATGGAGGCACCTGGGTTTCACTGCAGAGTGCATCTAGGGCCATGTGGAATTCATGCACACACCAAAATTCAGAAAAATGCACTGTTGCTAACAAGGGTGACAAGACTGCTTTGCATTTGGCTACAGGGACAAAGCCAGATTGCTTCTGCAGTCCCTCATGCTGTCCACCAGGCAGGTAATTGGATGTGTGTGTGTATATATATGTATATGTATGTGTATGTGTATGTGTATGTTCAGGAGCTCTATGGTAGATCAGGGGAGGGATATGAGCTGCTGTGGAGAGAGAAGGGAATACCAACCTATGCAGTGACTAAAAATAGACATTCACAAGGATAAGGTTAATTTACATCTGCATATGCTGCTACCAGGATGCCAGCTACAACATGACAAGGTTGAACCTACCAAGGTTGAATCTACTCCTTCAAACCACTTTGTAAGGTGCAAGAGCTCTGAAATCTTACATGGGGATTTATTGGAGATCAGCATAGTATTTGGGTGGTTATTGTGGATTGAATCTGTTGTAGATGAATCCCTGGCTGGACATGACCTGCAGGATTATGTAGTCCACAAAGTGAACAAGCATACATGAAGCGAAGTCACACATTTCTGGCAATCAGGCTTTTAAAACTGCTAGCAGTACAGGAAAGTTTGCCAGTGTAATTGTTTGAAGACCAGTTAACAATGTTGAGATTTTTACTCAATCTGGATTATTTGGTGAGGGACACATCCTCTTCTCAGTGGCCAAGATCCAGTGATGTTGTTCCATGTTTGATGGTGTATATCTTTCATACTCAGTACCAACAGAATCTAGATTTTATTTCCTCCCCATTCTAGAAGATTTCCCATAATACTAAGCAGGTTTTTGTTGTCCACAGAGAACTCCAGGACAGAAAGGAGAACAGTGATTATGGCAGAAGCATGAGGACTCATCAGAAGTACACCAGTGGATCCTACCAATGTTGTATTAGAAGATGATTTCATGAAGCCTATCTGCTTGAATAGCAGCAATGCACTTTACATCCTCTTATGTGTACCCTTATATATTATGTATTATGCATTTTTAAATTTGCTGTATGATTTTTAAATCTCTCTCTAAATTGCTGAACATTTGTTTCTTAATTGATAAATGATAAATGAAGATAAATATTTGCCCGTGTAAGACATAAATAACAAGTGTGCTGGATAATCTTCCCTGACACGTTTATCTCTTTTTGAACAGAATTAAAATGAACAAGAAAGCTATCACTTGGTCCACCTACAACAGACAAATATGAGAATCAGACAGCTTGGAGTTAAATTAATCTTTGTGCTGACAAAAGCTTTCTAAACTGCTTTAGCAATGAGACTAGTTAGCCTGGAATATTTCATGGCTCAGAACTTCATTTTTTATTCATTCTCTTCTTACAAGGTAGAGATCATAAGTGAATGTATCTAATATTCTTACCTTTGAGGAAGCTACATTGGAGATACCACCTGGAATTAATGACTCAACAAAACTGAACAGAGAAATTTATTCAAGAAACCTGCACTTTGTAATAGTTAAAACATTTTTTAAAGCTAAGTATGGGCTTGTTCTTGATATTTCTCAGTTCTGTGTGGAGCTGCTAATGCAGGTAATCCTCAGGGAAGGTTCATTTCATTGCAAAGGAAACAATGGTTGGCTCGTTTAAATGCTTGAGGATGTCCTGGATCTGTATCCTGAGAAGGTTTTACAGCACTGTAAAATCAGCAGTCTTTTTTTCCCTAAAGGGGAGAGACACCACTTCTGTCAAAATGAAATGAAATTCTGATGTTCAGTAGCACTATCTACAGATCTTATCACTCAGCTTTTTAAATCAACTTACCTCTCCCAGCTTAAAATTTAATTCGAGTGGCGTCCTGATATTATTGCAGTGATTTTGCTGCTGAATCTGCTGCTCAGGTCCATCCTGGGTCCATCCCCACTCCCAGGGGTGCTCAGCGTGCTTCTTTTCAAAGCTGGGAGTTTTCCAGCTTAAGAAAATGACCACCGGAGTGCCCCTGGGAGCAGGGATGAACCCGGACAGATTAGATGGCAAAATCGCTGCAGTAATATCAGGATGCTGCCCGAATTAAATTTTAAGCCAGGAGAGGTAAACCGATTTAAAAAGCTGAGTAATAAGCTCCTTTTATAGGAGAATAATCATTTAACTGTGTAACCTGAATACACACTTGTTTGTGGAATTAGAGGGAATGCTGACACTTTGAGTTTAGTGTGGCTTAGTGGTTTGAGTGTTGGACCATGACTCTAGGGATTCTGGGTTTGTGTCCAAGCTCAGCCATGAACCCACTGGATGGGTTACACTCCCTCGGACAAGTTACACTCCCTCAGCCCCAGGGGAAGGCAATGGCAAAACTCCTCTCAATAAATCTTGCAAAGAAAACCCCATCATAGGCTTGCTCTAGGGTTGCCATAAGTAGGAAATGACTTGAAGGCACACAACAACTGCTACTAACAACACCATCGTCTCCAGCAACCCACTTCATTGACAACTTCTTTTGAGATCAAGGATGGCTTTTGTGCAGGACACACAACAACTACCTGCATTGCCAGACCTACTGTCAAACAATTCCTGGTTTATGCTTGGAAATGTGAGCTTTGTACTTGAACGCAGTTCAGAGGAGCAGTTGTCATAGGTATTTATGAGGATATCTGAAAAATTGCCTTCTCCTAAAATTTTATTTTAAGGGGTTGGGGTGGGGGGAGGAAGGGATTATGGGGAGAGAGAATGTTTTAACGTTGTTCTGTTTTAAATGTTGCTGTCCCCCGCCCCGATTGCCTTGCAGAGGGGCGGGCTACAAATAAAAATTTATTGTTGTTATTATTATTATTATTATTATTCTCCTATATGAGCCTGCCCCAAATTTAAGATCATCAGCAGAGGCCCTGTTATTTATCTCACAACTTCATGAAGCTTGGCTGGTGGGTACATGTGGTAGGGCTTTGTTCATAGCAGCACATTGACTGTGGAACTTCCTTCCAAGATTGGTCAGGCTGGTTCCATCCCTTCTGCATTTAGGGTAGGCAGTGAAGACTGTGCTGTTTCGCATGGCCTTTGGCTATTCAAATTACAAGCATTTGCTCTAGCTGTCTTTAAACTGTTTCCTAGTTTTAGAATTAGAGAAAGGTTTGGACTGTTTTGACTGATTTTTTGTTATTTAATGTTTTTAAAGTTTTTAAAAAATTGATTGGGAATTGCTTCAGGGTCCCTGGTACGTGAAGTGGAAATAGATACATACATAGATAAACACATACATATTTCTGAGGGATCCAAGCAGTACACCTGGACAAGCAGCAGTAAGATGGATTCCTTTTCTGCAAGCAGATCACCAAAGAACCCGTTTAACAGGCCCCAAATATTGTCAGATTTGTCTGCCTATATAGCACTGCCAGTGTGTTTTGTGAGCAAAATATATAATAAATTCTGCAAATTTCACTCCTCAGTCTTAGACTCGCTAATGAACTCAAAGTCAGTGGCAGCTGAAGGTTCTGGTGCTAGCTGGGTTGTCATTCTGCTCCAGTATTTAATCCAGTTTTCAAAGGAACAAAGATCAGAGGTCCTATTCACTAAATAGTTTTAACATCTTCCTTTCTTTCTTCAGAATGAAACCCAGAGCAGATTCACTGCCCCTTTGATATGGGAACCACTCTGTCATGGTGTCGGCACCAGTTTTGCCACTGTAGGAACAGAGTACGGGAGTAGATGGGCTTCTGAGATAAACCAGCATGGTTTGTCTGATGTCAGGAAACTACAGTTGCCCCTCCCAATTCACAGGGGATCCATTCTGGACAGCACAAAAATGGCAGCTTGCAAATATTTGAGCCCCATTTAAACTAATGGGGCGCATAGCCATTTAAAGTATAGCCCTTTTCCCTCACTGTGAAGAGTGAGACCGTGGACTCAAAGTCTGTGAATGGGGAGGGACAACTGTATATCCACCTGCAAGTTGTTCAGGCCAGAGAGCAATGTTTAAGAACAATTCTCTATTATTGAAACTCCTATAATAACCAGAATGGAGACTTTCCACACACATTTTTGTCTGAGGCTGCTGCCCTCTGCTCTGCAGAACATACACATACTTTAAATAATACAGCACAAACCAAAATCTTAACAGTGGTGTCATGAATTATATGATAGAATTCTAGTATCTATGGGAGCAGACGCCACAGCAAGGCTCTCATGCACAATATCAAGCTGTTGCTAATGCAAGCAGTTGGAATGATCACACACACAAAAGAGGCAGTTTCCTAGCAATTAAAGTGATAAGTTGCCTATGATTACACCACAGAACTTGGCAGCTGGGTGATAAGAAGACAGCAGGGCATGAAAGAACTAATACAACTTCACTAGCTGGACAAACTGCCCATATCTGTTTGTGAAAAGCTTTGGTTATGTTCTCTGAGCAGCTCTTAAGCTGGAAAGCTTGACTCAAATGCTTTAGCAATCACTTCTATTGCTCAGATTACCTCAAAGACAATTTCAAAACTCCTAGACAAGCACATTTGAAGTAGTGGCACACATTTAGTTGTCACTATCCAGCCATTCTGTTAGCAGACTTTGTCCACCACCTTGTTGTGCATAAGGTTTACTTATAGACTTCCAAAGAAATGTTTTCTCAGACCTTATGGCTAATCTCCTTGTCAGACTGATAGCCAGTGTTCAAAGTTTACATCAATTAGGTTTTGGAAACCTTTTGGCTCCCTTTCCAGTGATGGATGCCTGCTGAATGGCTGACCCTCTGATAGGATACAGTAAGACCTTTATGTCAAGTGGTGGATCAGAAGAGGTGGCAGATTGTAGGATCCCACCACCATAATGAAGAATATTTGTCCACTTTTTCTGATTGCCATCCCCAATGAAGGTCCAATTGCTTATTCTGAGGAACGTCACCTTAGAGGAAGGCACTATAGCAGTGATGGTGAATCTTTTAGGGGCCAAGTGCCCAAAATAAAGGCCTTCCGGCAGCTGATGTTATCAGGTGTGGGGGCGGAACTTTTGCCTTTTGGGGTGGGACTTCTGGGGTGGGAACTCCCCCCCCCCCCCGGGCCTTCAGCTGCCTCTCCAGAGAAAGCTGAAGGCTCGGGAGGGTCTAGAAGGAGGAAGAACAGGCATGCGCCTCTTCCTCTCCCCCCTGTACCATCCCTAGCCTTCAGTTGCCTCCAGAGAGGCAGCTAAAGGCCTGGGATGGCCAGGAAGAAGGAGGAAAAGCACGTACCTCCTCCTCCTCCTCCTCCTTGCCCTCCATGTGCCAGAGAAAATGGCTTCGTGTTCCATCTCTGGTACACGTGCCATAGGTTTGCCATCATGGCAATATAGGATGAGCAGTGCTCCAGAGAGCCTAGGCTACTGCAGCAAATGCAGTCTCTGTGGCTACTTCATCCACAATGTCCCACTCCAAAGAAGGAACCTCAGAGTGAATCTTCAGGGAGATGAGGTGGGAGGGAGGAAGAGACAGAAATTTGTCCTCCCATCTCAGACTACAGGACATCTTGTACATTTGCTGTGGAGGGCTTTCCACATCCTGTAAAACTCTCTGATCAAGGGTGTCCAATTAATTGCAAAGACTGCATACTCAACTGATCTTCTGTTTTAACAAATTCTTATGGGACAGCAAAATCAATTTGGCTGAACTGAATAGCCAAGTGATTTTGGATGATTCATACTTCTTATGCATTCTGGATCAGACAGAATGGGTCAATTTGTTTCTGGAGCAGAACGCCACAACACTGGAATACTTTGGATCAGTTTTTAGATGTGGACATTAAAAAAAAAAGCAAGGAAAAAGCCCAATAATGTGTCTCCAGCATTTTTATTTTATTTTATTCTATTTATATCTCGCCTTTCTTCCAGCACAGGATTCAAGGTGGCATATAACAAATTAAAATAAAGTACAGCTTAAAAAACCTTTTAATGCAGAAGTTAAGAAACAAACAAAAATACTTTAAAAACACAGTTGTAACAAACATAAAACATGAAAGCACAGCACACTTACTTAAAAGCTCCTTCTGCTATAACAAGTTAAGAGCCAAAACCAAATTTGACTAAAAAGTACTTTGCCAGCTGGAGGAAAGAGAAAGGACTATCCTATCCACCCTAGCCTGGGATTAGTTTCTATGAAACACTTCTCTCATATCCTCACCCAATGTGCCTGTAATGGTAGTGGGATCAAGGAAAAAGCCTTGAACAGGTTCATATAGGAATATACAGTGTTTCAGATAGTCTGGACCCAAGCTATATAGAACTATGGGCTTCTACAGAGAGCCTGTTTGGGGAGGCTCTGGGCCGCCCCTGCTAGCGGCGGATCGGGGCCCACACCACAGCCCTGATCTTCCCTTTTGCTGCCCTCAAAAGAGCGGCCCTTTCTGTCCTTCTCTGTCTAAAGGTAGGTACCTCCTCATCCTGCTCCTCTATATCTCCCAGGCCTGGAACCTCTGGTGGGGGGAGGCTTTCTGCTGGGGGGAGGCTAGGCTGCTGAGGCAGAGGCTGTGCTTCAGTGGGTACAACAGAGCCAGGTCTAGGCTCAGCCAACTCCACTGGAACTGGCAGAGCAAAGTCAGGACCTGGCTCAGCCTCCTCATCCTCTGAGTCCTCCATGTCCTCGGCCTGGCTGTCCATGACACCCTTGCTGGACCTTTCTTGGTAACAGCTTAAAGACTAGAGTGCACCTGGCAGAAAACTCGGCTCTCATCTGACAAGACTCATCATAGGAACTTTCTTTGGTCCTATCGAGAGGCAATACGTGCAGCGCAGAAATCTTTCTCCTCTGCACGTATTGCTTCTGCAGAGTCTTGTCTAGCAGAGCTGTTTAGGGTGGTAAGGGAACTGACACAGATTTCACCAGCACAGAACGCATTATTTAACCCAACAATGGCTTGCTGTGATGCATTTAACAACTTCTTTGCAGATAATCTTTGCAGATAAAATCTCTCAGATAAGAGCCAACTTAGATGCCAGTATGGTAACAGAATCAATAGACAAGGTGCCCAGCATCTCCATTGATGTAAATTTACTGGATCAGTTTCAATGTGTGAGTACCAAGGACATGGACAAGCTCCTTGGTGGAGTGAGGAAGACAACTTGCCCTCTTGATCCTTGCCCTTCATGGCTAGCCATCGCGGGGGGGGGGGGGGGGGAGGTGCCTTGAGGATGTTCCTTAAGGACATCATCAATGCTTCCCTCAGGGAAAGTCTTGTTCCATCTTGCTTAAAGGAAGCGGCGGTTAGGTCGTTTTGGAAAAAACTTTCCCTGGACTCAGTGGATATGAACAGCTATAGTCCGGTGTCTATGTTACCCTTTCTGAGCAAAGTGATCGAGAGGGCAGTTGCTCTTCAACTCCAAGCTGTCTTGGATGAAGCCGATTATCTAGACCCATTTCAAACTGGCTTCAGGACTGGATTTGGAGTTGAGTTGAGACTGCCATGGTTGCCTTCGCGGACGACCTGCGTCTGAGCATCGACAGGGCTAATGTGACCCTGTTGATGCTTTTAGACCTCTCAGTGGCTTTTGATACAATAGACCATAGCATCCTCCTGGATCGCCTGGGTGGGTTAGGAATTGGAGGCACTGTCCTCCAGTGGTTCCATTCCTTCCTCTTGGGCAGGTCCCAGAGGGTACTGCTCGGGAACAGCTGTTTTTCAAAAAACAAAAAACAAAAAACACCACCCCTTACATGTGGCATCCCTCAAGGTGCCATTCTGTCCCCAATGCTGTTTAATATCTATATGAAGCCGCTGGGTGAGATCAACTGGAGACATGGGGCTGGGTATTATCAGTACGCTGATGACACCCAGATCTATTTCTCCATGTCTTGATTGTCAGCCTCGACTCTCGATAGTGTCTCTCCTCTCAATGACTGTCTTAAGGCAGTATTGGGCTGGATGAGGCTGAATCCAGACAAAACAGAGGTGCTCACAAGTAGCAGCTCCAAAACCAGGAATTGTGTTGCAACCTCCAGTCCTGGATGGGGTCACACTCTCCATGAAGGACTGTGTTTGCAGTCTGGGGGTGCTCTTGGACTCATCACTCCTGATAACAAATGAGGTGAATGCAACGGTCAGGAGTGCCTGTTATCAGCTTCGCATGATACGCCACCTGCGCCCTTTCCTGGAAGTAAGGGACCTTGAGACTGTGGTGCACACGCTGGCAACCTCTCATCTGGATTACGCTCTACATGGGGCTACCCTCATGCTTGGTCTGGAAACTCCAGCTAGTACAAAACATGGCAGCTAGAGTAGTCTTGGGAACATCAAGGAGAGACCACATAACACCGATATTAAAGTCCCTTCACTGGCTGCCAATTAGTTTCCTGGCCCAATATAAGGTGCTGGTTATTACCTTTAAAGCCCTAAATGGCTTGGGTCCAATCTATCTTCGGGACCGCCTCCTCTCATACAATCCTCCCCGTGCACTCAGGTACTCTGGGAAGAATTTGCTGCAGCCAATGAAAACAAGGCTGTCTGCAACTTCCCAGAGGGCATTCTCGGTAATTGCCCCCAGACTATGGAACAGCCTGCCAGATGAGATCCATCAGATTACAAACTTAAGCAGCTTTAAAAAGGCTGTGAAGATGGATTTCTTTTGGCAGGCCTTTCCTGACTAGATTCCCAGCCTCAGGAGTTTGCCAGGCTCTACCTCTTCCATTTTCTGGCTCTCATCTCTGCTCCGCTTTGTTTATGGTTCTTGTACTTACCTTATTTTTATCTTGTGTTGTTTTAGGTTAATATCTTTAAGCAGATGTGTAGTTTAATACTTTTTTAGGGGTGGGTGGAGTGTTTACCCTGTATTTTTGTATGAAATTTTAATTGTTGTAAGCCGCCCCGATTGTTTGACAGAGTGGAGGGATATAAATAAAATTATTATTGTTGTTATTATTATTATTATTATTATTATTATTATTCTACAAAATAAGAGTGTCTGGGAGGTTGTGCTGCATTGCATGGAGGTCAGCTATTATTGTTCTGACCATTGAAGCCCAGTGTCTTGATGAGATTGTTCTTGCCAAGATGAATCAGGAAAATGTCAGGCTGCAGAGGTGATAAGCCAGTTCAATGATTTGAGAGAAGTACCCCCTCCATCTTTCCTTGGTGATCCCACCAATGCATAACCGCCACATGTGCTAGACTGAGCTCTTGTCCTCTGACAGGTAAACTGCATGTTGTTTTCCCCAGGCAACAAGGCTGAGTCCCAGTATCCATACTGTTTTGGGTGTGCCTGCTCAAAAAATAAAAACAATTAGACGGTGCAGGAGCCTGAAGGCTAAAGAAGCCTGAAGGTTCACCCCTAAAGTGCACCTCCAGGAGCCTACTTGCCTGAGTGCATACATACAAGGCTTGTGAATGACAACATCTCACCCTCCACATATCAGCCTGTGGCAAACCTTGACAAGCTGCTGCTGTAGCTGCTCCCATCCAGAATGAGTGAGAAGAAAATTGACCAGTGGGGAGACCAGTCTCAGCAGTGCCCCTCTGGAATATTCCCAAGATACACCCAGAGAGGCGATCCAGAAGGATAGCATAACCATGCAATAAAGACACAAAGGTGGTGTGATAGAGTGGGGAAAAGGGGAGCTGGGCTTTTCTCACTGACAGCTGTAATGTGCAGCCTGAGGCATGAATATCACTTATACTCTCCAGTCAAAAAAAATTACACATTATGTGACTAAGGTCACAGAAAAGCTTATAAATGAAAGCAGTGATGTTGTTGATAGTTGTTGATTTTCAGTTAAGTTGTCAGGTAGTCATTGTCAGATAGTTGTTGATTGTCAATTGAGTTGATCATATGGAGCATTTCTCTTTTTAATGTCCTTTTAATTGTTGCATTGTCTAATTAGATGTTTGTATTTCTTATGGACTTGTCTGTTTAATGAATCTGTGCATGTTTTAGGTGTTGAAATGTATTCTCTCCTCCATATGTTAATATGTTGGTCTTTTTACTTAGATATAAATAGAAGGCAGGCAGTTTGAATTGACACAGCAAAGGAAAAGAATTGTCTAATACAGTATGGTGAAACTTTTAGAGACCGAGTGCCCAAACTGCAACCCAAAACCCACTTATTTATTGCAAAGTGTCATGTCCCTCTGGCTTTCTAATAATGAACTCTGGTGAACTCTGTGCTGGAGTAATGGCACACGTGCCCACAGAGAGTGCTCTGAGTGCCATAGGTTCACCACCATTGGTTTAGTATCACTTTGAGATGAGAGTGGATCCCAGGATTGCTATCTGCCTTCACCAAATGACCTGGGATAAACAAGATAGCACCAGTAAGCTTCTGCAACATTTTAAGAGTCAGCACCAATCAGCTTTGCTCAGAACAGAGGCAGAAAATAATACTAACAGCCAAGCAAGCAGGCCAATCACACAGGGCACAGCTCTCACTTTCTTTCTGCCAAGAGGTTTTGGTAAAGGGAAGATAATATGGAGCCATGTTTTCAGTGCCAGCTCATATGATTATATGTCTTAGGAAGGAAGCAAGGGAAATCATTGGGATGATCTCATCAATAAAAGATCCTTTCATCAGTATTGTTGCTGTTTTTTTTTTTTGAAATTCACTAGTTTTTGCCTTTAAAAAAACAGCAGATTTGATAGGTATCTAGCACAAATCCTCTTGAAGTTACCTGTTTAAAACTGGGTTGGGCTAATATCCTTCTTGAGAGCCAGTGTGGTGTAGTGGTTTGAGTGCTGGACTAGGACACTGGGAGACAAATATTTGAATCCCTGCTCAGCCATGGAAACCCACTGGTGACCTTGGGCAAGTTCACACTCTCTCAGCCTTTCTCAGAAGAAGGCAATGGCAACCCCCCCCCCCCTGAACAAATTCTGGGAAGAAAACTCCATGATAGGGTTGCCATAAGTCAGAAATAACTTAAAGGCACATAGCAACAACAATGTCCCCTTTAAAGTCTAATGTTACCAATTTTTATGGAGGTCTTTGAAAAAAATAAAAACAATTACAGCCATTTATTTATTTAAGATATTTCAGTATCTCCTCCAAGATTAAAAGGACCTCAAAGGAATGAACAAACTTAAAGGATTTGGGGAAAAAAATCACTGAATCTTGAACATGTTCTCTTGTTCCTTGGGCACATGAGGATGATACATTCCACTCTCTGTGCTCCTGGCTTGCACTACAGACTTGATGAAATTTTTCCAAATTTTCCTGGTAGAGAGTGAAAATAACTATTTGGTAGGAGTGAATTTCATTTTCATCATGGATAGGCTGATTATATTAAAAATATGGTGGGTAGTCATGGTAACCAAGGTCATCCTCAATACTGCCAGCTAATTGACTGGCTACTCTATACGAAGGAGTGGCTATGTGGCCTGCTTCCCCAGTATTGATATGATGATATATCCCCTGTACTTTCCCGGGTACATCTGAGAAAATATCCTTAAACTTTTAAAAACACATTTCGTATCTCTGACTGTTGCTGGGGAGTAAGAGAAGTGTCAAGAGTAATCTCTTGTATCTTTTCCCCCCTGCATTCTCAGATTTCCACTGAGGAAGGACAATGCCTTCATTATCCATCTCTTTAACAGCATATAATGCCAACTTTTCCCGCCTAACATAGGGCTTCAGCATATTTACATGTACCAATTTACACCCTACATCATCTCCCAAATCCACTATATAGTTTACATCATTAATCTTCTTGGTGACTTGAACTGGACCCATCCACACATATTGAGGTTTATTTCCTCTCATTGGTTGAAGGACTAGCACCTCATATCCTGGAAGGAAAAGTCGAGTTCGGGCCTTTTTGTCATACCAAGTCTTTTGTTGACCTTGAGCTGTTTTTAAGTTTTCTCCAGCAATTTTCAAGACTTGCTTTAAGGATGTCATCAGGTTCTGGACATACGATACCACATCTTCCGGCTCTCTTTCATCTGGAGATTTCCATTCATGTCTAATGAGATCTAAAGGTCCTTTTACCTTGCGTCCAAACATTAACTCAAACGGACTGAATCCAAAGCTTTCTTTTGGCACCTCTTGATAGGCAAATAACAGGTGTTGCAACTTGCTGTCCCAATCATTCCGGTTCTCTGCAGTATAAGATTTTATCATGTTAATTAAAGTTATGTTAAAATTTTCTATACGTCTGTTGCTTTGGGGGTGATAAGGGGTTGTGGTTAAATATTTAACTCCACAGACCTCCCATAACTTTTGCATCACTATGGAGGTAAAATTACTTCCCAAATTTGATATCACCTCACTTGGAAATCCTAATCTACAAAAAATGTTTATCAGAGCATTAGCCACAGTCATTGTCTCTATATTCTGCAAAGCTACGGCTTCAGGATATCTTGCGGCATAGTCCATCAGAATAAGAATGTATCTATTTCCTCTTTGTGTTGCCTGTGGTAATGGCCCAATGACATCTATGCCTATTCTCTGGAATGATTGTGACAAAGCTTGACTCTGGTCTTATCTCATCTTTGCTTTTTGCTTTTAACTTGACTCATTTTCACTTGGCAAGAGTTAAATAGAGGAAGGCATTTTTCTTCAAACAGAATGATTGTTTAACATCTTCCATTACCATACTGCATGAGAAGAGTGGAATTAAATCCAAAGATTTTCTTCCATGGGTAAAAATAATATGAGAAAGGCTGAAGAAATTACCTAGCATACCACTTCTTATTGTTAATACTTGTGGAATAAAAGGAGTGCTTATTTTCCTTCTCAAACTAATGCAATATGGTTTTGTATTTTTGTAAGATTTTAAAGAGAACAAACAAAACCTTGAGTGCAATTCATGCATATTGTTTGTCTGTTTTTAATGTTGTAACCCACCCCGATTGTTGTGCAGAAGGGCGGGCTATAAATAATAATAATAATAATAATAATAATAATAATTATCTTGTGCCCACTTTTTGACAAATGTCACAAGATTTACAATCATTTTTTATATCTTGTCCCATCTTTGGCCAGTAAAAATTTAAAGAGACTCTTTGGGCAGTTTTCTTAATTTCCAAATGACCTCCAAATGAACTAGAATGGGTTATTTCCAGTATCTGGCTCGTGTATTTCTGAGGGACTACCAACTGTTTTTTAATTTCCTTCTGGGTATTATATTTACATTTGAGAACCTCTCTATATAAGCAGTCTTGAATGATTCTGAATCTGTGAGGGTGCTTCTCACTCAGTTCTACATTAACTTCCTCCTCAGCTAGAGTGAACAAAGGTTTTAAACTTTCATCTCTCTTTTGTTCTTGACCAAATTTGGCTTTGTTCCCAATTTTAATTTCCTCACAACTCTCCTCTTCTGTTATATCAGTTACACCACTCTCATCATTCATGACGACATCTTGTTCTGTTCTTTGTCCAGGTATTTGATCGACCTGTTTGGAATCTTTTTCCTTTTCTTGTTGTCTAGTGATCACTAAAGCGAATCTAAGATATCTAAGGGCCTTTACAGACTGCCAGAAATAGTGCAAATTGAGTCCACTTTAACCACCCTGACTCAGTGCTAGGGAATCATGGGAACTGTAGTTTATTGTGGCACCAGAGCTCTCTGACAGAGAAGGCTCAATGTCTCAGAAAAAAATACAATTCCTATGATTCCCTAGCACTGAGCCAAGGCAGTTAAAGTGGACTCAATTTGCAATATTTCTAGCAGTCTGCAAAGGCCCTAAGTGTGATTTAATTATACAAACTTCAGATCCAGAGTCACGGAAACCCCACAACCAGGTTCCATTTATTTGTATTAATTCTCTGTGTTCTTCAAAACTTAATCCCTCAGGCAAGGCAGTTACAAACAGTCATGGCCTTGGAGAAGGTTCCCTTCTAACGTCAGTTGCTTTACCAACTGTCGTTTCCATGGCAACTGCAGCCTCTGTGGTTCCTCTCTTGCAACATTCTTTCTCTGTATGACTAACTGATGTTACACAATATGCTGGCTTTATAGGTGACTTTAAATTCTTATGATAAATTTTTGGGCAGTTTAATCTCAAATGCCCTATTTGCCCACATTCATAGCAACTTCTCTGGCTTGGTTTTGACTGATTTTCTGATGATCATCTATCCCTCTTCTGGTCTTCAGTACCACACTTTCTCGACCGAAAACTTTTCCTCTCAGATTTCTGTGTTCTCTCTTGATACAAGGTTTATAATTTCCCCCCCTCATTCTTTCTTTCTTTTGGGGATTGCCAGTTTTGGGGGTCCTTTTTGTCTTTCCACTGAGACCCTTCTTTATTTCTTGTCATTCCCTGGTTATCTCCTCTAATTAATACTAGTTCATCAACCATTCTAGCAGCTTCTGCTACTTTTTTGGCCCTCTTCTCTTGAACTAGCCATTTATACTTTTGGGGAATTACATTACAGAATTTCTCCAAGCCTATTAACTTTGCAGTTCTTATTTGGAAGTTACTTTGTATCCATCTATCCAGCTCTTTAGATAATAATCTACTCTATACGCCAGTTGAGAGGAAGTTTCCTCTGGTCTTTCTTTATTTTATGAAACTAACTTCTGTGGTGTTCTGGAGTTAAACCAAATCTTTGTTTCACCATCTATTTGAATAACTCATAATTTTGAGCTTCATCTGCTCTCACCTCAGCATAGATTTCTGTTAGACCACCACAAATCTGAGATCTAATATAACTCATCCTTTCTTCTTCTTTTATTTTCAATTCTTCACAGGTTCTCTCAAAATTGGTGAAGAAGGAATCAAAATTGGTGAAGAAGGAAGGAATATTGTCCCCTTTATAATATTTGGGGAATCTCTTCATATCAATATGAGGTGCTCTATTTACCTCAGCCACCATCTGGGTTTGAGGAATTTCCTGATCTAGACTCCTCATACTAAGTTGGAAATCCATTTCAGCTTGTCTTATGCTCAGTCTTTCTATTTCAACTTGTTGTTCCTTTTCAATCTCTTTTTCTCTCAAAAGCCTCTCATATTCTTTTTCTTTCAAAAGCCTCTCATATTCTTTTTCTTTTATCCTGGCCATTTCTATTCTTTCTTTTATTTTCCAAATCTCTAAACTTTGTTGAGGTTCAGAAATGTCAGTTTCAAGACTAGCTACCATTTCTTCTCTAACTTCCTCTTCTTCCACCAATTCAGCCACTGCTGGGGCTTTAACTTTTTTTAGGAGGCATGTTAATAGTATTTCCCTACAATTACCAAAAACTTTTACCTCAGGAAATACCTCTAAAATGTCAGTGCCTCAACTGAATGTACAGACAACACTTGTATCTTGAAGTCAAAGTAGTGATTCTTTACTTTACCACTAACTTATACCTCAGGAATCATTAAGTGTGCTTTTACCCTTACCACTAGTCTCCCAGCAATACCTCAGCACATTTACCTCAGAGACTAGTCGATTTCTAGTGTTTGTGCTTCCTTATAGGATTGTAATTTCCCATTTCAAAACCAAACTTGGAGCCCTGGAGTAATTTCATTTCAGTTGGAGTGGGCTCAGAGAAATCCTGGAGGCTGTAGTAGGGAACCCTGGGGGGCTACACGTGGCCCACAAACTGCAAAGTTCCTACAAAACTAACCTAGCAGTAGCAACAACAGCAACAAGAAGATATACATGAAATACAGTCCTTTATTCACACCATCATACTTTGGTCATAGAAGGAGAAGAAAATAAAAAGAGGAGCATGCTATCAGAGAGTCTCCATGTGGCTCTTATCTGCAAAAAAGTAAAATCTGGCACACATTTCATCTTTTCATCCCCAGATTTCTCATGAGACAAGTTTCTGAGTGCTCCCAACCCTTCCCAGTGAGTGATAACTTTACTGCTCATTCTGAGTATTAGGGCCTTTACAGACTGCCAGAAATAATGCAGCTTGAGGCCAATTTAACTGCCCTGGCTCAGCACTAGGGAATCATAGGAATTGTATTTTTTTCTGGGACATTGAGCCTTCTCTGTCAGAGAGCTCTGGTGCCACAATAAACTACAGTTCCCATGATTCCTTAGCATTGACCCAGGACAGTTAAAGTGGCTTGAAGCTGCACTATTTCTGGCAGTCTGTAAAGGCCCTCAATCTTCTCAGGAATGTATTATTCAAGGCAGTCACCATGGCTTTCCAACATTTCTCATTCCAAAGGATATGTTGCACAAATAAAGAGCCATGAAATCAAAGGGGACAGAAAGTGTTACTCTCAGAAAGCATGACTCTGGCAATTTTTCTGCACATATAATATTATTGATATGCTCACAATTTAGGCCTTTGGGTAAAATAGGAAGTGCCTAATTACATTTTGATGGAAGCTTGGGCTGGCAGAGTGGAGTGAAGAATCATCAGCAGCTTCTTTTTCTTGTGTGAAGATAAATTTTCAAGGAAACTTAAGCTGCAGTTGAGCATGTAAAGGCGATATATACTGTCGGAGAGCTGGTATATCTAGCTCAGTATTATCTTGCGCTTGGGGCAGGGGTAGGCAACCTAAGGCCCGGGGGCTGGATGCGGCCCCCCGAGGCCTTTGGACCAGCCCCAGACTGGTCCTGCCGCTGCCGCCGCCGCCACTCCCTGCCGCCCGTCATGATGATATTGATTATGGTTGTTATTACTTGTTCTTGGGGTTTTCTTGGCAAAATCTCCACAGGGGTTTTGCCATGGCTTTTCTGGGGCTGAGAGAGTGTGCATGCATATTTTTTAAAATGTTTTTTTTAATTTTAATTAATTAATTTATTTACTTATTTTTGGTGCGTCAGCCCCCCAATTGTCTGAGGGACAGCAACCCGGCCCCTGGCTCAAAAAGGTTGCCTATCCCTGGCTTGAGGGGTCAGCAACTTGTGGCCCTCCAGAAGGTTCTGGACTGCATTTTCCATGATCTCTCACCATTGACTATGCTGGACTGGGGTGATGGGAGTTACAATCCAGGAATGCTGGGAAAGCTACATGCTGCCCATCCTGTCCTACTCAGACAGGAAGCAATGGTCTGTCTGTCCATCCTTTCTTCCCTCTGAAGGAAGACTTTAGGGCAGGGGTCGGCAATCTTTTTTGCCAGCGGGCCAGGGGGGGAAACGGTGCTGGGGGCTGGCGTGCGTCTGCAGGGGTCCCTCAGGAGGGCTCCCTCGACTGTGCCGGGCCTCAGAGAGGCCCAGCGTGGCTGCAGGGGTCCTCCGGGGTGCCATTTTGTGTTCCAAAATGGCACCCAGAGTCTTGTGTGACCTTTCCCATTACAGGGCAGGATAGGAAAGGTCGTGTGAGACTCCAGGCACCATTTTGGAACACAAAATGGTGCCCTGGAGGACCCCCGCGGCCGTGAAAGGCGGTGGCGGCAACGGCAGCAGTGGTGGCAGCAGGACCGGGCAGGGGCCAGTCGGCAGGCCTTGGCGGGCTGAGTGTGGCCCGTGGGCCATAGGTTGCTGACCCCTGCTTTAGGGATTGCACATCTAAAGTGTGTATTTTGTCACTGTGCTATGTCCCACCGAGATGTACTTACTCCCCAAACTCTTTTTAAGTCAGCTTTTGGGAAGCAGAACTACTTTTCTACCACATCTGAATGTTTTGTAAGTTCCGTTTACTTTTGACCATGATTATCAGAAGCTCCAGAAAATGTATGCTTCTTTGTAGGGGGTATCAATAAGCTTAATGATCAACTTTAGTTAGGCAAGTATAATAATATTTTGAAGAGTAAAATGAATAGCCTTTCTGCAGCTGTGAAATCCAAATTCAAAGATTTATCAGCTGCAGGAGGTTAGGAATAGGCAGCTGCAACTAAATTGTCCCTTTGCTGCCTGGTCTTACCACGGAATTAGACCAGGGCTAAGTTTGTTGTTGTACTTCCACATCAACTCTGACATATGGCTTATTATGCTACCAATTTCTTGGTAAAAGATCCCTCTGCATTATGGCAACCCTACTATAGGATTTTCTTGGCAAGATCTATTCAGGGGAGGTTTGCCATTGCTTTCTTCTAAGTCTGAGTGTGTGTGATTTACCAAAGGATACTTTTTGGATTTCCACAACTAGTCTCCTAGTGTCAGAGGCTGCTTCCACACTGCAGAATAATTGTAGTTTGACACTAATTTAATTGTCACAGCCTCATCGTATGGAATCCTGGGATTTGTAGTTTGTTGTGGCACCAGAGTTCTCTGATAGTGAAAGTTAAATATCTTACAAAATTACAAATCCCATAATTCCACAGCATTGAGCCATGTCAGTTAAAGTGGAGTCAAACTGCATTAATTCTGCAACGTAGATGCAGCCTAAGGACCTTATCACACGCTGACCACGAAGCGAAAAGTAACCAAAATAAGAATAAATTCAGTTCTATACCGAAATGAACTGAAAGAGCTCCCGCAATATGCAAATGCCTACCACACGCAATTACCGCCATAGCGCATTTATTGCGCTTCCCGGGACACGCATCCTGGAAACGTATTCTCCGTGCACACACAAGTTAGAAAATCCCATAAATTACAAAGAGAGGACCATGTTTACCCGTCCCATTTGTTGCCCAATCCAAACAGGAAGGACACATCATAAGATGCTTCCTCACAGATCCATGGGAAGTAGCACGGGGAACCATGGGTCAGGGCGGGGAAATGCTTCACAATATGTATTGCGCGATCATATGTATTTCGCCTGCGCGGCCATTGCGCAATGATTCCGAAAGCTCGGTTGTACTGCCCCAAAAAACCGAACGTCAAAAGATCTCAATTCGTTACGGATTAGCTCCGGGTTCTGCCGAGTTTCGGCGCAACGTCGTGTGTAAACACGGGGAAATAATATGTATTAGCTATGGATACCCTTTGGATTAGGTCTGCTTTAGACCCCGTGTGATAAGGTCCTAAGATTAGACTCAGACTACACTCCATTATCTCTAACAGGGGCAGAGAAGTCCTCAGTAATTTTTAACCTCTCTGGGCTACATCAGGTTCTAATTCAACACAGTTTCAGCTGGCCTAGTGTGAGCTCAGTTGGCCCTCTGCCATGGATTGCTCTGATTCAGTTAATTACATCATTGGATTACAAGAGTCCACACAACAATTAAGACAGTAAGTTTCCTCTTCTAATGTTTCAGTGCCTATATAAAATTGTGCAGCTTGATCCTCAATGTGTTGACTTAAAAGCAAGTTTCATGAAATTTAATGGGACTTACACCCATGCAAATACAAATATAGAGGCATTTTGCTATTTATTTTAAATGCAATATAAGACCAGAAAACCATACCTTGGTAAGCACCCTCCAGAAAATTCAAAGCCCTACATTCAATGATGAGTGAAAAACACACATTTCTGGTACTAGAAAGCATATCTGTTGCTGTTTTAGTATGGGCATGGTGACTGCATGTGTCCTAGGAATGTATTGTTTAGTGCCCATTACCACCAGAAGTGTGGCATCATCACCACCAGAAGCAATCACATGGGTCTTTCTACATTTCACTTAGGGGCTAAGCAGACGGTGCAAAGCACCGTCTTCAGAGCAAGGGAGGGGAGGGGCAGCCACACGCTGGGCTCCCCAACCCCTTCCCCAAAACGTCCTCAGAGCAGCCGGCCCTCTGCACGGCCGGCGCTCCGAGGATGACCTCCTGCTGCAGCGTCCGTACACGTTGCAGTGGAAGAGTCGCCGAAGGTGCGCCGGCAGCCTTTTGCGGTGCACTTTCAGCGATTTGTGGAAGGAGCGGCGAAGCTGCACCGCGGGGCCGAGGTGTGCAGATACCTCGGCCCCACGGTGCAGCTTCCTGGGGCGGCCCAATGCTGCCTGTCTGCTTCCCCCTTTAGTTTTCTGATCTGGAGAGGTGTGTGTGTGAATATAGAGCAAAAATGGAAAATGTTTGGTCTCCTTGATGTTTTTGACTTTAGGTCCCAGAAATCAGCATGGCCATGGTAAAGGATTAGGGTTGTTGTAAAAAACATCAGGAGGAGGATCAAAGATTCTCCTGGCTAATTCCTCTGAGAATAAGACTGATAGCTCTAGATATTACTGTGAGGAAGACAATAAGAGAACTAGCCATGTTGGTATAGAGGACTAGATCTTTATGTGGAGGAGCTCCCCATATGAACCAGTTACCATAGTTGCAACCCTTCAAGTGTGGTTGATGCACCCTCCCCAAGCTCAGTGAGTGAGGAGCTGCATGATAACCTCTTCATTGAAGACAATATATTTGGGTCAGCTTAGTAGGGCATTTTGAGCCAAATGCTTCTTTGTTTAATATGCCTCTGTTATATAAGCAGAAGAATACATTGTGATTTCCTTTCAGTTCTCTGTATATCATTAAAAATTATTGGACTATTATTTTTCTCCCAAATTAATCAAAATAATTAAGTCCCAGGCTGAGACCTCAGTTGCCACATTACTGCCTGAAGCTAATTTGTATTGCTGAGTTATAAACCTCTGGAACAAAATGGAGTTATATGGGACACATGTTAATTTATATCCCTGGTTCTTGCAGAATGAATGATGTCATTTTAATTTAGAAATAACTACACAATGTTATTATGCAATATGCTGGCCGTTTTTTTTTTTTTTTTTAAATTCTACTGTCAGCTTACAACATAATTAAACAACTAACCATTTCAGGAGCTTAAACTTCCCCTAACAATTCTGAGATCGAACAAAGACCATTTTGTGTGTGTAAATTGCTATCCATTCCTCTCTAATGCTGAAAGCAACAAGTATCTGAAGATCATGTAAAAAGCAACATTAGTATAACCTAAGTCTATATGACACTGCAGAGATCATGCAGTTTTACACCACTTTAACAGCCATTCCTCAGTGCTATGGAATCCTGGGATAAGGCTGAATATCTCACAAAACTACAGATCCCAGCACTCCAGAACATTGCACTATGGCCTTTAAAGTTGTGCCAAGCTGCATTATTTATGCAGTGTGGATTAGACCCTGATCTCATAGCACAGAGGATGAAGGTGCATTATTTCTTGGGCATTATTTCTTTCTTGCAAATGTGTGCAGAACTAGGAAATGTACGGCCAGCTAAGTTCAGTTACTGAAGAAGATATTTTTGCAACTGGACCAGAAGGCATAATACAGATCCAATGAGGCTCCTTGTAACTTTTAAAAGCAGTAATTTATTAGATCAACACAATGCTAAAATAGTCATATAAACAATACAATGAAAGAAAGGCAAATTTCCCCATCCCAGGGACACTGTCACACTACACAGTTATAGCACTATGATTCCACTTTAACTTCCATGCTTAAATGATCCCACCTAAGAATCCCACCACTTGCGCCCCAACTATTTACTGAACTGTTCTTTGAAGGTCTTTAAACAGAGGCTGGATGGCCATCTGTCAGGGATGCTTTGATTTTGAGTTCCTGCATGTCAAGGGGGTTGGACTGGATGGCCCTTGTGGTCTCTTCCAACTCTATGATTCTATGACTCATTCTTAAGTATGTGGAGAAGGCAGCCCAGGCTGGCACCTCTGATCACATCATGACCCATCTGTCCCAGGCTCCATTAACATTTACTCATAAGACCTGGAGTTCTTTGAAGTAATAATACAGGCTCATTAGATGTTTCAAGGGTATAGGCTTTATTGTTCTGTGGTTTCTTCTCTGTCTTGGAGGGAGGATGTTTTACGTGGCCTGTGCAGACAACCCTATGGCATAAGAATCTCCGATTCTTAATGTTATCAAAAGATGCTAAACTCTGGAAATGTGGCCAAGCACATATAAGGAAGATAGTGACACATCTGTTTTGAGAAACTCCCTCCCTATACAGGTTTGCCTAGATAAGCACTGAGGAAGTTAGGGAAGCCTTCTATCTTAGATGTGACTTTGAGGATTTGCCTGGATCTCTAATACGTTTTCATTAGGTTAATTGCTACTTTCTATTGGGTTTAACAGTAATTATTTAGTTGTTGTTTTTAGATCTTGTGTGGTTCACATGTTAGTACTGGTATCAGTCACTCTGTCAACCCCCTGGTCATCAGGCATGGTGTAAATTCAGTAAATAAGAAGTAACTGTTGACAAATAAGATTGTGTGTGTGTGTGTGTGTGTGTGTGTGTGTGTGTGTTCGCACACATGCATTCTTCTTGGGCTGGGGCAGAGATGGGCCTTACAAGATGCACAGCTTCCAACTTGCACCTTCTGCACATCACATTTTTAAAAGTTCTGTATTACAGTAGTTTTGGGAAGATAGAGACTGTATAAATGTAATAAGTGAATGTATGCATGGGTGAATAACAATTGGAAAAGTGCATACCACTCTAAGCCTCCTCTTCAAGCACAGGCAATAAAGAAAAGAATGAAGGAAACTTTGAGCTGCATTCACCATATATATATATATATATATATATATGTGTGTGTGTGTGTGTGTATGAATCATCAGCTTTTACGAGATGTTGCCAGAGAAACACAGGTTGGAGATGGAGAGATTAAACAGTCCATCTCTTTCCTTCTGTACTGGCATATTTTTGATCCCCTTTATGCCTATTTCATTGAACTGCTCATGTTCCAATGGCTGATTTATGCCTGGAAGTTGGCTGTGTATTTTCTCCAAGCAGTCTTCTGTGTAAGGGACCACATGGAGAAATCCGACTTCTACACAGATACAGCCTCAACCTGTTAGTTGTCAATATCCATTTCTAGGAGTGCCACCTCAATAAAGGGTGCATCTGTGTACAGTTTACTCTCTCTCTTTCTAAATTAGAAGAGAGATCAAAGGCAGATCTAACCCAAGACCTCTTGCTACATGACTGAAGGACAAGATGCTGGAGATTATCACATGCCTCTTTTTGCCCAATCCAGGCATGGGCCGGGCACAGGCTTAAACTGGTGAAAACGGATCTTATGACACACTTCCATGCCCAACTTGGACACATTGCGTACCTGATCCGGACTCCTGGCATACCTTTAGAAGAACAATGCTTTCCCGTTCTTTGAAAAGTACGCCAGGAGTCCGGATTGGGTATGTGATGCATCTGAGTTGGGCATGGAGATCCATTTTCACTAGTTTAAGCCTGTGTCCAGCCCATGCCTGGATCAGGCAAAAAGAGGTGTGCGATAATCTACTACTACTCTCCCAATTTGACCTACAGAAGGTTGACCACACTGGTCTTTACTTTAACAGTAGTGAAGGGACTGTATCCTTCAGCCTTCCCAGCTCATTGGCCTCCCAAAGGGACCATTCCATCTATTCTCTGATGACCGTCTATTTCCTACCAAGAAGCATCCCCAATGAGCAAATGTTGCTTGGAAGGCCATCTGGGAACATTTGAAGAGATGGTTCAGGTGATTCATGTTTGGGGGATAAACATAAATGCTATGTACTGATTGTATTTAAAGTCATGAGGCCTTTTACACAATTTGCTCTACTGTTGAAATAGCCCTGGAACATAGGCCAGTTATGAACCCCGTAGTAGATAGAAAGATTGAGTCTGCTGCCATGCTGCAGAAACAAAACAGTTCGACACCACTTTAATTGCCATGTGTGAAGAGCCCCTCCTTCACCTATGGGTATTGTGATCCTACCGCTGCCCCAATATGATGTATATCTATGGGTTTACTCCCCAATCTTGGTTTTTTTATTACTTAATAGCATGGATAATAATTCCAGGTTCTTACAAGCTTTAAGTGAACAACAATAAAACTCTATTTGAAGAATGGTTAACAATGGGGGGATGCAGATGAACAGCCGTGGGCCACCCTGGGAAGCGGAGGATTGGGGCCGAGGCTGCCCCACACCTTGGCCCCAATCCTCCCTTCTGCCAGCCCTGAAAGGAGCACTAAAATGCTGGTCCTTCCAGAGCTGGCAGAAGGGACGCATCAAGAGCCACCGTGTGGCTCTTCTGCTCTTCTTCAGGTGCAGTGCATGAAGACGCTGTGCTGGGAGGACGTATTGAGGGTGCAAGCCCTGCCTAACAGCACACGCCCTGATGACGTCCTCGGGGAGGGGTTGAGGCGGCCGCTGTGCAGCTGCCCCTCCCCTTCCATGCCTCCAAGACGGCGCTTTGCGCCGTCTGCAGAGGCCCAATGTTTCATTTGTTATGATGTTGTATTCCCTTTTTCTTGTTATACTTTGTTACATACTGTTTAACTCTAAAGAACAACAGATAGTAGCCTTTAGGACTCTCACAGCATCCTTATTTTCTGTGGTCTTTCCAACTTTATTTCCACATTAGCCCTCAGGCTAACTAAGGACCAATGCAGACCGGCCAAAAGGGCCGGCCTGAGGGTGGAGTTGGGATGGGGCAACCACATGCCGGCTGCCCTGACTCTGCCCAAACTCCGCACGCCCGTCCACACGGCGCATGGCGTCAGGGTGCTCTCTTGGCACAGCGTGCGCACACGCTGCACCAAACGCGTGCAAAAGAGCCGGGGCGGTGGCTCAAAGGGTGGCCTTTTGCCTCCCCCAAGAGGAGCGGCATTTTGCCACTCTTTTGGGGGTGGCAAAAAGAAGGATTGGGGCCATGGTGTGTGGTTGCTGTGGCCCTGATCCGCCGCTCCCAGGGGTGACTCTGTGCCCCCTTTAGGCTGGTGTGCATCAGCCCTAAATCCCAGAAACTCCCTCACTTGGAGTTCTGTCCTAGAGCTAAGCCCCCCCTTCTGAACTTTAGCCCTCAAGTCTCTTGCTTCTAGACTGTTACACTTCCAAATCCAGTCTGACTTCAGCTGTCAGCAACAGTCTTATTTAACACCTCAAGCCTACCATTTGATTGGCTGCCGCCAGCTCACATTCTATTGGCTGTTGCTAAGGCATGTTCTATTCTGCCTTCTCTCCACACCATGGCCCAATGATATGGAATTCTGGGATCTGTAGTTAGTTGTGACACCACAGCTCTCTGACAGGAAAGACTAAATATCCCACTAAAATACAAATCCCAGAAGACCATAGCACTGAGTCGTGGCAGTTAAAAGTGGTGTCAGACTGCTTTATTTCTGCAGTGTGGATGCACCTTGTGTTTGGTAGACTAGTGGCTTGCCTAAGGTCATCTTCTTAGGGTGACAGTTCACTTGGGAGATTTTCCAGGGGTACACAATTTTCCCTTCCCATCAGCCTGCATAGATCCCCAGGCTTCACCCTTGTTATTCCTTGTAGAACCCTTCACAGTTTTCTCCCTTCAGTTCATTGATCAGCTGGACCAGAGGGGAAAAACTTATCTTCTGGCACTACCTTGGGTGAAGATGCAGGGGGAGACAAATGAGGGAATAGCCCTCCAATAAGAATTCTGCCTGCCCCAATGAAATTTGCCTTTCATTCCCAAATTTTTAGTGTTGCAATGAATGAGACACCAAAAATTGTTCACACCTAGAACTCTTCTATCTGCTGTGTTTCCATTACCTTCGTCGCATTGTCTGCCCCTTTTCTTTGGCTGTCTAAACTGTATTTTTAAAGGCTCAACAAAAGTTTTTTAGGTTACTCCAGTGCTAGTAAATTTGAGAGGTTTAAAAAAAGAGATTTCACTGGGGTGGGGGGGAGACAATTCTTAAGCCCCCCCCCCGATGCCCTCATTTTGCCATCCCCATAGTTCCACCCTGGACACTGCTATTAGTTGGACTGGGTCAGTGCCCTTGTCAGGATTGTTGGGAGTAAAGCAAAGAAAGAACCTCTCCTTACCTTCAACAGTCCTGCTATTGAGACTTTCTTTCTCAATTGATAGTCATGCAGGATAAACAGCAATCTCAGTGGAGAGGGCTAGTGTGCATACATGTGTACATGTATCTCTGTGTGCTGAAATGTTTGTGCGGCAGAGGAAAGTAGATGTGTATGTTGGTGCAACATGAAGGCAGCCCTGAAAACATTGTATATGCTCTACTATATAGGAGCATAGGAAGCACCTTCTATCAGTTTGTCCTATTGCTCCATGCAACCCAGTGGCCAAGTTGGCTGGGGAATTCTAGGAGTTGTAGTCCTAAAAGTAATCTTGAAGATGCTGGGAGCTGAACCTGTTTATATCAAATATGCGCTATGTGAGTGAGCTACTGGTTCACCCTTCCTAAATCAGCCAGTCTGTAATAATAACATATGTGTACTGGGTGACCTTGGGGCAAGTCACATTCTCTCAGCTTCAGAGGAAGACAAAGGCAAATTCCCTCTGAACAAATCTGGCCAAGAAAACCACATGATAGGTTTGCCTTAGCTACACCAAAGATGGAAACGACTTGAAGGTACACAACAATAAAAATAGCAACAAACCAGACACGTACCCTCCAGCTGTCCCAATTTGGAAGAAACAGTCCCAGTCAATCTCTCTCTCATTCTAGTCTTTAGCTGATTTTAAAATGCCCCAATTTCTCTCTCCTCTTCTCCCTTTCTCCTCAGCATGCTTCAATTGCTACATACTTCAAGTGCAAAGTGCAAAAGCAGTTTCCACTTAACAGGGGCAGAATCTTACCCTTCCCTGTAGACTTGGGCAAATCAAACTGAGACAGCCTCTCCTAGCCTTTGTGTTCTTCCTGGTTAATCATATTTGCCATCTTGACCACACTCTAATGTTGCTTGACAACATGTGTCTTGGATTTCACTGTGAAACGTAGGAGAGTATTGTAGACATCTGTGCCTGTAAGGTACATAGCTTAAAGGGGTTTCATTGCACATTAGCCTGTTTCCCCAGGACCCCAAATTCTGCTCTACAGTCTTTCATTTCTCCTGCAATGCTTCCAAGATTCTTCCTACCTGCTTTTTACTGAGCAGAACAGGTCCAGCAGTGAGCACCTATCCTATCCAATTAACTCAGCATCACCCCACATTGATTTGAATTCTCCTGTATAGCAATGCAATGGGTTGTTGCTGGGATCCCACTAACACTGAGATGTTTCCTTCCTTCCACCAGCTATTAAAGATGCTGGGGAGCAGACTGGTCATCCACTTGGGTGTAAACAACTGTGTCTGGACTACCTCCAGTGTTGGAAACATTACACCTTCACACTTCTTCTATCCTATACCTGTTCATTCTGGAAGCCATGGTAGAACCATGGTAGCCATGGTAGGTTTATAGCCTAATACAATGGTTCCCAAACTGTCGTCCTCCAGATGTTTTGAACTTCAACTCCCAGAATTTCTGTCTGCTAGCCAAGCTGGCTAGAGCTTCTGGAAGCTGAAGTCTAAAACACGTGGAGGACCAAAGTTTGGGAATGGCACAGCAAGTACTTTGCCTGCAGAGGGCCTCCTGGTTCATCCCTGGAATTTTCATGATGGGCTGGGAAAGGGAAGGGGAAGTCTGGAGTCTATGAGGACAACACTGTGCCAAATCAAGCCCTGGTCTAATCTGGTACCAGGCAGCTGCCTTTGTTGAGAACAGGCCATGTTGTTCACTCCAGATGGGTGAGCGTGGAGGATGGCAGTGATGTGGTTAATGGCTGAAGGCAATAGCTGGCTTTGTGGTGGGGTGCTCAGGCAGGCTATGCGTCCTCCTTCACTGACAACAGCATGCAGACAGAGCAGGGGAGTGGGGCTGCACTGTGGTACCCAGAGACACACAGAGAAAGGGCAGCTTGCTGCCTGCTGCAGTCCTCAGTGCGGTTAATCACGCGTTCCCCTTTCGCTGCTGATTTGCAAGAGCAGATTAATCAGAGAGCGCGGCTTGATGAAATTTTGCTGTTATTGTGCCCATTTTTAGAAACATCTTTTATTATCTTCATTATTCATTTACAGGGGACCGGCATCAATTATGCAAATGAGTTCACAGACTTTGCAGATTACTTCATTTGCCGCTATTGTTTGTGGAAATTTAATTATTAAATATTATTAAGCTTGCGTTTTCTTCAATTTTCCGAGGCTTAGTTTCATTTGATTTTTCCTCCAGCTGCTCTCGTTTCCTTTCAGTGCCAAAACAGCTCCTCATCAAAGCAGCCCTGGCATGTGAAGACCAAATAAAATCTCCTCAATTTAATAATTTTGATGTTAGTCCCTTGTTCTCAGCTGCTTGCTCAAAGCAATGCAGAGAGAAAACGCAGAGCACATTCAATTTAATGAGCAGAAATTGAATTCAAGTTTGTTCAGAATTGACTTCAATTAGGCAGAGTCTTAATGATAAATTAATCTCTTTTCTTTAGTCCCAGGAATTTGTTTTTCAAAGTAGGGAAATTGAACTACATTGAAAGACCAAATAAAGAATACCAATTTTAACTAGATTATGGAACCGATAGCAAAATTTAATTCTTTATAGTAACGTTCTTGGACAAATAGCATTCACTTGGTGGCATGTATTATAATTTATATTCATTGTTACCACTCACACTTTCATGGCATGGATAAAATGGCAGTTGAATTAAATATGGGCTTGTAATAGACTTCAGAGTTTTAATCTTTATTAAGAAACTCTAATTGAATGCATAATTAGCTTTTCAGGGTTTAGGAAACTAGGTTTAATTTCTATGTGGGCTGAAAACATAGATCAAGACTCTATTTAAATAGTTTTTAATATGTGGGGGTTATTGTTGAAGAGAAAATTGCAGGATGAGATAGGCTTGCTTAGAATGCAGACCTTTTCTGTACAACGGAAATACAGAAAACCACATGGAAGGTTTCTCAGCATAAATCAGTTCTCTGGATGGCATCTTTCCCTGAA
Source organism: Phrynosoma blainvillii (assembly GCA_026167975.1). Classification (NCBI taxonomy): domain Eukaryota; kingdom Metazoa; phylum Chordata; class Lepidosauria; order Squamata; family Phrynosomatidae; genus Phrynosoma; species Phrynosoma blainvillii. Next base: position 197,405,299 of record JANUYF010000004.1, read on the forward strand.
GTTGCTATTCCTCTGCAAAAGCAGTGCTTGAGGCCCATACTGGTTGCAGTCACACTAGAAGAGAGCCTGGCAAATAACTTTAAAGGAGTAGGAAAGTAATGATCTGCTGAGAGCCTCCATAACTGAGCAGTGGTAGGATGATGCATTGGAATCATGCCTTGTGCTACCACTGCCCAGTTATGGAGGGGTTCACAATGACATCATATTCTTTCTTCCTAACAATACTAGAATTTTCTTTAGTGCTGCTGAAGCATGACTCTTAACTGGAACTGGGCTGAAAACAGAGGTTACACACAATGCTTAATGCAATACTGGAGTTTATCACACAGGGGAAATCCCATGCGAAAACAGGGCTTTAAATTGGAAAAAACCGCAAAAGCGGTTAGATTTTCAGACGACGTCGCTGTTAAAATGGAGTTAAAATGAGGTTAACCTGAATGGAAATTCGTCAAAAACTGCTTCTTTTTACTTTCACAGTTTTTGACGAGTTTCCATTTGGGTTAACCTCATTTTAACTCCATTTTAACAGCGATGTCGTCTGAAAATCTAACCGCTTTTGCGTTTTTGTTTCCAATTTCAAACCTCGTTTCCACACGGGATTTCCCCTGTGTGATAAACTCCACTGTTGTATCTGTACACAATGCAAACATTTAATGCTCTGCAGCCAGTGTGGCAAAATGGTTTGAGTGTTGGACTGCGATTCTGGAGACCAGGCTTCAAATCCCTGCTCTGCCTTGAAACCCACTGCATGACCTTGAGCAAGTCACACTCACACAGCCTCAGGAGAAGGAAATAGTAAACTCCATCTGAACAAATCTTGCCAAGAAAACCCCATGATAGGTTCACCTGAGGGTTGCCATAAGTCCGAAATGACCTGAAGGCATGCAGCAGCAACAACAAATTCCACTCCAGAAATATGGGCAGTGGCAAAGTCTGTGAAACTTTTTCTTGCACTATCTATGGCTCTGTCCGACCCTCAAAATAAAGATTTTTTTTAAAAAAATGGAAGATAGCATGCATGTGTGTTGATCAATGGGGCTGATCCAAGACATTTTGCTGCCTGACACAAAGCAAAATATGGTGTTCCCCATTCAACATATAGATGCAGATTGGATTACCAGATGACTCTTACTTCAACACTGGCAATTGGATCATATCGTGTATTATATCTGAGGATAGCAGGTTAGATTTGGAGGTCAGGACATGCCATTTATCATCCCACAGAAGTAATGGCTGGATATGTGTAGACTGGATAGATGAGATTCTGCTTTCCTCTTGTCACCTGCTGCCCAATATAGTTCCCTCACTCTGCCTAATGGTTGGGCTGGCCCTGAAAGAGGGTTTGTCTTGTCATTTTGAAACATGTTGGATGCCAGTGTGCTCTACAATCTGGATAATCCACTTCTCTGTTTTTTTCCATAGAATCATAGAATTGGAAGAAGATCAAGGGTCATCAGATCCAACCTTCTGCCAGTGCAGTAATTCATGTGCTAAAGATTCCCCAGGAGGTAGGCATTCAACCTGTGTTTAAAAACCTCCAATAAAGGAGATTTCACCTAGTTTTGAGTGTTCCACTGTTCCATCTTACTGTCAGAAAGAACCTCTTTTGATTACTATTGCAGTTGATGCCATTTAACAAGGCACTTTTGAGACACAGAACACTTGGCACTTTGTGGCAACTGAAACTTTATAGATGTGCTTCCAACACCATGGCAGTGCTATGGGAACAAAGAGAAACACAAACCATTTCTAAGAAACAAGAGGGAGAGATCATGAATTATCATTACAGTGGAAACCACTGCCATTTTCTCATCCTCCTAGTCAAATGTTCCACGATTGTTGCCATCTAGTGATCAAAAGCCAATTTGTAGTGGTTTGAGTGTTGGACTAGGACCATGGAAAACCACTGGGTGACCTTGGGTGAGTCATACTTTCTCAGCCTAAGATGAAGACAAAGGCAAACGTCCTCTGAATAAAGCTTGCCAAGAAAACCCTGTGATAAGCTCACTTTAGGGTAGCCATTGGAAATGACTTGAAGGCAAATGACAACAAAGTGATCAAAAGAGTGCTGCAACTACAGGACCATTGCATTTTTACCATGCAAGCAAAGTAATGCTTAAAATTCTGCAGCAAAGACTCTTACCATATAGGGAGCAAGAAATTCCAGTGGTGCAAGCTGGGTTCAGGAAAGGAAGAGGAACTAGGGACCACATTGCAAACATAAAATGCATAATGGAGGCACTAGGGAATTCCAGAAGAAAATCAGCACGTGCTTCATAGACTACAGCAAAGCCTTTAACTGCATAAATCATGAAAAACTATGGAGCAATCTTAAAGAAATAGGTGTACCATTACATTTGATTGCCCTGATGCATAATCTATACTCAGGACAGGAGGCTACTATCAGAACAGAACATGGAGAAACAGAATAGTCCCCAATCAGAAAGGGTGGTCACACAAAGTTGTATTCTATCACCTTATCTATTCAGTTTGTATGCAAAAAATATACACAGAACAGGTTTAGACATGGAAGAAGCAGGAGTGAAGATCAGAGGAAGGGACATAAACAATCTAAGATATGCAGACAATACCATTCTACTAGCAGAAAATATTAAAGACTTGAAACAATAATTTAAAGAAAGTCAGCAGGAAAGTGCTAAGGCAGGCTTGCTATTGAATGTTAACAATACAGAAAATAATGACCACAGAGGATTTGATCTAGAAAATCAGGAAATTAGAATAGTTAAGGATTTCCCTACCTTGGCTCAAACTTTGATCAGAATGGGGATTGTAGTCAAGAAATCAGAAGAAGACTAGGAATGGGAAGGGCAGCAATGAACGAGCTAGACAAGATACTGAGATGTAAAGATATAAAACTGAATACCAGTGTTAGGATTGTCAAAGCCACCGTTACTTCCCATCACATGTATGAATGTGAGAGCTGGACAGTGGAGAAAATGGATAGAAAGAAAATCAATTCATTTGAGATGTGGTACTGGAGAAGAGTGTTAAGGATACCATGGATGGACAAAAAGATAAACAAATGGGTTTTAGAACATATCAAGCCTGAACTGTCCTTGGGGGCCAAGATGAGGCTGTCCTACTTCGGACATATTATGAAAAGGCAGAATTCACTAGAAAAGACAATAATGTTAGGAAAGTTGGAGGGCAGTAGAAAGAGATATATACCACAGACTAGATGGATAGACTCAATCAAGGAAAACATGGCCTTAAGGACCTGAGCAGAGCGGTTGAGGACAGAGGGATTTGCAGGTTTCATATTCATAGGTTTGCTATGAGTCGAAATCGACTTGAAGGCAGCTAACAATAACAAAGTGACCAAAAGACAGATTAGTTTCATTAGCCAAGTGTGACCCAGTATTCTTCCAAACTTGAAGGATTCTGCCCTGCCTAAGAGAAACACCACAGAGTGTAAATATAGAGCAAAATAAAATGCAGTAGTTAATTGGTACATCTAATGTGTAGTCTGCGTATATTAAACTGACAGTGAGGATAAGCTGGGAGAAGCAATAAGCTTCACAGTGTGTAAGGAGAAGTACAACTGTTTATTGGAAAGAAAATGGCTACCTATGGAATACTGAAGAATTTTGATACAAATCAGGAAGACAGAGGCTTGCCCACTATTTCATTGCTAATGATGCTGAGGATGATCACAAGGAGCATGGAACTATTTGAGAAGCACAAACACATGGCTTTAATTAGAAGTCTGATAGTACCCAAGAAGCTCAGTGGCCAAATTTTAGAGAATGGCTTGCAGTTGTCCTGAGTCACCATTGCCCAATGGCAGTAGAGATTGTGTAATGCACTCTGCATAGAGTTGTCTTTGGAAGGTGTTTGGAAACTCAAGGTTCCAGATGCTGCAGGCAGACCTATGATTGGAGCTGAACAGGTACTCCTTCTTTGGACTGACTTTACTGACCACTGTTCTGGGCCCTTGGATCTATCTGAAAGACTGTCCTTATGATCTGCCTGTGCTTTGAGATCTTAGTTGAAAGGCATTCTCTTGGACCTGCTACCCTCACAGGCACATTTGGTGAGGGCATGAGATGGAGTCTTCACAGTGACTACTCCCAGATTGTGGAACTCCCTTACATGGGAGGATAGACTGGCCTGTTCTTTGGTCTCCTTCCTTCCTTCCTTCCTTTATTCATAATGGGTTTTGGTTGCCAACTGGTTGATGAGAAAGGATCTATTAATGGAGTGGGGATTGTACTTCCCTCACCCTTTTCTTCTTACATTTGTAAATGCTATACAAATGTTATGGTTGTGCATGGCTTTCACTCCTCATATTTCATTTGTGAGTGGAAGAGGGGCTCCACATTTGAATAATGTGTTGCCACTACCAAACCCCCTTTTGGGCACCCAGGTCAGAGACAGGGTTGTGTATCATCAGATATCTGTTTTTCCCCTCTTACTTTCGCCAACTCTAGCTTTTATCAGGATCCTTTCTTTCCTTGCCATAGGAACGGGGGAATCTTACCAGCATACCTAGTGGGCAGGATGCAAAAATGATGGAAAGAAGCCATTTGGAAGAGCAAATGCTTTATTCATAGCTTTGTCTGGCTGTGAAAAGCACTAGTGTAAAGGAGACAGAAGGAGTTTGCACTTGAGGCACAAAAAGAGGAAGAAGCAGATATATCTTACCAGGAAGGACATTTAAATGTAGGGTGTTACATTGGGAAAGACTGCGGCTCTAGTCACTACTAACTTGGCTTCAGGTGGTGCAGGGTCTCTGTTGCCAATTCTATTAGTTTATCAGATTCATCTGACTGGCCCAGCAATTGGTATATTTGTGATTATATCCCACTGGTGTGCTTCTTGTAGACAGCTGTTTGGCCACTGTTTTGAACAGAATGCTGGACTAGATGGGGCTTTGGTTTGATTTGACCCTTTCTTATATTCTTATGGGGAAGAAGGTGGCTCTTTAGCTTGTTTTCAAGAACTGCACAATATATCAAAGAGGAAACTTTTCACATACTTTAGATTTAAAAATGAAATCTAAACAGAGATGGCTGGGTCAATCCTGGCTACCCTGCACAAACTGCCCAACACTACCCTGTCAGAAGAGGAGTTAACTCCTTTTGAGCCCACTTTTAAACAATATTCTACTTTATCAGTAGAATATCAGTGGGCTCATTCCCACTTACATTTAAACTGGTTTGCGAATCAGCCTGACTCCAGGTCACGGGTTTGATTGAGGCCAATGCGTAGTTCCCACTATGGAAGTGAATTTTGAACCAAATCCATGTTGTTCCCACTGGGGCTTTGGCTGCTGGAAACCTAGCCTCCTGAGGCAGAGGAGCGTGGAGGGTTCAAATTACTGGCGGCAGAGGATCCAGGCAGGAGCAGACCAGCCTCCGCCTTCTCCATACCCGGGATGGCTGTGTAAGTGTAGAAGATGGCCTCCCTCCTATCCACACGCCATTCTTGGGTGCCTTCCTCCTAGCTGCTGCAGGTCCTGCTTCTGAGGTATCTGCTGCCGGTCTTCCTCCTGTGTCCCCTTGAAGTGCCCAATGAGAGCGCGCCAAGAAAGTGAGTGGTGCTGGTAGATGGCAGAGAAGCCAAGTGGGCATGACAATCTCCCAAGAGTGGCATGGGGATGGGAGGGAGGCTATCTTCCACTACATACTGCATGGGTATGGCAAGGGCAGCTGAGGCGGTGGTGGTGGAGAGTGAAGCAGAGCAGAGCTGGAGCCGCCTAGCCCAGCCGAGCCCAGTGGCACTGCTTCTGCTGCTGCTGCTGCTCCTGGATGTGACGCGGGAGGTATCCCTGCCACTCCAGGTTTCCCTAGGCTGCTTCCACCCATGGCTAGGGGGAGCCCAGCCTCCCTGCCTCCTTTCCTCCCTCCAGCCACACCTTGGCCCTGCTGGGTTCTGCCTGCCTCCTTGCCTCCCTGCAATTCAGATCCATCATTCATACTTGAACATACTTCTGAATTGCTTTTTTTTAAAAGGACCACCAAAAAAGTAGTGTTTTTAAAAAATGGTGTTTTTTTTTTGCATTTGTCTTACTTCAACATGATTCTGAACGATCGCAGTTGCATCTGAAACTGTTTTGAATGGAGATGAAGTACATATAAAGTGATCAGCAATTCGCTTCTAATCATAATGGGAATGAGCCCTTAGATACTCTTTTAGGAGTAACCACTTGTTTTATTTATGAAGAGAAACATGATGGTCACATATGTCCCCACAGGAGCAGGGAGTGCTGGATTTGGCTGGAATAAAAAAGAACTAGAGGAAAAATTTGTGACACAGGAAACATCATGTTGCAGGAAGAGGAATCTGAAGACAAAGATGAGCCATGTGCAATGCTTAACATTGCTAGAATTTATAGCAAGGAAACAAGGAAAAGCCACACCTCAAGTATAAATTACTATTAATGGGCAGGGCATAACCATGGTAGTTGCTGTTTCTGTTTGTAATAAAATAAGTTATTTAAACCTAAGGCTAAATAACAAAATTGGACTGTGGTTTGGAGCACAGTGATATGTACAAATATAGGATAGGAAGTCCCATTGAGAGGTATTTATATTTCATTATTCTTTTTACGTAGGGTTGAGCACCAACAAGCAATTCTAGTTACCTTCAACAAATCAGCATCTCAGCAATTATTTGAAGGAAGCCATAGTGATCTAGTGGATATAAAATATTTGCCCTAGGCATTAACCACTCTTAACATCTATGGAGACCTCTGATGAATGGTGCCGTTGCATCATATTCAGCTATATGACACAAAAGTCTAAAATATAAATGCTGGTTGATCAAAAGTCTAAATATAAATGCTAGTTATTTGCAACATTGTTTAGGGCTAGACAAAAGCTTCAAGAATGAAGATCTCAAAATTAAAAATAAAAAATAAAATAAAAAAAAATCTGGACTCTTCTATTTGACCTATATATTTTGTAACCCATTTTCTGCAACTGGGTCAGAATTTTACTTGTATTGCTAGTAGGGGAAAAACTATTCGTTAACATATGATAGCAGCTGAATTGTTACAATAGCCTGGATATGGATGTCTCATGGGTCTATATTATTGATCTATATAGCACATTTGGCATGCAAACTGCTTTAAAGTATTGTTTGTATTCACAACAGAAGCAGTTCAGTACTTTCCTCATTTTACAGATGCAGAACTGGTTTGAAAGAAGCGTTCAGGTCTCTGTACATTCCAACTGGAAAAGCATGGAATGTGAAATCAATGGAAGATACATATAAATCTCTATGAAAAGTTTCAGATTGCATATGTTTGGCATGTGTCCCAGTTTGGTCAAGATGGTGCAGAAATTCATTGCCATATGCTGATTAGAAAGAAGTTTCTCTAAAATGGGCTCATTGCTTGTGGTTTGCTGGGACTTGCAAGCACATTATGGACAACTCTCCCTATGAGCTGACCTGGGAGAGGGCTTTCCCTTGGTCCAACTGCCTTCACAGGCATGGTTGGAGAGGACACAAGAAAGAACCTTTTTGGTGGCTTCTCCTAGACCTAGACTATAGAACTCCCACCCATGGGAGGTCTAGTTAGCCCCCTTCCCTGTTCTCTTTTTGCCAGCAGGTTAAGACCTTTTTTATTTAGGCAAACATTTGATTGAGTTTAATGATACAGTAGAATTTTTTTAAATGGTGTACTCTGTTCTTTTTTGTATTTTAAATGCATTGGCTGCATCTATCAACTACTTAGTTAAGTATAAGGCTACATCTGCATTGCAGAAATAATGCAGTTTGACACAACTTTAAGTGCTATAGCTCAGTCCTATGGAATCTTGGGAATTGTAGTTCGTAGTGGCACCAGATCACTCTGACAAAGAAGGCTACATATATCAGAAAACTACAAATCTAGACTACAAAAAAATCCAGACTACATCTAGACTAAAACTACAAATCCCAGAATCCGATAGCATTGAGCAATGGCAGATAACACAGTGTCAAATTGCATTAATTCTGCAGTGCAGAGGCAGCCTGAGTAACTTCTCCTATGCATCAGTCACTGGCAGAATGGACCTCCTTCTTCCCATACAGCTGATGTCCAGTAAAGTAGCTTGGGGCAGAAGTTACGATCACACCAGTAGTGGCAGAATTGTGACTTCACTAATGGCTTATCTGTACTGCTGAAATTATGCAGTTTGGCATTACTTTTTAGCTGAAGTTTCCAAACACTCTTCAAGGGCAAATAGCTATGTGTACTTTCCTATAACAGGCAAGGTAAACAGCAGCTGGCTCCAGAATACCTTACTAAGCATTAGGGACATAACTAAGGCTGGTGTTATCTGGTGTGGTAATTCATGGTGTCGCCCTCTGTTGACCTCCTCCCATAACACACCATACAGAATCCTTAGTAATGTTTTTTTGTACTAATGTTACTTGTAAATTGTCATTCCCATATATTACTAAATGTAATGGCAATAATTGTGACATAAACAACACAAACAATTAGAAAAATTAAAACTATACCTTTAAATTACAGTATCATATGCACAGCCTAAATGACATTTATATATTTTCATGTGGTTAAAGTGAAAGTTTGGTTAGATGTAATATTTTTAAAGAAAAATTTAAAAGAGTGGTTTTTTTTTTTAAAAAAAGCAACAACAACCTTGAGGACTCTCCTTTCTCCTTCCACCAAGTCTTGCCCCACTCTTTCCTTCTCTTTCACAGAGCTCCAACATTTTAAATGGATGCAGGCAAATGCCACAACCCATTTCTGCCAAAAAGGCAGATGTTTGGGGAGCAGTAGTGTCATCTTAGGGTGTCATCTGGTGCAGCCTACACTCCCTGTACCACCTAGTGATGCCCTTCTTAAGCATACATGAACAGTAAAACAGAGAAAAAACAAGAGAGCAGATAAGCCTTCCTAGCATGTTAAAAAAAGCGTAGATTTATAAGGTTGGCTGTCAAAAGAAAATAATTCTCTGGATGCATTTTAGAAGCAGCTTTCAAGAGGTCTTTAGAAGGTTCAGTTTTTTCCCCACTTATGCAATGGTCACCTGACCTAGTTGTTTCATTTCACATATGCATATTGTTAGTTTTGGATTTGCTGAAACATTCCTCTTTTTTGTGGTGTAGGAATCTATCCTAATCTGACCACGTTATATCTGCCTCTGGTACCAAATTTTCTGTTAAAGAAGTCATGCTCAGCAATATGCATACTTTGTTAACTGAGGAAAACCAGTAATCGGCAGTTCTGATGTACTGATAGGCTCAGGTTACTTGTGATTCTCTTTTAGAATTCTTGGTCTTCTTTGACTGTTTGGGGCTTGTGATGCCCATTTGTTTGGATGGCAGTGTCCTTAAGGGCCACCTCTACAAGAATGTGCATCTGGAGCCATCAGGAGTTCTTCCATCGAGGTACAGGGTTGCTTCTGATGACAAAATAACAAATGGCCCGTGTGCTGTTGTTGGAGCTGCAAGGGGAAAAAAACCCTTGCATTCTCTTTAAGCTTTTGCCTAAGGCTCCAGATGACTTTATTCCATCCTTGAACATAGGCAAATTATATTACTTCTGCACTTTCCATGTGGTACATATGACACAAACTGTGAGGTACTGCAGAGTCTTAATCCTGCTTTTTGTAATGCATCGGGTACAGGAGAAGAAAATGAATCCATTCATCTTTAAATGAAAACACAGAACCACTGGGCAGCTGCTGATGAAAAGCACCATACCAGTGCATATATCTTTCATATTTCTGTGTCTTGTGAAACTATTTCAAACATGGCTCATCTGATGGTATCGGAAGTGTTCAAGATGTCCTTGTGGGGTGCAAACATCTTAAGAGACAGAATTATTCCTTCCCAAACCTAGTTTTCATCTCTGCCTGTACCATCCTTGATCTTTGTGGTTGCTATCTGATAACTTTAACATAAGCATGTCTACTCATAAGAAAGTCAATGAGGCTTCCCTTATGTTGTTTATGTTGTTTCTAAAAAATTGTACTATAGGGGCATTTTCATATACCACTTGACACTGTCAGACAATTAAACCAGTGTTTGAAATGCATCATGATGGAGTTGGGAAAGAAGGAAATGAAGGGCTGTATAAACATAAGAAGGCTCCTGCAGGATCAGAGCCAGAATGAGTGTTGGACTACAACTCTGGAGACCAGGGTTGGAATCCCTGCTTGGCCATGGAAACCTGGTAGGTGACCTTGGGCAAGTCACATTCTCTCAGAGGAAGGCAAAGGCAAAATCATTCCAAGAAAATCCAGTTCATTCTTCATTCTTTTCCCCATTTTATAGATAGATTTATCTTAGGGTCATCATAATTAAAAAACAGCTTGAAGGCACTAATCATCATCATCATCTCACTGGCTCCAGCGTTTACCAATCTATGATCATGCAATATCTCTCTCTTTCTGACACAGTTTCCTATCTGTAAAATGGGAGAAAGAATGAAGAATCAACATCACAGAAAATTGGGGGGGGGGGGGACAAAAGCATTTTATATGCTGAAGCACTATTGAAATGATTAATAATGCTAATCCAGTGTACTTGAGTCCTCAGACTACAGCAGACAGAGAAGTGATGCAATTGCATTGCCCTGAAGACAGAGGAATGAGTACCAAAGGAATAAATTAGCCATGCTGTCACATTAAAACAAATTTTCAAATGTAATTTGGGTAACTAGATTAATGTGAATTAATTTAGGGATGCTTAAATGTAACACAATTGTATCTAAAATAGTGCCCAATATAAATAGCAATCATGATTGGAAAATATTAAATCTGTCTAAAAATAAGATCTTGATTTTGAGAATCTTTTTTATTTTAATAAAGCCAAAGGGAAGAGGAGCATTAGAATTTATTTTTTACTTTTTTATATATATAAAAGAAAAGATCAGTTTTGAAACAAAAATTACTGTACTATTTAGAGATCATTATCATTATCAAATTCTATATTAAGAATAATAATGCTGCAAGATTGTTAGTAAACTCTTCTTGCATTCAGAATATTTGCAGTCAGTGTTTGGTGGTAAATTGGTGAATTCCTGAAAACCATGGAAACAATCTCTTGTGGAATTGCAATGTACAAACCAGATGAGATGATCTGAATTTAAAAGGTCCATCCCCCTCTGTTCTGGCATTGTCCTGTTCAGACGACTCATGCCCCAATCCACAGTTTTGGTGCAAGCAGTCGGGATGATATCCAGCATATTCCATACCAGAACTGGGTGTTAACAGCCTTAAACTGCATTTTTTTAAAAACGTACCTTTTACTCTGATGCTTCCGGGAAGGTCTAGAGCCCTCCACTCCCATGGCATAGAGGCTGTCTCCATAGATGTCCTGCTGAGCTATCCGGTGCATCCGCCACTGCTGCAGGTCACTAATTCTGAAAATCAGAACAAAATGCCCAGCTGTGGGGCCAGGATATTCTGGGCTGCCCCCAGAGCATTGTGGCCCATGCAGACATGGCCTGTGTCTAGTACAGCAGTACTACTCAATGTGGAATTCCTTTGACTGTTGTTAGTCTGCAAGCTCAAATCCTTGCTTGGCCATGGAAACCACTGGGCGATCTTGAGAAAGTCACACTCTTTCAACCTCCGAGGAAGGCAAGGGCAAACCTCTTCTCAATGAAACCTCATGATAGACTCACCATAGGGTTGCCATAAGTCAGAAACAACTTGAAGGCACACAACAACAACAAAACCATGGCAGAACACTTTTTTTTTTAAAACACTGAAGCATTTTCAGGATAGCTAAAGATGTTAAAGTAAAACTGGGTTGTCTCTCGTGGTCCCTTCCATTCTAAGACCCTCTGCTTGCTTCTCACTCAGAAGAATGTATTTTGTAAAGCTTACTCTGATATACTAAATTAAATCAGGGAGCCAGGTGTTCCAGGATAATTCCTATTCATCTGAAGATCCAAGCTGATGGTTTCTTTATTCTTTTGGGTTCAAGCACACCCAAAGTCATTGCTTCCTTGTTCTCTGAGCCTGTACCTCATAAATGCCCTTAATCCCATGCTTTCTTAGAGTAGTTATTCTCAAAACTCAACATACATATGTTTTCATGAGTGATGGCTCTCTCAGGTTCATCTGGCATGCCACTTTTTGGGGGGATCTGCTTCTAGTGCTGCCCTTTTTCCTTTCAAATTCTTTCCAAGTCATGGTATCATGCTGCTTTGTACTCATTCAAATAACATACATTTCAGAAGTGGTGCCAAAACACACTGGAGAATATCTTTGCCTACCTATGTTCCTCCACAGTCCCAAGCACAATCTCTATGAATTCAAGAATTCAAGTCAAGGTTGGTGAAATTTTGCTATAATCCTGGTGATCAATCATCTGATGACTTATTCCCAGCTAAAGAGTGCTACCAAGGTTTACCCAAATTTGCATAAAATCAGGAAGTGGTGAAATTATATTTAGCTGAGCTATTACTTCTTGGTATCATGAATCTGGAAATGGTACTTTAGACCTGGATATTAACCAAAAGGAAGCATTCAGTAGTAAAATCTTGGAGAAATCTGGTGATGCTTCTCGTGCTAAGCATCTAGATGGGGAGGGGGCAAAGTGTAACCTGTGGTGGTTATTTTTGTGGTCTCCAGAGCCCCAAAAGAATAATTTTGTTGTTGTTGTCCCAATATGCTCTTTAGAGGGCATGGGGCCATTTTCACCATATTTGACCTTTCACCTGATACTAACTTGAATCAGAGGGAAGGTAAAAAAATAATAATGGTGAAAATGCCCCCCAGGCCCTCTAAAGAACATTTTGGGACAAACATTTTGGGCCAGGAAATGCCTTTTTTTGAAATAGGAAGTCAAATCCTTTTGTAAAAAAAAGGAGTCTCCTGAGCCTAAAACTTAGTGAAAATGGGTTGAATTTGTTTTTGTTGGGAGGGTGTAATGGGGAGGGCAGAGTCCTCCAATGTCATGTGGGGGCTAATGCAGCCTCCTTGTCTCCCACAATTGCCCACCTCCTGATCTAGATCTTATTGTAAATTATAACTCCCTGCCTCCCAATATCTAACACCCCCTTCTGCTGCTTGTGAGAGAAAATATGACTTTTGGTGGTTGTGTGTTTTTGTGAGATGAAATAATGTAGTTTGTGAATAATTTTTTGTGACAAAAAATATGTTGATAGCAGTATACCACGTACAGTTCAACATGTTCCAGGAGCAAATGGAAAAACTATTCAATTAAGCTTTTGTCTTTTCTTAAAAAAAATCCTAAGAAGTCAGCAACAATGTTTCATGTTTATTTAGAAAACAGTATTGAATAACTTACTTTGTAGATAGCAGCCAAAGAAGGATAAGATTAAAACACCCCTCATCTGCTACTATATTTATATTTTATTTTGCAGACATATCTAATCTGCTGTGGCATGAGAAATGTTGTAAAATGTGTATCATTGAAAATTGCTGTGGCATCATACTTAAAAACTTGTCCTTTAGAAACCAGGTCAACTTTTCCAGCAGTGTATAGTAATATATATGTATGCTGTGGAGGTTTTTTATGTCTTATAATAGAGATAGTATAGATAATAGGCTTTCATCTATTATATTTATCAGGTTGTCTTATCTCCTCGGAGCCATCAAAAGGCTGTATTCAGAAAATATTAAGATAGGGATGCCTGCTTCATTTGATACGCACACGAGGGGCCTGATCCTGATTCCATTGAACACACTGGTGGTTTTGTTTTTGACTTCAATGGAAGCTGCATTGGAGCTATGAATAGATTCCATTAATGTTAATTAGACTACAGTAAAATTCCAATTATCTCCATCAAACAACGACTATCAAAAGCTTTTACTTGTGAAAGTTAACTAAGTTGTCCCACTTGGAATCTCAAGACATTGTAACCCTGTATATTTGGTCTGTGATTTTAACAAATTTAGGCTAATCTGGATAGTTGTTAATCTATTGCACCTGATGGTACCTGAACCCCCTTTTAGCACTAGAATACCTGAAAGGGAAGACAAGAGCCAAAAATATTGCAACTTTACTGTGCTAATGAAGAGAATGAGTACTTTCTTCTGATTAATTGTAAGATGTCTACATTTTGCAGGAAATTACCCTGTGAATGTGATTTCACCGAAACATACCTAGGATTCTTCCATATAAAAACCAATAATGATGGACAGATAGTACCAAGAATAGTGGGTCTCCACCTTGGGATCCTTCAAAATTTCAGCTCCCCAAAGCCTGGCTATTGGTCAAATTGGCTGGGGCTTCTGGGAGTTGAAGCCTGGAGGACCAAGAATTGACAAAATGGATCTAAAAACAGCTTGTCTGCCATTACCGCAGTGCATAGCTGCTGATGAGTTCTCATTGTGTTCTAGCATGAACCTGAATTCAAGCATGTCCATAGTGAGGCACAGCAGGACTAAAGAGATAAAAGTTCAGAAGAGGATAGGCTTCTTTGTGTGGAAGGGTACCAGCTGAAGTACCTGGAGGCTTAAAATCAATTTCTTGTTCAACAGTTTGAGAGAACTGTCAACATCATCTGATGTCATATTTATTACCTGGATGAAGAAACCTTTATCTCCATCAGAATGTCTGGAGACAACAGCCAGATTTCACAGTGCAGATATTGGCAAGTAAAATATTGACCTTTATACAAATCCTGTGGGCATAGTTCATCCCTACAAATCTTGGAAGTTGTAGTTTGGTGTTGATACTTCTCAGATTGATTAGTTCCATTGTCCCTCTTAGGATCCAGGGTTTCCTTGGGACTTGGAAATGAATGGTTGCTTGGCAAGTACAAATCTGTGATACAGTTATGATTACATTAGCTTCAGTGTACTACAATATCTACAAAAGTCAATTTTGCATTGCATTGTTCAAGTCCACAGGCTTTCAGTATTTGGCATACCAAAAGCTAGGAAAAGTTATTTTTTGTCCTACAACCCTCAGACTCTCCCAGCCAACACACCCAGTAACTGGTTGGGGAAGTCTGGAAACCGTAATAAAAAAGTAACTTTTTCCAGGCTTTGGACAAGCTTCAAAGTTTATGCCTCCACTGATTTTTTTAGGCAGTAAGCCTGAGGGCAGGGAACTGTCAAATTGACAATTGGTAAGCTGCTCTGAGAGCATTTCTGAAGAGCAGAGTATAAATACAATCATTCAATCAATCAATCAATCAATCAATCAGGGGTAGGCAACCTTTCCCCTTTAAGGGCCGAGGGACTTCAGCTCCCAGAAGCCTCAGCCATGTTGGCCAATAGTCGCATGTTGGCCAATAGCTCCTGGGTTTCTGGGAGCTGAAGTCCCTCGGCCCTTAAAGGGGAAAGGTTGCCTACCCCTGAATCAATCAATCAGTAAAAAATAAAATATATGAACCATATATTAGGTTAACCCCTGAGGTTCCATTGGATTCACCAGCAGAGTTTGTCCAAATAATTATTTGGACTGCAGTTCCCAGAATCCCCAAGCTAGGATATCCACAGAAGATCTGTTTAGCACTGCCATTGTAACAAATGACTGCGGTATGCTATGCAGATTTCTGACTCCCCTCTTTATTCAATTCTTGTTAGATGTTTCTCATGTAAAATAAAAGAGCAAGGACACCTCTCTTCCTGCCTGTTGAACAGCCATTCCCAGCTTACCTGGTGAGTGCAGATGCAGGTAATATTGTGTAGTTCAAACTGTGTTCAACTGAGTTGCATACACTCAGACAGTGTAGGAAACCTTTGACTTTCCAGATGCTTTTGGGCATGCTGGTCTGGGGCAGAGAGGAATCATAGTCCTAAACACCTGGAGAGTGTCCTGGACATTGCACTGGGACAATAGAATAGAACAGTCCATTGGAACCTGGGAACATTGTACAGATTTATATGTATTGAGGGGCGGGATATAAATAAATACATAAATAATAATAATAATAATAATTATATTGATTTTGTTTAAAGTTCCAAATTATCCTTAGGCATGCATCTGCTGCAATTATGAACTGTATGCACACATCACATTTCTACTTTGCATTCTCTTCTTCCCTCAGGGCCTCTACAGATGGCCCTTTACGCTGTCTTGGAGGCAGGGGCAGCCGCATGCCGGCTGCCCCAACCCCTCCCCAAGTACGTTCTGATGGCGTGCGCTGTTACGCATGGCACGTGCTGTCAGAATGTCCTTCTGGCGCAGCGTCTTGATGTGCTGCACCAGAAGAGCTGCGTGGTTGCTCTTCGGGCGCCCTTTTTGCTGGGTCTGAAAGAAGCGGCATTTTGCCACTTTTTTCTGGGCTGGCAAATGGAAGGATTGGGGCTGCTGCATGTGCTACCAGTGACCCTGATCCTCTGCTTCCCAGGAGGCCCAGGGCTGCCTGTCTGCATCCCCCTCAGTTTCCATCCCTCTAAAAGTTTCTGTCTCTCTTTCCTCAGGTCCTGTAATAGAGTGCTGTAATTCAGCATTAGTCCCTTGTTAAATCTATGTTTTGCAGAGCAAGTTCAATTAGCATTGAGATACAGGGTCAGTATTTTGATCTATGACAGCCTTTTGTGACAGTATTGTATTTTTTTTACCAGTGGAGAAAGAACCAAAGTATTCAGCTAGTTTCCTATTGCTTTAGGAGGCAGAAGGATTTTCTGTGATGATCCACGGGGGAGTTTTAACTGTAATAAGTTACATAGCAGTGTTTCAACTGAGGATTTAGTAGTAATCATTGATTTGGTGGAGAAAACGGGCAAACCTCTCAATCCATTTATCAGAGTGCACTCAGTTCTCTTTTTGAAGGCAGTGAAACAATAAATATTGAGCACAGGAAATTAATCTGTATCCTGAGTATTTTAATTAAAAAGTACAAATCTGTATAGCTGTCTAAAGCAAAGCAAAGCAGCTTCATTTATATACCGCTTCATATCGCGCCATGGGATGTCTAAGCGGTTCACAACTGTAAGCTCATTACCCCCCGACTCTTGCAAAGGGCTTCCACTTTGCTGACTTATACTTGGCAGACAGAACCTGTAAGTTTTCTAGTGCCACTGTACTGACAGTGGGCTTGCATTCTTTTAGACAAGAGAGGTAGAACATAGGTGCAATATATATTCAGATCCCTCATACCTCCCCCTAAGGAAAATCCAAGCTTTTCCCCTTAAAGGATCATTAATGGGCATTTGTAGATACAGCAGTCAGTTAAGAAGACCAGTTTCCTCACAGATATCAAGCAAGAGTTACTTCACTTCAGACCCTTAGTCTGAAGATGAGTGCCTGATTCAGCTATATCTGGAGAAAAAAATGAAAGTGGCCCTCTAGCACATGGAAGCAGAAAGGCATTGACAAAGTATTTTGTGGAATTGTCCTTATTTGAAGAGTTGGAAAGTCTTTGGATAGCTTGTGATTACACTTTGGGAGAGCTGACCTGTTGAAAGTTGATGGAGGCATGTTCAAAAAGTGCTGGGAATAATTTCCATGGAAGCTTCCTGAGATGATTATTGTGCTTTGCCCATGTAGGGGCCTGTGGCCTCGTATAGGACAGGAGAAGACTTAGATCTCAAAAGAGAGAGAGGATATTCTATTGCCTTCTTTAAGAGGTCAAGCAGACTGGCAGTTTGGAGTGGCCTCTGGCTGCTCCAGCCCTGGTCACTCCCCGTTCAACCAGACACCAGAGTCCCAAGGCTGGCCACTGCTGTGGTCCTGAATGGGTTGTCAGCAAGGAGTATTTTTTAAGCTCCTTTTCCTAGCAGCTGTGGTGCAGCTTTGGCCTGATCCAAGGATGTGTGTCATCTCTATGCCATGGCCCTGGACTGGCCCAAAGCTGTGTATTTCAGGCCTTACTGCTTTTATTCTCGCTTACTTCACACCTTTTTTGGGGAAATGGCAGGCCTTGAAATTTCTGTCTGCTTAAACCTTGGCTGGCATCCTGTATTGCAACTGAAGATTCTTAACCTGGAGTTATTGATCTGTAACTGCTCCGTATTCATAAGACTATGTAGTGTCACAGACTTCATAAATGTCCCCAAGCCCACCTTAACAGCCAGAAGTTCAATTGGATAAAGGAGGCCTGTTTTATGGATGAACATGGTACAGAGAGGATGACATTGCTCCCCCCATCCCACCAGCAGGCAAGACCACAACAATCACAAGCAGGACTCTTGTTGCAATTGCTGGTCACAATTCCTAGCTCACTGGTGGGAGAGGATCAAAAATGGCATCCTTTTTCACCCAATCTGCTGCTGGTTGTAAAAGTAGGTTGTGTGTGTCAGGTCAGGAGATATTACTTAGAGCCTTATTGCACAATGCAGGTAACTCAAATTTGCACCATGGCCTACTTTTCACAGTTCAGAGCACTAATGAGGGTTTGTTTTTGGTCACTTTGAGGGGAAAGCCCTTTTCAGGACCCATTCACACTACAGAAATAAACCAGTTTAGAACTTGTTTATTTCTGTGATGTTCACACTCGCCCCGACTGCAATTGATGTAGTTTGCAGGGTGTGTGTGTGGCAAAAAAGTGCACTTAAACCAGTGCATTTGGCGCTGAACTCCTTAATGCTTCTTTTTAAAGAGCTGCATCAATTCAAATATTTTAGTGTGACCCTGCTACCAAATCAATTCAGATCAAGCTGCATCATTCCTGGAAATGGAGGCGCTTCCATTTTAAATTGATATGGTGGCAAATGTGAATAGCAATAGGGTTAAAATGCCATGGAAAGATTTGGTAGCCTAAAACTGTAGTTGGAACGCTGAACTGATTCTGAATTGGTTCTGAATTGGCACAGAGATGCAAATCTCTTCATTCAAAAAAGTAGGTGTGAATAACCCCTCACTTTGGTATGCACCAGAACTGATCCAAAAGTGCTTGATTCAGCTCAAGCTTTGGCTGACTGTCATGCACCTCCCTAGCTTTCAGCATCCATCTTAGGAAACATTCTTTTCAAATCTGCTCGTAAAATCTGCTCAGTCTACAACAACCCTCTTCATCTTGAAATATATTTTTCAATTCATTGAAGATTTACCTCCTTCTCAAAATCAGCAATTAAGAAGACTTCTAGCTTCATTATCAGAGCATGGTGTCTTTCACCCAAATGCCCTGTAGGACCCACAAATGAGTAGTATGGACAATGTACCAGAAATATGATTCAAGAAGTGAAAGAGGAGGATTTCTTTCAGGTGGAAAAGGACAAATTGACAGTGACATGATGCTGGGCAAGATAATAGTGAGCAATATGTTTTTCAGAAAAGACTGTTGTTCTTTTTGGATGATTGGGGAAGGGAAGTGCCAATATACTTCTGAGGAACTACAAGGTCCCCCAGAACACAATTTGAAAACCCCTAGTTTGGGAAACTGAAGTGTGCCCTGTAACTGCATCTAAATTATCAGGTAGTTAACCTGCTTCAGACTCACATATTTGAGTGATGTGAAGCTTCCAAGCACTTAAAGTTGAATGTCAGACTATCTCTGCCAAGAAGCCCCGAAGATATCTCACTACAGATATTAGGAAGACAAGAGATTATGAAACTGACAGGGGTCATTATCTGAGTGAAAACCTTTGGAAAAGGGGTGGTGGATAAATGGTCACTTCTCATGAAATGCAAGATTTTAAAGTACATATATATTGTTAAAAGCCAGCCAAACAGCTGGAAGGATTTGTAGTTCTCCATGTTGAGAAGAGAGAAAAAAGAGTAGCTCTGGTATACACATCTGGAAGGCATGAGGATAAGGGAGGCTGAGCTAAGGAGATGCTCCAATTTGTAGCTTTGGTGGATTACTGTGTGAAGCAGCTACACACACAGATGTGATTTTCTGATTCTAGTGGTAGCAGCTGAGATAGCATTTAGTATTTACATTTATATACTGCTTAATAGTGAACTCAGCACTCTCTAAGCCAATTGCCCCCAATGACTGTATATATGAAGCAGGAATTCAAGTTGTGCAGGGCAATGGAAGATATGGCATTAGTAGGTCGAAAGGAAGATGTGATAGATGCTTGATATCCATCTCGCCTTCTATTTGCCCTACTACCCTAAAAGATCTGGTGAACATGCCTAACTAGCCTCTGGACCTTTCTCTGCTCTTATGCAATGCCAGGTCAGTGAAGAATAAATCTCACATTATCTATGACTTACTGATAGATCATAATGAAGACCTGGCATGTATTATGGAGACCTGGCTGGGAGCAGATAGCGCTGTAACCTGGGCTCAGATCCTTCCAGCTGGGTACTCCGTCAGTGAGCAGGTAAGGGAAAGCGGACGGTGTGTGTGTGTAGCCATGGCCCATAAAAACAACCTTGCCTTAACCATGATACCTATCCGTGCATTAGACCACATTGAATGCATTTACCTTAGCTTGAAGACCAGGGAGAGACTGGGGATTCTGTTAGTTTATCGTCCACCCTGAAACTTAACAGTCTCCCTAGCCGAGCTGACACAACTAGTCTCCGCCTAGGCTATTAGTCCTGGGTGACCTCAACATCCCCCTCAAGACTGGTTTGACTAATCTTACTGGTGCAGCTCGGGAGTTCATGGTTTCCATGACAAACATGGGCCTTTCCCAGATAGTCTTTGAGCCTACACATTGTGCAGGTCATGCCCTCAATGTGGTCTCCTGCATGGATCAGGCATATCCATGGGCGGAGTTAATCAGCATCTCTGCATTGTCATGGACAGATCATTTCCTCATTAAAGTTGGACTGAAAGCCACCATCCCTCCCTCCGGGGGTGGAGGACCGATTAGAATGGTCCTTCCTTGAAGGCTGATGGAACCCATTAGGTTCCAAGAAGCCCTAGGGGGTTTTATGGTTGGCAATGTCGGCAGTTCTGTTGAAGCTCTGGTTAATATGTGGAATAACAATCTTACCAGAGCTGTAGACACGATAGTTTCCAAGCGTCCTTTCCAACCCGCAAATAATCGTAATTCATGGTACACCGAAGATCTTAAACAAATGAAGCGATTGGACAATGACTAGAGTGCCGATGGTTGAAATATCAACTCATATCTGATAAGATACTCCATTGGACTTTTCTTAGGTCCTATCAAATGGCGATAGATGCAGCTAAGAAATCTTTCTATTCTGCATCTATCGCATCCGTGAAATCCCATCCAGCTGAGCTGTTCAGGATGGTGAGGAATTGAACTCAATTGCCTCCCACCCAGAACCCTCTATTAGAACCAACTTCCACTTAGAAACTGCATAGTGTGGTATGGAGCAGTATATAAATGAAGCTGCTATTGCTATTGCTATTTCACAGACAAAATCTCTCAGATAAGAGCTGACCTGGATGCCAACTTAGTCAGTAGCAACTAGAGAGGTATCCAGTGCCTCCACCATTACTGTTAGACTGGATCAATTTGAGTCAGTAAATACTGAGGATGTGGACAAGCTCCTTAGTAGTTTGAAAAAGACAACCTGCCCTCTCAACCCTTGTCCAACTTGGCTGGCAGTCCAGGGGGGTGATAGAATCAAGTTGATGCTGAAAAATGTAATTAATGCATCTCTCAGGGAGGGGACCCTGCCTTCCTGTCTTAAGGACGCAGTGGTTAGACCACTCTTTAAAAAGCCCTTCCTTGACCCCCTGGATAGAAATAATTATAGACCTGGTTTGCTGTTGCCATTTTTGAGCAAGGTGATCGCGAGGACCATCGCTAATCGACTCCAAGTTGTCTTGGAGGAAATTGATTTTCTGGATCCATTTCAAACTGGATTTACGACAGGATATGGAGTTGAGACTGCCATGGTCGCCTTAGTCAATAATCTCCGTCTGGGCATTGACAGGGGAAATGTGACCCTGTTGGTGCTCTTGGACCTCTCAGTGGCCTTCGATACTTTAGACCATGGTATCCTTCTGGAATGCCTGAGAGAGTTGAGTATCAGCAGCACTACATTGCAGTGGTTCCAGTCCTATCTCTCGGGTAGGTTCCAGATGGTGTCATTTGGGGACAGTTGTTCGGCCAAGAGGGAGCTCAAATCAGGCATCCCTCAAGGTGCGATTCTGTCCCCAATGCTATTCAACATTTATATGAAGCCACTGGGTGAGATCATACGGAGCCATGGGGTGGGGTGTTATCAGTACGCTGATGTCACTCAAATATATTTCTCTGTCTCTCGGACTGAAGCAGTGACTAAGGATGGCATCTTTCCTTTGAATGCCTGTCTTGAGGCGGTAATGGACTGGATGAGGGAAAACCGACTCAAGCTGAATCCAGGTAAGACAGAGGTACTTGTCATAGGAAACCCGAACCCAGGAATGGAGTTATGTCAGCCAGTTCTGGATGGGGTCACACTTCCCTTGAAGGGACTCTGTCCACAGCTTGGGGGTGATCCTTGACTTGTCGCTTCACTTGACAGCTCAGGTGGATGCGACAGTCAGGAGCTCCTGTTATCAGCTTCGGCTGATACGCCAGCTGCACCCCTTCCTGGAGCTGGAAGACCCTGAAACAGTAGTACATGCACTGGTAACCTCTCGATTGGACTTCTGAAATGTGCTCTTCATGGGGCTACCCTTGTGCCAAGTTCAGAAACTCCAGCTTGTACAAAATATGGCAACCAGGTTGATTACAGGTACTTCTCGTAATGACCATATAACACCGGTCCTGAAGTACCTTCACTGGCTGCCAATTAGCTTCCGGGCAAGGTACAAGGTGTTGTTTGTTACCTTTAAATCCCTACATGGCTTGGGACCAGAATACTTAAGGGATCACCTCCTTCCGTACTGTCCATCCCACACACTAAGGTCCTTGGGGAAGACCTTAGTGTGTGGGAAGACCTACAGCTGAGAAAATCTAGGCTAATTTCAGTTAGTCAGAGGGGCTTCTCCACCGTTGCTCCAAATCAATGGAAACAATTGCTGGAGGAGATCTGTCACATCTCTACTCTTACAGCCTTTAAAAAGATTCTTAAGACAGATCTCTTCTGGCAGGCTTTCCTAACATAACTGCACTCCCTGCACAAGGTGACCTATGTCGCTCTGTCCACCAAATATCTCCCCTTTCTTTTAAACCTTTTGTATCTTTTGTTCTTAAATTGTGATTGTTTAATTGTAATTTTACTATTGGGATGGGGGTTGGGGTTGGGAAGGGACTAATTTTAAATTTTATTGTATTTTATGTATTTTTATTGCTGTAACCCACCTGGATTCCTTGTGATTGGCTATAAATAAATAATTTATTATTATTATTATTATTATTATTATTATTATTATTACACTGTTCTGTACATTTATTACAGAGCCAAGCCAAGAGAGAAAAAATCTTACTATCAGGATCATTCTCAGGATCCTTTATGTAACTCACCAATTCAACTCACAAGTCAGGAAATCAGTTGAGATTCCAGCCGGTCTTGTCTCTTTGTCAGCCACACAAAGGGAGATTTCAAAGACCAAAAATATTTCCATAGGAGTTAAGGAGCTCCAGAGGAGGAATTTAAACTGACCAGTCAATAGCCTGAGAGGAGTTGATCATATATTCTCCAAGTGATTCCTGTATGTACTCAGTTATCATAAGCAGAGGCATGGTGGGAGGTGACAGAGAAGAGCCAGCCTAGAATGTAGAGAGACGCAGACAGCGTCTGTGTCTCAGGCCTGGCCATATTTTTTTTCCAGAATCATACCCTATCAGGAAGAGTGAGGATTTGGATTAATTTTAACATATTATTGTGGTTTGAGTGTTGGACCAGGACTCTGGGACACCAGGGTTCAAATCCCTGTTTAGCCATGGAAATCTACTTGGTTACCTTGGGCAACTCACACAGTTGCAGTCTTAAAGAAAGATAATTATAAACTTCCTCTAAATAAATCTTGCCAAGAAAACTTTGTAATAGTGTTGCTACAAGTCAGAGTTGACTTGAGGACACATAAAAACAACAACACACCTCAACTCTGATTTGGCATGAACAAACAATGTTTCACACCCAGTATGTTGTTATGATATGCCTTCAAGTTGTCTCTTGACTTAGCAGCAACTCTATCATAGGATTTTCTTGGCAAGATTTATTCATAAGTGGTTTGCATTGCCATTGCTTTCCTCTAGGGCTGAGAGAGCATAGCTTGCCCAAGGTCACTCTTTGAGCTTCCATAGTTAAGCAGGAATTCGAACCTTGATCTCCCAGAGTCCTATTTAAACATCCAAACCACTACACCATGCTGAGAGGTTATGATGACCTAAAAATGTTATTTGATTCATTCATCTCATTGAAATTTTTGCTACAGGGTGGGAAATGAAAATGGTAAGTGACTGGTTGAAATTTTGCCTTCTGGAGCTGTGCATTAATTTGTCCATCATGCCATTACTTATTTTTGCAACTTAACACCATCTTCAAGATTATTGTTGTCTCTCAGAACATCCATACCCCTTCCCCTACACTATAAGTTGTGGAACAATATCTTCTGGAACTATGGATGTAACTGTGTCTCTGTGGAATATATTTACTTTTAAAATGTATTAGCCCTAATCTGCTGTAAATTCCCATAGTTCCATCCACTTATGATAAGAAATGTTTCTGTATCTGTATGTGAAATATTGGATACTATGTTGTTTCTGCCATTGATGGCATCTATACTATAGGTTGCTATCCTCAACGTGATGCACATCAGCTGTGTGCCCAGTCAGCATGTGAATTGCAGACCCACCCATCTTGAGACACTGCTGAGTTAGGGAAGGTAAACATGTAGAATCTGCACTAAGGAATGTTTAGGGGAGGAAAACTAACAATATTGGCTGGTAATCTTAGTAGTAGAGAACTTGATTATGGGGTAGTTATGATGGTAGATGTGGCTGGTCTAGGCTTGTCCTGTCATGGAATTCTAAAAATTTGGTACTCCACATAGAAACATAGGGCCTTTACAGACTGCCAGAAATAATGCAGCTTGAGATCACTTTAACTGTCCTGGCTCAATGCTAGAGAATCATGGGAACTGTAGTTTTTTCTGAAACATTGAGCCTTCTCTGTCAGGGAGCTCTGGTGCCAAAATAAACTACAGTTCTCATGATTCCTTAGCACTGAGCCAAGGCAGTTAAAGTATACTCAAGCTGCATTATTTCTAGCAGTCTGTAAAGGCCCATAGTGATATTGGTAGTTCATAGTGATACAGTGATTCAACTATGTTAGTTGAATGTAGGTTCCATTATAGTCAAGATGGGTTAATCATGACTTAACTCTCTTTGATTTCATTGTGAGTGCAATAAACCTAGCCTGGCTTCAGCCCACTATGCCTCAGCTGTGAAACCACCTGGTTATCTCTCCCATGAATCTCAGGACACTTCTTAGTATTATTGGTTAAAAAGGAAAATGTGACTTGATCATTTGTTCACTGCAAACTGTTACGATATTACAATAAGTTCTAATAGTCTATCAACACAAAGAAGGTGATTATTAAATGGCCTTTATAATTATTAAGAGTAGCTAGTGGATTTGAGTTCATGTTGATTTTTATAGAATTGTAGGCCCTTGATCTGTTATCAGTGAATCTGCAACACACCTGTTGGATGTAGTAAATTACTTATCAATCCCTTGGGCAGTATATTTTAATATCAGTATTATATGGTAGATGATATAAATCTTGTGTATAGTGTTATTAGCTTAAGCAGCTGCTGACTTAAAAAGGCCAGTTTAACAAGTCACCACTGTATTATGTTTAATTAGGTACAGTTTATATAATGAGGTGTTCAGTTCTAATGGAAAGGCATGCTGTGAGCAGCACATCTGCAGGAATAACTATTACAATCAGCATTGCAGAGACCCATGGAACTGCAAATTAGACTTACTTATCTAGAAATAAATTACATCCCAATGCCTTCATAAAGCTCATTAATTAATTCCACTGGCATAAAGGTCTTTTTCTTAATTTCATGTTCCATTAGCATAATAAACACAATTTGAGTTACAACAGTATGATCGGTTTAATGGATGCTATTTATTTTGGATTTTTTTTTTATTTAAAGTCCCGGTATCGTAAAATTAACATCAATATGCTATTTGGTCCTTTATTAAAATTCCCATGGGATAACCAACACAGATGTTCAATAAAGCATCATATATTTGCTGCATTTTTATGGTGACACTAATTGGCCATATGGAAAGGTGTTGCTTCTGCTTTTTTTTTTTTAAATTTGAAATTATAGGTGTAGTAAATAAATAGCAGTGGAGGTAGGTAAAAATATAGTGCAATCATATACATGTCTTCTCAGAAGTAACTGAAATTGAAACTTTATCCTAGATAAACCATGGATGGGGATATATGTGGCTCTCCATATGTTGGATTGCACCTGCTATCATCTCACAGTATTGGCAATGCTAGCCAAGGCTGCATGGAGTTATAGTCCAACAACATCTGTAGGGCTCAATGTTCCCAACTTTGGTGGACATAACTGAAGAGTTACGTACACAACTGACACAGAGCATAGAGAAGCAGAAGGAACTAATTAATGTCTTAACGCTGATTGATCTATAATAAGTAAGAATGTAAATAATTAGCAATGTTTTCTTGTTCTTGATGAGAAAAATAAAAATAGATTCATAGAATCATAGAATTGGGAGAAACCACAAGGATCATCCAGTCCAACCTCCTGCCATGCAGGAATTTACAATCAAAGCACTCCTGACAAATGGCTATCTATTTCTGTTTAAAAACCTCCAGAAGAGACTCCACCACACTCCAAGACTGCATATTCCACTGCTGAACAGCTCTTATGGCCAGGAGATTCTTCTTAATGTTTAGGTGGAATCTCTTTTCCTATAGTTTGAATCCATTGCTCCATGTCCTAGTTTCTGGAGCAGCAGAAAACAAGCTCCATCCCCAATATGACACCCTTTCTAAAATTTAAATATGGCTGTCATGTAATTTCTTAACCTTGTCTTCTCCAGGCTAAACATACCCAGTTCCATAAGCCATTCCTTATAGGGCTTGGTTTCTAGCCTTTTACCATTTTGGTTGCCTTCCTCTGGACTTGTTCCAGCTTGTCAATATTCTTCTTGAATCATGGTGGCTTGTTGTCCTGACATGTCAAGGCACCCAATTTACCTCCCCCCAAAAGTTTGAGCTCCATGAAACATTTCACCCCTGATCAAGAGTTAACAAGCTTTCCTCCAATTTTCATTTTCATTGTTTTTCTTGCCCCATACACAGTACTTTGTAGAAACTAAGATGACTTTCACAAAATGCTACATTTTCATACAAAAATGTAATAGGTAATAGAGCAGACAATGTTTTTGTGCATTTTTTTTGGAAAAAGTTCCCAAATGTAAAAACAAACAAACAAACAAAAAACCAACATCAAAAAATAGAAGAAAAGAAATTTTGTCATCTAACCCAGCAGGGAGGTTGTTTTTTTTTTGGGGGGGGGGAATCATTCCTGTGTACTAGCATGAGATAAAGAGAAAATGTACATCCCTTGTAGCTGTGATGGTGAACCTATGGTATGCATGCCAGAGATGGCATGCAAAGCCATTTTCCTCAGCATGCGGAGGACAGGGAGGAGGAGGAAGAGGTGCACACCTGCTCCTCCTCCTTTCAGACCCTCCCTGGCCTTCATCTGCCTCTCTGAATGCATCTGTTCTTCCTCCCCCCCAACCTCCCAGGCCTTCAGCTGTCTCTGGAGACCATCCTAAATGTCTGTTAACAAATTCATGTTGAATAGCCATGCGGACAAATGATGCAAAGGCCTGGGAAGCAAAATAGGCAGGAGATGGTGCTGAGAAGCTGGCATAGAACAAACAGGCATTGAACAACACTGGTGTCCCAAGGAAGTTCAATGGGTTTACTTCCTGCCGCCCCTGCATTCTGTTTAAATGCATCAAATGTATTCATTTCATGACCAACAGAAATTAAGCAGTGTGATGGAGATCAAACAAAAGGAAACAAAATATGCGTAGAACAGCTTCTCAACAAAATAGGAGTGCATTTGCAGGTGCCAAAAGCAAATTGCTAAAAATGGCAGGTGCTTTCTGATGGGATGGGGGGGGGGGGAAGAACATGGAACATGGAACATGGCAAGTTGGTTTGTCTCAGCTCTATGATGTATTTGGAAATGCTTTTGACAGTAGATTTGGATCATTCTGATGTTCTTCTAAAGAGTTATAATTTATGCGACATGGTGTAATCAGGGGAAAATGTTTCCAGCTACATGTTTAGTCACAGATTGGTTACAATCAGCTCTCTTTGTTGTTTCTCTGAGAATGTTATGAGTACTGTGTTTCATGAGATGTATAACATTTTGTCTACAACATTTGGGAGATGATCTGCATTTAAGAGAGCATAAGGTTCTAGTTTTCAACTAACAGGGCTTCCTATGGATAGTATTACACATAATGTCCTATTAGCTTTTTATATTGCATTTTACTGCAGCAGCAGGATGACAGTGAACATTCCAAGTCTGCTATATACAGTTGCACAAATATTGCAGTTAAAGATATTCGAATACACAATATCCAGTTTCTAGCTAATTTTTTGTTATTTCACACTAGATATACTGTCTGCTTCTTGTTCTCCCCTATTCTCCTTTTGTTTGCCTTCTTTGCTTCCTTTTGTAGTGTTCAACTCAGTGGTAAATCTCAGGTTACGTAGATCTCTTAACGTTAACTGAGCCATATTTAATGATTAAGTATGTGTGCCTTTTTTATTCTATTCCACCCTCTCCCCCCAGTAATTCACCTTGCAGTTCTGCCTTTTAACCTGAATATGACCCATGCTGTCTATGAACTCTCTCTATCTGGTTGTGATTGCCATTCATGTGATCCTCCTCCACTGTGTGATAACTCAAAACAAAAGTTCCAGCAAATTATGCCCACCTTCTTCACTTTTCCTTGCCATTTGGTTACAGAGAAACATTTGAAGGCTTGCAAGCATTTGAGTTTATTTTATATACCCATGGTAGGGTATTATATAAAATAAACTCATTATCCTTCAAATGTTTGAGGTTCTCTGGTGAGTATAGTTTTGTTTTGGAAATACCCATGGTAAGGTGTTAGAGAGCCAGTTATAGTGTAGTGATTTCAGTATCGAATTAGCCATGGAAACCCACTATTATGACCCTGGGTAAGTCACATTGGGGGGTTGCAGACTGCCAGAAATAGTGCAAGTTGAGTCCACTTTTAGGGTTAGGGTTAGTGCTAGAGAATCATGGGGATTTTTTTTTTCTGAGACATTGAGCCTTCTCTGTCAGAGAGCTCTGGTGCCACAATAAAATATAGTTCCAATGATTCCCTAACCCTAACCCTAACCCTAAAAGTGGACTCAATTTGCACTATTTCTGGCAGTCTGCAACCCCCCATTGTCTGCTTCAGAGAAAGGCAAGGGCAAACTCTCATTGAACAAAGTCTACCAAGAAAATCTTGTGATAGTTTCACTTTAGGGCAGCTTACATGAGTCAGAAATGACTTGAAGGAACACATCAACAACAATGTGTGCTGTCTCTGCTAGATCCATCTTCTTACACTGAGAAATTTGTGAAACTGAAGTGGGAGGTTGAATCATTGTCAGGACATAAAGATAACAAAAGAAAATTTAAAATTAGAGGACTAAAGCATAGAAAAGTTACAGCAAATCAGATCATGTTCTTGTTAATGCCAGTACTAATTGAACCTCATTGAAATCAGTGAGAATCTCATTGAACTCAGTGAGAAAAAATACTATTTTCCCCCACGTGGGAAGTTTAGCCCAGTCTTATGCATGTTTGCATGAAAGTAATTTCCAGTGGGAAAAATAAATACCCAAGTGAAATTAAGTATACAGATGATTAGAGTTACTGATATAACTGTATATCCAAGACTAAATCCCATCATGTTCAGTGGGAGTTTACTCTCAAGAATAAAATGGTTTTGGATATTTAATTATGACTAATTTAAGCTGGGTCAGAGTCAAAATCTTTGATTGTTCATGTAAAAGTAGTAAAATAAAATCTCAGATTATCTATGATAACTGTGAATTTGTGTAACACACATCAGAATAGTTCTGATCCATAATTCTGTACATTGATGGAATCCATTAAAGCATAGCCTGCTCAATAGGGTAGTTGTAGACTCTCTGCTCTCTCTCTCTCTCTCTCCCCTCCATATATCTCACAAATCTTACTCCAGTTTATATCTAACATTGAATGAACAGTGAAAGACATTAATAATAGTATTTTGGAATAAAAGAGGTTAGAGCAAAAATGAAAACTGTGCAAGAGTTAACAAAGAATGGAAATCTTACAGTTATATCAAACTGTATTATGCTAGTAGAATAACTTGGATCATTGCTTGGTTTAATGATAGTATCCTCCTCTACTCCCACTGTGGTGGAATATTGAGAAAGCATACAGTAAAAAAATAGTTACAAAGCATTTCTATAGCTGAAAAAGCAGAAGAGTCAATTTAAATGTAAAGATTACTTTATTATTCTTTCAAACCTTTAAGTTTGGGATATAGAACCTTAGTAGGGCCTGGAAAATTGCCAACCAAATGCATAACCAAGAGTTGCACATTTCTGACTGGTTTGTATTCACAATCCTTATCTATTCTCTAGTATAGTACATAGGGACCATGAAAGTCCCACAATCGCCACTTAATGGGCATCAGCTACTGTGATCAATGGGGATCTCTTCTCCTGTTGATTGAGACACAGCTGACTGATGCTCCCACCCACTCTCTCATGTGAGTGATTTCCTGAGCAAGGGGAGATTGCCATTTGGACTTTGCTTTGGCCTGTTACAATGGAGATCTTTTACAGGAGTGGATGAAAATGTCAGTCAGCTGTGTTCTGATTGATAGGAGTCAATTGCTGCAGTTGCTCCCTGGAAGATTGGGATCGGGTGGGTTCAGCTAGGAGACATTGTGTAGCTATGTAAACTACAGTGGTTACATAGCCAAATGGTTGATAGAGAACTTTGGCCAATATTTTTGTCTAGCTGCTCATATGATGATTACTCAAAAAATAGAAACACCTACACAATTTATCTTTGGACTGTTGATATAAGACGTTATGCTTTCTTACTCTCATAGAAAAAAAAATGACAGTGCAGGCTTGTAATTCAAGAAAACATGATGACTCCTTTCTTATGGACTCCAGTCCATAAGAAAGTTGCAATGCAACTGTTGCAGCCTGATTGCAGATCTTTAGGTGAACGGAAATTTCATAACACTTTTCAAAGGCAGTCCCACAGTAACCAAGGAATGTACCACCATGACCACTTCAGACTTCAGACTTGTAATGGTCATGGAAATGAACAAGAAATGGAAGTGCTTCATCTTTCCTGTACCTCTGCAATATCATCAGGTCTCAAGTAAGGCTTTCCAATCATCCCCACACAGAAATGCTGTAGGCTGCCTCCTGAGATTCGCTGCATTCATGTTTGCATGGGGATGACTCCTTTTATTGGTTTTCCAGTATTAGTGCCAGGATTAGAATGTTGAAGTAAATGGCATGGCCACTAAAGCAGAGCTCAACATCGAAAGACAGCAACTTTGTCGTTATTGCATGCCTTCAAATCAACTCGAACTTATAACAACCTTCTCATGTGGTTTACCATTGCGTTCCTCTAAGGTTGAGAGTATATGACCTGCCTGAGGTCTTCCCGTGGATTGCTGTGGCTGAGCAGGAATTTGAATCCTAGTCCTAGAGAGTCCTATAGTCCTAGTGCAACACTTAAACCACTGCACAATGCTAACTCACAAGGAACCTAGGTCTGCCTAAAAGAAAAGAACTATGTTGATTTCTCTCTTCACAGTCTATAATGGAAGGCTGTCTCTTGTCTTAACATCACAATGTGATGTGTTCCTCCATTACTATTCCATATTGTTCCTGCATGGCAGGGGGTTGGATTGGATGACCCTTGTGATCTCTTCCAGTATGATTCTATGATCATGGCTGTTTCTGCCAGTGGTGCACACACACACTCTCTCAACCCCATTCCCTCCTTGTTTGAATGGAATTCCAGAGCTCAAAACCACTACTTTTAGGGAATATAATTGCCATACTGCCTGAAGGATTCCAAGAGCTATTGCTCCCCAAAGTGATTTTTTTCAAATGCATGTCATCATCATATAGTGATCTAAATCAAAGTGCTAGTCATAACTACAGTAGATCCACTGAGTGATAAGTTTATTTATGAAACATATTTATGTAATTGTTTATGTACCTTTCATTGATTCAATGAGCATACTCCAATGTGGACTAGAACTTGAATTTAGGCCATTGCAAATTGTACTAAGCATATAGTGTGTGAGAGTGTGCTATGGAAATATAGAGCTCAACATAGGCTTTCCATTTTGTATGCAGTTTCCTGCAGTTTCCCCCTGAAAAGCTCAAAATATAAAGCCTTGTGTCATTTACTCTATATTTCTTGCTAAACAACAAGTGTAGCTTATTGTAAAATACATTTTATCTTCCCAGTTGTATCGAAAACAATCAAGATATTTGATGGGAAATGACAAGACTGAATAGGACCAGACTCTTTTTTTTTTGGATAGATATTTCTACATTTGGGAGGAAAACTTTCCCTCTGACAGCAATGTCCTTGCTCTTTAATGGGAAACATTTACCCAAGATATGCAGCCATGTTTAAAGTTTATTTGGAACCACAGGTGTCCCTTTTTACTGAATAGAACTTGCACTTCTCCTGTTGTTTATGCCTGGATCCTCCAAACCTCAAGGTAAATGAACAAATTACTTCTTCACTTCCATGTGAAAGGCAGTGAATTATATTACTGATCTTAAAGAACTAATATACAGAGACTTATTGTTGCTTTGGGCTTCATACCACCTATGGAGTTGCTGGAGCTTGCTGATTTTCCACACTTGTTACTTAGATAAATAGATGACTAGAAGAAAAACAACAAACCATCAGGCAGCAATACCCAAGGAAACTTGACATAAAACAAGTATGTTGATCCACAGGCTGGCGTGACCTTTTGTATTTGCTGAAACAGCCTGTTTTAATTACTAATGGATACAGTTGCACTCTGATAAACATTACTGAAAACAGCACCTTTATCAGCAAAGGATTTGTAGAAATTTAATCTCTGCAGCTTGAACTCAACTTGGAGTATTATAGTGAGAACAAAGTAACCTCTTGAAAAACTTAATGGACAACTAAGTGGAATGGCTGTATGTGTCATACACTGAGTAAAGAGGGACTGACAAAAACCCATTAGTGCCTGAAGGAGAAAGGCAAAGGCAGAAATTCTATCACTTCCAGATGAGTCCTCCTAGCATCTCCCCAAACTCTCTATTAGAATGACAGGGAAGAGGGAGGCCTATTAATCTAAAGGTCAGCGCAATTATACCCAGATTTCTTTTATTGAAAAGGTACTGGAAATTATCTAGAATGCTAGTGTTGCAAACTGAAGAATTGATACTTTTAAAAGCCATTTTGGTGGCTTGATGCGGAAAGTAACAATTCCACCTGTCATACTAAAGAAGGAGGAAGTTACTTTCCAGTCTAGTCTCAGACTGAGTCATAATGCAAAAGGAAAAGTGGGAGTATGCTTGTTCCCCACCCCAGCATTCTCCATGAAAGTGTTACTTACTTTTGCCTTCTGCAGGAATTGTTCTTTATCTTAATGGACAGCTTTATGAAATCAGACCTGATTAGCTATGTAGCATTGTGATGCCATTATTTTCCCTGCATAATCCCTAGTGATTTGAAGATACCCTTAATACTGTTTGCCCCACTTCTTCTATGGGGAAGAGCAAGTTCCTGGCCTGGGTTGCTGCCACACTGCAGAACTGATGCAGTTTAATACCACTTTAACTGCCACAGCTCCATCTTATGGAGTTCTGGGATTTGTAGTTTGTTGCAGCACCAAACTGCAGAGAATACTAAATATCTCACAAAACAACAAATCAGAAAATCCCATAGTATTGAGCCATGGCAGTTAATGTGGTATCAAACTGCATTAATTCTGTAGCACAGATGCAGTCCTGGCCTGCTGCTTAATTGGTTTATTCACAGGTTAATCAAAGCCAGTGACTTTGAAGAGGTCACTCACTGGTTCCCTACCTTGTACTTATCAGGCCTCATTCCCACTATGATTTAAAGCGAATTGCTGATCAGGTTATATGACTGCCATTCCCACTTGAAACTGGTTCCAATCCTATTGAGCTCGGTTGCAATCGCAGTGAAGTGAAGCAAATGCAAAAAACCCCTCTGTTTCCTGACACTAGTTTTTTGGTGGTTCTTTTGAAAAAAAAAAATAGATTTCAAAGCATGTTCAGCAAGTGGAATGAGGGATCTGAATCGCATCATTCTGGAGGGGAGGGACTAATGGCAGAGAGGTGTTTACTATCCTTCCTCAGTTTTTTGGGAAATCAGCTGTCTTTGTGCTTGTGCTGTGACCTATGGGACACTATATACACTATATATATATATATATATATATATATGACAGAATATGTGATCCACTGTATTTGTAACTACTTGCATTTATGAGCAGACTGCAGCTCAGCAAGGCAAGTAGTTGAAAAATCAATGGATCACATATCTTGTCATTTAAAATTCATAATTTAAAAATAATCTGGGTAGGCCTCTAGTAGAGACTGTCTTTAATGTTGTTTTAAATTCACACAGCATGTTCAGATGTTAAATCTTTTCCAGCAGATTGTTCCACAGTCTAGGGGCAACTGAAGAAAAAGTCCTCTAGTTAGTCTGTCAACCAGCAAGACTTTCCAAATGAAATACATAACATAGTAGCCATAGGTCTGCACTTTTCTTTATGTTATAAAGGAATACCAGAGTTTGTATACATGCAACTGGTATATCATCTTTTCTGATTTTCCTGCCACCTCCCCTGGGCTTGTTTCTGTCAGTGCTTTGCATATAGGGATAAAATTGCCAAATAAAAACTACTAATTTCTTCTCCGGATAAGAAATGATTAAAAAATTGTATTAAGATATGATAAATATAATGCCCCCCTTTTGATGATTTGCCCTAAAATATGCAAATCTGTTCTAGGAAATGAGTGATTGCTTACTGTGAGTAATATGTATCTAATTGCTAAGTGCTCTAACTCAGGGGTTCTCAGACTTTGTCTTGGTGAGTTTTCCACAATAAATTTGTTGAAGATTGCATAGGGATAATAACAGGGCAGAGGAACCATTATGCTAAGTACTCTGCAAGGTAGTGTCCTTTTTGTACTGATGCTCCTGCTTTATTGTCATTATCTGAGAACTTGCAGACCCAGCATTGAGTGTAGGGCTTCACATTTAGCAAGAATGAACAGAGATCACATGTTTGTTTGTTTAAAATAGAAAATGTCACAACTTTATTGATTACACATGAATAGGCTTGGCTCATTTCATAGATGAGGATCCAGGCATCAGTTTTCCCACCTGCTGGTTGATGGCAACCCATTCAACCAGCTTACCAGCGTGGTAGCACTGGAATGACAGATGCAGGAATTCACTCACATGGAAGCTGTTGTGTGGTTCTCCTTCCACTTAGCCGAGTGTGACTTGGTTTCAGACAACCCCGAAATCCCTTCATTCTGGGCATAGTGGGTGCATTTGCCAATTTTCCAGTCATTCAGACTGGAGACAATCAACATTAGCCACAAGAAAGAGACAGTAACAAGGTTAAGCCAGAAGGAGAAAAGCCTACAGCATAAATGGACTAAATTGTTATTGCAACTTCTTGGGAGCAAGGAAGACCAAGGACCACCCATTGAATTTCCCTCCCTCCTTTGGGAGGGGGGCTTAAGAGAGGAGGAAAAAATAAACACAATAAAAATAACATAAGAATTTGAATCTTGCTTTAAGAATTACAGTGAAAGACATTGATTGTATGCTTATGACACCATAATGTCAGAAGATCCTTTTAAAATTTCAAAATAAGAAAGAAAGGACAAATTATTAATATTTCTTTACTTGTCAAGATATATTGAAGCTTATATTGACACTAATTTTATTTTTCTGCCATCTGTCACACACATTTTAAGTACAAGTAGACAATAGAGACAATTGAAATAGGGTTTTCTCCCCACTTACATGTTCCATTTATGACATTTGCCAACCATTTGTCTGTCCAAAGCATATTATGGCATAACTCAACTTGGCTGTATGTATCAGTAGCATGGCATGTGTACCACAGGCCATTTTAGTGTCTTTACCTCATAGATGTTGGAATATGTCAGGAAGCAGGCCTGAGTCCCAAAATTCTTAAATTGCAATTCATCTTAAGCTACAACCCATGTGGAGGAATACAGGATCTGACCAAACACAGGTTATTGCTTATTATCATATAATGTGATGAAAATGGTCATAATGATGATGGTGGAAAAGAAAGAACTCTTGCACCTTCTCAATATGATCCAGTGGAGCTTTTCTGCATGGTTCTTGGTTCAGTGTAATCTGGGCCAGTGAGACCTAGGTGGAACCCTTGATAGCATGTTGTGTCAAACAAGTCAAAGATAAAGTAGCTTGCATCCATCATCATTAGGACACACAACGCAATCCCATTGTAACCAAGGATTTAGGGGAATATTAATTTAGCTCAATTATGGCTGGGTCATATCAGCCTCTCTGTGTTTACAGAGGTCGGAGGCAAATTCTTCTGTTAACTATATTTTATTAAAAGGGGTTAACACACATACCAATCTCACACACTCACACAGGCACACAAGAAGCTAAGAATCAAAGGAGTTAGATTGGAATAGAGAAGGACTTCTAATGGGAAATACCGTAGCTAAATGCTGCTGTTCCTCTTGAGGGATCTGGAGATGGGTTCTGGGACTCAGTCACTCCTGGCCAATGCAGGTTGGTGAGTGATAGAGGGGACTAGCAAAGGAAAAAATGGCAAACAAAACTAGCCCAGTGAGCAGAAAAAAATGGGGTTTTTATAGGGCGTTTGTAGCCTGGGGCAAAGTCCAGATATTCCATGGCCAGTAGTCTGAATTGTATAAGGTAACCCTTCTGGGTGGAGACTTCTGAGGTGAGAATTGGGATGCAAATGGACAGATTCCTGCTTTAGATAGCCAGCAGGACCTGATAGACGAAACAAATATTGCATAGAAACTGATGTATTGTTCCTTCATGGGAGTCCAGACAGGAACAAAACTGCACAGAAACTAGTGTATTGTATCTTAATAGGCTTTCCTCACCTCCTTTGATAGATGTGGGTGAGTCACATCCCCCTGATGACTCCTAAGCTGGCCAACGTGATCTCTAGCTTGAAGTTCATGGCTTCCACATGTAGGGTCATGGAGAGACGAACTTTATAATATTTCTGATATTAAAAAGGGAGAGAGCCATATAGGGTAACACCATCAATGGAGGCAGAAAGATATCTTACACATCAACTGTTTAGTTTTATTTCATGAATTTCAGTGGCTGAATCCCAAGTGTGTAGTCTCACCTTTGGGGGAAAAGGTTGGATATAAATAAAATGACTGATTGATTGATTGATTGATTGAAGTATGTGAACAAACTGCATGCTCAAGTTCAACTCACTATCCCTGTAGATGGTATTATCTGGTCCAGTAGCTGGTGGTCAGTGAGGAAGCAGTGTGTGTGTGTGTGGGGGGGGGGGCAGAGTGCCCCACCTCCTTCTCTCCCCTCTCAATGCCTTGCTTGCCTGCCTGCCCCCCAACCATCCCACTACCACCTGGCAAGAATGCAGCTGTGTGTGTGTGTTGCAGTCTCTGGACAGCCATTTCGGGTCCAGTGCAGTTGCTCAGGGGAGCAGCTACACTGGACACCAAACAAAAAGCACTGCTCCCCAGCAGAACTTGCTTTTGGGTGGGCAGTGGAGTGGCCTCAGGATGGCCTTTTGGGATCTGGCATGGCAGCTTCTCCAAGCAGTCATGCAAAAAGCATTGCCCCCCCCCCCCCAGCAGTGCTTGCTGCTCAGGAGGCAATGCTGCAGCCTCAGCAGGGCCACTTGGGGTCTCACTCAGCTGCTGGGCACATGAGAAAGAATCATTCAGTCCACACTAGTACCTCAACTGCAACTAACTATATGCATGGCTTTTGTGCTTTGTGGGTTCTCACATTTAACCTAGCCTAATGGTGATGAGTGCTGGGGAACTGCAGTTCAACAACAGCAGGAGGCCCACATGACTTTAATCCTTGGTGGATGTTCAACATATTTCACTCTATGTGGGTTTAAACATTATTGCAATAATATAGAGCAACCCGCAAGTATAATGTGATTGTGTGAGTGTGCATCGGCTCTATTACAGAATTATTCAAAGTAAACATTTTTTGTTCTTAATTGGCATAGCAGTGTTTAAAAATAGCAACACTTAGCACCCATGCTGTTGCCTGGGTTTTCCCGCCAGTGTCCTACTCAACAAATCCCATCCTATGTGCTTATTAAAAAAATGAGGATAAAGAACACTATGAATTAAAAGGAAATTTAATATAGGAAGAAAGGAATGTGCCTTATTCCAGGTTAACCCACTAAATGAACCTTGAGTATTGAAGTGAACTTGCTGCTTGCTGGCATCCTGTGCCCACTTTAGCTGCCTGCTAGCACTCTTGACAGCCATCATAAGATCTCCAAGAGGGTGTAATTTCACAAGACCAGTTAGTGTTGTGAGAGGGCCACCTCTCATGACATTTGCACTCCTAGGCCTGGCCTCTTTCTGCTGCTGGCTTCCAAGCATCCAACCACTGGATAGTTCTATTTATGTATCCCTGAGCTGATCGTCTTGAGGGCTGGGAAGGATTGTATGTGTGTGTGTGTGATTATGTTAGTTTATTTTTTATTTTCCATTTCCAGGGGACTATTCATGGGAGGAATAGAGAAGAGTGGGATAATGTTAGCATCCTCAGTATAAGTTTGACTGGAAGTATTATTTCTGGATCTCATATCTTACATGACAACTAATGGGAATTAAAGTGAGTGAGAAGAGACCTGAACACTAAAACTTTTAGGAATACATATGAGCATGGGCAGGGAAGAGGGAGGACCTCCAGGCAGGCGTACATATTTAAAAATATGGACCAGCCTTTTTGGGCTAGCCCCTTTCTTCCATAATCTGGAAGTAGATGGGCTGGGTTTAAATATGGAGCAGCCTGATCCAGTACATATAGTGAACCTGTGAAAGTGGATGTATCAGCTCTGCAGGCATAATTCTCCCCTCCTCACCTTCATAATATGTAGTGATTTATGCAAATAAAGTCATGGCCAGCTTTAATTCCAATCAGGGTGTTTGGCTCTTATATCGACACAATAGGCCATTGGTCCAGCTTACTCACTGTTGTCAACACTGATGTTATAGGTTCTTAGGATTTATGGTAGGAGTCTTCTAGGACTAAACCTTTCCTGTGCAAAACATGTCTTCTATCCCTAAGCTATAACCCTTCCAGTAATCTGTGTGGTTGTGCTATAAATTATCATTAGGTGGTAAGAAGATACTAGCCACTGTGACTGCATTGTGAGCCTGCATCTATAGCAAAGTATATTTTAACAGAGAACTGTATCCCTAAAGGTGTTATTCTCCCAGGTTTTTTTCTGGGGGGAGGTGAAGTCCAAAATATGTGGGGGGATGTTTTTTCATCTGTGTGCCTTGGGAAGCCCCCACAAAGATGCCACTATTGTGGCACCATAATTGGGTTTTTGGGTTATATGATCCTGACTGCTGTTGTAGAACATAAATACCAGGGGCAGATGGAAAAGAATTAATAATAATAATAATAATAATAATAATAATAAATAATAATTTTTATCCCGCCCCTCTGCAACGCAATTGAGCCGGCTTACAACAGTAAAAACACCAGTAAATACATCCAATCCCAAAACCACCCTCCCCTTAAAAAGATATTAAACTAAAACAATTTAAAAACATTATTTAAAGCAAAGTATAAAACTAATAATCAACAACAATACAGCACAATCATCATCAGCACCGCAGGGGGAAAAAAGCTGACTCTTTGGGCCGGGATAATTATTCAGGAAAGGCCTGCTGGAATAGGTTCATCATGACAGCCCTTTTGAAGCTGTGCAGGGTGGTCATAAGACGGATCTCGTCCGGCAGGCCGTTCCATAATCTGGGATCAGTGGCAGAGAAAGCCCACTGGGAGGTCGTCGACAGCCTCGTTTTCCTAGGTTGTAACAAATTCCTCCCAGAGGACTGAAGTGCGTGGGGTGGGTCATACGGAACAAGGCGGTCCCAGATATAGGTTGGGCCCAAGCCATGTAGGGCTTTAAAGGTCATAACCAACACCTTGTACTGTGCCCGGAAACTAATGGGCAGCCAGTGGAGAGATTTTAGCACAGGTGTAATATGCTCTCTTCTGGAAGTACCAGAAACCAACCTGACTGCCATATTCTGAACTAATTGAAGTTTCCGAGTCAAGCACAAGGTAGCCCCATGTAGAGCGCATTACACTGAGATTTTTGTAGCTAGGAGATGTGAGTGGAATCGATGTTGCGATTCCGAATCGAAGTTCATACTATGTTTACCCTGACTGAATCTCCCCGGTGCAATGTAACCCTGTTGAAGTTCACACTGACTGAAGCACCGATTCAAAATGGATCCTCCATATCAATTGTATTAGATCATTTTCAGTTTTTTTTTGTTCTCTCAATCAGATGATGCACACCTACATCACACCACTTCCATTGTCATAGGACTTTTTCACATTGGGAAAATCGGGGGAGGGGATCGGGGTTTTAAAGAGTCATTATCCTGGGAAAATGACATCCTGTGAATGAGGGGAATAAAGAGGGAATAAAGAGGGAGAAATCCTCCCCCCTCCTCCTCCTTCTCCTTCTCCTTCTCCTCCTCCTTGGATTCCCAGCCTTTACTTTTGAGTAGAGCCCAGGCAGCTGAGGGGAATAATATGTAGTGATTTAATATCGAGTAGAGCCCAGGCAGCTGAGAGAGCAATTCTTCCAAGCCAGTATGGTGCAAGGGTTTGAATGTTGGACCGGGACTCTGGAGACTAGTGTTTGAATCCCAGATCAGCCATATAAACCTAGTGGGTGACCTTGGGCTAGTCACACTCTCTCAGCCTCAAAGGATGGTCATGGCAACCCTCCACTGAAGAAACATGACTAGAAAACCCTGTGATAGGTACACCTTAGGGTTGCCATAAGTCGGAAACAACTTGAAGGTACACAACAAGAAACAACAACAATCTCTCCCCCTCTACTTTTCCTTTCCCAAATGCCAGTTCTTCTTCTCTCTCTCTTCTCCCCTGGCACAGTTTTCCTTTGCAGAAGTAAGCACAAAGTTTTCCCTTTTCTTCTACTTCCCTGCCAGAAGGAAGGAAGGATGGAAAGACAGATGCCAAAGGATGGAAAGACAGATGCCAAAAAGGAGATGAGGTACCACAAAATGTAGGACATTTAAGAACAATGGAGGACATTGCAAAAGAAAAGCTCAAACACTCATAGAAATATAAATCCATGCTTCTTAGTCTTGCTCAAAATAGAGGACATTATAGAATTCCTACTGGATAGAAGGCTGAAACAGAGGACAGGATCTGGAAAAGGAGGACACGTCTGGTCACCCTGAGCTAAAGACACTCCTAGAAATGTAAACCCATGCCTCTTAGTCCTGCTCAAAAAGGAAGACATTCAAGAAAAATAGAGGGCCCAAACAAATGAAAGCTAAAAACAAACATAGAGATATAAATCCATGCCTCTTCACCCTGCTAAAAATGGAGAACCTTCAACAGAAATGGAGGATGCAACCAAAGAAAATTTTCAGAAACCCCTTCAGCCATAGATTTGCCTTTGGTGGGGGAGGAGTCACACTGTCTCAGACTCACAGGATGCATAAGAATACCCACAATATGGTAGCAGTGGGGAGGGAGGTACCAGAGAATGAGTTACCCCACACAGAAGCCACAGAAATGCAAAGGTTTGCACAGTCTGTCAAAAAAATATTTTTTAAAAATACAGATAATAATAATAATAATAATAATAATAATAAGTTTTATTTATATCCCACCCATCTGTCAAGCAATCGGGGTGGCTCACAACAGTTTAAAACTTCATACAATATTAAAATACAATCCAAAATTCCACAACCCTCCCACCCCTTAAAAGAGAATTAAACAATTTTAACGTTAAAACAAGATGGTTAAGACACTCAATTAAAAAACAATCCATAGACAAACAAACAAATAGTAGCTGGGGCAGTAATTGTAGCCGAAATAAAGGAGGGATAAGGGGACTCCTGAGGCCGGGGAATCTAATCAGGGAAGGCCTGCTGGAAGAGATCCGTCTTAACAGCCTTTTTAAAGCTGCTTAAAGTTGTCAACTGACGCATCTCCTCAAAAGAATCCCCTTCCCTGGCTTTGGCAAGGTCTGAACATCTGGCAACGAATCTTGCAGAACCAGAGCAGAAAAGGAAAACAGCTGAGAGGGAGTTTAAAGGGCCCAATAGTGGGAAATTTGAATCCATTCACTGGCAACTAGGCGTGAGCACCAAAATGGCATTTGCCATCAAAGCTAGACCTGCGGGAAGGGATGGGTATGTTCCACTCCTCTGCCCACTCTCTGCCCATTGCACCACTCCCTCTAGGATGCCCCAAATGGAATTGGGAGCAAGTTCCTATTGGTGGTACCCCGATAACATCCGGTGCTTTGGAGAAGACACAGGGGGAAAACATGATCCTGGAAAACCTGGGTTAAGGGGGATTTGACACCCCCCTGAATTCGGGTTCGAAAAACCCAGCACCAGTGTGAATGACCCCATTTTAAACTGGTTTACAAACCAGTTTATAATGTAGTGTGAACTACTCCTTAGAATCTTCTAAAGGAAAAGAGTCAGAGCTACTGGTAATCAAGGATCAATTGAAGAAAGATGGGTCAAATACACTGCTTGGATTTATCCTTTATCCAAAATTGCATTACTCTTTGTCTGTAGGAAGCATGGTTATGTTCCATCTGAATCTCTACAGCTTGTGTGAAGCTTCTGTATGAAATTGGCTAAGCGAAAATGGGAATATGGTGATCTCTTTTGAAGCAGACAAGAAAGACATTTAGAAATTAACTCTCCCCATGCTGTGTATATATAGTTGATGTGTAGAAAAGGAAGCTATACTGTGATAGCCATGTTTTCAATACACATCAGAAAAGGGGACTAGATGTGCACTGGGCATGTAGCTCTATTTGCATAGGGAAACTTGCATGTTTGGGGTTCACAGTTGCACATGATACTGTGTGACTCTCCTTTGTAGCTACTGAGCAGTTATAAAGGGAGATACTAGAAAGTGCACAGAAGGAATGGATAAGCCTGGGAAGGAACCAAATGTACATGTTACACAAAAAGTGGGAAGAATTTGCAAATTTATTTGTGTTCTA
Source organism: Phrynosoma blainvillii (assembly GCA_026167975.1). NCBI lineage: Eukaryota > Metazoa > Chordata > Lepidosauria > Squamata > Phrynosomatidae > Phrynosoma > Phrynosoma blainvillii. The sequence goes on from JANUYF010000004.1 coordinate 197,448,412, forward strand.
ATTAATTGCTCCCCCCCCTTCTCTGCCTCTCTTCCCTTCTTGCCATCCTCTTTGTTTTCTTGAGAGATCTTTCTGAAATACATTTTAATTCTACAATAAATGCATTTATTTTGTTGTTACTCAGTTGTTATGGAGAACTCGGAACCCCCCAGTACCATTGGTATATAAATCCCACAACCTTTTGAGCCAAATGACACTCAGATTTTCTGTGAGCAGGATTCTCAGTATCTTGTCACTTTTTTTTTATTGCTAATGGATTTTTAAATATTCCATTTTCTACACATTTTTATTTGGTAGAATTAAACAGTGTGCATGAAGTACTTTAATTTGACTTTGATGTACACCATTTATCTGAAAGAAAGATCAGGACTTTTATTTATGTGATCTCAATCAATTGCCTTTCCAAAGTCCAGCCCATTAAAAATATCCCATGTCTTTTTGTAAAAAAACACTTCATAATCAGTCAAAGAAAGAAAGAAGAAAGGAAGAAAGAAGAGAAGAAATGAAAGAAGGAACTTTAGAAAAGGTCACATTAAAACAAAATGGAATAGCCTCAATTTATGAAGAAAAGAGTATGATCTGGTTTTGTGCATGTGAGCAAATGTAGAAATTTACCTACAGACCAAAAGTTCTAACAATGGAGCTTATCACTCTGCTAAAATAAAGTGTCTTACCTCTCCTGAACTGAATTTTAATTTGGGTTGCATCCAGATACTATTGCAGAGATTTTATCAACAAAACTGCCACGCGAATCCAACCCGGGTCCCAGGGGTGCTCAGCACACCTCTTTTTGAAATCGGGAGTTTTCTGACTTAAGAAAATGGCTGCTGGAGCACTCCTGGGACTTTATTTAGTGAAGTGATAAGCTCCAATGTCCATGTCAGATGGATAGCTGTGTAAATTTTAGATGATGTTGTCGTTATGATCAGAGGCAGGGTGATTGGGAAGTGGCACTTAACTGTTTTTATATTAATATAGGAAGGGCTCTACTGTTTAATCCAGGATTCTGTTCCTACAGTAACCCACCAGATGCCTAGGAAGAATACGTGTGCAATAAAGCCCTACCCCCCATGCTGTCCAGCAACTGGGGAGATACTACTGCTGATATTTTCAGATAGCTCTCTTTCATGGCATGAAAGGGAAAAGGGGGAAGGTTGAGGAGGAATCCAGCCACACTTTTGAAACTTAACTGAAAGTTCAAGCTAAAATAAATAAGTTATTCTTAAAGATGCTGCTGGATTCCTTCCCACCCTTTCCATTTTCCTTTTTATATCCTTGACATTGGATGTAATATATAGCCACTGAGACTGGTAGCTAAAGATAGCTTTTTCATTCTTGAAGCTGCTTTGAATATTGTGCAACTCAGCAACCATCTCAAATTCTACAATATATTTTTGGATGATGTGAGAGGAAGTCCAGAAGTGACACAGATTCCATGTGAATTAACACTACATCTTTGTGTAAAGGCATTCTTACATTGGCAAGTGCTATTCTTGTTCAGTCCTTTTTATATGATCTCTAACATGAAATTTCCCATTTTCACAGAAGGCACACATTGAGCTAGGTATCACAATCATATGATTTTCCTGATTAGTTACCACCAGCTCCAATCATATTGGTGCATTTGTGAAATTAGGACTTTTTGCCTAGTGTGCATTATTTTTCACTGACTTACATTGGACCACATTTGTGACTTGAATACCTGAGCTCCTAGCTATCCCTTCTTGTTTTAACCACCATAAGTAATTTGGTGTTGTCAGGGATGATGGGAGTTGTAGCTCTTCACCTCTGGCTCTAACTCACCACCTTGTTATGCAGCAGAGCTGACCAGCTTTGATCACTGGTTGATGCTTCTTTCCCAAGCAGCAGAGTTTCAGAGAATAGGCTGAAGACCCTGACAAACTCTCCAAGCCTTCTCTCTCTTCTTCTTGAGATGTCTCCAAACTTCTCCAGGATTCTTCTGGTTCTTGTATCTTCCCTCAAGACACCAGACAACTCAGTAGTCTTATATAAAAGATCTACTTTATTCTACTATATACATAAATACTATATGCCCTACAAATCACAATATCTCCAAACAACTCCACAATATGCATTGGCAAACATTGCACTTATAGCCATTGTTAGTCACCACCCACTAGTCAGTTTCCACCCAGTGGGTGTGTACATTCATTTTGATTGGTTTACATAGATCATCCCATACTTAAGACCAACCCAAGTATTTCATCACTTTACCTTGACCACTTAATGAGTCTCAGGTGTTTGCAATCTATCACAGGTGTTCTCAATATACCTTCTATAACTTTGTCCTTGGCTCTCAAGGCTTCTTAATTATATTATCTTTTTCACCTGTGTATCTTCCTGATTGCTCCTGCTTAGTCACTTTGACATTCACATACATATTTTTATTTCTATTACTGTATATCCCATGTTGCTTTTTCCTTAACAGGTGTCTGCAAAAAACTGTCCACTTTAATACTCACCCCTTCATTCCAGCTCATTCCAGTCAAAAAGCACCAGATGCAATACAGATCCTTAAAGGAATTCACTGTTTGTTGTTATTTGCAAGTCAGCTTCTACTTATAGTGACCCTGTGAATGAGAGACGTCCAAGTACCCTGGTCATCAACTGCTCTTCTCAGGTCTTGCAAACTCAGGGCCATGGCTTCCTGGATTGAATCAATCCATCTATTGATTGGTGTCTTGGTCTCCCTCTTTTCCTACTGCCTTTCACTTGCCAAACATTATTGTCTTTTCCAATGAGTCACAAGTATACATTCAAAGTAAGACAGCCTTCTAGTGACAGTTCAAGTTGGATTTGCTCTTAGACCCCTTCATTTTTCTCACTGCCTACATACCTAAATTGTGGGAATTCTCTTTTTCTCCCCAGCTGCACTTTCCTATTCTTTAACCAGTTAACAGACCATAAAAGCAACTAGGGACGTTATCACACGTGGGCCACAAAGCGATAATAAACTGGAAATGACAAATTCCGAAAATAAACCAAAAATAAACCTTGATTCCGCAAATGTTTTTCACACGTAATTACCTTAATTGCGCAATTAAGGGAAGCTCCTGCTGAAACCGCATTTAACGTTCACACACAAGTGAAAAAATACCGTACATGTGCTAGAAATTATCTTCTAGCACATGCGCACTATGCTCGCCATGGCTGTCACTTGCCGCGGCTGTCACCCCTTCCCCAGGTCATCCTCGGAGCACTGGCCGTGCGTAGGGTCGCGCTCCAAGGAGGTCCTCCTTGGAGCACCGGCCGTGCGTAGGGTCGGCGGTCCGAGGAGGTCCTCCTTGGAGCGCCGGCCGTGAGTAGGGTTGGCGGTCCGAGGAGGTCCTCCTTGGAGCGCCGGCCGTGAGTAGGGTTGGCGGTCCGAGGAGGTCCTCCTTGGAGTGCCGGCCGTCAGTAGGGTTGGCGGTCCGAGGAGGTCCTCCTTGGAGCGCCGGCCGTGCGGAGGGTCGGCGCTCCAAGGACGACCTGGGGAAGGGGTTGGGGCGCCGATCGTGCAGGTGCCCCTTCCCTTCCCTGCCCCCAAGATGGCTCAATTAGCTGTCTGCTGAGGGGGAAGGAGACACTTACGCTGCCTCCAGGACCCCACGGAACCATGGGAAAATGCGGGGAAATACAGAATCACACTGCCAGAAAGTACAATTCCCCATTAAAGTAGACAGTGTGCCTTGCTATATGCACAAATACTTTTTTTCTGTAACCAAAAGTGGACTTCTGGTCACTTCCACTGTTGAATTTCAATGGTGCGTGATGATGGTAGGAGTGTAATGAAGCCTGTAGTTGGTCCTGAGGGAGATATTGGCCCCCAGACCCACCAAAGACTGTTATTGTTGTGTGCTTTCATCTTGTTTCTGACATATGACAATCCTAAGGTGACCCTATTACAGGGTTTTGTTGGCAAGATTTATTCAGGGGAAGCTTGCTGTTGTCTTCCTCTGAGGCTGAGAGAATATCATGTGCCCAAGTTCATTCAGAGGGTTTCCATGTCCGTATGGGGATTTTAACCATGGTCTCTAGCCTCATAGTCCAGTGCTCAAACCATTGTATCATGTTGGCTCTCATTAAAGATACTGAAGGAAATAACTTTCACAAAGTTATAAATACAAATATTCATTCAAAGTTATAATAACTGAGGGCCTAAGCAGGCTGCCAGAAATAGTGCACATTAAATTGAGGCACTGCCCTGGCTCAGTGCTAGGGAATCATGGGAATTGTATTTTTTCTGAGACATTGAGCCTTCTCTGTCAGAGAGCTCTGGTGCCACAATAAATTACAGTTCCCATGATTCCCTAGCACTGAGCCAGGGCAGTGCCTCAATTTAATGTGCACTATTTCTGGCAGTCTGCTTAGGCCCTGAGTTATGGGAAATAACATTCACTATGCTCAACAGCATTGTGGATGACTGAGGGAATGGCATGTAACTTTTTTGCAAGATAAAAATATTTTTCCCAAGCTGCTTGAAGCCCGTACAGAAAAAAAAAAATCAGATTGGTGTTATTTTAATGAATTAGATATGTGCCATTTTTTAAGAAAGCACAGCACAGTTTTGAAATTGTTGGCTCAGGTAACTTTCTCATCAGTAGACATTTGATGATTACATGCTTAGGATGAAATAACCACTTATTTCAGAAACAGTCTGTAATACCGCATGTGAAGGTTGAGCTCATAGATTCGATTCCTTAATATTCTAGCTGACATTCCCATTTTCTGAAGTATGAGTTCTTAAGATACATAAGTCTTAGATATTGTAGTATTGAGAGGGCTACCCTGAGCAGCATTGCAATTAAGTAGAGAAAATCCTCCTGCTATGACATAGATGTGACTGGTAAACCAAAAACATTGCAGCATCAATCCTGTAAGCATCCTTACTTGGCAGTAAGCCCAACTGAACTCAATAGAATTTACTTTTGAGTAGATCTGTATAGAATGTATTATAAATCCATTTTCTATTGGAAGTGCAGTGAAACCATAATCAGCTTCCGGGGGGGGGGGGGGGGGGATTTTATTTCAGAAACTAAATGATGTCAGTTATATCAGGTAAGATCTGAGATGGGCAGTTAAAGATATATGTAATACTAATTCAATGTGATAGAAATTTTAGTGAGTTTTACAGACCTGCTAATACTGAAGTTAATATACTGAAGTTATTCGTATTATTTCTTGAACATAACAGTAACAGGACAATTTAGTTTATGCAGAAGTCAATCTAATTGTGTTCAGTGGGAGTTGCTCCCAGGTATTCTGCACAGGTTTGCTGCCAAAATTATTGATTCAGAATGGAAGAAGTAAAACTGTTACACTGGAATCCCAGTGATACTAAATGCATTGATTAAGGGGAAAATAGGTTTGTCTGGGTTTTCCCCCCCAAAGATCCTTCATAACTTACTTCTTTCAAAAACTGTTAAACAGCTTCTTTTGCATTTTTTCCTGTTCAAAAATGTCTTATAATAAAAGTTTGAAGTCTTCAAATATATTTGCCCCTCGAGCAAACTTTTTTCCATTTAATATTATGTCTGTTAATTAGTGTTTCAAATTTGCAAATTCTTTATTGGTTTATATCAATGTAATACCCAAAGCTCATCTCATTGCCAGATTTGAATGAAATATGATCCTGTTTATTCTATTAAAATGAAGGCTGGAAACTGTTACCCAAATGCCACAGGAATTCTTGCCATTTTCTCATCAAATTCCTCATCAGATTTCTCCCCCCTTCTCTCTCTCCCTCTCTCCCTTTCTCTCTTTCCCCCCTTTTTTTGTTAAAGTCACATTGTTTTAGATTTTTGTGCCTTGGCATTTAAATGAAATTCACTGGTCCCCACTGGAGAGAAACATCTGCAGGGACATATTGTACATAATCTCCATTCTAATCAAACAGGAGTGTACTAATGTAATGGAAAAGATGCTTGTCCTTACTCCACTTAGATTTACTCTGATGTGGCTATTGACTCATCTATGTGAAGGGATATTAGCAAATTGAACTTGGAAGTACAGAAAAAAGTCTTCTCCAATCCTAAAGAATTGAAAGGGCATCTCTGTAAAACAGTATTAATTTAAGCCTGTGATTTTTGCGTAATATTAATTGAAGGCCAGTATCTTGAGAGGCCTCAAGGAACAGGAGACTGGATTTACATAATGACAGACAGACAGAGGGATAGACAGAAAGACAGGCAGAATAGCACCACAAATTGGGCACTTAAATTATAGATAGAATTTCATTAGCACATTGAGACTAAACTGTTTTATCCCAACTTTGGAAACATGGTCAACCTATCGGGGCTGCATTCACACTGCAGAAATAATCCAGTTTGATCCCGCTTTAACTGCCCTGGCTCCATCCTATGGAATCCTGGGATTTGTAGTTGGTTGTGGCACCAGAGCTCTCTGACAAGGAAGGCCAAATAGCTCACATAACTATGAATCCCAGAATTCCATAGCATTGTGCTATAGCAGTTAAAGCAGTGTCATACTGCATTAATTTTGCAGTGCAAATGCAGCATTCACATAGTTCCCAGTTACAGGTCTCTTTCTCTTGCTTTTGGTCTTTGTTCTCTCTCACTGTGCTGCTATGCATACATATATGGCATTTGGTTGTTATTTTGTGCCTTCAAATTATTTCTCACTTTCGGCAACATATCAAGGAGTTTTTCTTGGCAAGATTTATTCAAGATTTTCTCGTCCTTGAAAAGTCACGGGATAAGCCCGGGTTGCAGATGGGCTGCAGACAGGAGAATGCATTAAGACCCATCTTTGAAGTTAAACATGCATTTATCCCATTGGGAAAATGATGGGATAAAGCCCGTACGATAATCTCCATTGCTGTGCCTTCAAGTCATTTCCAACTTTTGGAGCTCCTAAAATGACTCTTATCACATAGTTCTCATGGCAAGATTTATTCAGATGAGGAGTCTGCTGTTGCCTTCCTCTGAGGCTGAGAGTGTGTGACTTGCCAAAGATCACCCAGTGGATTTCCTGGGATTTGCAGTTTGGTGAGGCACCAGCACTCTCTGACAGACCAGTCTGATTAACTCACCAAATTACAAATCCCAGGACTCTGTAGGATAGGGTCATGGCAGTTAAAGTGGTGTCAAACTGCTTTAATTCTGTAGTGTGTATATACCTCTAGGTGATTTCTATGGCCGAGTGAGGATTCAAGCCCAGATCTCATAGTTGTAGTCCAATACTCAAACCATGCTGTCTCTCTAATTCCTTCTTTATTTAAGACATAGGGCAGGTGCTATAACTTTGCTAACCCTATTATTACTCCCAGCTAGAGGACACTCAATGGGATTTGCCTATATTTTGATTTATCAGCTTCAGCTGATATCCCAACTGAGCCCTTTCCTAGAATTGGAGGACCTAAAGAGTAACACATGCACTGGTAACCTCAAAGCTGGACTTCTGCAATATACTCTACATTGGACTACCTTTGTACCAAGTCCAGAAACTCCAACTGATTCAGAATATGGCAGCTAGAGTAATTATAGGTACGTCCAGGAGTGATCATATTACACTGATCTTAAAATCACTTCACTAGCTGCCAATTAGTTTCCAGGCAAAGTACTAAGTGTTGCTTATTACCTTTAAAGCCCTACATGGTTATCTACAGGATCGCCTTCTTCTGTACAATCTGCCCTGTACACTCAGGTCCTCTGGGAAATGTTTACTCCATCTCGCCAGGTTTAGACTGGCAACAGTTTCCCAGAGAACCTTTTTGTCTGCTGCCCTCAGACTGTGGAATGACCTGCCAGAAGAGACCTGACAGCTGAAAACATTGACAGCATTTAAAACAGCATTAAAGACATATCTCTTCCAGAAGGCCTACCCAGTCAATTTTAAATCATGGCTTTTTAATTTGTATATTTTAAAAATGTATTATATGAGTGTATTTTAATGGTTTTACAGTATTGTTTTTTAATTGTTAGTTTTATGTGTCTTTTAAAATTGTGTTTTGTATTTTAGCATATTGTACCCCTCTTCAAACCTTGAGGAGAGGTGGGCAAGAAATCATCATCATCATCATCATCATCATCATCATTATCCAATAATGGTTTCAATAGATCTCCTTCAGTTTGGACTGACTAGTTCAGGGGTAGGCAACCTTTCCCCTTTAAGGGCCGAGGGACTTCAGCTCCCAGAAGCCTCAGCCATGTTGGCCAATAGTCGCATGTTGGCCAATAGCTCCTAGGATTCTGGGAGCTGAAGTCCCTCGGCCCTTAAAGGGGACAGGTTGCCTACCCCTGGACTAGTTAGTAGAATTCAGCCCCTTGCCTTCTAAGACCAAATCTTAGATAGTGTCACCCTACTGAAAATTGGAGAGGGCTCCTGTGGTGGGAAATAGAGAATTTCAGCAGATGTTGCTTGCCACAGAACCAGGTAATAATAATAATAATAATAATAATAATTTATATCCTGCCCCTCTGAGGCCAATTGGGGCGGCTAACAACAATACAATACAATACAATACAACAAATCTGGTTCCCTCCCCCCCTTAAAAATTATTAAATAAGTTACAGATTAAAACAACAATTAAATTAGACAACAATTAAAATACAACCATAATATTAAACAGCGACTTGAGACTACAGCAACAGTTCTCATCAGGTAAGAAGCAACACCTGCTGAAATTACATCTTCTACAGGACCCCTCTTCAAGTTTCACTCTGGCAACCTCAGTGATAAACTATTTACACCAGGGGTAGGCAACCTTTCCCCTTTAAGGGCCGAGGGACTTCAGCTCCCAGAAGCCTCAGCCATGTTGGCCAATAGTCCCATGTTAGCCAATAGCTCCTGGGATTCTGGGAGCTGAAGTCCCTCGGCCCTTAAAGGGGAAAGGTTGCCTACCCCTGATTTACACTCAGTCCAAGATATTCTACCAGACCTAGATGAAGGAATGGATCTACCACAAACAATCATATATCTTGGCTGGGGACTTACATCTTTGTAAATGAGCCAGTGTGGCATACTGGTTTGAATGTTGGACTATTGACTCTGGAGACCAAGGTTCAATTCCCTGCTCAGCTATGAAACCTACTGGGTGACTTAGGGCAAGTCACATGCTCTCAGCCTCAGGGGAAGACAATGGCAAACATCCTCTGAACAAATCTTGCCAAGAAAACCCCATGTTAGGGTTGCCATAAGTCAGAAATGACTTGAAGGCACATAACACACACACAAATGGATGTAACATCTCTAGGAAAAAGAACTGAGCAGTTTTGCAATATCTGTATTCAGCAAGGGGCTCTAGAGGAGCTAGAAAAATGACTGTTGTACATGTGCAATGTGACCAATCAGACTGATGCACGGTGGGATCCAGTGCACAACAAGATCTGTTGCACAATGGGATACTGGTTCAGGAGTTCCAATGCACATCAATAGAGCCTGAAAACTTTGAACCATATATTTATATTATGAGTTTTTGCAGACAATTTAGTAATCTTCCTAGAAGATCCAATAAAGAATATGGCGAGATGATGGAAACATTAGAGGAATTTGGAGAATTAGCTGGATTTCAAGTCAAGAAAAGTAAAAGTGGAATATTAATAAAGAATCTGTCAAAAAATCTATTAAAAGAGAAAACAGAAATTAAAATAGTGAACAAGGTAAAATATCTAGGGGTAATAATCATGAAAAAATCTCACAGTTTTATGAAAACAACTACATGCCCACATGGAAGAAGATAAAAGAAGACTTTAAGAAATGGAAAATATTGGAGTTATCCTCTAGGAGGCATTGTGACCATCCAGGTGAATGTTCTACCATGAATGTTGTATCTTTTTCAAATGATACATATCACAACAAATGAACAATAATTTAAACTGTGGAAGAAAGACCTACCTGACTTTATCTTGCAGGGAAGAAACCCAGGATTAAAATGACTACTATATAGGACAGAAAGGAAAAAGGAGGGCTTGGATTACCAAACCTGGAATAATACTATAACACAAGTGCATTTACTTGGATAAAAGAATGAATACTCTTAAAAAACAAGATAGTATTAGAGTTAGAAGGTGATAGCTTATATTTTGGATGGCATGCTTTTCTGTGTTATGACAAACTAAAGGCAAATAAGGAATTTGTAAAAGACTATCCAAAGGCAATCCAAAGCTAAAACGTTTTTCCTTACCTTGTGTCCACACATATCCAAAGGCAATCCAAAGCTAAAATGTTTTTCCTTTCCTTGTGTCCACACAATATCTGAAGGCAATCCAAAGCTAAAACGTTTTTTCTCCCCCTGAACCGAAGTCAAAGGGGATCTTTTGACATTCGGTTTTTTGGGGAAGTACAGCTGGGAGGAGGGCGAGATGCGGAAGGGAGCCGCCGCCTCTGCCTCCCCCACGGCCAGAGCAGCCTCTCCTCAGCCAGTGCTTTGGGCTGGCTGGAGGCCTGGCAAGTGTCGGAGGGAGGGCAAGGTGCGGGAGGGAGCCTCCGCCGCCGCCTCCTCCGTGGCCAGAGCCGCCTCTCCTCAGCCAGTGCTTTGGGCTGGCTGGAGGCCTGGCAAGTGTCGGAGGGAGGGCGAGGTGCAGAAGGGAGCCTCCGCTGCCGCCTCCTCCGTGGCCAGAGCCGCCTCTCCTCAGCCAGTGCTTTGGGCTGGCTGGAGGCCTGGCAAGTGTCGGAGGGAGGGCGAGGTGCGGAAGGGAGCCTCCGCTGCTGCCTCCTCCGTGGCCAGAGCCACCTCTCCTCAGCCAGTGCTTTGGGCTGGCTGGAGGCCTGGCAAGTGTCGGAGGGAGGGCGAGGTGTGGGAGGGAACCCCCGCCGCCGCCGCCTCTGCCTCCTCCAGAATGGCCACGGAAAGGCCACGGAACGGCCATGGAAAGACCGCGGAGGTTTGCCGCCTTCGCTTTTTTTCCGCTTCCTGGCCAGCGTTTGATAAGGCCCTATGTAAAAAGAGCATTGTACAAAGTGTGAATAAAATACAAGAGATATTTTTGCCCAAAAATTCTAAAATAGACCTCCGCACATGACGCCTTTCATAAGAAAGAAAATCTCTGCAAAGGTAATTGGATAAAATATGAAGATATCTTAATTAAAACAACTGAGGGATACAGGATGAAGACAAGGGAAGAGCTGCATGAAGAAGGCCTATAAATACATTGGTTTCCATACTGACAACTAGCTGAGAACTTTAAGAAAGACAAAAATATATGGAATAGAAGATGAGACAAAAGAATTAGACAAAATACTATCAGCAGAAGATAAACACATGATAACAAAATTCTACAGGCTTTTGCTAGACTATGAGCTGAAAGAAAAGACAATCAAAATCAATATGATAACGTGGATGCAAAATATAGGAAGGCAAATACCATTGGCAAGTTGGGAAAGAGTGTGGAAAGAAAATCTTAAGTTTATGAAATGCAATAACCTAAAAGAAAATTACTACAAAATATTCTTCAGGTGGTATATAACACCAACCAAGTTAGCAAAGAAACAGAAGAATAACATTAATATTTACTGGAAGTGCAAAGAACTTGAGACACTGTACCATATGTGGTGTCATTGTAAAGTGATAAAGAATTTTTGGAAAAATGTCCACAAAAATATGACAGAAACATTACTAAGAATATACCTTTAAGACCTGAACTCTTTTTATTAAACATTACAGATATTATAAAAGATTAGCTGAATCAAGATGAAGTAAGCATGATATTTTATATCATCACCACAGCGAGGATGATTTATGTACAATATTGGAAAGAAAAAACTGTGCCCACTATGAAAGAATGGCTGTTAAAGTTAAGTGACATGGGGCCTCAGCAGGCGGCGCAAAGTGCCGTTTTTGAGGCCAGGAAGGGGAGGGGCAGTCTCACTCTGGGCGCCCCACCCCCTTCCTGAAAATGTCAGAGCGGCCAGCCCTCCACATGGCTGGTGCTCTGATGACACACTTCCACTGCAGCGTCTACACACGCTGCAGCGGAAGAGGCACCAAAGGTGTGCCGGAAGCCTTTTGCGGTGCACCTTCGGCATCTTGCTATTTTAGCGCTCCTTCCTGGGACTGGGATGCGGTGGCTCAGGGCCGAGGAGTGTGTATACCTCAGCTTCCGTGCCGCCCGTCTGCTTCCCCCCCTAGCCTTAATGGATAGATTAACAATGTATATTAATGGAAAATCAATTCAACAATACAAAAAAAAAAAAGGGGGGGGGGGAAAGATAAAGAAGCTATGGGAGGAGTAATAATAACCAATGATAGGAATATGTAAAGTGTGAATAAAAAGTAAACAAGGAAGAGATAATAATGAAGGTGGATTAGAAAATGAAATCCTTCCAAAAAGAGGTTATGGGGAGTAATTTAATGAAGTTACTTAAACTGGTGTAAGAAAAAGAAATAATAACTACTGTATTCAACCTGAAATGTGGAGTGAATGAGAATGTATAAACAGTGGGGATTGTATAGAAGGGGAGGAATTTAAAGGGGATATAGGGGTATGGAAGTAGAGAACTTTGTAAGTTGTGATTATTTTTAAAATAATAATAAAATATTATGAAATGAAAAAAAGAAATAGAGCCTGATGTACATTGGGACATTCTTGCCAGTGCCTTGTTTCTCATCTTCGCAATTCACAAACAGGATTCCTTAATACTTTTGTTACATTGCTCACTGAGTGTAAAGTTAGGCAGCTTAGAGCATGGTAGAGAATGCCAACCAATTTTAGTACCTGAATGTCTTATCAATCTTTTAGAAGTGTGGTGGCAGCAAAAGTGGCATTGTAGTGTGGAAGTGGGCCATGAAAGCAGAACAGAGCAAGCAATTTGTGTGATGCTAAGGTTCCTCAACAGGATAATCTGGAATTCAGCAAGCTATTTTAGTGTAAAGTCAAATTAAGCTAGGTGCTCCAGGCAGAAGATAATAATAATAATAATAATAATAATAATAATAATAATAATAATAATAATAATTGTAATGCACTGGTAGAGTGCCCTTGTTTTTAATGTCAAGGGACTAGATTAGTATAAGTGCAACATCTGACCCCCAGCTGTTGATGAGTCTCCTCGGACAGCCAAGGCTCAAAGTGCCTTGATCGCAATCAGCACATGGAATTGCATCTCCAATCAGATAATCTAGTGAAGAACAGGTGTTATGTGGCTTTCACAGCTGCTTCCACTAAACAGAAATGGGTGTCTTGTACATTATATGTACAATGAACATCAAAGGTAATCCTATATAGCTGCACCTTATTAGAATAATAAGTCCCATTTTCTTCCATGAACTGCGTTAGGGAAAGATACTCCTTGAAATTTTAGCTGATGCAAGTCTCTTGATCCCCCTAGTCCAGTATCGCATGACAACAGTTAGCCACAGATGTTAGTGAATAAGATATAAGGACCTGAAGATAATCTGCTTCCATGTGGAGGCATTGCTCAAACTTTTAACTACTTGCAGGAATGGTAGCCTTTGGGTCAAGAACACCAGGTCCAGAAATGGTTTGATAGTTAGGTGGGTAGTGGAAGTAACCAGGAAGTCCTTCACCTAATCTGGCTGCTGGATTGGCCAGCATGAGACATAATTTAATCACCTCACATTTAGTTAATATTACTTGTTAATAGTAAGAAGTGACAAGGTTATGTGGGGATTCAGGACTGTACTCCAAAGGTGGTTGATGACAATTGCTACAGCAAGGCACTGGCTTCACTTTTTTATGCAATTCCTTTTATAGCCCATATAAGACCAGTTTTAAATCAGCTTTACTGGCCAAGCAATGGTTTCCAAGTCAAGGTGCTAGTTCTTAGTTGTAGAACTAAAGCCCAGCTTGAGGCTGGGGTATTTGAGAACCCAAATTTTCCCATATGATCCTAACTAGAGCTTACAATCATTATCCAGACTTTGTTATGTGCCCCAACTCCCAATGAAGACCTGAGTCAAAAACTTCTGTATAGTAGTGTCCCTGTTCTGTATCATCTGGATAGGCTTCCTCCCTTGTGAATGAGTTGATCAAAACAGTGTGGTGTGGTGGTCAGACCAAGGGTGGACAAGTTTAAAAGGTCTGTAGGCCAGTTTCCCCACAGAATCTATTGTGGACTGCATGATCCCTTTTGTAGCTGGAAGTCCTACCTGCTTTTTACAAAACAAGGTGTATGTAGGATAGTTTGGTTTAAAAGGAGAATTGCATTTCCTGGAAGCATGCAGGAGCAACAACAACAACAATTTTTGACAGAAGGGGGGCTTTTCAGAACTCAAGACATCAAAATCACATGGGGGTTGCGTGTATGTTTTTCCTTCCCCTTGGGTTAGGGTTTGGAGTTGGGTTTTGTGAGATCCATATTTGAATCTTCACTGAGCCATGGAACCCACTAGGCAACCTTAGTATGTAGTTCACAAACCACTTACATGGGAATGGTTCCATGCTTTGATGGACTTTCAACTTGTTTTGATGATCTTGCTAAGCATTTCCTCCATCCACCCTTGCTGATGTAGGTTCCATGTTTTGGTGGACTTTCAAGCAGCTTGGTTGCTTTTGCTAAGCTGCTTTCTCACCCATCCCTACTTGAACCTCTTGCCTCTACCATTTTAATTATGCTGCCCAGCCCTTGACGTATGCATATTGGGTGTGGGGCCAGCAAGCTTGGGCACATGGCCCAGAAGTCAACATCAGCATCACTTCCTCAGTTCCCAGCAGCCACTTCTATGGACAAATAGCCAGATGGCCTCAGCAGTAGCCATAGACCTCTTGGTGGCAGAGGCACTGACAGTGGGCTTAATGCCAGCCAAGTAGGAATATATATATATATATATATATATATATATATATATATATATATATATTTGGGCTTTGCTCAAGAATTCCCTTTTCATAGCCTGTGTCATTGATAGCGTTGCATTAAGAGCAAGTGGCTTCCACTCTCTTCAATGAGCAATATGCCTTCAGGAGGAATCAGAAGGATTTCCATAGGGGGGCTTTCCCAACATTTGCAGCTCAAAGGATTAATGGCCGAGAGTGCATAGAATGCATTCTGTAAATTACTGATTGAAGCAGAATTGCTGGTATCTTCTTAAAAACAGTTGCAGCATATTTCTCCCCCACTCCTCTTTAAAAATCCTACTCCATTGTCTCTTACCAGATCAAACAACAACAGCCAATGAACATGGATCAATGGTATCTGCAGCTACCACGTTTATGTAGGTTTAATCCATTTATGTGAAAATCAAGTTACTGCTTGTCTGGACATACGTGGTTTCTTTCTGTTTCTTTACTGGAAACAATTGATAACATTACTTCAGAAGAAATTAATCCAGAGAATTAATTAGCAAAATCTAATATCCAATAAATGTAGCCCTGAGAGAGATTTCATGGGTGGTCAATTCTGACATTAACTGGAAGGTAGAAGAACAATAACCCAAGTGAATCTTTCCACACACAAGCTGCAGAGATTAAAAAGAAAAAAAGAGGAAAAAAGGAAAGGGCACAATAATGTTGACACTGAAGGAAAAATAAATAAATAGGATGTCAGCATTTTATGGCAGACTTCAGTAATTTCATTTTAAAAGAAATATCTCATTTTCCAGCTAAGAACTGGAGTCTAATCCTATGGTTACTGAAAGACACAAATGATTGAGATTTACTTCTGTGTATATGGATAGAGGTTTGTGCCACAAGAGATGGTTTAGGTTCCCAGTAGTCTTTAATCTTTTTCCCCATTTGGGGGAACACATCTAAAGCCCAAACAGGCTTTGGGGAGAACC
Source organism: Phrynosoma blainvillii (assembly GCA_026167975.1). Lineage (NCBI taxonomy): Eukaryota > Metazoa > Chordata > Lepidosauria > Squamata > Phrynosomatidae > Phrynosoma > Phrynosoma blainvillii. The sequence goes on from JANUYF010000004.1 coordinate 197,464,109, forward strand.
CTTTCTTATGGTGGTGCTGCTGCTACTGCAATTCACTTTAGATCAGGCTGTTGTGGTTCAGTAGTGCAAGGATGTGGAAAAACATTGACCTCCAATGCTCTTGGACTATAGTACCCATCATCCATCAGTTCTGTCCATGCAGGCTAGGTTTGATGGAAATTGTAGTAAAATATATAAGACCACACATTCCCCGTCCTTACAGTGGGAATCCAACCCGTTAGTTGAAAACAATCACAGGAGCATAGGGCTCCTTTATTGACATGTATGCAATCAAAGGGAATGTACGGACATCCAGAAGTAACTCCCATTGGCATTAGCCAGTAGTGTCAATGGTGAAGGTTGATGGGAGCTGCAGTCTAACAAAGTTTGGCAGCCTCATGATTCCCCATTCTTGGTTTTTAAGTCGTATCATATGGCTAGGTACCAATTCTCAACTGGGGCATAGACAAGTGTCAGATGGTATATAATACACTGAGATGGTATGGAGAGAGGAAACAGCTTTCCTTGCAGCTTCTTAATATAGGGCCTTTGCAGACTGCCAGAAATAGTGCACATTAAATTGAGGCACTGCCCTGGCTCAGTGCTAGGGAATCATGGGAACTGTAATTTATTATGGCACCAGAGCTCTCTGACAGAGAAGGCTCAATGTCCCAGAAAAAAATACAATTCCCAACTGAGCCAGGGCAGTGCCTCAATTTAATGTGCACTATTTCTGGCAGTCTGCAAAGGCCCATAGTCTGATTCAGGAAGTGTTGCATTTTCCCTATAGTGTCATGTGGAAACTCTCCTCTTTCTGTTCCTCACCTCAAAATGACAGAAATATCTGAAAAGGTAAATACCCCTCTGATCTTGTAAGCTAAGCAGAGTCAGGCCTCATTAGTACTTGGAAGGGACACCATCAAGGAATGCCAGGTGATGTAGGCTAAATTTCAAAAGAAAGCAACTGCAAACCACCTCTTAGTATTCGTTGCCTAAGAAAGCCTTATGAAATTCATGGTGTCATTATAAATCGTCAAGCAGCTTGAAGGCACAAGTGCGTACACATTGTTTCATTGCACAGTGAATAAGGGTCTCTCTTATTCTCCAACAGTAAAGTCATGTAGTTGTCCCCTTTTTATTGCAGGGGTGGGGGAAAGGGGGAAGAGGAGAGGACAAAATAATTACAAGCAACTAGATCTTTGTAACTGGTTACTTTCAAGCTCTGACCAGGATTTAGGATTCATTCAGTTAAAAAAAAAAGTTAATTGAGTGTGTTTAAGTGACTGAATAATTTTTTTTCCTCTCAGAGAAAAGGACCTGGGGGCATGTGTAAAACTAGTAGCTACATAAAGCAAAAGAATCAGATGTCTGCTGGGCAAATTGACAGAACTCATTAATCTTGGATGGAGAGTTCTGTGGAGTTGGTTCTTTCGTGCACCTGCCCATGCCTAAAGTAATTACATGATGGCACTATTAATACTGAGGGGCTTGGGCTGGGATGGGGTTATCTCCCCTTCTTCAGAATTGATTGCTAGCTGATTAGTGGACAACATTCCTCTCTTGCTGTATAATTGCCTTTGTGCTATTGTATTCTTTCTAACCTGGGGGTTAGGCCATCTTGATGGTTTCAGGGCCCTGACAATAGCACCACAGCCCTCAAAGTAATGAAGTGGAACTCAGTCCCGGCAAATTCCCTGAACGGTAGATGCCTAGTTAAATGTATCATGAAGAGAAGCTCTTTCACACACTCTCTCTCTCTCTCTCTCTCTCTCTCTCTCTCACACACACACACCAGAAGATTTCATTGGCTCCTTTCTCCGTTCTGTTTTTGATATAAAATGTTAGATTTCTCTAAAGCAGTAAAACAGGCAATGGGTGTAATTAATCTGGTTACAGATATTAAGCTGTCAATTAACATGACAGACCTATGGAGCAAATTCTGGTGGAATCCATAATCTTCCAGGAAAGGCATGACATTGTCCTTGTTAAGCTTTTTTTTAAAATCTTTGTGGCTGAGTTTGACAGAGTTTAAGAGGCCCAACATCTGTGACTCTCATATGTAGTGACCATAATGCACAGTAGAGATGAATGACAAGGTATTATTACCAAAATCCCAGAATGTTCTGCCTTGACAGCTACATTTATGGAAGCCAGATGCAGAGGATGCTGGTGCCTTCCTGGTATCTTAGAGCCTGAAAATAATACATGCTACCTGTAACCAGTGGTCCTAGTGGCTTCCAAGTCAGTGGGGAAGTGAATCTGCTCTGGAATTTAATCTGAATCCAAGATGCTGAACCTTGTTTATGGATAAGATTTAACACCTGGGTAGCCAGCCTGCATCCTATCGCCCTACTTGTTTAACTTATATGTTGAAAACATCATCAGAAAAGCAGAATTAGAAACAGAAAAAGGAGGAGTTAAGATAGGAGGAAGCAACATTAACAACCTAAGATATGTGGACAACATCATAATATTAGTAGAAAACATTCAGGAGTTGGAACAGTTAATAAGAAAGGTCAAAGATGAAAGTGCAAAGGAAGGTCTGATGCTGAACATAAAGAAAACAAAAATAATGACCACAGAAGAAACACACAAATTTAATCTAGACAACGAGGAAATTGAAATAGTTAAAGAATTCCCATATCTAGGATCAAACATTGACCAGAATGGAGACTGCAGTCAAGAAATAAGAAGACTAGGAATGGGAAGGGCAGCTATGAAAGAACTGGAAAAGATACTGAAGAGCAAAGACATACAACTGAGCTCTAAAGTGAAAATCGTTCAGGCCAAATTACCATGTACAGATATGAGAGCTGGACAGTGAAGGAAGCAGACAGAAAAAACCCCCCAACTCATTTGAAATGTGGTGCTGGAGAAGAGTACTTAGGATACCATGGACACCCAAGAAGACAAACAAATGGGTTCTTGAACAGATCAGACCAGGGCTCTCCTTGGAAGCAAAGATGATAACGTTGAGATTATCGTACTTTGGCCATATAATGAGAAGGCATGGATCACTAGAAAAAACAATTAATGCTAGGAAAGGTAGAGGGTAGAAGAAAGAGAGGAAAACCACAAACCAGATGGATAGACTCGATCATGGGGGTTATGGGCAAGGGCTTGCAGGATTTGGGCAAGGCAGTGGAAGATAGGGATTCTTGGAGATGTCTCATCCATCTGATCACTATGATTCAGAACCAATTTGAGGGTGGCTAACAACAAAGTACCTTTAAAGTTTAAAGTTTAATTTGAAACCTGGGGTAAATTTACTCCCTCACTGATGTTTCCTACATAAATTTTATTTGAGATGGCCTAATACAGATGGAGTCTCCTTTATTTGAAATGTTTGGAACCAGAAGTGTTTTGAATTTCAGAGTTTTTCAGTTTTTGGGATATCTATCTATCTATCATAAGATATCTTGAAGATGGGACACAAGTCTAAACATGAAAATCATTTATGTATCATGTACACCATATACACATAGCCTGAAGATATTTTTATACACAATATTTTAAAAATAAATTTGAGCATGAAACAAAGATTGTGTATACTGAATCATCGTAAAGCAAAAGTGTCACTGTCTCAGCCACTCATGTGAACAGTTTTGGATGTTGGAGTATTTTGGATTTCAGAATCCCAGATAAGTGATACTCAACTTGCAACAAAATTTTCCAAATAACATGGATTATCACATTGCCAATTCCCACCAGGACACATGTGGGGTGTAACCATAACAGATAGATCTTATTGGACAGCCCTGTGGCTGGGCAGTAGGCAGCCTATATCAAATCTGGGCTTCTCCCACTTTTTAAGAATGGGATTTTCCTGTTTTTGAAAAGCTGCAGGAGAAGCTCAGATTTGATAGAGGTTGCCCTACTGCTCAGCCACCGGGCTGTATGATAAGATTGATCTGTTATGGTTACAGTCCATTTCTATCCTGACAGGAATTGGTGTGATAATGACTGGTATTTTTGAGAGTATTATTTAATCCTTACTTCTAAAATGTTCTTAGAATGGGAAGAGTAATCATTTGGGGGACTTTGGGACATGCTCCTACTTGTTTTGGTATGTATTTATAAAGAAAAAAGCTTGAAAAAGTAAGACACTACTAATATATCTTAAAGTAATGAGCAATGAGCAGCAAATTAACTTAATTGTTCAAAAACAATTATTTTTTCAAAAGGAATGGCTAATGCCATTAGCCATATATATATATCACCAGATATATAGCGTTCCAAATTCTGCAAGATCATACCTCCCTAGTCCTTATACAAATCTTTTTGAAAATGTTACTTTTTTCTCACTTGAGAACACTTCTGTATCTTTCTGAAAAATGGGGGTGAAGGAATGAGAAGCCGGACTCTCAAATTATTAGACGTTCCTAAACTACTGCATTGATACTGAAATTTTGTATGTTTGTTACTTAGGACCATTTCTATTTTGTCTGTTAGTCTGGAAACAGTGGACCACAAAGAACATAGGGAGGTTAAAGCTATTTGGTTTTAATAATTTTGTACTGCTCTTAATTTTTCGTTTTAGTATATAAAAAAAATCCTAAGTATTTACAGTGCTTGCTGAACTTTCTTTTTGTTTCTACCCAGATTTTAAAGGCATAGGGCAACTGGGTCCATTGCATCTGGTTAAACTAGTTCAAGCACAGCACCCAAGATTCCAGAATGTATTGGATATTATGGATGTTTCTATGGCCAAGATCTGTGAACTTCCTGCTCATGTCTTCTAATCAGTGTCCACACAAATAGGGCATACTTATGGTTAAAGACAGCAGCTGTACATAGTAATGTATGAATTAGATTTTCTCAATGTAAGAAAATTCATTATGAATTGTTTTTTGTGGGTTTTTCGGGCTGTGTGGCCATGTTCTAGAAGAGTTTCTTTCTGACATTTTGCCAGCATCTGTGGCTGGCATCTTCAGAGAAAATGAAGATGCCAGCCACAGATGCTGGTGAAACGTCAGAAAGAAACTCTTCTAAAACATGGCCACACAGCCCGAAAAACCCACAAAAAACTATGGATGCCGGCCATGAAAGCCTACGACTTCTCATTATGAATTCTTGAGGACCCCTGTTTTAGTTCTATAAAGTTATTCAGAGTCTACAGTATAGGCATTTAAAAAAATCAATTAATTCAATTATCACTTTAATCCATTTGAAACAGCAAAACATTGATGACCATGACATATATTCATATGTGTAAAATACGTCAGTGTATATATAATATTTAGATCTGTCTTTGCTATGTTGTCCTTTGCTGTCATGTTTCTTGTATTAAACCTTTGAAGAGTGAATCTGAAAATAACAGGCTGAGCTCATTAGTAGATTAGGTGCGGCAGTGAATCCATGTGTTCACGATGAATTCTTGTTCTCTCAGCCTGATATGGCTTCTCTTTGAGAGCAATTACATCTGATTGACATGTTTTCATGTGCCTCCAGCCTTGGCTTTTTCTTACTGAACAACTCTAGATCAAGGACAGTGACTTTTTTTTTTTTTACTATTGCTATTAACTAAAATCAGGATCGCAGGAAAAAAAAGTTAAATACCTTTTAAAGATGCAACTTGAAACAAATTATAAAATATGTATAAAGGAGGGTTCTTTTTGTTTCATGTAGTAAAGTTGTTGAAAGTCAAGTAGAAAGCATAGTTTAAGATGCAGGTGTGAATGAACAATTAAGGAAGGATTTAGGTGCTGTTCTCCCACTTGCTAGCAAGGGAGGTGTGCAAGTCAACGGCAAAAGGATAATTTCAGAGTCAAAGGATCCAATTCAACACATAGGACCTTATCACACGGGGTCCCAAGCAGAAGGTATCCAAAGGCAATCCAAAGCTAAAACGTTTTTCCTTTCCTTGTGTCCACACATATCCAAAGGCAATCCAAAGCTAAAACGTTTTTCCTTTCCTTGTGTCCACACATATCCAAAGGCAATCCAAAGCTAAAACATGTTTCCTTTCCTTGTGTCCACACATATCCAAAGGCAATCCAAAGCTAAAATGTTTTTCCTTTCCTTGTGTCCACACATATCCAAAAGGCAATCCAAAGCTAAAACGTATTTTTTCCCCGTGATCCGAAGTCAAAGGGGATCTTTTGACATTCGGTTTTTTGGGGAAGTAAAGGGAGCTTTCGGAATAATGAGGACTTGCTAGAGCTCCTTACTGAATGGCATCCCAACACAAGACCTCTAGCATTCTCGGCACTCTGTACATGCTTATGGACACAACACAAATCAGGAATCAGTGAAAGTCATTTTATATATGGAGAGAAACAAACCACTCTGCCTGCTCAAAGCCCCATGCTGCAGAGTCCCCTTAGCGGCTCAGCTCAGTTTGAACCGCTGCCGCCGCCTCGGCCTCCTTCGAGGCCGGAGCCGCCTCTCCGCCGGTGTTGAGGGCTGGCTGGAGGGCTGGTGCCGGAGGGAGGGCGAGGTGCGGGAGGGAACTGCCGCTGCCTCGGCCTCCTCCGAGGCCGGAGCCACCTCTCCGCCAGTGTTGAGGGCTGGCTGGAGGGCTGGTGCCGGAGGGAGGGCGAGGTGTGGGAGGGAACCGCCACCGCCGCCTCCTCCGAGGCCGGAGCCACTTCTCCGCCAGTTTTGAGGGCTGCCTGGAGGGCTGGTAAGTGCTAGAGGGCGGGGTGCGGGAGGGAACCGTCTCCGCCGCCTCTGCCTCCTCCGGAAAGGCCCCAGAAAGACTGCGCAGGCGAAAAAGTTCCTTTCGGATTTCTTCTAACTTCTGTTAGTCTTCGGTTAGTCTTCCCTTCCTGGCCAGCGTTTGATAAGGCCCATAGTTTTTGATGCTTCATTTTGCATTGTGGTGATTGGTTTTGTGATGAGTTAATACCCTGGAAATTTATTTATTTATTTATTTATTTATTTATTACAAAATTGATATTCCTCCCTGTATTTAAAAGAACACAGAGTGGCATAAAATAAAATAAAATAAAATAGAAATGATAGCCTTTTGGCTGAAGAGCGGGGTATAAATACTCCAAATAAAATAAAAATAAACTGGACCAGTTTAAAACAATGACATAAAATTAAATAGATGAAATGCATATTGAACAAATTAACAAGTTAAAGCAAGACAGTTTAAACCAGTTTAAAAGATTAGAGACAATTAAAACCATGTTTATGGACAGATATGAATAAAACCAATTAGACTACTAATGCCTTTAGTAGAACTCAACTTTGTCCCACAGTGATATATTTAATGTTTCTACTTCTTTATGCCCATTGGGATCTTTATTGCTGCACCTTCAACAAACTAAACTAACGAGATTATTGCACTGCCAATTTCCCACCAGGATAGACACAGGTTGTAACCTTAACAGATGGATCTTATCAGACAGCCCCATGGCTGGGCAGTAGAAATCCAGGCTTCTCCTGCAGCTTTTCAAGAATGTGGAAAGCTGTTCATCTACACAGGGTTCATCTAGGGTTCATCTGCACTGTAGAGATGATGCAATTTGACACCACTTTAAGTGCTGTAGCTCCATCTTATGGAATCCTGGGATTTGTAGTTTCACAAGTTCTTTAGCCTTGTCTGCCAAAATGTGCTGGTGCCTCACAGAATTGCAAACCCTAGGATTTTGTAGACTGGAGGCCATGGCAGTTAATGTCAAACTGCACTATTTTCTACTGTGTAGATCAGGGGTAGGCAAACTGTCCCCTTTAAGGGCCTAGGGACTTCAGCTCCCAGAAGCCTCAGCCATGTTGACCAATAGTCTGGGATTCTGGGAGCTGAAGTCCCTAGGCCCTTAAAGGGAAAAGTTTGCCTACCCCTGCACCATATATAATAGTATAAAATTTGCTTAACTTCATATTTCATATTTCCATTGGGCCTAGCCTGAAAAAGAAGAAGGCCCCTCCTGCATCCACCATCCTCCAGAGGGAGAGAAGGGCAGGCCAGCTCCATCAGGCCTAGCTAGAGTAAGAAGGCCCTCCCTACAGTCCATCTGCCTTGATCCAGGCTTCAGAATATCTGCTGGACGTATTCCCCTTCCCCACCACCATTCCCTTCTCCTTTTGTGTCTTGTCTTTTTAGATTGTAATCCTGAGGGCAAGGAAATGTCTAAATAACCAGTTGTAAGCGCTCTGATATCCTTTTGGCTGAAGAGTGGGGTATCAATACTCCAAATAAATAAATAAATAAATATATCATTGAGTGGCTATGGCGATATTCTTCTACTTCTGCTCTACCACTGCAGCTCTGAAATGTCTGCTCCAACAATATATCACATCAAGGACACCAAATACATTACATCAAGGTTAATGAGATCAGGGTATCAAGAACCACTCCACTAATGCTGCAAACAAGTTAATACAGTTTTTGTTACTAGTACATGTTTTCTAGATTCAACATTGGTCCTGTTGTTGCCACCTGTGCCACTGTTAATTACAGTATCAGCAGTATTAGCCAGTAGTCATAAATTTCATGTCACTACAGGTAACCACTCAGCATTTTAAATCACCATTGGTTCAAGAAATGCTATCATCAAAGAAGCCAGACCATGGAGTTCTGCATGCCTTTTCCTTCAATTTCTAAAGATAACAATAGGTAATAGAGCTTAATGAGTAAAAAGTGGCTTAAATACTCTAAGGGGACCAGATCTTGTCTGATCTTGGAAGCTAAACAGGATCAACTGTGGTTCGTACTTGGATGGGAGACTGCCAATGAATATCAGGTGCTGTACACTATATTTCAAGAGGAAGGAACTGGCAAAACCACATGTGCATATTCCTCGGCTAAGACAACTCAATGAAATTCATGGAGTCACCATAAGTTGACAGGCAACTTGAAGGCACATAACACACATACATTTTACATAGATGTGAAAGGGATCTAGGAGTCTTAGAGGGTAAGCAGATGGGCGGCATGGGGCTGCCCCGGAAAGCTGCGGATCAGGGCCGAGGTATCCGCATTCCTCGGCCCCGCGGCGCAGCGTCCCAGGCCCAGGAAGGAGCGCTAAAATAGCGCTCCTTCCACAAGATGCCGAAGGTGTGCCGCAAAAGGCCTCCGCCACACCTTCGGCGCCTCTTCCGCTGCAGCGTGTGCGGACGCTGCAGTGGAAGTGCGTCGTTGGAGCGGTGGCCATGCGGAGGGCCAGCTGCTCTGACGACATTTTCAGGAAGGGGTTGGGGCACCCAGCGTGAGGCTGCCCCTCCCCTTCTTGGCCTCGAACAAAGAGCTTTGCGCCATCTGCTCAGGCCCATGGTGGACCACAAGCTAAACATGAGTCAACAGTGTGATGAATCAAGGTGAAGAGATGACATGGTAGTCATGTTTAAATATTGGAAGGGATGTCATATTGGGGCTGGAACAAGCTTGTTTCTGCTGCTCCAGATGCTAGGACATGGAACAAGGGATTCCAACTACAAGAAAAGAAATTCCACCTAAGCATTAGGAAGAACTTCCTGATGGTAAGAGCTCTTTGACAGTGGAACATGCTGCCTTGGAATATAGTAGAGTCTCCTTCTTTGGAGGTTTTTAAACAGAGTCTGGATGGCCATCTGTTGGGACGGCTATGATTGTTTCTTCCTGCACAGCAGGAAGTTGGATTGAATGCCGTTCTGGTCTCTTCCATCTCTATCATTCTATGGTTCTCCATTCTCACAACACTGGCATTGCATAACTAAAGACAGAGCTCTACAGTTAGGTGGAAGTATCAGTACAGAGATGAGGTGGGACAAGCCAGAAAATGGAATAAATTAAAAGCTGTGTGGAACAAATTCCATCCTGAAAAGGGAATAATTTAATACTTTCACCACACTCTTCAAACCAAAGGACAGAAATAAACACAAAAACCAATTGCAGCATATATGAAGGGAGGAAAAAGTGCCATGCAAAATATATTAAAAATCTTCCATCGTTCATACTCAGTAGCACTAGTGTTCCTGGGGGGAGTGCGGGTCACACTGGGTGACACCCCAGAATTGGAGTGACACCCAGTCAGTCCCTGCTTCCCTCAGGCACTTCTTGGGCCTGTGTGGGCACCCCTCGGTGCTGCTCTGGGCCTTGAGGGGGGGGGTATCTGGCCCAGGCGGGCAGTGGGCATCCATTTCCCTGGCCCACACGGCAATTCTCCTGGCCACATGGCTGTTTTTCCAGGCCTGTGTGGCATTTTTCCTGGCCTCATGGCCATTTTCCAATGTGACCCCACCCCCAGAAGCCTGGCCTCCCCACCCCAGGTGATACCCCGGGTAGGGACACTACTGCTCCCTAATATATCTATGGAGGCTCTCTCTGCCATCCTTGCTGCACTGGCAAGAGACCAAAAGCATATAAATCCTGCCTCCTATAAATTAGTTGAGAACTAATTGGCCCTTGTAGTTTAGCTGTACTGATGGCAGTAACGATGGTGGCAACAGGAGAAAAATAGCATCAGCAAAGAATGCACAAAAAATACAGTGAAAGGGGTGATAGAAGATTTTAGAATTCTCTCCTTGGGGAGACAAGAATGGTTCCCTTGCTCTCCTTCCATCTGTAACTGAAATCATTTCTGTTGCAGCAAGCTTTCAGGAATTGATTGCAATGGGCGTTTGATGGTTATGCTGTGTTTTTTTTAATGTCTTTTAATTAATGTTTAAAAAGTTTTAATTCTATACATTGTTTAATTGTTTTATTAAATAATTTTATATGTATTTTACTGATGTTTTTGTATGTTTTTAATCTATTACAATTTTATTATTCTGTAAGCCCTCCTTGATTCTCAACATTGGGGACAAAAGGCAGGATATAAATGATGATGATGATGATGTTTATGTTCTTGCATTAAATTTTCCCAAAATTCTTATCTAAAATCTACCAGCCTTAATTTTTTGTGGAAGAGACAACTCATCTTGCAAATTTCTTCCTGTTCTGTCAACAAACAAAAAAGGTATTGAGAGTTACAGTACAAGCAGTAACAATTAGCCACTTAGTATGGGCTTCAGAGCAACCTATATTGCAATAATAATAATAAAATCAAGTTCTAGTGACTGACCCAAAGTTGACTAGTAAACTTCTCCACTGAAAAAAGAGGCTTATATCTAGGTTTCTCTCGTCATATTCCAATACTACAACAGGCACACTATAGTGGTTCTCAGTAATACTCCATTTGTTGTTTATTAACTGCCCTTGAGTCAATCTCGACTCTATGAATGAGACATCTTCAAGACCCTCTGGCCCCCACTGCTCTACTTAATTCATGCAACCTCATACTCATGGCCTCCTCAATGGAGTCCATCCATTTAGCATGTGGGCTTCCTCTCTTTTTACTTCCCTCCACCTTTTCCTAGCATTATTGTTTTTTCCAATGAGTTATCCCTTCTCATGATGTGTCCGAAGTACAACAGCCATACTGGCTATCAACAAAATCAACTGAGTAGGGCACATTGGGCTTTGGACCAAAATTTTTAGAATAAAAATTAACCAGATTAGTTGAGTTGCTTATCACATTTAAACCAAGGAAAACCCTTAGTCCTTTGCATTCTCTGCTGCATTCTCTGCTCTATTTAAATTCTCCTTATTCTTTGCTCTGCACTGCATCTGCTCATTTAGATAGTATACATCCCTGCAAAGTCAAGTTTATAAGCACAATTACAACTGTGATAAGCAATGTTCAAAACATTCTCTTTTTCTTCCATTAGTTTCATTGTCATACTTACTAGCCTGCTAGTTTACTACCTCATTAATGTCATTTCAACTGCATCCTTCTTTTCAACATTTCCCACTCTGGTATGTCTTCTGCAGTCTTTTGCTTAATGGTGTCTCCCAGTATCCTTGAAAATTGAATTGAGTTATGATGGTGATGCAGATGAGGCACTATCAAATTTCTTGATGGGCTATTGTTTTTGGTTCAGAACCAAAGCAAAGATTAATTAAATCATGCTCAAGTGCCTGTTGCCAGATTGCATATGAACATTTTTTATTATTCTCACTTTTCCAAAGGGATGAGTGGATGGGGAGAAGAGGACGGCAACAATAACAAAAGGAAAATGAGCTCTGTTGGCACAGCTATGAAGGAAGCACATAATATGACCAGATCTATTGCTTGATCTTGGATAATTTCAAAGAAAAGTGTTTCATCAGCAATTATCTGGCTAAACAGAACTCTTACGAACATTCTACATTTGCCATGATGTATGCTGAAGCCTGGTAAGCCTGGTACAATCTCTCTTCCACCTTTAGTTTGAATGCTGGTGTGGTTATTACTTTGCATTCAAAAATATATACAAAAAACAAGACAGAGAAGAAAAGCATCTGCCTGCTGAGCCTAAAGCACAATCATACAAAAGGCTCCTTCACATTTAAGGCTCCTCTGGTCTTTCCATCATCAGACGTTAAAAAAATAAATAAAATAAAACAAGAACTACAACAATTAAAACCAGAGGGTTTTTTAAAAAAGGATTTTTTGGGGTCTAAAGACATGTGTCAGGATTTGTTTTTGTTTTTTTAAAGTATTGTTTGCATGCAATGAAAATGAAATGTGTATATATGCCTAGGGTTTAATGGATGGTGCTGGTGGTGTGCATGTGTGTGTATGGGGTAATCCTTTAATGTAGTTCATTTTGATGCATTATAATGGCACATAAAGTGTAGGCTGTACTTGGGAGAGAGATTTTTCTACCTGCCTAAGGTTCTCATGAAAGATCAAGGCAATGTCTGAATTCTTCTGACATTAACTATTCTCTATTAGTATGGCATTACAATCACTAGTAATATTTTCTTAGTAGTCTGTGTATAAAGTATGACAATCAAGACAGATCTATCTGCAGTAATAGGTTCAGTATGTGGTACAGCTTTAATTGCACTTAAGAGAACCCATTTGCTTTTGCCACTCAAAAACCCCAAGCCCTAATTATTTCCATTGGGGTAGTTAGAATAGCATGCTTTGGCAGTAGCCTCAAGCCCGATTAAATGTTATTTATTTCCTTAGAGCTGGCTCTTCAACTGATTGCTGCATTCAGAGTGCAAAGGGGTGTGTTGATTGTCTCCTACTGGGACAATCTAGAAGAGGACCAAAAAAGAAGCCACTTTGTGAAAGAAACTATTGTCCCTTGAAGTTTGTTCCATGACAGGAGATAGTAATATAAATCTCAACTCTAGTCATAGAGTTGATACTTCTTTATATAGAAAGACATGTTAGTTTGAGTTTTTCTTTAAAGACTAATGATCAGCTCTACTTAGAGGTGAAGAAACATCTTCTCTCTTAAGTTCCTTTCATCATATAGAATGCAAGACACATTCTTACCATCACTAAATTGGTCTGCTTGCCAAGAAGGGGTGACAGGTGGTGGAGAGTAATCATACCATAAGCTTGGGCGTACAGCAAAGTTGCAACTAGGCTGAGCCTACAAGCAGCCTAAGGCCTTTAAAAACAAAACAAAACACATGGAGTGCCATTTTAGAAACAGAGCTGGGAGAATTGCTTTTAAAAATGACATCTGCATTATTTCTGGCAGTCTGTAAATGCCCTAAGGGCTGGCCTGGAAGCACAGTTGGGGCAGGACAGCCGCACGCCGGATGGCCCAACCCCATGTTGATGGCATCCTGATGCTGCATGCCGTTATGCATGGCATGCAGCATCAGGATGCCCTCCCGGCGCAGAGTCCTGACACGCTGTGCCAGAAGGGGAAATGAAGAATCGTGTGCTGGCTCTTAGGGTGGCCTTTTTGCTGCTCTTTTGGGGGTGGCAAAAGGGAGGATTAGGGCCACGGCGTGGGGTAGCCACAGCCCTGATTGCTGCATCCCGGGGTGGCTCTGTGCCGCCCGTCTGCAGCCCCCCCCATAGTTACAATTATTGTCCCAAAGCTTTTTATTAGTTATAAGGAGTTAAGAGGGGTGCAGACTGCCAGAAATAGTGCAAATTGAGTCCACTTTTAGGGTTAGGGTTAGTGCTAGGGAATCATGGGAATTGCTTTTTTTCTGAGACATTGAGCCTTCTCTGTCAGAGAGCTCTGGTGCCACAATAAAAAACAGTTCCCATGATTCCCTAATCCTAACCCTAAAAGTGGACTCAATTTGCACTATTTCTGGCAGTCTGCAACCCCCCTTAGTTACTTTTATAGTTGTAATTTGAAGAAGTAACTGTCTACTCTAATATATCCTTTAGTTTAGCCACCTTGAATCCCATTTTGGTAGCAAGGTGGGATATAAATACAACAAACAAACAAATAATAGTTAGTCAAACAATCATCTGAATGCTACACATCTCTGGTCTGTTGTGCAAAATATACTTTCCTCTCATCCACCTTTCTCCTAATCCAAAACAGAGCATGTGGCAGTGGTAAAGAGCATAGCACAAGCCAGCATTTGAACCATGTGATATTCATTAAGCAGTAGCGAGACCCCAATAAAAGTGTTTGACAATTTACAATTTGACCATAGTATTGCAAATAGCTGTTCACTCTAAGGTGAAGAGAAATTTTATTCTTCTATTCTTTTATTTTTTATTCCAGAAATTCTGTTCACAAAATGGCCAACCAGTCACATATGGGACGTCTCCTCTTCCCCAACAACTAGTATATGAGGCATACATCTTGTCTTTTCCCATGCAGTTGAAGAGAACACACTTCTTTCTGAGCCTGCATAAATTTTACAAGCTCTGAAGGAGGCCTTCCTTCAGTCATGGGAGAATTATGTTCATTAGGCATTCAGTTAGTTTTAATTCATTTTAGCTGTCTTGTGCAAGGTACCTATGCTTTAGCGCAGAGGTGGAGCAAAGTGTGGCCCATGGGCCATATGTGACCTCCTTAAGCCCCTTTTTTTCACTCCACAGCACCCCAAAAATAAATATTGTGTATATATGTTCTGAGTGATTTACAATTAGTTAAAGGCCATGTTGCTGCAATGGTGATTGAAAATGGAAGACTTCCCCTTTGAATGCTAGCAATGAACAAGAAAAGTATAAATTTGATTTGATTTAGAAGAGTTTTGTATTGATTCTCTTGTTTCTCTCCCTGGTTGTACTCTTTGATAAACATCATCTTGCTACTTCCTTAATGACAATATGGGATATCATTTTCCATGCCTTTGTGGTACAGGGACAAACAGTTTTCCATAGAACCATGAACTCATAGCCATTTGCTATAGGTGCCATTGCTCCAACTGTAAACTACCATAGTTAGTGAAGTTCCCAATGCTGATATGAAATCAAGGAATATGTAATTAGTAGATAGCATTTAATTTATTCAAATATGAATCTAATGCAGTCTTCAAGAAGTGAATAACATTTAATTAATTAAAATAAATCAATCTCAAATAACAATTAAACCATTGTGGTTGAGGAGGAATTTATTTCTTAATATGCAGAAATCTATTCTATAATGAATTTAATCTACCATGATTAAGTAATATTTAAAGTATTACAGTTAAACCAGTCTTTCAAAATCTGAGTGATTTCAGGGAGGAAATATATTTGTTAAAACTGAGAAATTTCACTATAAAGAAATAAAAATATGAAATGAATATAATTTAAAATCTGTCTATAGAGCTCTCTATCCATCTATCATGTTTTAAGTATTTATCCTCCATAAAAAGTATGCTAAACGCTGTCCATTTTCCTTTTGCCACATCCTTTGGGAGTCCTGCTCTTGAGTAGATGCAGAACCTGAAAAGTGGGCATCAGGTCATGGAAGTTACCCAACTCTGCTTTAATGAGTGGAAGTAATTTAAATCTTGGGATCACACATGGCAGCAATATCAACCAGAAGTAGTTATACTAAAGAGTTATGATGGAAAGGGTGTTGATGTTCCAGGCTGAATTACAATTGTCGAGCGTTCTTGAAGGCCACATTCCAGCAGTGGGCAGGCGGAAGGCATAGAGTGCAGCAAGATATAAATCTTACTAATCCATCCCTTTGCAATAGCTTTTGGGCATGCAGAAATTCAAAAATATTTTGTTTGGACAAAATATTGATCTGGAATGCAAAGTACATCTGGCAGACTCTCCTGAGGAAAAAAAAAGGCCAATCTTTCCTGCTGCATTAGCCCTGGCAGATGTCACGGAAGGAATGTGGCACTCAAGGCAATTAGATTTTAACTACAAGATTTTTAACTAGAAGATGCACATATTTTAACTACATTTTTTAAAGAAAAGGCAACTTTTTTAGCAATTGGATAAGCTTGATTAAACATAGCTGTGTTAGTCTGAAATATCAATATGTGAAGAGATCCTGTAGCACATTTGAGACTAACTGATCAAAAGACGTTGTAGCATAAGCTTTTGTAGACTTGGTCTACTGCATCTGAGGAAGTAGACAAAGAGCACTATCACGTGAGAAAAGAAAGCCAAAACAGAGGAGGAGATTTGTGACTTTCTCTGTGCCTCTCCACATGCTGTCGTAGCACTTCTGTTTTTCCTGAGGAGATGGTCATAAAAGGCAAATAAAAGACATAAAACGCATGCCTTTTGCTGAACTGATTTTTCCAGTGTGATAAAAGATATGCTTTGACAACCGTCTCCCTCAAGAAAAGAATGGAAGTGCTATATGGCATGTGGAAAGCCATGGAGAAAGCCACTACTCTCCCTATTTGTTTTGGCTTTCTTTCCTCATGTGATAAGGCTCCAAATGTATGAAAGCTTATGCTACAACATCTTTTGCTCAGATAGTCTCAAAGGTGCTACAAGATCTCTTTGCATATTGATTAGATGAGCCAGTCAAAGCATTCTTCAATGGGATTCTGTGCACATTTACAGGAGTAAGTCACAATGTCTTTGGTGTTTGCTCCTAATGTGAAAATGATAACATTTCTTATCTGAGTCTTCACATGATGTTACAACAATTTAAGCTGAGTGGTGTGTTTTTCTGCACCTGATATAAATACTGCACTAATAAAGGATGAAGCAGTGACTTCTATAAATCATAAAACAATGACATTGATCCCAAAAAAGCACATTGAGGATCACATGGCAAAAGCTAGTGGGCCCATAGCCTAGGGATAGAAGAATATTTGTAATTACTCCTTCCCGGGGGGGGGGGGGGGAGTTTTCCTGACAACTGGGAAACCCTGTCTGCTAGAATAAGAATTCTGCACTATTATTCAAATGTTTCAAAACTTGGAGGAATTATTTTGCAGAGAAAAACACATTTTTTGTGCCACAAATAACCTGTTTTCTGCACATAAAATGAGTTTCCGGCAGAGAAAATACTGTTTCCTGTACAAAAAACCTGTACTTCAAAACCACTTAGACTTTGGGGCTTCAGGCCACAAGTCTAGGCAGCCATGGCAAGTGGTCAAAGATGGTAGAAATTACTGTGCATCTCATGTGCAGTGTACCAGTCTGGGGTGGATGGTTTAGGATGTTGCTTTCTAAAATAAAGCATCAATCCTATCCTGAACAAAAAAAGGATCTTCTATTTTTACATATCCTTTATGACATCCATTACTTGCCATTCACATTTAAATAAATTCAGAAATAGCAAGCTCTCAAGGTTTTTTCCTCCTGTCTTTGAGACATAATGGTTTCCTTTATTACATATCATAAGCATTGTAACTTTTAAGGTCATCCAAATTCTTCAGCAGTCCTCTCCAAACTGGGAGGAAGTCATGACTTTCTGATAATGAAAGATTTTAAAACTAGTGCGTGTGTGCACTCTCACACACACACAGAGGGAAAAAAAGGAGGCCTATTGAAATGTTCCCCTCCACTGAGTATTATCACTGTTGCAAAGATAATATTAATATACATTTTCAATGCTTTGTGGATCAGTACATGGCAGCCGACCAATAAGAGGCATAAAACATTAACAGCTAAAAGGGGAGTTATGGATTCCTTTGGGTTTGTAATTTGTTGTTCATTACAACCAGCCACCGAAGTAGTCCTGAGCTGATTCACAGAGAATAAAATAGATTTGGTTTAATAATATCTTCAGGTCTTTGAATAAATTATGAATGCATCTTGACTGCAAGAAGGAGACAGTGACATTATGAAATGGTAATGAACAGATCTTCAAGAGGAAAACAACCTCAGATGATCATCACCCCATTCAAAACCTATTAAGCTGTGATGAAATGAAAAGAGGGTGCCCCCCGCCCTCCTTGAGTAGCTGTGCAACAAGTTGTACATTGTGGACTTTAATAATATATTTTCTTCACAAGCAATAACACAGCAATTAGGAAGTGCTCAGTGAGGTAGAAATAATGGTAACTGCGGTGCAGATTAGCTATGCTGAAGGGAGTTCACAGACATACAGTAAAACAACATATTCTAGGCTCTTCCTGTTGTATAATTTCTCCTTTTATTTACTTATCTCTCACTTAAAGAGGACTCCTGGCAGTAATGAGGCTACATAAATGCACACCCAATCCTAGGAAGGTGCTGCAAATTATATAAAAGATAAATCTAATGATTACCTATTATAATGACAGTGCAATCTTGTCTTCACTCATGGGGAAATTGTACCATGGTGAGAAGCCCAAAGCTGGCGAGAGATTGCTGCGGCACAAATGTGTATTCATTATTTCTGAACCTACTTTGCCTTCGCCTGGCTGTTGATAGAAGATGGGTAATTTGGTTGAACAGGCGCCACTTAGACAAGAGTTCACAAACCTTTAGGCTTGGACAGCAATACACATAAGCAACATGGCAAATAAGAAAATAATGAGCCTGAAAACATGTGGTCCTTTTACTTACTTGGAAATTCTCCAGTATGGGCTTCAATTGCATTAAAAAAAGAGAAAAAGAAAGAAAGCAAAGGGGAAAAAAAGCCCCATAATATCATCTGCCACATCACATCTCAAACAGTGTAATTGCTTCATAAGTAAGCATCCATAAACACTGTCTTAATGCAAGTTTTGGGAAAAGATGCATTTTGGAGTCCATCAATGCTAACACACGGAAATGGGTTTTAACAGTACAGACCCAAAGAGGGTCAGAGCAGAATCCTAGACATGTTTTTTCAGAGGTAAGTGCCCCATTAATATTAAGGGGGCTTATTTCTAGTGAGCTGATACACGATGGTAGACTTGCAGGTGGAAATGTAGCTATCCAGAAGTCAGTGCTAAAATTTACATTGACCTAAGGCAAGGCTAGGTTCTATATTGATATAATGGTGTTGGTATTTTCTTTAGCAGTTGTTAGGCCAATATTTTATTAGACCAGCAAAGGACTGAAAACTGTGTGCAAGCTTTCAAAATATCCAGATGTCTTTGGACCTTTTCATACCACAGAATTATAGCACTACGATTCCACTTTAAGTATCATGTTCCATCCTTGAGATCCCTGGAATTTGCAGTGTAGCAGGGGTACTTAGAATTCTCAGCCAGAGAGGCCATTCCTGTTTTTTTAAAATGATTTTCATTTTTTTTAAAAAAAAATGCAAGAAGGTTATGCAACATGATTTAAAAGTAAATCATGCCTTCAGTCATGAGGTTCTTCAGTTTTCCTATGTGACTTTTTTTCCCAGGGGTCTATTGAGGGCTGTAAAAATGGATGGTGGGGCCTGCATATAGCCCAAAGGATAAGGTTTTGCCCATCTCTACTCTAGAATTTAGGTTATTATTAGAATTTAAAATCTAGTTGATTATAATCAATGACAGTGTCAGTAAAATAAACAATTTACTGGATTCTATAGTAACAAGGTTGGCACTACAATAAGGTACTGCCATAAGGGAATTTGGATGTTACGTTTAAGTAGCAAGGGTAGCAGCCCCTCAGCTATTCTCTTGGTTCTTTAATCATTTGCTCCTTTTGTGTGCAAGAGTGTGCATACCAGACTGCCTTCTTCCTAAACTAGTTGGCTGCCCTTGGTTGTATTGGAGCAATACCCCACAACTCTCCCAAATTGCTAGAGACAATCCCAATTAATTCCTTTGTGTTTTAATTTTTCACCTATTTCTACAATGTCCCAACTTCTCCTCCTCCTCCTCCTTTCCCCCTTTTTCCACAGCTTACTTCAATTGCTGCAGACTGAGTTCAAAGTGAAAAAGTAGTTTGTACTCAATTAACTTGGGGGGGGGGGCAGGGAGGTAAAAATTTGTCCTTCCCAGTAGGTTCAGGCAAAAGCAAATTGCTACAGCTTCTCTTAGCTTGTGTGTTCTTTCTCATTAATTATTTTTGTCATCTTGACCAACCCTGATGTTGCTTGGCCACATGTGTCCCAATTTTTATCTTTGAAATGCTGGAGAGTATTGAAACACAATATCTGTGCCTGTAAACGTGACTAAGGGGGTTGCATCGCACATTAGCCTGTCTCCCCAAGACTCCATGTTCTCCTCTACAGTCTTCCTCCCCTCCACACTTCTTCTGTCCTATACCAGTTCTTTCTGGCAGCCATGGTAGAACAATAATAGCTCAATAGTACAAGTACTTTGCCTACAAAGGGCCTCCAGGTTCAACCCCTGGCATGTTTACATTGGGACGGGAAAGGGGGTGATCTGGGGATGAGCCTCTACCAGTTTGTGTGGACAATACTGAGTCAGACCAAGCCCTGGTATGATCTGATATCAGGCAGCTGGGTTGAGAACAGGCTATTTAGTTTGCTCTGGATGGGCCAGTGTAGAGGATGACAGTGACATGGTTAAAGGCTGAAGGTGATAGCTCCTGGAAGAGAGTTGGCTTTATGGTGGGGTGATTGGGCAGGCTGTGCCTCCTCTTCCACTGCCATAACACATATCCCTGGTTTTCATCTGTGAAATGTTGGAGAGTATGGATATTATGTCATCATCAGTAATGAAGTATGAATCAACTGTCTATCTATAAAGACTAGTCTATCCATAAAGTGGGGTTGGTACCATCTTGTTCTTTGCCTTAGGCAACAAAAACGTTATCATAAGTTAGCTTAAGGAAGTTGACAGTAGTAAAGTTTCCTCCTTCCTGGAGTCATCCTTATTCCCAAAAGCCTCCTCATAGATTCAAGGGGCCGTCTTGAATATTGTGCATGGTAACTTCTCGACAGGGATGGGAGAAATATTCAACAATATTTGAAAAATGGTTGAAAAATGTGTTTCTCAAGCATTGAGATATTGTGTCAGCACGAATCTTGGACTGATGAGAATCTTTAAAGACTTATGATGTGGAAAATCTGAACAGAAATCAACATTTTCTGTACAAGTATTATTTTCTGTGTGAAAAATGCTACATTTGCTATAGACTAATTGCCTATGCAGACTGCCAGAAATAGTGCACATTAAATTGAGCCACTGCCCTGGCTCAGTGCTAGGGAATCATGGGAACTGTAATTTATTGTGGCACCAGAGCTCTCTGACAGAGAAGGCTCAATGTCTCAGAAAAAAATACAATCCCTAGCACTGAGCCAGGGCAGTGCCTTAATTTAATGTGCACTATTTCTGGCAGTCTGCAAAGGCCCTATGGCAGTGATGGTGAATCTTTTAGAGACTGAGTGCTCAAACTGCAACCTAAAATCCACTTATTTATTGCAAAGTGCCACATCCCTCTGGCTTTCTAGTAATGAATTCTGGAGAACTCTGTGCTGGGGTGATGACGTGCATGCCTACAGAGAGGACTCTGAGTGCCACCTCTGGCATGCATGCCATAGGTTTGCCACCACTGGACTAAGAGCTTTATCACACATGGCTTTTAAACTGCGATTTCATTGTGAGGGAAGCAACATCAAAAATGGTGATCACACAATGCCACTTCCCTCCTTAACCTCTCCTGTTCCCCAGCCGTCCCTTCTCATTCACAGAGGAAACTTGTGAATGAGCTACCAATTGTGCAATGCCCTGGGTATGAAAAGCCATTCCTGGGGCATTCACACAATTGGCAGTCACATGGTGTCACTGTCCCCTCCTCCCCCTTTCTACCCTCCTCCTCACTATTTTTTTTTTAAATCCCCTAACGTTTTCATGCAGTTCAAGAGCTCTGCAGCTGCATGTTTGGTGTGACAAAAGTTCATTTAAACAAAGGCATACTGGGAAGGGAAGGAAGTCAGAGTTAAGGGACAGGATGGGAAGGAACTATGATGGGGGAAGGAGTCCCCAGTTGTGCAAATGACAATCAGTGCGATAATGGATGTAATAACAGCAGTAGGTTGCCTTTTTGTTTTTATTACTGAGATTGCAGTGTGAAAGGGGCTGGTATGATAAAGCCCTAATTCTGCTATACAGATATTCTGCAATCTTATTCTGTAGAGCTATTTTGTTGTCATGTTTTCTAGGTGTGGTTGTTTTACACAGCAAACAATATTTTCTGCACAGGTGAAAGTCCAGGGATTAACTTGCACAAAGGACCAGAGCTAGGACAAATCAGTTTATTCAATTACAAATCCCAGAACACCACACTCATCATTCTGGATTCTGAGAGCTATCATAAAAATGGAATTTTCCCAAGATCTACAGTGGATGTTTTCTGCATGTAGAAAGAGTCCTCTGCATTCAAGCCAACTATTGCTTCTGGATGTCTACTTTCTAATGCTTCGATCCAATGCTGAAGTTCTGTAGCATCAGGGGAGGCCGTGCAAGTATTCTCTGGGAAACAAAGGGCAGGTTGGCAGTGGTCCAAAATATGTTTGAATATTAGAGTGGATGTGTTGGGACAAATTTAATTAATTCATTCATTTTACAGAATGTGCTGTCTGTACTTTCAA
Organism: Phrynosoma blainvillii; assembly: GCA_026167975.1. NCBI lineage: Eukaryota > Metazoa > Chordata > Lepidosauria > Squamata > Phrynosomatidae > Phrynosoma > Phrynosoma blainvillii. Next base: position 197,486,627 of record JANUYF010000004.1, read on the forward strand.
TACTGCAGTATTACAAGGGTGCAGTAAAAAAGCAAACAAGTTATTTTATGCCAACCTAAAAATCATTGAAGCTGACTTGACCTCCCAATACCACTGACATATGTATATAAATGTACCCAGAATGTTTCACCTTGTCTTGGTCTGACATTCCTTTGGTATGCTAGATGCGATTGGCCTTTGGTCCTATCCAAGAGGGAAATGCTTCAATTTTTAAACACAGGTAGGAATAATCAGGCAGTGAAATCTAATACAAAAGACAATTCAACAAGTTCCTGAAATTTCAGGGAGTTAAGTCAAACTCTGTTCCAGCTGTCTTGTAAACTCAATAGAAGAATATATATCTAATCTGTAAAAGGAAAGCCATTATTTTCAAAATCAACATGCAAAATACACCTGGACTACTAAACTTCCAGCTCACAATTCCAAATGAATTTTGTTAATACTAACTTCATTGTAACCCTTTCCACTGAAACCACTGGAGATCTACATTGTCTTAGCGTTAACAAATGTATCATATTTAATGCTCATTAAATCCTGCTTTGCTCAGGAAAGGCAGGATGGTTCATAGCTGATGAGAGACTGAATCTTCTTTCCTTGCTTCTGACTCTGACCCCAGTGCCCCTGAAACCATTTTCATTGTAAATTAATTAACATCATTAGTACTAAAGCTCTCTCCCTGTTTTTTCTTAGTTTGCTTCCCAATATGCCAGATACATATTATAGTGCTTGAACAGAAATGTTTCTCCTCAATTTAGTAATTCCGTTTTCACTTTTCCAAGCCGAACCACCATTTCAGTGATTGTGATTTTGTACCACTAATACAGTTTGTACCACTAATTTGTACCACTAATATGGTTATATTAGTGGTAGCAGTTTGGCATGGAAACATAAGGAAAACCACAAGGGGAAGTGAGCCACTCTAATTTTTGTTAGGAGATTGTGCCTCTTAGTTATTATTACCTCTTTCCATGCTTGCCCTGGTTCTCAACACATTTGTAGTTTACTTCTCTGTATTCAGGGAAATAACATTTTCTAGAACACAAATGGGGAGGGAAGAAGAGGTCAGATTTCCAATGCAATCTTGGTACTGTTGTGCAATAAGACATGCATCCATCTATCCAGTGGAACTTACAAAACAAATTAGCATGTGCAACTGCAATTGTTAAGTCAGGCTGCAATTGTTAAGAGCCCTCCCTCCATTCCATCCGATGTCATCTGGTAGAGAGACACCAGGCCCAACACCATCGGGCCTAGGATAAGAAGAAGAGCCCTCCCTCCATTACGATCCAATGTCATCTGGGGGAGAGACACTAGGCCCAGCACCATCAGGCCTGGAATAAGAAGAAGAGCCCTCCCTCCATTACCATCTGATGTCATCTGAGGGAGAGACACTAAGCCCAGCACCACCCGGCCTAGAATAAGAAGAACCCTTACTTCTTAAAGGACGGGTGGGATTCAGGATTTTATGTTCTGTTTAATGTATGGAAATTGTAATGTTGTAAGCCGCCCCGATTGCTCTGCAGAGGGGCGGGATATAAATTATTATTATTATTATTATTATTATTATTATTATTATTATTATTATCATCATCACGGGAGTGCCCATATAAAGTACTGAAAGAAGTGGTACTGATGAGAACAGACTCTTCACAAATAGAAATCAGAGAATCATAGAGTTGGAAGAGATGCCAAGGGCCATCCAGTCCAACCCCCTGCCATCCAGGAACACACAATCAAAGCACTCCTGACAGATGGCCATCCAGCCTTAGTTTAAATATTTATTGAGAAAATAGAAGCAATTACTAGAGAACAATTATTCAGTTAATCACAGCTAACCATCTGAGGGCTTCTGCAGAAGGTGGAGATAAAGAGCTATAGGTGCTGAGGCTGGTTCAGGTGCCACTGTTACACAATGCAATGTTGGCTTCTGGAGAGGAGGAAAAGGAGAAGAAGATGTATGGGGTGTAAGGGAAATTGCAGACTACTATGGGAGGAATATTAATAAAGGAGAAAAAGACTGGGAGAAAAATTGGAATGTGACAATATCTTTAAGACTAATTGATTTATATTTTAGCAGGAGCTCTTTGGATATAAACTCATTTCTTCAGATGCAGCAGACAATGATATTAAAGGCTCAGGTTACAAAACATAGACAAACAGTTATGGGAGTGCAGTAGGATCCAAGAAGATGCATATTATGACCTTTGTCTTAAATTTTCAAAGGTGATATAGGTATTTCAGATCTTTAGAGTTGTCATTTAGTGATGATGTGTGAAAGCAATAAACCTGCTTACAAACAGTCACTTTTCTTGGGTTCAAAACTCTCTCAGGGAAGATTCCTTTTGTTATATGTGCGGTAGCGAGGACTCTTGCATTAATTAATATATGCACCATGAAGCCATTGTCTTTGTTCATACCTCTGCTAATGGACTGAAATTTATGAATATAAATCAATTCAGCTGTGTCTCTTTCCAGTCTTCCTTTGTATTTTCCTTCTCCAAGGACTGTAGGTAGAGGAAGTGAAATGTCCTGCAACTGGTTTTTGCGTCTTGCCATTTCTTTGAATGTGGAAGGAGTAGTGTGTGGTGGGAGGGGGATTCCTGGAGTGGAGATTTCCAAGTGAACAGAAAATAAATTATTCCATAACAAAGATCGATCTGATTTCAAAATCTTACATGATAGAAGGGGACTCAATTTGATTGGAAATGGGGAGGATTTAGTACTTAAAAGTTCCTGGAGGGGCAGTGCTTCTTTTGGGCCCAGGTCAATGATGACTTACAGTAGTAAATTATGTTCTTTCCTCTTCTTCTTTCTATTCAGAAAAAATGACACAAGTTCATCCAAGGCGTATATGGACACACAAAATGGTGGTGGAACATTGCTTCTTGGCAACAGTCCTGAATTCCCATTTAAAACAGATACACACACACACACACAATGCAAATGATAATGACCCCTCTTCCACTCTATGACAGCATATGATATGCCCTCAATTGTCTAATACCAAATCTGAGATAATCTAAGTATTTAGTTAGGATGTCATACCCTGAGATCCTTCATATAATTATTTTCCTTGAAGTGTGTGGCTTGACTTTTTTGCTACATAACCTTAAATTGTCCTAATTTGGCAGGGACAGTCCCGATTAATCCTCTGTTCCACTTTTTCTGCTGCTTTTGAAATATCCAATTTCCCCCCCCCCCTTCCCACTTTCTCACTTTATCTTGGCTTACTTCAGTTGCTGCAAATTGAGTTCAAATTACAAAAGATGTCTGCATTCAATCAGCAAGGGAAAGAAGAGAGGAGGCTGGCAGAATCTTGCCTTCGTCTCTAAGCTCAGGCAAAAGCAAACTGCTGCCTAGCTTCCATGTTCTTCCTCATTAATAACCTTTGCCATCTTAACCATATTCGGGTGTTGCTTGGTCACGAGTGTGAAATGTTGGAGGGTATGGCGTTTGAGAGACGGACTGATTCATTCTGTAGGCACCTTTCTAGTAAGTACTATAGCTTTGACTAAGTGACAGAAGCCTAGTGTGTGGATGGCTGTACCTCATGACAAGGGCTCAGATCTTTTGGCCTCATAACCCCTTTAAAATGTGACATTCTGTATTGTCACCCACTAGCCCACCCCTTCACAGAGAAGCCTATGGTTGGATACCCTCATGCTCCACTTTTGTCACCCCAGCCTTTTGGATAAATGGCCTTTTGTACTGTAATTGAAACTAGACCAAAGGATTTACAAACTGCTTAATCTAGCCAATATTCCAGTACTGGAAGAGTGAAAGAGCAGATGACCTTCCAAGTCCTATCTATCTATAATTTATTTGAGTCAGAGGTTCATGCAGATTTTATGCATCCTTTCTGGATGAAATTATTTGCTCATTTAATTTTTTGAAAAAATGTACTCCCCCCCCCCACTTCAAAATGAACTGTAAGTCTTCAGGCAACAGTAGATGTATTGACTGCATGATTCTAAACATTCATTTTAAGGAAAGAAAATAGCAATTATTAAAATCCCCTTCCAACATATAAATCACTCTAGGTAGTTATTACACTGAAAGTGTTCCATTATACTTTTTTATATTAATTCTTAATTGCTTTGATTTTTCCCCTCGTCTGAAAATATAATTGGAAACAATATTTTTTCCTCTTGTTCTAATTAAAATATTTTAATAAATGTTTATTTAGATACTATGTCATGGAAGGTTGAAACCCTGGCTGCCTAATGTAATGTAAAATCAATTAGGGACAGAAAAATATCTATTTTTAATTTGCCAGTGTTGGATATATGGTGGATACCATGAGGGGGGGGGGGGAATGGAAGAAGGATCTGCATAAATCTTTCCATCATTTGCCTATTCATATATTCAAAGGTAATATATTTTTCCTGCAAGGCTGCTTGTGAGTGGCCATGTTGCAACAATCCTTTGCCACTGTGTATTCTGGTTGGAATAGATTTCTTAACATGTGTCTTGCATTCTGTGTCCATTTGTCTCATGCAATGACCAGCATGCAAATACCATAGCATGTTGGGCTGTGCATGCAACTCATGTACCTAATCATGTGTGAAAACAATGCAAAAAACTGAACATTGCATGCGAATTAATAAGATTTCTCCCAGCATAAATACAGTCTCTAACCCCCACCCCCCACCCCCATAAATCATTTCCGGCCTGTCAAAATGGATTTGTGCTGGCAAAGAAACAAGGGTAACATTTAAATTTTCCCCATCTGGCAAGATATGTTTCTGCTCCCCCCCTTTTCCTTTCCAGTTATTGAATTTATATGAGCACCTATGTATTGTACAGTACAATGAATGAAAAGGAGCTGCATGGAGAATGAAAACAAAGCTTAAGTGTTGCACAGAGCAGCTTTTGAATGACTTGGAGCAGCACATAATGGGTCAGATTGATTTAGTCCTGTTTGCACATGCCTATATGAAATGAACTGAGAATCAATCCACTTGTCTTCCAAGTGCTAAAAACACTAAAGCCAGAATCCTGTTGGTTAGTCCTGCCTAGAGAACATCCACAAAGTCAACTAAACTGAATGCCTAGTCAACACACAGTAAAGCCCATTCATTCAATAGGTTGGCACTACTTGAAACTAGTGTTGAAACTAGTCAGGACTATGACTGGGCCAATTTCACATTTATATAACTGAATGTGATTCCTGTCTCCAAAGCCTTGTGCCATACTCTGTGCATTCAAGGCATTTGTCCTTGAGTTCTATCACTATGTCACATAAAGAGTCACTGTATGACTCTACTGTCATACATCCTAAGGCAAATCTGCTACAAGGTTTTCTTGGAAAAATTTGTTCGGGTGGGGGGGGTTGCCTTTGACTTTCTCTGAGGCTGAGGGTATGTGACTTGCCCAGGGTTACCCAATGGGTTTCCATGAGCAAGCAGAGATTTGAACCCAATGCTCAAACCACTGCACCATGCTGGTTCCTAAAACTAACAATATTCACTTGCGAAATGAATCAAGCAGGTCAAGTAAGCTTTGCATAAGGAATCAAAAATATTTCCAGTCTTCTAAAGACCACTTGAAAGCATCTTCCAAAGACCAAGATTAATTTTTTATTTCACCAATCTCCACCTTTCTTATGGTTTTCATGTTGGTGGCCAAACTTATAGATCTATGGTCTTTTATTTTAACATGCTGGGGGAAGTTGATAAGGCAGGCTTATCTGTTCTCCCCATTTTCATGGTCAGTAAAAGACCATGGAGGCAGCTGCTGTATACCTTGTCTGTTGTAGGCAGGCATCCACAGCTACAGTAGGATTGAATAGATGAGAATCCTGTCTTTTTCTGAAGTTTAATTGCATTGGTGTTTGTGGGTTTTTTGGGCTGTGAGGCCGTGTTCTAGAAGAGTGTATTCCTGATCTTTCATCTGCATCTGTGGCTGGCATCTTCAGAGCATGATGGAATGGAGGTGTGTGGGGTATATATACTGTGTGACCCTTGGGTGAGAAGATTAGCATATAAATCTGGGTATTGCTCTGTTGAGGCAAGGTCTCTGGGTGGGAGGATATATAAGGAGGATTAGTGTCTATTTACTTAATGGTCCATTGTCTGCTGGGAATTAGCATGTAAATTAGCATGTAAATCTATGTATTGTTCTGTTGAGGCAAGGCCTCAGAGGGAGAGGATATGCAAAGAGGATTAGTATCTATTTAATTAATGGTCCATTGTTTGCTGGGAAACCCCCTGACCCTTGGTAAAGTTCGTTTGCATTTGCTGACTCCTGACTTTGGTGTTTTTGAGGACTGGTAGCCAAACTTTGGGCCTTTGCAGGCTGCCAGAAATAGTGCAAATTGAGTCCACTTTAAATTGAGGCACTGCCCTGGCTCAGTGCTAGGAATCATGGGAATTGTATTTTTTTCTAAGACATTGAGCCTTCTCTGTCAGAGAGCTCTGGTGCCACAATAAATTACAGTTCCCATAATTCCCTAGCACTGAGCCAGGGCAGTGCCTCAATTTAAAGTGGACTCAATTTGCACTATTTCTGGCAGTCTGCAAAGGCCCCTAGTTTACTTTCAAGGTTTCTTCTTTCCTGTTGAAATTGTCCAGATGTTTATGGATTTCAGTACCTTCCCTGTGCATTCTGATCTGATACTTGTTGGCATGGTCCAGAATTTCAGTGTTTTCAAATAGCATTTTGTTCCCAAGTTGGTTTACAACGTGTTCTGCTACTGCTGATTTTTCAGGCTGGCCCAGTCTGCAGTGTCTCTCGTGTTCCTTGATTCTCATGTGAACACTGCATTTTGTGGTCCCTATGTAGACTTGTCCACAGCTGCATGGTATGTAATAAACTCCTGCAGCCATGAGAGGGTCTCTCCTATCCCCAATACAGGGGTGAAGGGCCCCTGTGAATGTAGGGAAACCATAAATAAAAAAATACTATTCTTTTTACCTAAGAGAACATCTCTCTAGAAATCTCGCTATCCTCCAGTGCAACTCTATGTTCAACATCTGCCAGAAATTGATCTTAGAATCATGCTGGAGGATCTACAAATGCCTAGAGAAGTGTTTTCTCTAGGAACTTCTAGGTTCTCCAGCACAATGGTCAACCTTTGGCAGAGTTGTGCTGGAGGACCTAGAGATTCCTACAGAGAGCATATTAATCAAAACTACAAATAATCAAATCCTCAAAAGTCAAAGCTGCAAATGTGGAGGACCAATTATATTTCTTAGACTCATTCTTTTATTTCAGAAGCCTGAATCATGCTTCACAGAAAACCAGCTGTGGTAATGAGCTCTGATGAGACTTATGGTTATGTGTTCACCCTCTCTGCTTTTTGGATGCCTGAGAAAGACATAGGAAGTTGTGCCTTCTAGTTTTAAATAACCCAGACTTCCTTATTTCCCCAAACAGATTGATTCTGGTTTGTTATCAGAATTTAAACAAATTAGTTGTCTGTGTTTAGAGAAAATGGAGAATTATGATTTGTTTAACATTGGAAGCAAAAAGTTTCTGTTTTCCGTTGTATGAAAGGAGCAGGAGAGGGCAGGGGGAAAGTGGCTAGTTCACAAACTGGAAAACCATTTCCTGTTTAGAGGACTATGGGCCTTTGCAGACTGCCAGAAATAGTGCAAACTGAGTCCACTTTAACTGCCCTGACTCAGTGCTAGGGAATCATGGGAACTGTAGTTTATTATGGCACCAGAGCTCTCTGACAGAGAATGTCTCAGAAAAAGAATTCCCATGATTCTCTAGCACTGAGCCAGGGCAGTTAAAGTGGACTCAATTTGCACTATTTCTAGCACTCTGCAAAGGCCCTACATGAAAAATTTACTCCATCAACATTATTTTGTTGATTTCCTGACCTAAAGATGGAAATAGAAACAATCTGTGGTTGGAATTCTATACATTTCTGGGCTAACAATGCATTCTACAATGAAGAAGAGAGTATTTTACAACATGAACATATTTGTAAATAAAAATAAAAACTCTAAAATATATATAATTCTGAAATACTATCACACTTACCTAATAAAAGCTTGTATCTATCAATATATTCATTAGAAAAGGCTGCTCAAAAATACAGATCCCCTCCAAACAAAAAATCTGCACAAAATTAACCTGGAGCAGACTTGGAGGTGGGAGAATTTTGCACTTACTGTTATCCCATCATTTTCCCGATGGGATAAATGTGTGTTTAACTTTAAAGATGGATCTTACCGCATTCACGATAATCCCATGCTTGAAAAGCCACAGGACTAGCACGGGTTACATATAGGCAGCAGATGGGCTGCAGATGGGAGAATGCAGTAAGACCTGTCTTTAAAATTAAACGTGTGTGTATCTCATCAGGAAAACGATGGGATAAAGCCCATGTGATCATCTCCCTAGTCTGCTGAAGCACATTCAATAGGTTACCCTATTTTCAAATTATTTTTGAACCAATCTGAAAGGTTGATAGTATGGACAGTTCCATACATTATTAGTGATGCAAGAAAAAAAATAATCACCATGCCCTTAAGAATCTCCATACACACAAAAAAGGGAATTCTGCCTGAATCAAGTTACTCAGATGTCCAAACATAGGTATTTAAAACTATCTATGTATGGCTTGTATGGCTGTGTGAAAATTCTACTGTAGGAAACAATTTGCAGAGCTCTGTGCAGTAATTCAAGGTTGACCTTATTTCCAAGGTAATGACATCCCAAGGTAGTTAACTAAGAAAATTAAAACCATAAAACAATTTTAATTAAAAAAACCAAAATAAATGATACAGATGCAAAACCTTGAAAGGCAAATAAAGACATTTGAAATTCAGTGATGTAGACTTGAGTCGATTCACTCGGACTCAAGTCGGTTCAATGACTTGACTTGGACTTGACTTGGCAATAAATGACACACTGACCCAACTTGACTCAACTTGTATATTTTTAGCAACTGACTTGCTGGTGTCATTCGTTTCAAGCAGCAGACAAGACTTGTCCCCACATTTTGGGGTGCATTTCTCGGAGGGAAACAGCACATGGATCAGGCAATGGGCTTGAGGCTGAAGGATCTTTTTAAAGCTTTTGAAAAGCTTTAGAAGGCTTCTCCAATGTGGAGCAGGGGAAGGCTGCTGAGCATACCTGAACCCACACCTCAAGCTCAGTACCTAACACAATTGCTGTTCCCTCTGAGAAACACACCCAGCCTCCTTTTTCCCCCTGTTAAACTTGGCTCCCAGACTTGATATGTGACTTGAGACTTGACATGAAAATATTTTGCAAGGACTTGAGACTTAACTTGAGACTTGGAGGTATAGACCTGAAACTTGACTTGAGACTTGGACTAAAAGACTTGAATAGATCACTGTTGAAACCCAATTCACAAGTTAACATCAATGTAGGTTTTCAAAAATTATTATTTTGAACCAATGTGAGACATTTTAACAAACTTAGGGCCAATAATATTTCTTTTTTGAAGAGATTTCCAAATATATGGGGCCACCGCTGGAGAGTCCTTGTATGTAATGCTCATGTGGTGTGATGGATCTTGACTTGAACCTGGACCCACAGGCTGATCTTAAGCCCAAGGCAAGTTCACATGAATGCAGACTGTCTTTCCAGTAACCACGATTCCAAACCATTTGAAGGTCAACACAAGCACAGCAAACTGAGCTGGTAAATGAATAGGATTATTGAGCTAATATATATATAATTCTCTGGGCATTTGAAAATGTTACATAAATATTAAGTTGAACAAACATTTTTTAGAAGCCTTTTCAAATGAGAGTTCTTATATTTTACTAAATGGGATGTCTGTTCTAAAGAAATATTAAATCAAGGTAATATGTTATAGTGTATACGTTCTTAGTTCTAATATGTATGAGTTTATTGCAATTCCTGTATCCAAATTCTTAAAGCAAATCCCAGACAATGGCAGATTTGATCAAGAGTTGTAAACTTGACAAAATCAGGATCAGAGTGCATGAAAATCACCAGAACCCTTTAACAAAACTGTAATGGAGCTTGTTATATTAAAAAGGGGATTTTTGTTTGTTTGTTGTTACATGTCCTGAACTTTAGTTCCACATCTTGAACTTTATTCAAACTACTCAGAGTTTTAATTTAGTCAAATTCAGTAAAATGTCAAGCCAGTGCTCTTTATCCTGTGGATTATATTTATTGCTCACTGCAGAATTTGCTAACATTTTGATTTCTAATTATTTTTTTGTTTATCCATGTGGCAAGATGCTTTGCTTGTTATCCTCTGACCAGCAACCAGTTGGAAATCCAGGGTCTAATTTTCATAAGCATTTGGAACAAGGGAAGTTTTGCGTGCCTGAGAGGTGTCTCAAAGTGCCTTTTGCATTTCCTATATTTTGTCTGAATGCTTGATGCAATGGAGAACATAACAGTCCTGGAACCTGCCTTCCTTCTTACAGGGAAAAGGTACATTTCTAGTGGAGCAGCTTTGGGGTAAAAGCAGGTGCACAGCAGTGCCAGCTGTCTCTGGATTGTTAGAGAAGATATGAGGACTGGGCTAGGGCTGCACTAAACTGCTGAAAGAATAAAGATCCACTTTAACTGCCATGGATCAGTGCTATGGAATACTGGGATTTGTAGTTTGTTGTGGCTCCCTGACACAGAAGGCTAAATTTCTCACAAAACTACAAATCCCCAAATTCCATGGTATTGAGCCATGGCAGTTAAAGCAGTGTCAAACTGTATGATTTCTGCAGCCTAGGGGAAAGCAAAGACAATAATTATTCCCTTTTCTTGGAGATTATGGGAGATGTAATTCAAGATGCATATATTTTTTCCAAACTCTGTTCACACAGTTGTTATAAGAAGTAGAAGAACCTTAGAAATAGTGTGCAAATGTGATCTAATTTTCCAGATGGATACACCTGTTCTTTCTCAGTACACTAATACACTCTTCTTTGCAGGCTTGTTTCTGTAATATTAAGGAATAATATGACATAAGATTGGCCTTGGTTCTTTGTTCTTCCACTTTAACAGCCATAAACAACTAGCAAAATTAAAATTATTCCTTTAAATTACAATATCATAAACACAGCCTAAATGTATTTACATTTATATAATTGCATACGACTAAAGTAAAAATTTGGTAAGATGTGATGTTTTTAAAGAAAAATGTAAAAGATTATTTTAAAAAACTGAAGCCTCTTGCTTCTCTGCCCACTGAGCCTTGCCCCACTCATGACTTCTCTTCCACTGAGCTCCAGGGTTTTAAAGGGATGTGGGTGAATAACACAGCCCATTTCTGCCAAACGGGCAGACATCTGGAGAGCAGTGGTGTCACCCTCCCTTAGGGCAGTCTGCACACCTGTACCCCAAAATGACACCCCTGTTCCAATTTAGGACAACCTAAGGTAAATCTATCATGTGGTTTCTTTTGCAAGATTTGTTCAGATTGAGTTTGCCATTTCCGTCTTCTATGGCGGAGAGAGCTTGACTTGCCTGAGGTTATCTAGCAGGTTTGCATGGTTGAATCTGGATTCAACCTCTAGTCTCCCAAAGTCCTGGTCCAACATTCAGAACACTATACCACAGTGGCTTGAGTTTTATCATCTCATTATTTCCAGTGGTTAGGTGAAATGTGATCTATATCATGCAAATGGTGAGCAAATGGGTTTGAATATGTCTGGCAGAAGGTGTTAGCTCTTTGTCTCACTACAGTCCTGACTGGAATTAAACACTTCCACATTTGTTAAAGAGGGTAGGCTCCCATTACAAATGACAGACGTAGGACTGGTGAAAGTCTGAATAGGACTTTGGACAGGGTAAAGGGTTCAAACCTGCCCCACTCATTTGCCCTCCCATTGTCGAGTATTCAAGGAGACAAAATATAACTATTCAGTATACATCTATATAATGAAAATGAGTCAGATTTAGGTTGGCCCTACATTCTGAGTAGAGATTATGCAGCCCCCCTCCAGATGTTGTTGGGATGTAACTCTCAGCATTAGCTACTATTAGCTATGAGCTGCTGGGATGTGCAGTCCAAGAAGATTAGGAAATTTGTATGATTCTCACCCTTGTCCTAAATAACGATAACTTTTGATGACCATTATCATTGTTTTTAGCTACTGGATTTCCTGTGTCACAAAGAAATATGGTCCTCAGCACTCCACTGAACAGAAAGGATGTAGGTGACAGCTCTCAAGCTCTCAAGCAGTAAGTGGACAGGGAAGGGGTAGTACCAGACAAGACTACAGTTGTCCCTCTACATTTGTGGCTTTGACATTTGCGGCTTTGATTATTCGTGGCTTTGATTAATATGCTCTCACTATCAATTTCTTGGTCCTTCAATGCATCTCTGCCAGAAATTGACCATAGAGTCACACACTACTCTAGGCATTTGTAGGTCCTCCAATGAATTCTATGGTCAACCTCTGCTTGATGTAGGGCACAGAATTGTGCTGGAGGACCTGGAGATTTCTAGAGAGAGGTTCTCTCAGGTTAAAAAATATGGTTTATTTGCATTTTTTCCACTTTCACGGGGGTCCTGGGCCCCTAACCCCAGACAATATGGAAGGCCCACTGTATATGGCAACTGACTAGTATGGTTTGTAAGCAGTTTTCCAAGGTGTTCTCATAGCGTTACAAAACCTAGCTCTGAGGTTCTGAAGCAAATAACAATGCAGAGGTCACAGAGGAACAGCATCACTACCATCTTTGTTAAGAATCTGCTTCAGTCAGGGTGGTAAAAGGGACAAGGAGAAAACAGGTGGTATGGAGTATGCGTGTAGCTATACTGCACAGCTGTAGTAGTTTGACACCACCTTAACTATCATCACTCCATCCTGTGAAATCCTAGGATTTGCAGTTTGGTGAAGGATACTTAGCATTCTCTGCTAGAGTGCTCTAGTCCGGAAAGTACAGCACTAAACATCACCAAACCACAAACCCCAGAATTTTGTAGAATGGAACAAAGCAGTAACTTATTACTATAACTGTGTATTTGTTATTGTTGCCTTCAAGTCGTTCCTGACTTATGACGAGCTTAAGGAGAATCTATCAGGAGTTTTCTAGGTCTGAGAGTGTGCGATTTGCCCAAGGTCACCCAGAAGGTTTCCATGGTCAAGCAGAAAACTGAACCCTGATCTCCAGAGTCACAGTCCAACACTCAAACCACTACACCACACTGGCACATTGTGCATACCCTCCAACATTTCACAGATGAAAAATTGAAATGTGGCCATGCAACATCAGAGTGTGGCCAAAGATAGCAAAAATATTAAATGAGGAAGAATACATAAACTAGGAGATGCTGCAGCAGGAATAGCAGGAGGAAGATGTCAGGGATGATGGGAGTTGTAGCTCTTCACCTCTGGCTCTAACTCACCACCTTGTTATGCAGCAGAGCTGACCAGCTTTGATCAGTGGTTAATGCTTTTCTCCAAAGCAGCAGAGTTTCAGAGAATAGGCTGAAGACCCTGACAAACTCTCCAAGCCTTCTCACTCTTCTTCCTCAGATGTCTCCAAACTTCTCCAGGATTCTGCTGGCTCTTGTATCTTCACTCAAGACACCAGACAACTCAGTAGTCTTATATAAAAGATCTACTTTATTCTACTATATACAAATACTATATGCCCAACAAATCACAATCTCTACAAATCTCCTCAACTACTCACAATATCTCCAAACTACTCCACAAAATATATTGGCAAACATTGCAATTATTATAGCCATTGTTAATCACCACCCACTAGTTAGCTTCCACCCAGTGGGTGTGTATATTCATTTTTATTGGTTCACATAGTTCAACCCATACTTAAGACCAACCCAAGTATTTCATCATTTTACCTTGTGCACTTAATGATTCTCAGGTGTTTCCAATATGCATTCTATAACTCTGTCCTTGGCTCTCAAGACTTCTAAATTACATTAGCTTTTGCACCTGTGTAGCTTCATAATTGCTCTTGCTTAGTCATTGTGACTTTCACATACATATTTTATTTCTATCACTGTATGTCCCATGTTGCATTTTCCTTAACAGAAGATGCTTTTCCCCGAGCCTGTTGGGTAGGACAAGGTTATGGAGTTTATCACATGGGGGAAATCCCGTGCCGAAACGGGGGTTTAAAGTAGAAAAAAAACGCAAAAGCGGATGTTTTTTCAGACAACGTCGCTGTTAAAAGGAGGTTAAACTGGGGTTAATCCGAACGGAAACTCCTCATTGACTGCTTCTTTTTACTTTCATGTTTTTCTGAAAGTAAAAAGAAGCAGTTTCCGTTTGGATTAACCCCATTTTAACATCGCTTTCACTTTTCACACTGGGGAATCCCGTTAATAAATTGCTTCCGCTTTTGTGGTTTTTTTCTACTTAAAGCAGGGTTTCTGCACAGGACTCCCCGTGTGATAAACTGCTATGTCTCCCCCCCTCCCCCCCTGCTGAATTAACTGAGTGCAAACTATTTTTGATTTTGAACTCCATTTGCAGCAACTGAAGTAAACTGAGGACAAAAAGGGAAAGTGAGAAGACGAGCTTCTCCTTCAGGAGCTTCTCCTGCATCTTTTCAAGAACATGATTTTTCTGTTCTTGAAAAGCTGTGGCAGAAAGCTGGGTTGCATACGGGCTGCGTACTGCCAAGCAATGGGGAAAAGCAATAAGAACTTACGTCTGTTGTGGGAGCAAAGGCAATGTAATAAACTCCATAGTTTCTTTGGATTGCTGGTGACCAAAATGGTCAAGCAACCCCAGTTGCCAAGGCAAAAGAATGGGGATGAACTGGTGCTGCATTTCTTTGAAAATGTTCCCCATTCCCCTTTTTGAGATTAATTTTAATTAGTTTTAACTCAAACAATCTAATTTATAATAAAAATAATACTATCAAAGATAAAGAAATTGGAAGGAGGAAAAAGGAAGTAGAAAAAAGAAAGAAAGGAAAGAGAGAGAAGAGAGAGAGAGAAGACAGAACTACATCCAATATACACAGTAGAATGTAGTGAAAATAAAAATAAAAAGAGAAAAATATTGTTACAATAACAACAACAATAATGACAACATTTATTTACAACGTCCTTTCCACCAAAGGGTGGAACAGCAGACATATATAATAAAAAAATGGACGACACTATAACGACACTACAAAATGCTAAAATACTAAAAAAAAATAAAAATTAAAAAAAAAATAAAAAATTAATATACTAAAAACAAAACTCCTTATCAGTCATTACCCATCTCAGCCACCTTAGGCACACTCAGCAAATCATTCCAGCAAATCAAAAAGGAAGGTCTACAACCTTTTCCAAACCTAGGTAAGATCCTCCTCCAGCCTTTCCACAACTGTGGAGCCAGATCCTGAAAGGCTTGCAACCTTGATAGAGCCATTCACATTGGTGGACCCATTGATAATCCTCTATAATAATTCTCTATATTAATTCTACTATTACAGATCCAACTAAATAATCCTACTAAGATTATTAAAAACCACAGCCACACATTATTACATTGTTAGATTTTTTATTGCTCAGAAAGTGCAAAAATGGTTTCCAGTATCAAAACGTCTTCAGTTAGCTTATCCTTTAGAACCCTCATTAATTTAAGCTAACTCTGCAACCTTAACAATCTGTTCTTCCATCATCAATGCTTCAGTCCATTTCCAAGTTTGATCAAACAATATTCTTGCTTCTGCTGTCATATATCAAAGAACTATTGCTCTACCTTCTTAAAACAGAGCTAGGTCGCTTTAATTGCTCTGACTGCCTCCTGTTGCTTTTTGGAACTTGTAGTTTAGGAAGAGGGATTTAGAATATTCAGCCAGAGAGCCTTTAAGCCTCACTGAACTCCAAAATGCAACAGGAGGCAGTCAGAGCAGTTATAGCAACTTAGCTCTGTTTTAACAGTGTGGTGCAATAAACTTCTGTATTTACTATCCAGTTTTTAATCCATAATGCCCAACAAGAGCATCTAGCATTATTATTATTATTATTATTATTATTATTATTATTATTATTTGGATTAACATATATACCAGTAACTTTTCACCTTCTTACAGATTCATCACATTGAAAAAAAGAGTCCTCCTTATCTTAAGATTTCCAACATGGATGTGAACACATTCTAGGCCATTTTTTACAGCTTATTTGGGACTACATAACATCTACACATCATCTTATACAGGTTTTCTTTTAAATTACTGCACCAAGTAAATTTTATATCTCTGGACCACACTGTTTCCCATACATCCATATGGACATTATGGCCAAAATTTTGGGCCCACCTTATCATGTACTCTTTTACAGGCTCATTTCCTGTCTTTAGTTTGAGAAGTTATTTATACACTTTTTAAATTATATGATCATTGTCTTTATGTATCCCATTTTGTCCCATACTCAGTCTTTCATTCTGCAGTAATGAGATCTTTGCCACTAGTGGCAATGATCTCCCCATGCACATGGGTTTAAGAGGTAGATGAATTGTGCCAGATAAGGAAGAATGTAAATAACTACTTAAAGTCACACTCTCTCAGCCTCAGAGGATGGCAATCTTCCTCTGAAGAAACTTGCCAAGAAAACCTCATGATAGGGTTGCTTTAGGGTTGTTATTAGCCAGAAACAACTTGAAGGCACACAACAAAAACAACAATAATTTGAGAAGGGGACTGAATTCAAACAGTTTGTAAAACATGGTGTATTTCTCTAAAAGTCTCATCTGAGAAAACTAAATCTATTTCCATTTTCTTTTTATCTACATAGGGAATAGATTGTGGCCTGTGGATTGTGTCTCCTCCTTTTTCTTATCAGGCCCATTTTAAGTAGTTATTTAAGACATGAACAAAACTTCTTTTGCTCTCAGGGAGAATAATGCATCATGGCTGCCTGGCAGCAGAATCTTCTCATAAAGCTTTTTCTCCAGTTTCTCCAAGGTTTTGCATTAACTGCTCTATGATTTGTTCTGTACTCAGTTTTAATACATTCCTTATCAGTGTTCCTAGAACAGTACTTTGTTTGTTAATGTAGTACATTTAAACATCAGCAGATGGGGCCCTTGTTTCCTTGAAAGAATGGCAAATAGGCCTGTGCTTTTATAATCTCTCTGGCAGGAATGTTTTTGATTTGTTTTCATATTATAGCATCTTAAATTAATAGCCTCTTTTAAACTAAATATGGATGCATGTACAGTCAGAGTACTTGGTGGAAGTGTGGAGGAGAGAGTATTTCCAAAGGTAAGGGTATATCCATCAAAGGTTGCTGAACAAAAACTTACTTCTGCAATCTAAAGTGCCCAGAGTTAGAAATCCAGATTCAAAATGAATGGCTTGAGTCTAATCTTGGCCCTTTTGACAATTTTATATATTCACAAGGATGAATCATGGAAACAATCAGATGCTGTTTTTCTAAAGTTCCCAGCTAACAATCAGGATAAATGCTTTATACTTTAGAATTCCCTGATCCAGCAAGAATATGCTCCTGTTTTTGTTATTCCTTCCTTCCTTGTATCTTCCTACAGCAGAGAGGGGTAGATGTCAGAGGGTTCAGGTTCTGCTTTATTCTGGGCTTGGAAAAGTTGTTTTTGGACTATAAATTCCCCAAACCTGCAGTCAGCATGGAAATTTCCTAGAGGATTAAATATTTGTGAATGTTGACATCTGGCAACCTTATAATATTCTGAAATGATAATTCATGTACCAGTTCCAAAATAAATAATTTTATGTACAAATTCTAAATTTAAAATAATATTTTTTTTCCAGATCCTCTTTAGAAGTGTCTTGGTCAAAATTAAAAGGGTATCAAGTACATAAAAGATCTGCTGACTGATAAGCAAATTTCATGTGAAGTGGAGAACAGGAGCAAAGAGGCTAGAATGTTTTCAAATTGATTTGTTTGATTTTAGGTATGATTTTTCTTCCTTGGGAACAGCGATGGACAGAATGGGCATTACTTATAAGAAGGCCTATATAGACTAGATTTGTAGGAGCTTGGTTAAATACTGGAGGAAAGATAACTATGGGCCAGAACAGACAACCCCCCAAAGCCCGCTTCCGGGTGTCATCAGTGCATGGTAATTAGATGCCATTTTATACATACGTCCTGATGATGCTGGGAAGCTGGCTTGAAGCCACCCGGCTGCCCAGATGTGGGCAACTTCATGATGCTCTGGCGGCACGGTGTTTACACAACACATGCTGCACACTGCCAGAGCATCATGAAGCCCCCATGGGGCTGCGGTGGGGCCAGCTCTCCCCAGCTGAAAAAGGAGTGAAAGTTACCCATTCTTTGAGAAAGATGGGGTTAGGACAGATTGGGGATGGATCTGGCTAAGTTCGGGTTGCGATGATTCTCTGGTTTGAGGATAGAGGTGTGCGGTAACACCCAATCTGAAAATTCCCCCCTCCCCAATTTTCAGTCTGCTCTGGGGCCAGGCAGAAGCCTGTGCAATAATCTCCAGAGAAACATATAGCTGAACAGCATCAGAGTATGGTTAAAAGGGTGTGACCCACCAATAAAGGAGCAAAGATCATTATTGAGGAAGAACACATACAACTACTGTTTTAAGCAAAGGAACCTTGGCATTTATGTACTGAGTATAGGAAAAAAGGAAGAAAACCAAATTAATATATACAATTATTTGTGTATTCATGTGCAGTGCATGATTAACAATAGATGAACAATAAATTTAAGCCAGGTTCCTGCATTGAGAGACATGACTAGATATGCAGCTATATATTGATGTCATCCCCCCCCCCCCATTTAAGTTGTGCATCCCCACCTCCAACGTGGAGATTTCCAAGTCTTCTGAGAGTTGACTGGTGAGTGATAACATCTATAACCTCTTCCTGTAGTAGCTATCTGTTATAGCACAACCAACTACAGGAAGAGGGCTGGACACATCATCCCTCCCACCCTGTTCTCTGGCAACTTGAAAATGGCTAGTGGTGGAACTATTTGCCTTAATGTTAAATAGCATAGGGAATAGGATTTGGGGGACTGTTGGTTGATGTGATGGTGCAGCGACCATGAAAATGAGCTGTGATGTTGTAAGTCATACTTATGACATCATAATTGCTGAATTGGATGACAGCCATAATATTATATAATGTGTGTATATGTGCCTTCAAGTCTCCTGTTGACTTATGGTGAACCCATAAATTTCATAGGGTTTTCTTATGCAAGGAATACCCAGGAGTGATTTTGCACTTGCCTCCTCCTCCTCCTCCTCCTCCTCCTCCTCCTCCTCCTCCTCCTCCTCCTCCTCCTCCTTATTTATATACTGATTCCCCCCCCCCAAAAAAAAGATTAAGATACAAAGAAGTTTCCAAATTAAAACACTTCAGTTAAAAATATATGAAAGTGGGCAGTAAGATAGAATTAAACTAGTATAATATTAAAACACATCACTCATTAAAAGAATAAAATGCAATTTAAAAGGTAAAAGTGCATTAAAACTGTACATATTTAAACAGTAGAAATCCTAAAACATCAAACATTAATATAATAAAAATAAACCCTTAAAAGCTTCAAATTTAGCACCACAGAGCATCAAGAGCCCAACCTCAACTATCTGTAAAGGCCTGGTGGCACAAAAATGTTTTCATTTGCCACCAGAAGGATGTCCAAGGATGGGACCATCCTGGCCCCTTTAGGGAGGGAAGCAGCCACTGAGAAGCAGCCACTGAGAAGGCCCTCTCCCTGTTCCCACCAAACAAGCCTGAGAAGGTGGTGGAACAGAGAGGAAATCCTCTCCAGATGTACAATCATGGCCAGATCCAACATCTCCAGAAATGAATGATATTGATGCACTAACTTTAACTGTACAAACTCACTCCTGGTCACCACTGAGACCTGGGCCTCCAGGCTCAGCACTGAATCCAGGAGTAACCCAAACTGCGAACCTGTGTTTTCAAGAGGAATGTAACCCTATCTAACACAGGCTGAATCCCTGTTCCTAGATCTGTCTTTTGACTAGGCAGGAGCACCTCTGTCTTCTCTGGATTAATCTTCAATTTGTTTGCCCACATCCAGTCTATCACAGCTGCCAGGCACTGGTTTAGTACAGGAACAGCTTCCTAGCAATTGGGTGGAAAAAAGTATTAGAGCTGGGTGACATCAGCATACTGATGACACCTGACCCCCAAACTTTGGACAACCTCTCCCAGTGGTTTCATATAGATGTTCAATAGCATAGGGAATAAGACCTAAACCTGAGGGACTCCATAGGCCAATGGCCAAGGAGCCCAACAGGAATACCCCAGCACCATTCTCTGAGAACACCTGTTGAGGAAAGAACATAGAACAGTGCCTCCAAGCCCCATCCCAGAAAGGTGGCTCAGAAAGATACCATGGTGAATGTGGCAGAAAGGTCCAGTAGAACCAACAGGGACACACTCTCCCTATCCACTTCTCTGCACAGGTCATCCACCAAGGTGACTGAAGCTGTCTGTTCCATACTCAGGCCTGAAACTGGATTGAAATTAATCAGGATAATCTGCCTCATCCAGGAACTCCTGGAGTTGAGAAGCCACCACACGCTCCAGTACCTTGACCAAAAATGGGATCCTGGAGACAGGGCTATAGTTATCTAATATTGAAGAAGCCAGGGAAGTTTTTTTCAAAAGAAGTCTTATCACAGCCTCCTTGAGGCATGCTACGACCCTGCCTTGTTGTAAAGAGGCAGTAATCACTTTCTTTATTCATTCAAGCCTGTATAATTAGCATGGAAGGGTCATGGTCTAGAACAGGGGTAGGCAACCTTTCCCCTTTAAGGGCCGAGGGACTTCAGCTCCCAGAAGCCTCAGCCATGTTGGCCAATAGTCCCATGTTGGCCAATAGCTCCTGGGATTCTGGGAGCTGAAGTCCCTCGGCCCTTAAAGGGGAAAGGTTGCCTACACCTGGTCTAGAACATATACATGTGGTGGCTCTCACCTCTCCAAGGATACTGCCACATTCTCAGGCTGCACAAATTGAAAGGTATCCATCAATACTGGACAAGCAGGAGTCAAGGGTGTACCCACCAGGACTATATCAACTCTGGCATCTAAGGGCCTTTACAGACTGCCAGAAATAATGCAGCTTGAGGCCACTTTAACTGTCCTGGCTCAGTGCTAGGGAATCATGGGAATTACATTTTTTTCTGGGACATTGAGCCGTCTCTGTCAGAGAGCTCTGGTGCCACAATCCCATGATTCCCTAGCACTGAGCCAGGGCAGTTAAAGTGGCCTTAAGCTGCATTATTTCTGGCAGTCTGTAAAGGTCCTAAATCAGAGTGAATCTGAGACAGTGGAAGGATACTAGGTACATACTAAGGGGGGAATCAGACGGGAGGCTGTGGGCTGCCCCGGGAAGCTGTGGATTGGGGCCCAGGTATCCCCACACCTCGGCCCCGTGGCGCAGCTTCGCCGCCCCAGGAAGGAGCGCTAAAATAGTGCTCCTTCCACAAGTCGCTGAAGGTGCTCCGCAAAAGGCTGGCGGCGCACCTTTGGCGACTCTTCTGCCGCAGCGTGTGTGGATGCTGCGGCGGAAAGGCATCCTCGGAGCACCGGCTGTGCGGAGGGGCAGCACTCTGATAATGCCTTCGGGAAGGGGTTGGGGCGCCCACCGTGCGGCTGCCCCTCCCCTTCCTTGCCCCCCAAACGACGCTTTGCGCCGTCTGCTTCCCCCCTAAGATTGTGTGTGAATCATATGGAAAGATTATCCAATGATTTGATTTAGGGGCTATGCCTAAAGGGCTGGCCTGGGGGTGGGGTTGGGATGGGGCAGCAGCATGCCGGCCGCCCCAACTCAATCCCGATGCTGTCCTGATGCTGTGCACCCGTCTGCATGGCGCATGGCGTCAGGGCACCTTCCTGGTGCAGTGTGTACACATGCTGCACAAAAAGGGCACAGAAGAGCTGCAGCGCCGGATCTTAAGGCAGCCTTTTGCCACCCCTAAAGGGAACAGCATTTTGCCACTGTTTTGGGGGCAGCAAAAGGGAGGATTGGGGCCACGGCATGCGGTTGTTGTGGCCCTGATCTGCCGCTCCTAGGGGTGGCTCTGTGCCACCCCTTTAGGCAGGTCTGTAACTATAAGTATAGTAGACAATTCAGTATATTAATCCAGGGTTCCCTTTATCGGCAATAGTGTATAATGTTCCACTATCATACAGATTGATTTCCAATTCCATAACCAGAAAATGGGAAAACCTAATTTTTGACTTGGCTAATTCAGTGGCCTTAATATTTATTTTGCAGATGAGGCTGATGTCAGCAATCCATCTGGTGCTGTGCAAACTCAAAATAAAAAACAGGTTTCTGCTTGAAAGGGTCTCATGATCTAGGATAGACAAGGGACAGACAAAAAGAGGGTCTAAAGGAAGAGGTAACTATCAAGAGCTCATTTATAAATATAGCAAAATTCCGGGAAGGCTAGTAATTCTGGAACAAGTGGAAGAATGCTAAACAGAAGTGGAATGATTTAAAAAACAGAAACTGAAAAAAAATGTACTGGGGGCATGTTCCTGGAGACATTTCCAATGGTGAGAGGCAGAAAAGAAGAAAAGGCATTGTTGACTGAACAGAGGGGAAAATAGAGGAACAAAGGCTGTGTGAGAGAGCTGAGGGTGGAGATGCATACTGGGGTGAAACAATGAAGCCTCTGTGTGTAAGACGAGAGGTTTATAATGGGTGCAAGGTGGAATAAGTAGCCCAGTAAAGGAAATGAGAACTAACTGGTTTAAAGAAGAATGTGTGTGTGTGTGAGAGAGAGAGAGAGAGAAAGAAAGAGAGATTTGAACTATAATTCCCAGAATCCTTGACTGTAGTTTTAAAAGGAATTTTTCCAAAGCTATAGTTGAAAGCAGTGAAAACAACTGCCAAAACTGAGAATTTTGGTGCTATATAGGTAACTACTTTTTGACTCCCAGGAGTTCTCCAGGGTTTCAGCCAGTAGCTACAGGTCAAAAAAGTTACTTTGGGGACCAGCTGCACCCCTCCTTCTGTTGACAGAGTTCTAGAGAGCTGTAAGTGGTTCATATTGGCAATGGTTGGCAAAAGTGTGGCCTGAATGAAGACACATGCTGATAAATGTCTTCTCTTATATGCTGCTTGAATGGGAGATCACCTGGGAGATCACCTGTAAGTGTTTCTGAGCTCTTAGGAATAAGAATGGGGTGTAGGTGGAATAAATAAATAATATGTCTGAAAAGATGTGAATGAAGAAGTCTGGTAAGAAATATGCAGTAATAAAGGAAGGAAAAGGATGAATATTTGATCATTTGGGATGGATTCCCTGGAACTGGCACTTTGTATTGCTGTTTGAATGTATCTGGCAGAGAGGATTTTTAGACACAGTGTCTCATAAACCATAAATATTGTTACAATACTGATAGATCAAAATGGATCTTCCTGTCCCATTCTAATATGTCATGGCAACCACCTGGATCAGTAGGATACTCTACGTAAGAGATAAATATACACGACAGCCTACATTGCCATTTGTTAAAAGATTGGTATAAGCAGATATTATTTAAAGTAATACACTTTAGTGTGTTGGGCAAGTAAACATTATTACAAATATGAGGAATCACTTGAGCATTCAGGGGCGAGTTTTGCTCCGCATAAAAAGACACACCAATCTACACAACATTAATGAGAAAAGATGGGCCACAACTTTGATTGGTTACAGCTTTTGGCACATCCATAAGTCACAATCCATGAATTGATCAACCTACCTGTTGATCGATGGTCCTCTAGCCTGATGCTGGAACCTGAGAGATGACAGGAGATGATCCACATGGGCAGAAGTGAATGCAAGAAAGACATTTGCCTCTACCTTGGCATGACCAATGCTACCCGACACACCCTGAGTCCTTTAAGGAGATCCTCATACATTACCAATGCCTACGAGACACTAGTAACAGATGTCTCAGATTTAGTACCCAAGTCAACTGCCCCCCCCAGTTGTGACAATGACTTAGGCTGTTGCCAGACTGCAGAATGAATGCAGTTTGACACTGCTTTAATTGCCATGGCTCCATGCTATTGAATCCTGGGATTTCTAGTTTGTTTTGGCACCAGAGCTCTCTTACAGAGAAGGCTAAGGAGCTTATCGCACTGCTAAATAAACCTTCTTACCTCTTCCAAATTCAGTCTTAATTTGGACAGCATCTGGATACTATCACAGGGATTTTGCTGCTGAATCTGCCACACATGTTCAGCCTAGGTCCTAGGGGCGCTCTGGCGCCCATTTTCTTAAATCAGAAAACTCCTGGTTTTGAAAAGAGGCATGCTGAGAACCCCTAGGACCCGGGCTTCACCCAGGCTGGATGTGGGTGGTGGATTCGGTGGCAAAATCCCTGTGATAGTATCCAAATGCCACCCAAATTAAGACTGAAGTCAGGAGAAGTAAGAAGGTTTATTTTAGTGGTGCGATGAACTCCTAAATCTCTCACAAAAGTACACATCTCAGAATTCCATTGAATCATGGCAGTTAAAGTGGTGTCCAGCTGCATTAATTCTACAGCGTAGATACAGCCAGAGAAGTATATAATTGGCCAAAGTGCCACAAAAGTTGCATATGACACCAACAAATTGGACATTGGGAAGGTGGGACAATGCTCGAAGGAGAACTGACTAGTGTTTGAGAGAGCAGGAAAATTTGACCCCCCTCAACCAGAGTGAAGCCTGCATCCAGGTCATTCTGCCTGGGTCTGCCAGGCAAGGAACAAACTCCTGATTTAAATTCATTGGCTGGTGGTTCCCACCTCTCTCCAGAGAAGTGCACAAGCCCCTGGAAAAAGGAGCTGGTGATCCCCATTATAGGACAGTCTGCCAGCTCTCTGTTCCACCCTGAACCACAAAGTGAGTCCTGCAGCTCACTTATTGAGCATGAGACTTGTGCCCATTTGATTATTTTGACATGAAATATAATGCCTCAGATATCTAAAAAGCATTCTGGTTAATAACCTTTCTTAATATGCAGCTCGACATAATTTTTACATAGGAAGTTAAACATAAGCACTCATGTTTGGTCGCTTATAGACTACCTTTGGTCCATAAGGTCTTAAAGGTGGTGTACAACATCAACTATTAAAACAAGTTGGACAACAATATAAGGTTAAGAACAGAGCAAATAAAACCTTCAGGAAAAATCAAAACCACAGTAAATACTGACAAACAGGTTCCCCATAATAGAAACTAACAATTGAAGGGACTAATCTCACTTGTTTTGGGAATAGGTTTTGTTATTAAAGTGATATCACAGAAAAGGCCCTACCTTATGTTTCCACCAACTTAATGGCTTTTTTGATGTTGGGACATACAATAATGCACCTGATGAAGATTGTGAATTACAGTCATGTTGCTAGAGGAGATGCTGGCATCCTGGCCAAAGGTTATTTAGAGATAAACCCTGTCCATTTATGTGAGATGCAAAAACAAGACAGAGGTTGGAAAAGTTACTTTTTGGATTGCAACAACACCCAAAATCTCTAGTCTGCATGGCCATTAGCAGTGCTGGCTGAAGAATTCTGGGGGTTGTAATTCAAAAATATAATGTTTCAAAATTCTGTGATAAGCATCCAAAATTTGGAAGAACCCTACTGGTGAAGGCCAAATAGTAATCTAAGGGCCAATGCAGATGGCCTGTAAGGGGCAGCTCTGTGCCATCCCTGGGAGTGGTGGAGTGGGGCCATGGCAACCACACGCCATGGCCCTGATCCTCCTTTTTGCCACACCAAAAAGAGCGGTCAAATTCTGCTCCTTTTTTGGGTGGCAAAAAGCCACTCTTAGAGCTGCTGTGGCAGCTTTTTTGCACCCCTTTGGTGCAGTGTGTGTGCAGGGTGTGGCATCGGAGCAGAGTCGGGGCGGCCGGCATATGGTTACCCGGCCCCAACTCCACCACCAGGCTGGCCTAAAGTTCCGGTCTGCATCCCCCCTAATCCAGCATTTAAGCAACCAGTATTTAATCATCTGGGAAGAACACAAATTGGTTTTGTTATGTGAAATATATTGGTGCAATAAAACCCTTTAAAAACAAATAATGAAATCACTCTGTTGGCTACCAGTTGGTTTCTGGGCAATGTACAAAGTGTTGGTTGTTACTTCTAAAGCATTACATGGTTTGGGATCGGGCTACCTACTGTGTTGTCTTTCCCCATATAATCTCTCCCATACCTTCAAGTCCTCTGGGGACATCCACTTCATTCAGTTAAAACTAGGCTGACTTTTAATGAGGACATTTTCTTCAGCCACCTCCAGATTGTGGCATGACTTGTCTGAGAAGATTTTTCAGCTTCATCTGCTGTCTGCTTTTAAAACAGCAGTAAAAATCAGTCTCTTCTGGAAGGCCTATCCAGATGATGTTTCAATTATGAATTTTAAAGGATTGCTTGATTTTAACATGTATTGGTTTTATATGCTATTTTAATAGATATTATGTGTTTAATTTGTTGTTGTTTCCGGCCTTGATCCATGGAGAGATGGGTAAGAAATAATAATAATAATAATAATAATAATAATAATAATAATAATAATAATTAGAGCTAATAATAACGTAGACTGCTAAAAACAATAACAAAGAAACAGATACTAGAGCAAATCAAGCCTGAACTTTATCTAGGAGCCAAGATGACTAAACTAAGACTGTTGGACTTTCATATAATGAGAAAACAGTACTCAATAAACAAATACAACAATGCTGAGAAGACAGTAAGAAAAGAGAAAGACCCCATTCCAGATGGATAGACTAAATGAAGGAAGCTACGACCCTGAGTCTGCAAGTCCTGAGCAGGGTTATTGAAGACAGGGCAACTAGGAGGCCTCTCATTCATAGAGTAGCCATAAATTGAAGCTGATTTGATGGCAGTTAATGACAACAAAAGAATAATACCTATTAGTAGGCTTGCTGTCTAACATCTAAACTGAAAAATAATTGTCTAACTATAAAATAATTTTGCAGTGTGTGAAGAAGACCCTTTTTTGACAATGCTCTAGATCCCTGATGATGAATATAAATGAGTAATCCCAAATTCGAATCCCTGTTCAGTCATAGAAACCCAATCAATGACACTGGGCAAGTAATAGTCTCTTATCTTGAGAGGAAGGCAATGGCAAACCTCCTCTGAATATTGCCGAGAAAACCATACCTTAGAAAGAAGAAAAAAACCCATAAAAAATATAAGAAAGAGAAACTCATAAGTTAGAGTGAAATTGATGGCACATAACAACAAGTGACAACCCTAGTTGTGGTTATACACATAGAGGAAATTGTGAGAGTAGACAATGGTACTATAGGGAAGGTTTAGGTGTAATGACTTCTATTCTGCTAGATTACAAAACTAATAAAATGTAAAATAGATGTAAAACAAGCAAACAATTGATGGTAGCATAATTTTTAGACAAAGTGCATTTTCTGAATTTTGGTGTGTGTATGAATTCCACATAACTCCAGATGTACCCTGCAATGGATCCCAAGTGCCATCTGGGGGATGACAGGCAGGTCATACCAAGGTCACTTGGAAGACTGGAAAAAAACATCCCAAAGCCAGGCAGATAGTGTGGGACTTGCAAATAGACCATCGTCACCTCCATAATCAAAAGAATGGGCAATAAGTGCCTAGATGTCTCACCTGATGGGCCAGCTAATGACTTAATCCTTTTCCCATTCACCTTGAATATTGCCAGACCAGAATACCTCACCCATACAATCTCACATCTTTGCCCTGCAGCATGTTTTAGTCCTTAAAAACCCCTGGATGTCCCCCCTCAGGGTGGCTAGTTTAGAGTTCATGGGGACACTGCGTCACTGTGCTCTCTAGTCTAGTTACTGGCATCTCCGTTCAAACCCACATTCTCAGAACGATTGTGTCTCATGCCACATCACCCAATTGGATCCCGGAGAAAGCCTCATCTGTAGTAAGTGTCACCCGTAGTTCTGCCTCAACATCTTTTCCAAGCTAACCCCTGATTTCCTGAGCCTTGAATGAGTGCATGTGGGTATGTGAAATGCTGTGTGATTTTACCCTTTAATAAATAATACTTTAATTGGAGAATTCTGTCTCTGCATCAGTTCTTAGACCTACTGGACTCATGGTATACATGTGACAGATGGTCTCTCAGGGTTCTTGTAGCCGACCCCCCTCTCAATTTGAACCAAATAAAATTCCCTATAATGATTGCCCACATTTCACTATTGCTAGCTATAAGTCAAAAACAACTTGAAGGTACAAAAGAAGAAGAACAACAATGACAACAATAACTAGAAAGATACAGAAAGCAGAGCAGCCTCTTCAGTTTTTCTGTTGTGTCATCTGTCTTGACCAGAGAAGGAAGGGCAATGTTCTCCCTTATGGTCAGTGCAAATGTATAGTCATGCAACTTCCCATTTTCCATGTTTGGTTTTCTTTAATTCCCTCTCACGGGGAAAATAAAACATGTCAACTGCTCCCTTTCTGCATTTGAGGATAATTATTCTCAGGAAGGCTCACATGCTTGTTTAGAGTTGTTCTTTAGGACATTGTTTCAGAAATAGAAAATGGGTATGCATGGAGGTAATAAAAGAATAATACTGCAAGTGTTTGAAAAAAAATGAATTAATTTCTTATACTCCAGAATGAACCAGTCTGTTCTACAGCCATGCTATGATGTTATTCATATGTCTGTTTGTCTTACTTGCCTGCATTAATGATTTTTTCTTTTAAAAATCCACATTTTAATACATGTCTCAGTATGTCTTTTTGAATGTATTTTATTCAAGCAATATATTTCTGAGCATGTTTTCCTTACAAAATATGCATCTAAAGAAAAAAAAGGCCCACAAATTTTGAAACACATTTTGATGTAATTTACCAAACCAATGATTAAACTGCAGCATTTAGAGAAGAGCAAATGCCACAGCAAGAGCCTGGGTCTCTCACTATCAGCCTTGTATTTTGTTGCCTGATGCAGAATCCAACAATGGTGCACACCTTGCAGCTGACCCAGGTTGGCAGAGAGAACCTCGATTAATTCTCTGTTGGCCCACTTTTTCAATTGCTTTTAAAAAAGTTTATTGTTCCTCTTCCTTTTTCTTCATCTAACTTCAATTGCTAAAAATAGAGATCAGAGTGAAAAAGTAGTTTGCATTCAACATTAGTGGGGGACGGAGAAGAGGAGGAGGCAGAATCTTGCCATTCCCAGTGGGTCTAGGCAAAGCAAACTGCTGCATCCTCTCCTAGCTTGTATGTTCTTCCTCATTAATAACTTCTGCCATCTTGACCATGCTCTGATGTTGTTTGGCCACACAGTTTTCATATGTGAAAAGTTGGAGGATATGATAATAACACACTCTCTAAATCAATGTCTACAGTAACTCAAACCAGTCAAGGTATGTGGTCAAATGAGGCAGGAAATCCCACAAATGTTTTCACCTTCCTTTTCAGTAAAATAACAAATGAAATATTTCAATTTTTCCAGCTTTTTCTTGATACTCCAAAGCATGCCTCACATTGCCTCACAATATATTTTGTGTCAGAACATGTAAGAACTCTGCTGTTGTCATAGCTGACAGGTGAAGCTTGTGACCATAAGGTTGCTGTACTGCTCCATGAAAGGGTTTTGAAATTTTGAATCAAATAAGTTATTTTTCTAATCCTTACTGCAAGATTTCTAAATGAGTAATGTTCAGCATTCTAAAGTGTTGTTTTAAATTAATAGATATCTGTTTACATCCTTAACTCTATCTTAATGAAGATTTTTGTCAGGGAATATAAACAGCTGTTGGAAATACTCTTCCATCCATCATTTTAAATCTTTTATTAAATTTGCACCTGGTGGTGCAGCTATAGTTAAAAGTCTTTTCATTATGAGACCCATATTTGGGCAGCTTACAACTATCATTTTAAATCTTATCAGGCTGAAGCACTGCCAGCACACTTTTTGTTTATTTGTTTGTTAAATCAAAGTGAACAATATTGAAGATTTTTCCCCTCCCAAGCAATAATAAACTTGTCTATTGTATATAAAAAAAAATAAATTAGATGCATAGGGAAGATTATTACTTTAAAAATAATTAACTAGGTGGTTGAATATTAGTCTGATGCAATGTTTTTTTCAAAATCTGTTTCAGTTTCATCATTAAAGCTCTGGAACTTTATGACTGGGTCACCAAACTCCTGGGAGTGGAGAATGAGATCAACAGGTCACAAGGGACTAATGAGTTATGTGACTTTCAACCCAGGAAGTGAGCCAAGAGCTAAATCTTAAGTAAAGTTCATTGATGTATCTCATTACATCAATATAATGCGATTAATAGAGCAATCCTACCATAATGGTGATGTTGAGAACCAAAGGCAGAATATCTATCATAGCCAAATCTCATACTGGCAGGACAGAAGAAAGGAAACAATTATATGTTGCCATCCCATCTTCTATTTGTATGCTTTTCCTTCACCTCCTCCAAATTCCTTCCCATTGACTGCAAGAATTGATCAAGCTTCACTGCCAGTTTAGAGTCATAACAAGGGACTGGAACTTCCCCTAATCCTCCTGATAATATATCCACAACATGCCTCTTCCCTTCCTTTTTGAACATCCTCCTGTCCTTTGTGTATATCAATAAGGAGAAGACTGTGCAGGTTTTTGTGGTAGCTGTGGAAAGTTATCCAAGTCCAGATCTAAATAGTGGATCTCTCTCTCTCTGTCCTTCAGAAAGAACATTAGAAGTATCTTATGATCCTTTTGACATCTTAGTGACCACAGGATTGTAGTCTTGTACCCATTTTATATGGCTGATCTGCATGGATATTGAAATCCCTCAGAACTACTATCCTGGTGTTCTTCAACACCATCTTTGAGACTACCTCAGCCAGCTCAGGCAGGGAGACTGCTGAGCAATCTCTTGAGTTCTACATAAGCTCCACTTCTTTATCCCAAATTACGCTCTCTGAAAACTAGTACCAGGATGGAGAAGTTTCCTTATGAAGGAGATGAAATATGTTTGAATGATAGTAACCCATGCCCCTTCATTCTAGGTTGATGCAACACCAAGCAGTCAAAACTGAAATAGGTTCACTGAGCTCATCCATCCAGGTCTCAGTAATGCACATCACATTAGCCTCTTCCTCTACAATAGATAATATTTTTTTAAAAAATTGTGGCTCAATATAGCATTAAGTCACAGCACAAATAAGGACTGGGTAAGGACTGAAACAGGATAGTTTTCAAGTATTTATCCCACCTTTCTTTCATCTGACATGTCCATTTCACAGTGCCATACCTTCATCTACTTAAGACCATACTTGACTAGTATGTGATCTCGAATTTGAGGGCTTTCATATTCTACACAGGTGACAGATAGAAACCATTATGCCATTATCTCTCTCTCTCCCCCCCCCCCCCCCCATCCTCAGGCTGATGAATTTTCTGTATGATATGGTTTCACAAAATTGATTATAAATCCACTGTATAGAAGGTTGCTTGGGAAACTACCCATTATTATATATTATACTTTGCTGCTGTATACATCACTTAAAAAGGACTTTTTTACAGGAATTTGAGACTGTATTGTTTGGACTAAATGAAAACATAATAATAGGTGGACAGCCATGGATTTCAAGTACGCCACTAGGAAGCCTGAGGATAGTTTCAATGCTGCCAGAAAGTGCAGATCAGGGAATTTCTCAGTCTAACCAATTTCAAATTTCATTTTGTCAAATGGCTTGATGGGAAACTAAAAAGTGAGCCAGGATAACTGTGTATTTCTTTTGAACAGTTCTTGTCAACACTATACTTCACACTAATTGAGTGACGGATAGTCTATCTCAGTGTAGTTCCAAACATCAAGTTTGTGTGCTAAGGTTAAACACTACACAATATAACTTTTAAGTTTCTCCAGGAAATGCAATACCACTTATTCCTCAAGGACACCCTTGTGCTCAAGGTAGGAAGTGACTTGTACACTGCATTCCTGTCCTGAACCAGTCATCCTCAGCAATGTGGATGGGGTCAGATGGTGGAAATCAGTGTACATGGGAACATCCAGTATCAGCATACTTCAGCATCTTATTCCTAAAATTAAGAGGGATGTCCGTACAGTAACAGTCTTATACAGACCCTAAGGGTTCATAAATGAAGTCCAGTTCACACACTACCTTTGAAATGTGGCCACTGTTGCAGAGTTGGTTCTGTGATTGTTTCCTATGCATTACAGGGCATTAGGAGATTTTAAAAGTGAGTACTTGCTAGGCTAGCATTTGTTGGTGGAAAAGGTGATCAGTTTCTGGACGTTTTCACACGGGGCTTTAGGCAGAGGCAATCCTACCTCCCGCCAGCCCCACTCCGGCTCCTCTTCCAGCTTGTTCAGATGCACGCCGTAAAAAAACCCCACCCCTTCCGGTGCCATCCCTGCGTACGTCCGGCTTCTAGCTCCATGTGTTCAAACGCACGGAGCCTTAAGTCCGGCGTCCTTCCAGCGTCCCTCCGGCCTCAGCACGTCCAACTCCGGCTTCAGCGGCGGAAAGGTAATTCCGACTTTTAAAAGGAATTAGCCTGCCGCCGCCGGAGCCATTCCGGAGTGGGGCCAGCGGGAGGTAGGATTGCCTCCACCAAAGCCCCGTGTGAAAACGTCCATTGTGTCCTTTACTGCAACTAGTCACAATATCTAGAAACCTGTCCTAAAGGGTCGGAAGGCCCTGTGGAGCTGGCTTTAAGGCCTGAAGGGTAAAGGGGAAAATGTACTTATTAGCAGTAGTCTGGATTTTCAACAATTCTTTCCCAGTAGGGATTTCAGACATCCAGGGCAGGCTTTTAGGAGCTGATGAGATCTTGCAGAGTAGGATTGATCAAGTGGATCTGGGGTAGTAAGTATTTCACTTGGTCATTGGAAGATACCTACTGTCTTGAAAAGATTGGTAGTATACACTTTTCTGAAGAGGACCTCCCTGGACCCAGGGATATGTGAAATTAACTAATGAAGACGGGATGAGAAAAAGGCAAGCACAGAAACTTCACAACACATCTACATACACAGGACCAGAAATATTATTACTTGACTTGAAGTCAACAAGCCTAAAACAGTATGCAAGTATTAGCCAGTCCACATAAGGGCCAAAACAGTGTAAGGATACAAACTTGCTCACCCAGCACTAGGAATGGTGGAGCATATGTGCACCACCACCCATCTACACAATTTTAATGTTCTTTTGTGCTCAGGTGAACACCAGGGATTGGGAGTGTTAAGAGAGGGTCAAAAAGATGAAAAATTGTTAATTAAATGAGATTTGTGATCTGTAATTCGTGATTATCTCATATATTGGGCTGAGACAATGCTGTAAGAGTTGCCTGATTTGTACTTACATCTCATTGCTCTTTTGATATTTTCACTGTTTGTGGTTTATTTTAAATAATACTGTATTATTGGAATCTGTAATGGGCTTTCTTAGAAGTTTGCAACCCCACAATCCTGTTAAACAATCTAACCCAGTCGTGAACCTACACTGCAGAAACCACTTTAACTGCCATGGCTCCATACTACAGACTCCTGGGATTTGTAGGTTTGCATGGCACCAGCACTCTTTGGCAGAGAAGATGAAAGACCTTGTAAAATTATAGATCCCAGGATTCCATGGGATGAAACTACAGCACTTAAAGTGGTATCAAACTGTATTATTTCCACATTGTAAGTGAATCTCAGGAAACAGTAACTTGTGGGCTTCCCAATGTTGTTGGACTACAATTCCCAGCCACAATAGCCAACGCAAAGGGAAGATGTGCATTGCAGTTCAGCAACATCTAGAAGGCCACATAACACCCACCTCTCTGTTAACCAAAGAAACAAATAAAAAACAAGTGTTTTTATATGAAATGTTTTTTATGTGGTTACATGCACATTAGTGAGCTTGATATAAATAGAGAATGATTTTATCAAATGAACAGCAAAAATACCAATAAAAACTGGTAATAGAGCCATTTCCATAAACCTGGTGAGTGGAACTATGCCATCAGAGTAAGGAGAAACTAAAAAAGGAAAGCAGGGCTACCATCAGCTCTACTGAGTAGAAATGCAAATTCTCAACTATTTTGTCCTCAAATGTCAGGATGAATAATTAAAGTCATTTTCTCCATACTGTGGGAGAAAATGGATATCCCTACATGATATTCTCTTCATATGTGTCCACCGAGAAGTGTTGTGCAGGAATTATGCTGCAGATAAAATCATGTGTTTTCTGTTCCTGTGCAGAAAACCATTGTGTGTGTAAAACCCCAAACAAACATGTTCTCTCTGTAGAAAACCCATTTTCCACACAGAAAACGGCTTAAAAAACCCCATGGCACATGTGTTTTTCTCTGAAGAATTCCTGCAAAACACTTTGAATACCAGGAAAATGTCCAAAATTCTTACTGTTGAGAGAAAAACTTGGCCATTCTCACTTTGAACACTTTCTATTCTATGTTTTTGTGTAAAGAAGACTAGCAACACCCAGCTACACTATAGTATTATAGCTGCATTAAAAGTGATCTCATAGCATTAAGAACTTGTGTTGGAGTTTACTTGCTTTTCTTCTCCCTCTTCCTTTAGGAAAAGAAACAAAATAAAACAAGAAAATATTTTGTATTTAAGGGTAAAACACCCACCCCAGAGCCTAAAAATATATTACTCAGTTTCACATGATATGAAGAAAACCATGAAACAAATGAATATTCAGTCCACCTTTTCTCATGCCTTTTCCTTGCTCGTGAAGCATCCTTGTATAGTTTAATGAGGAGGTTGTTTTTAAGCTGATGAAATGTAGGCTTAATTTTTTTAAATGTTGATGAAATCCTAATCCCTCTCTAGGACGAAATTATCATGGCCTTGAGGAAATTGTTGATCTCCTCAACCCCTCAATTCTCATTTCATCATTTTGGACATTCTGAAAGCTCTTTGTCAGGGTTTTGTTTGAAAATCTCTTTTATGTCACAAACTTATGAACTTCTACATATTAAAGGAGTCACATGGCTCTACAGAAACCTTCCATCTTATTTTTGAGTGATGCCTCTCTGCTTCCAAATTGATAGGCACTCAGCCACGTGACTCAGCTCTTAGAATGAATGGTAAGAGAAGAAATGGATACTTCTTTTCAAGGGAATTTTTTAAAAAATGTTTTGAAAGTAACAACTAACAGCCTAATTACATACATATTCACTTGGTTCCCTCTGCATTTGACGTGGCTCACTACTCGGCAAGCATGCATAGGAACAGCCTAAGAGGAGTAGCTTTGTACTGTGTAATGGTAGAATGCATTACTTATTATGTAATAAGAATGATGGAAATGTGAAGTACAAATGACTCACATTCCTTGTTTCTCAGTGCTCTTTGTGACATCTGAAGTGGAAATTTCTTATTCCTTACTGTAGTGGAGAAGGGGAGTTTGCACATTTCACCATACCAGAGACTTTCACTGTATTTGGGACATTCCAAACCACCATAATGGTGTTACTGTGAAGATGGATAAAAGAAAGCACAGGGAAGGTGGATTTCTCTCAAAAATGTATCAGTGAAATCCAAGAGCTGGGCCAAGGCATTGTGTTGTTTAGGACAAAGGATAAGATGGTGTCTCTCTTGTCTGTGGCCGTTAGTGCTTCCCATGTTATTAGGTCAATAAATCCATTGTGTTTTATTTTAAACTTGAAAAAGGCCGTACAGGGCAAAGGAGCTGAAACTATTTTGGGCATAAAGTTCAGCACTTGGCTATTTCCTAAAGGATCCAGAGTGGCTTGACTGCCCCTTTGACATGCAATGCCACTATATGTTGTTTAAGGCAAAATACAAGATGACACCTGGAATTCAAGTATAAATTTTGACTGGAATTTCAGTTGATGTTTACTTCAATATTGATGAAGGAACAGTTTCTGTCACCACATCTGAGGGCATCACACTGGTTTAGAGAATGGAAGACAAGACCACATGGTACCCCAAGTTGTGCCATCCAACACTTTATTATTGCTCTGTATCTTCCCCTACCCCTGAATATATTGGCTGTAGCAGCTGTCTTAGTAGGGACAATACTGGAAATCAAAGGAAATTCCCAGGATATTACTAATGCAAGAATTAGGTTCCAGGACTGCCTGACTAATCCTGTATAGCTTTGTAGAATGTGTCCAATTAAATAATCAAGTTCTTTTAATAATACAGCTCCTTTATTTAAGGTATACATGAATGCTAACCATTGTGTTTAGTTTGTGAGCACCAGCCAACTTTGGTGTTTTGTCTATGTATCATTTTATTTCAGTTGCTTCCACTTTTCATGTGTAATCCATGAATGATTTTGGAGGGAAGCTTATGGTTTGGATGAAAAGTCATGGGTATACATAATGTGAACATTCAGTGATATCCAGCATGATTGACAATGTCTGTAACTACTTATTATGTCAAAGCTTCAGCACACCAATTGATGGGAAATGATGTATAATAAATTAGAATGATCACACATCATTTCCCATCGATTGAAATGCCAAATCCTTTGATGGAGTAATGAGTTATGGCCAATACCACTCACTGTCTTAGTGGGAGATTGATTGCTTATCCTTTCATCAATGTGATCAAACTAAGAAAGCTGAAGTGGAAGCATCGTCACAAAGTAATGTTCTACTTTTTGGATGGAGATGAATTAATACTACATAAATAGGGCTGTTTTTACAATCGTTCCATTTCATTCTTGCAATTTAACATGGTCTCTCCCTCTGGGAACATATCTATTAAACTTCATTCCATTTAGAAGCTACCTGTTCAGTGGTCCCTGAAGGCCTAAAACTGGATACAAGTATTGACTTTATACTTGTGGGTGTTTCAAGAGCATCTGTTGACCACTGAGAGACAGGAATGCTGGTCTAGATACATTTGGTCTGAGCTGATATGCCTCTTTTTATGTTTGAGGTCCTCATCCATGCCACTGATGAATGAATATGATAGGGATCACAGAGCATAGTTGAGTTCTTATATTTCCACGGTTAAGACACTGACTCTAAGAATTGCAATATCAGCAGGTCGGCAGTTTGAGTCCCAAGCACTGCGTGATGGATTAAGTTCCTTTCCAACCTAGCAGTTGGAAAGCATGTAAAAGTGCAAGTAGATAAATAGGTACCCCTTCAGTGGGAAGGTAACAGCAATCTGTGCAGTCACGCTGGCACATCATCACAGAATTGTCTTTGACAATGCTGGCTCTTCAGCTTAGTAACAGAGATGAGCACCACCTGCTACAATCAGACACAACTTGACAACCTTGTCAAAGGAGAAACCATTACTTTTATCTATATTTGTCTTAAATAGAAGTCTGCAGGTCTTGGAAAGAAAGTTTACGGAGGATGCAAAATTTCCCATCTGCCCTGAATGATGGTTGCATATCACTTTGTATCAACCTATTCTGCACATGACCAACTTACATTGCCTGGTCATATGTTGACAGCTTGTGCTTTACAGTGGCCTGGAGTTTGATATTCTTAGTTATATCATTCCAGTAATGACCTTTACTTCCTAAGGCAGTGAAATAGAGCTTTGCCTAGATATTCTTTTAGGATCATGTTGAAGAATAATAATCAGCTTTGATACTTTGTCGGATGCTTTCTTTTTCTTTTTTCTTTTTATAAAGCACTTGTTTAATTGTTATTGTACAGGTTGAGTATCCCTTATCCAGAAATCCAAGATGCTCCAAAATATAACATTGTCCACATAGGTGGTTGAGATATGATACCTTTGTTTTTTGATGATACAATGTACACAAACTTTGTTTCACACACAAAATTATTAAAAATATTGTGTATAAAATTTCCTTCAGACTAAAAGTGACTACTAAGGTGTATATGAAAAATAAATGTTTAGACTTGGGTCCTATCTTCTGTTTAGCTCCTTATAAATATACAAGTATTCCAAAATCTGGAAAAAAAACCCTGAAATCCAAAATGCTTCTAGTCCTAACTATTTTGGATAAGGAATACTCAGCCTGTATATTAATATTAATGTATTGGACATTTTAACTGCTTTGAGTTTTCATTAATAAATATTTTAAACAGACAGTATTTACAGACAGGCTTGCAAATAGATAAATATTCTCTCAGGCCTATCTTTGACAACAGAGACATGACCTCTTTCTGAATCCCATTTTATATTGGAGATCCATTGCAGAAATGGATTTTATAGACTCGCTCTATGTTGGACTTGCAGGCTAATATGGTTTTCTCATTCTCAGAACACAAGAATAAGGTTGCTGAATTGGTTTTGGCCTGTCCTGCCCTAGTATAGTTCCAAAATATGTTGAATTTCATG
Source organism: Phrynosoma blainvillii (assembly GCA_026167975.1). NCBI lineage: Eukaryota > Metazoa > Chordata > Lepidosauria > Squamata > Phrynosomatidae > Phrynosoma > Phrynosoma blainvillii. The sequence goes on from JANUYF010000004.1 coordinate 197,524,795, forward strand.
GGGTAAAAGAACCTACTGGGACCTAATAGTAGGCTATGGATAGACACAGTATCTGCACAAATGGAAATTGATTAAAAAGTTGTACAGTTGGCCCTCCAATTTCACAGGAGTTAGGGGCGCAAGACCCCCATGAAAGTGAAAAAAACCTGTGAATAAATGGGGGAACACAGGGGGTTGCATATGCATGCTCCTTTCCTTTCCCTGTTCTATAGCCAGCTGAGGGGAGTTGGCTATAGCACAGGGGAAGGCAGGAGGGAGTGCATGCACACCTTCTGCAGTTGCCCCCTCCCTCCTAGGCTTTTTCCCCCCAAGGGGGAAAAGCCCGGGAGGGAGGAGGAATAGGAGTGTGTGCACACACAGCGACAAACTCATGAATAATCAAAACAGTGAGTGTCAAAACCGTGAAAGTCAAAGGCCAACTGTAATATGTATGCAATATCCTACAGTGCAAGCCTATATGTCTTCTCAGCTAAGGCAGACACCTAGGTAAGCTGCAGTGTATTATTTTATGACACAAAGATGGCAGTAAAGATGACTTTGTTCCCCCATGCCTTCATGTTAATGCTCATGTATGTGCTTCTTTCTTTTGGTTAAATATAGCTTTCCTAAAATGTTGCTTTTAAAACTATCTTTATGGTTTGGGGAGGCATTTTCTATGTCTTTAAAAATAATAATGACACAACAATAAAAATGTGTTAGTAACTAATAGCAATATCAATAGCAATAGCAAGTACATTTCTATACTGCTTATCAATGAACTAGCACTCCCTAAGTGGTTTACAATGTGTAAGCCAATTGGCCACAACAAGCTGGGTACTCATTTTACCAGCCTATGAAATGATGGAAGGCTGAGTGGACCTTGGAGCCCTGCCTGGGATCAAACTTACTTGTGGCTGAAGTACTGGCATTTAACCACTGCACCACCAGGTCTCCTTAAGTAAAACAATATTTCTAAAATAAAGAGTAATTGCAATGCCCTAATGTGTTATAAATCTCTAAAAGTAACTACTAATTCCAACAAGCTAGTTTTTTTATTTGTAGCTTGTAGCTTTACAGCTACTTAGATGGACATTTCCCAGTTGCTTTTTGGGTAAGTTGCCAAGATATAAAATGTACCGTTCAGCAAATGATGTTGAATTCTGGTTTCAGCTGTCCCAAGCCTTCTCAGAGACCTCTCTCAGTTTGCAAAATGGAAGCAAGAGGCTTTTATGAAGGTATATTGTATCTCTTACCTGGGAAGCAACTACACTAAATTCAGTGGGACTTATTTATGTGCTGATGTGTGTATATGTGTCACCAAGATACAAAATCAAAATGCAGAGGGCAAGAAGTTATTAATAACATCAATGATTCAAATGAATAATGAAACAATGGAGGAGGAGAAGAACAGGAAGGGGAAAAGAAGAGGCAGAAAGAATAATTAGATGCAACTCTCACTTTAAAAAAGGGTACAAAGAGATCTTGTAGGATCTTTGAGACAAGTGGAAGATACATGTATAGCATCTGATGAAGTAGACTGAGGAGATAAGCACATGTGGCTTTTAAACTGCAATTATAGTTGTAAAAAAGTGTGTTAGTCATTGCTTATCGCACAGTGTCACCTTCAATGCTTAGCTTTTGTGTGTGGCTAGAGCACCCCTTTTAATTGATGGGGGAATCCTGTCAATAAACTACCAATTGCACAGCATTCTCATTAATCCTCATGTGTGAAATGTGGCTGCTGGGGCAGTTGTAATACTGGCAGTCACATGGTGTCACTGTCTCCTCCTTTGCCCCTCTCCTACTCATCTTGCTATTCCCAAACAGCCTGATTGTATTTATTTATTTATCTCTTTTAAAACTTAAATTGCATTAGCAGAACTCTGAAATTGCATTAAAAAAAGAAAAGAAAAAGTCAAGAAAGTGGAAAAAAGAAAGGCATGTTGAGTAGGGCATACAGCAGGAAGGTGGTGTTAAAGGGGATTCTGGAAGAGAATATAATGGCAGAAGCAGTTCCACTTACTTGACTAACTGTGCGATAATAGCTCCTCACAAAAAGATATACTTGCAATTCTGTTCTCTTTAACAAGTATGATCGTGACAAGAACAGGGCTGTGATAATGTCCTGATTCTTTTTCAGCCAGTGAGGTTTAGTGCCTTCCTAGAATACCAACCCTATGACGCTATAGGATGCAGTCATGGCAGTTAAAGTGAAATCCTAGTGCTATAACTGTGTAGTGTGAAAGGGGCCCAAGTGACCCTTGCTAACTATTCTGCTTTAGTAAACTGAACCTATGGATTTCCTTTCCAGAGGAAACTGGGAGACCACAAAAGGCTTGCGGAGTTGATGGTTCTATGTAAAAGTCAACTTCATGAGTCCCATTTCTGGTATTATACATGCTGAAGGCAAGTGCAAAGGTGAATCATTCTAGAATCCTTTTGAAGCTCATGAGATTCACTTTGCATATTACGGGAATAGGTCCATCTTCTTGCATGTCAAGATTCAATGTTTCATCCCTGGACTGTTAGGGTCTGGCTTGCATGCATGAATGATGGCTAATGGATATATGACACTGAAAGTGTGGCTTGGTGCATTAACCTACAGGTTACATTACTGTGCATTTACACAGCAGTTCTGGGAATTATAATTTGGCTTCATTTGTTTATTGTGGCTAACAGCATGGACACATCTAAATCTCCTTGTGACACTGTGAGGTAATTTTGAAAAAAGTGTATTTTTTGGGCAAGGATAATAAATTGTAACAGCTGCTGCTGTTGCTCCTCCTTCTCCTGCTGACCCTCTTAAAATAAATACATAATTTATCACAAGGACTGTACTCAATACCATCCTTCTGAAGTGTGGTGGAGAGGTAGTTACTTATTATGCATATGCAATAGGCTCATTTTAAATATTTTACACCATCTTGCTACTTTTACCTGTTCCCATAAATATGGAAAACTTACATATACTCTCTGGCCTGTAATCATTTCAAAAATGTTCATAATTTGTATTAATTCAAATGCTTGCAAGTATAAAAATCTACCTGAAACTAACTAACATCTATTTATTTGTTTAAACAAGAAAAATAAAGTTTATAGGGGGAAAGTATGTGCCATAGTCCAGTATTGAATTTCATTGTGCTTCAAGGTACATGTTTAAATAAATTCAAAGAGATTTTAATGGGTTTTTGAACATAAAAGCTGGGTTTAGTTGGTATTTACTTACCTTCTTATTTATAACCCTTTATGTGGAGCATTTTTACCCTGTTCTGCATTAGAAAAAACCTCCTAGAACATACAAATATCAATAGTAGCATAGTTGCTCCCCTTGGACTTACTGTCTTACATACACACACACACACACAAAACACTGGGGGGAAACGTGGACAATAATTCTTAGTTATAATGTTATAAGTAATCTTAGTTATAATATTCTTATAATGTCCAAAACTTAGAAGCTTGCTTTTAAAAGTAGTCCAAGAGCTTATTTCTCTCCCTATATACACCTGAGAACAGGGTTCTACTGGAGTTGTCTTCTTTGTGTCCCACCAGTGGGAACCAAACACTGTTGTGCAGACATGATAGAAGCCTTCTCTGCTGTAGCACCCTGGTTGTGGAATGCTCTCTCATTTGAGGACCAATTTGTATTGACACTGGCTTTATTCTGGTACCATAAGAACTATGGCCAGAATACTTGTGTGGAGGTTACAATTGTGTAAAAAGCATAGTTATGGTGGTGCTCAGTTACAGGGGAAGGCAATGGCAAGCCTCCTCTGATATTGCTAAGAAAACTCCCATGATAGGTTCACCTTAGGGTCACCATAAATCAGAAATGATTTGAAGGCACATAACACACACACACATGGTGCTACACAGTGAATTCTGTCCCAATCTGTCCCCACTTACTGGATAGCAGTGACCATGAGGGACAGGAGTCTGTTCCCCTGTTGATCACATGTGCAAGAGAGGGTGGGATGGTTAGACAGCTGCACAGGTACAAAGAGGAGAACAGACCCTTATCGATTGCAGCTGCTGCCACCCAGTCACTGGGAAATGGAGGACTTTCACAGTCCCTATGTATCTGCTAAACTAGAGGATATGTAGGGACTGTGAATACAAAACATGCACAAGTGTATAACTAGGTTAGGAATTCATCATGACCTGACAGGATTCTGGCCACAGCTTTTCCTTCAAGCCTTTGGCGTGTAATTAATTTCTCTCAAAATTTAACATTTTAAACCCCAACAAATGGTTTAATATGTGGTTAGTTTGTTTTAAATTTGGAATGACTCCAAACTGCTTCAGTTCATTTTTACCTATATGCCTCCATAAGATACTATAATATAGGGTGGGATATAAATATTTTAACAAATGAAAAATAAAAAATACTTACCATTATAATTCCAAGTTCTTGAAAGGAAATTACTTGCCATTTGGTACTTATAGGGCCTTTGCAGACTGCCAGAAATAGTGTAAATTGAGTCCACTTTAACTGCCCTGACTCAGTGCTAGGGAATCATGGGAACTGTAGTTTATTGTGGCACCAGAGCTCTCTGACAGAGAAGGCTCAGTGTCTCAGAAAAAAAATACAATTCCCATGATTCCCTATCACTGAGCCAGGGCAGTTAAAGTGGACTCAATTTGCACTATTTCTGGCAGTCTGCAAAGGCCCATAGTTTTCTAACATATCTCTTTATTTTTGCATTTCTCAAAATAACTAAAATGGCTACCTTTCATTAACTTTGGAATGATAAAATCCACTGGCTTGTTGTACAAAACACAGTCTACTCTTATCTACCTTGCTGTTTCTGTACACAGAATAGACAATAGAGCATGACATAGTAACATGAGATACAGCACCAGTCAGCACTTGAACTATGCCATATTCTGCAACTGTCTCATGAGGTCGTAAGTATAAAAGTGACTACAAAGATGTAAATATAGTGCAAACTGAGTGATGTTATCCTTAATGTAATGCAACCATAATGCAGTGCATTAGAATGTTAGTTGTTGGCAAAAAGGAATTATCTAGTGAGAGCCAGCATGGTGTAGTGGTTTGAGCATTGGACAACAGCTCATGAGATCAGGGTTTGATTTCCTACTCAGCCATGAAACCCCACTGGCTGATCTTAGGCAAGTCACACACTCTCAGCCCCAGAAAGCCTCACCTTAGGGAATGGCTCTTAGCTTTGTTGAATAGTAACTGCGGACAGTAGAACTCTTATGACCCCTGTGCATTTCCTACAGCATTTGAATATATAGGGACCATGAATATGAGTCATTTATGAATGCGTAACTCTGGGTTATGCATTTGTAACTGTGATAATTAATTCCAGGTAGTTGTTTTTTATAAGTAGTTACTTCTGAGCTCTGTTAGTGAATAGAAACAATTCAAAGAGAAGAAGAGTGATAGGATTCTGGTCTCCCAGTGGAACTGATGTCATAGGCTGCTTCCCTTCTCTACCTTTACTGAAGCACCAGGTGCCAGGTGGCAAGGTCCATAAATTTCTTTCTGTGCATTTCTGGAGAAATGGTGGGGTATATAAAAATGCATGCATAAATAAAGTGGTCATAGTACACGGATGATCCCCTCTCCCCAAAGAGTAGCTTCTTCAAAAATTATCAGTAATAGGATGAGGAAAGCCTTGAGTGATGAATTGCATGCCTTTTCATTCTGAATAATCCATAACCGACCATCTACCTAATTAATCTTTACACAGGGGAGGGGGGTGTAGAAAGAAATACTGTTTTGTTTGTTGACTTTAACACAAACTTGGAATATAGATAACGAAAACAAATTAACAAGCCCTTTAAATTATAAGCACATTTTTACTTAGGATTTTGAATCAACACGTGAAGAGGGAAGTATGCTTATCCCAGTTCCTTCACTCTTTTCTTTATATGTTGATTCCTCCTCCTCCTCCTCCTCCTCCTCGTTCTTGCAGCTTACCAATTATTAAATGAAATATCTTAAAATGTATATAAACATCTGTAATATGTCTATGTCTACATCTGTCATATCTATCTATATCTATATCTATGAGGGCAAAGAGAGAGAGAGAGAGAAAGAGAGAGAGTCAGGTTATTTAAAAACAATTAAAATAGAAAGTCATTTAAAATACATTAAAAGACTGAATCCAATGGTCTCTATATAATGAATATAGTATTTATTAAAAATCCATCATAGTAAATTCCTGAAAGCCTCATGGAATAGAAAAGTTTTCACTTGCTGGCAGAAGGAGAACAAGGAGGGAGCCATCCTAGCCTCCCTAGGGAGGGAAGTGTGGAAGCAACCACCAAGATTTCAGTCCCTGATTCCTACTAAGTGAGCCTGGGAAGGTGGTGGGACAGATAAAAGGCCCTCTCTTGAGGATCCTAGCACTCTAACAGGTTCAAATAAGGATATGCAGTCCATCAAATATCCTGGACCCAAGCCATTTAGGCAGGGGTCAGCAACCTTCGGCCCGGGGGCCGGATCCGCCCCCCCCCAGGCCTTTGGACTAGCCCCAGCCCGGTCTTGCCACCGCCGCCACTGCCGCCGCTGCGCAAATCACGGCCGCCATTTTGTTTTCCAAAATGGCAGCTTGACTCATTTACGCATGCGCCAGAGTACTGTGCATGTGCGAACGAGTCGCGGCCGCCATTTTGGAAAACAAAATGGCAGCCGCGACTTGTTTGCACATGCACAGTACTCCGGTGCATGCGCAAACGAGTTGCAGTGCTATTTTGGAAAACAAAATGGCGGTTGCAGCTCGCTCACGCGTGTGCAGTACGCCGGAAGTACTGTGCATGTGTGAGCGAGTGTGCATGCAGGCCGCCATTTCCCTTCCCTAACCGGCCCCTAGTAAGCAAGAGTTGCCTACCCCTGCATTTAGGACTTTATAGTTCATATCCAACACTTTGAATTGTGCCAGGAACTGGCCTGGCAGGCAGTGGAGCAGTTAGTGGGAGTTGTATGCTCCCAGTAGCCAGCCCAAGATATACATCTTTATAAACTAAAGAACAGAGCCAGTTTTGCTCAATTTTGCCTTCCAATGGCTTTGTTCAGACTTTCTGATAAGTGTGTGCCCACATGATCTTTGCAATGTCCCTGCAGAGGAGATGAGGGTATAATTGAGGAGCAAAGGTAGTGTACTGATCCCCCTTCCCTATCACTGAATAGGGGAAATAAAACATTTGAGTAGAGCTGAGCAATGGCAAACCTCCTCTGAAAAAACTTGTCAAGAAAATCCCATGAGAGTTTTGCCTAAGGGTCAGTATAAGTCAGAAATTGTTTGTAGGAACACAACAACAACTAGGCCTGATACTATCCTATGTACCCTCTAGTAGCATTTCTCTGAATGCCCCATCTCATTGGTTTATGAACCAAATATGCCATTTTTATTCCTTCTTTGCTTATCAGTATTACAAAGGCACATTATGCATCTGTCAGTATACTGACAAGCACCACGTTTGCATGTTAAAAATGTACATAATTTGAATGAAGGCATTTTATGGGAGATTTTTTAAAAGTGCAAAGCCATTATTCCTTCTATTGAAGCTTTTAAAATTACACATAAGCGAAGCATTTTCACTTCTGATTTGGAAACAAAAACTTCTGGGATTGCTCAAAATGAGTTTATGGTCCCTCAGGCTTTGTCTTTATTAGCAGCTTAAGTGTATATTTAGTCTCATCATATGTGAACTCCTTTCTTCTGTTTTTAAAATTAGCATGGAATAAAATGGCTTTATCTTTTTGTTTTTACATTGGTGTTCATTCATGATGCAAACATGAAAGAAGTGCCTTTGGACAGTGAATACAAACCTACTGATGATACATATGTATAGATGCTAATTTTAACATGATTAAATTAGGTGACACAATGTATATCCCTCAGGTATCTAAGGGCATGATATAAGTGTCATTAATGTAGCTGAGACCCATGTGAGAAGTGTAGTATCAGAAACAAGTAAAAGATGAAACATATTGTAAAAGTTCCAGCTATTTCATTATAATCTTTCTTGAGACAGATAACATGCTGTTTTGTCCTTTTAAAATAAGTCTATAGAAAGGACCATCCTTTGAATGCTTATTAATTTAAGAATCAGTTTATGAAAGCTTCACATTGTCCTGTCAGTGATGTTGCCTTTATACATTGAAAAGCATGTATGATGTATATGCAAACATTTTATGTAAGAGCAATGCACCAAGAGATTTTCAGCTTCCCGGAGGCTCCTTCATTAATGACTGCTAAACAGAAGGCAGAAAAGCTACCAGTGCTTCATGCAATAGACACAAATAGTCTCTGGATGGCATGCTATGCCTTGCCAAGAAAGCTGATCACCTTAGACTCTTGTGTCATGTAAAACAAATAATTCTTAAAGGATTCCAAATAGGTATGGGGAATGTACAGGTTTCTTCCTCAGGATATCCCACAATGTACTTAATTTTTTTTAAAAAATATCCCAGAGAATTACATAGAGCCATTTCTTTCCCATTTAGGGCCAACCTGGAATTTATAGCATGATGGAAGAGAAAATAACCTTCTCCTCATGAGGACTAGTAGCATGAGTCTGTCTAAAGAGATTATTGCATTATCAAAAAACGCAACTTATCCCTAATGGGATACATTCATGTTTCAGATTAATAGCTGATTTTATCACATTTAAATCGTTACCGCTGCCACCGGGCAACTACAACCCAGGTCTCAGCTGCTCTTATCCAGCTGCTTTTCCAAAATGGTAGCTTGCCAGATAAGTGCAGCTGGGACCTGGGATGCAGCCGGCTTGCAGACACTCGGCAGCACCGGCAGCAATTTAAATATGATAAAATCAGCTATTAATCCGAATATGACTGTATTCTATTGGGGATAAATTGTATTTTTTTGGTACTATGATAATCTTCTAATCTTCCTGCAGAAGAAAAGTAGTCTCAGGGCAAGTTTGTTCTCTTTATTATATTTTTCTTGGCAAAGAGTTCCATTGAGATGCATCAGGAGCCCCTTTTTTTGTCCATCTCTCCCGCTATTTGGGCATCTCCAAAAAGGGCATATTTGTTGGGAAATTGTGATATTTGTTGCTGTAGCTCTTGAGTTGTTGTGTTTGAAATGACCAAATGACATTCTGTTGTCTCAAATTATTTTATGGCAATTCCTGGCATCAGCTGCAACATTTTATTCCCACTACTCAAGTGAGATTCTTTTAATTTCAAGACATATCAGAACAGTATGCTCCCTTCTCCTTTCTCCTTTTAAATAGATTTTTGAGTTATGATGCTATAGCGAACCAGTGAAATAACATATTTGCATTAAAATTCTTTTTTTAAAGAGAAAAATTGCACTTCAGTCCTTAGAACTACTTCAGCAAGCCATGCCCCAGTTTCACAAAACCTTGAAAAGCTCTAGTGGAGATCCAAGAAGTTCTAAAACAGAGCCTCAAAGAATGGAACAATTAGATTTGGACATGATAACCCAGCAAAACCTAAGGAGCTGTATTGCAAGAAATCATGTTTCTTTTGATCACTCTGGAAGAGCTGTTTGTTCCTGACTAATGTCATGGTCTGACAAATAATACATTCCTACTTCTACCTACTTCCATCAACTCTTTTGAGATATGGTGCTGGAGACGAGTACTAAGAATACCATGGACAGTCAAGAAGACAAAGTGGAGAGAGTAGAGGGAGGTTGGTGCTTCTGTTTGGTGGTCCTGGGACAGACTAAGCTCTTACCTTTCACCACTGTACTCCAATAAAGTAATGGTTCCTTTTTTTTGATAAGAGTTAAAGTACAATACAACATGCCCATGCCATACGCAGGCTCGCCATATGCGGCTTTGATCTTCTGCGGATGGCAAGCCCAGGCATCTAAAATGGCATAGGTGTTGCAGGCAAGGCACCAGGCACAGAAGCATGTGCCCATAGAAAAACATGGGACTTGAGGTCCCATGTTTTTTCCCATACCTGGGGGTGGGGTGGGTGGGTCCAGAATGGATCCCCCACATATATTAAGGGTGCACTGTACTTACATTGGCTCACGTATAAGTAGAGCCAGGTTTTTGGATCAATTTTTTGACTAACATTTCTAGCCTTATCTAGACTTAGATTTATACGGTAAATTTTTGTTGTTATTTGGGTTGATGCAGCCAGTTCTGAAATCTACAACTATAAGTAGACCATTTCAAGTTCCTTTATATGGTGGAATATGGCAAAACATGTGAACATCCATATATTTTATAAATGGCCATGAGGGGAGAAGGAAGAAAAATAAACTTCCATTGATTTTTGTCTTAGGCCAAATCTCATCATGCTTTAATACTTGGGTGTGCATTGATGAAATATCATGGCTATAAGGGCTATTAATATTCATAGGAAGTCTGAAATAATTCATGACATTCTTGAGTAATGTTGGCTGATGTATGATGGTAAACAATATCATTTACACTGGATCCTAAAAAAAACCAATAATTTACAAAGACAAGTTCTTATACATGGACCAAACCTTGTATTTGTTGTTACAATTTCTTGGCTTCCACTTCAAGTAGATTTTCAATTAACTGGACAGAATTCAGAGTAATTATTCATTTTATTATAGTCAGTTTAGATATGGTAAAGATTAGGAGAGTAAAACAAATCATTTTCATGACAGAGGCTAGCGATACATTACTGTTGTTCTCACTATTTTGCCTCCTGCATAAAGATGATATACAGCAACAATTTTTTTTATTTAGTTAGTTAGATTTGAATTCCATGACCAACTCTTTGGGCTGTATTTTTTATTGGTTTTGATTTGCTCTTGAAAAATATTTTGGCTACCCTCCTTACAACAGAAGCATCTGGTCTTGCACCGTGGTTAAAATGGATATGCAGAGAAAAAGCATGGGCTTACTTGTGAATGAAGGAAACACAACAAAACAACACACCCTAATGTGCTCTGTGCACCTTACATTGAGATGTTTGCAAAGTGTGAAATTAATTATATGAAGCAGGCCAACCTGTTCTTTTGGCACACAGCGAGTGCCACCCTATCCTAGCTGGCTGCAGCTGCATGCTTTCCAGCATGTTATGTCTCTTATTAAGGGATCTGGTGTTGACAGCCTTCTAAAAGTGTGTTAAATATTGGTAAAGTTTGTTTTATGCATTATACATAAACCTTGTCATTAGGATTTAACAAAGCAGCTTGCCTAGGAAGATTAGAAATAAAATCTCTGTATGCAAAAATGATTTGGATGGCTTCATTTGATGATGCTGACTTAAAATCATAACAGCATTTCACTTTCAGTTTTCACAGGTTCAGGACCAGAGGAAAAACACATCAGATGAATGCCACAAAAGCAACTGCTCTGAGGATTTTGATGATACTTCCACCATAAATCTGATCTATTTATGCTGCTCTCCTTGCAAACTGCATTTGGATGCTATTTCAAAACCAGCCACCGACCATGTCAGGTGAATACATATGTGACCCCACCAACTTTTGACGGTTGACAGGTGGCTATGTGAAGAGATACCATTAAAAACAGACTGTTGGAGACAGATTAGCACTTGTATTGTTGAAAGATTAATGCTCATGGGCTGAGATGCTATACTGCAGTTGTGTAACTGATTGTGCTGTGTTGTTATTATTGCTGTTGTGTGCCTTCAAGTAATTTTGACTTTTGCAGACACTATGGTGAACCTATAATGGGGTGTTCCTGGCAAGATTTGTTCAGAAGAGCTTTGCAATTGCTCTCCTCTGGGTCTGAGAGTGTGTGACTTGCCCAAGGTCACCAACTAGGTTTTGATGGCTGAGCAGGGATTCAAACCCTGGTCTCCCAGTGTCCAACTTTCAAACCAGTATATCAAACTGACTCTTGATTGTTCAATTGTATTCAGTGGGTTTATTGCACAACCCAATGGGCAACTAAATATACAACTGATGGAGCACTGTTGCCAATTTCAACAGAGGCAGATGGATATACATCAGTAGAAAATGTGCAACTACATGAGAAAGACTACTGCATGAGTAATCTCATTCTATCACCTTGAACTGAACTTGGACATTGCTCATTGGGCAAAAATATCACTGCTTTTAGAGGTGAACTTACACATTCATAAGACACTAACAGGAATCCCTTCCCCATTTTCTGGCTGACATTCATGAAGGGTAAGGCAAGATAATTTTGACAGAACACCCCTGTGACAGCTTGGCAACTATCTCATCAGCTGCCACCTAATTGTGACAGAGGCAACAATGTGACACTGCCAAATCTCTTGAACCTCTTTATACTGTATGTCACCACTGCCACCAATATGTGTGGAGACCCTCGAACTCAGATCTCTCACTTATGACTCCAACACTAGAACTCTCTTCTAATGCCAGCACTCCAGAATTTAAAATCCTAAAAGCTTGGCACCAATTGTCAAGTTATAACTACACACACACTATCTGAAGTGCCCTAAATAATTAAGGGTCTTTTCTTTCTTGGAAACATTTTAAATATGTTTGGTAGTGTGTATGATGTTATCTCTAAAAACATTTCAGGCAACTTCTTGTTGAAAACAAAGGAAAGAACTTTAATTACAAACAAAGCTTATTGTTGTACTAGTGGATATTATTCAAGCTTGTTACAGTGTTTGAATTGCCTCAGTAGTTACAAATCTCATCACTTTCTCTCACTTGAAAAACTATGTACATTTCCTTTCACTCTTGGGTCATACAGAACCTGCACCCATAGTCTTTAGCTGTTAACTCTTCAAGTTATCTGTTACCCTAACAGTAACTATAGCTGAACTTCCTCAGATAAACTACTCTTAACCTCAAGGGGCTCCTAATAGTTTCCACTGTTCGGTTTTGGTGGAGTAAGTTTTTTTGTAAATCCAGCAGAGTGAAGACGCAAAACATCCAAGCTTCTAGCAGTGAGCTTTATTGTAGAAAAATATGCAGAGTAAAAACATAAAGTCCACTAAAGCATCACATCTTGCAGATGTGGCTAAACAGGAACAAAACTACAGATCCATGTTTGCAGATCTTAAGGCTACATTTTGAAGCAGTAAAAACATACTATAGATCCATTGCAAACTAAAGAGAAAAACTTAATAATTTCAATGAAAGTAACAAAGCATAATAACAATATCAATGCCTAACACAAAGTTTCTCAGCCCAGCCCCTCTCCACCTTTTGGGTGTAAACCTTCAGGTTGCTTGGATGTTCTGTACATGACGTATGCTAACCCAACCTCTTGTTGTTCATCTTCCATCATGTGATCTACTTTCTCATAACAACTTTTATTATTGTTTCCTTATGTAAACAAGAACACTTTCCCATCTAGTGGTTTCCTTTTGTTTAGTCTTTCTGACCACCTGGACTGAGTTGTTGTGCTTGGCCTAGAAACATGTTCTCAAATGGAAAAATACAGACACACACATCTTTAAATTTCACCATTGACTGTATAGCCCATCAATACTCTGACAATCCCCTCCTGAAATGTATGGATGTGTGTATGATGCACACTAACATATGTTGTAAATCTAGCATGATTGCTAGGCCTATATACTTATGATGACATTCCAAGTAGACGAGACATCTGGTCATGTCTATCAATGGTCAATGCCTTTGTCAAAATGTCTGCCAAATTTTGTTTTGATTCTATATACTGCAGACGCACAATTCCCTTCTGTACCAATTCTCTGACATTTTGGTATCTAACTCCAATGTACTTTGTTCTGCACTTCAGGTTTTCTGCCTCTGCCATGGCAATACAAGATTGAGAATCCTCATTGATCAAAACTGGTTCAACACAATCCTGATTCAAATCCTTCAATAATTGTCTAATCCATTCAATCTCATTAACTAATTCTGACAATGCTCTGAATTCTGCTTCACCTGTACTTTGTGCTACGTATCCCTGCTTTCTACTTCGCCAAACAATTGCACTCTCTCCAAACTTAATCAACAAACCTGTCACTGACTTCCTGTCATGTAGCTCTTGTTAAAATAATGTTGTAGGAGTGTTGAAAACAGTCCTTTAAAACCAAACATCCAAACCTGGAAATTTCAGCAAAGCTTCTTTATTGTAAAAGAACAAAAGCAAAAAACAAATAATAATAATAACATTTCCACTTTAGCCAAAGCTGGCTAAGCAGGAATAAAATCTATCTGCTACATGATTCAAGATGTGTTAGTAGCATCACCAAAAGAATGGTTTTATTAGTTCATTATAGTTCAAAAGCCAAAAAGCAAGTGAGTAACTTTCTGATTCTCAGCCCTCAGTCCCACAAGACTCCACCTTTCTGGGTGTAACCTTTACAAGCTGATTGGGTGATATTACGTGACGTGTACTAGTCCAACCCTTAATTACAATAACAAATCATGTGACTACATTTCCCATAACAAAAATGTGTTTACATAAACCATAATATAAACAAACCTTCTTGCCCATAGAATGGAGTCCTGTTAGCCTCCTGTTTTGGCTAAATCACACCTGGGACTGATAAACTTTGAATCTAGCTCTCAGAAAAACAACTTTTCACAGCATGGAAAAATACAGACACACATCTTTTACATTTCAACATTTTAACATTGACTCTATATCCCATTTAAACCTAACAATCCCCTCCTGAAATGTAAGATGTGTGTATGTTGTACACTAAACTAACCCTGTTATAAAACTAACTTAGCTCAATGGCTAGGCCTAAACTTAAGACATGCCAAGTAGACGTGACATCTGTTCGTGTCTATCAATGGTCAATGCCTTTGTCAAGATGTCTGTTTGATTATGAATTGACTCAATGTATTGCAGACTCACAATTCCCTTCTGTATCATTTCTCTGACATTCTGATACCTCACACCAATGTACTTTGTTCTGTACTTCATGTTCTCAGCTTCAGCCATAGCAATGCATATCTGAGAATCCTCATTTATCATCACTGGATCAGCACATTTTTCATTCAGATCTTTTAACAACTGTCTAATCCATTCAATCTCATTAACCAACTCAGATAAGGCCCCGAATTCTGCTTCTCCTGTACTTTGTGCTATGTATCTCTGTTTTTTACTTTTCCAAACAATTGCACTTTCTCCAAACTTAATCAACAATCCTGTTACTGACTTTCTATCCTGTAGCTCAGAAGCAAACGAACTGTCAACAAAACATTCAAGACCAGCTCAACTGTTTTGCAACTTTAATTTCCTGTCTATATTACCCTTCAAATATCTCAACAAATGTTTCACTGCTGTCCAATCTTCCACTGTAGGACAATTTGCCTTTCTTCCAAGCATGCCCACGGCAAAACAAATGTCAGGCCTTGTGTTATTAGCAATAAACATCAAACTCCCCACAAAGCTCCTATGCATCTCTGAATTTTCAAACTCCTTAGTCCCTTCACTATTCACATAACCAACAGACATTGGACTTTTTACTGTTTTTGCATCCTGCAACCCACACTTTTCAATCAAACTCTGAATTTTTCTCTGTTGACTCAACAAACAACTCCCATCTTCACACCATTCAACATCTATTCCTAGATAAGACCTCAAAACTCCAAGATCTTTGACACTAAATTCTGTGACAATTCCTTCCTAACTGCCTGAATTTCTTGCTTTGAATTTGCTGCTACACACAAGTCATCTACATAAATCACTAAGACCACATCTCCTTTTGTGTAAACACATGCATCAGCTACACTGCGTCTGTAGCCTAGCTTCACCAACTCCTCATGAATGCAAAGATTCCAGCTTCTGGCACTCTGCTTCAAACCATACAATGCTTTCTTCAACTTGTACACCTTGTTATCACCATTCTGTTGAAAACCCAAAGGTTGTTCCATGAAAACAGTTTCATCAAGACTTGCATTCAAGTATGCAGTCTCAAAATCAAAATGATGCACTATCTGGCCCTTCCTTGCAGCTAAAGCCAACATCAACCTCAAACTCTCAGGCTTTGCTGTTGGAGAAAAAGTTTTGTCATAATTCTCAAACCTCTGTTGTGCAAATCCTTTAGCTACCAATCTGGCCTTGTATCTCTGACTATCATCTGGCATCAGCTTTCTTTTGTAAACCCATTTGCAACCTATCACCTTGTGATTTGTAGGCCTGTCAACAATTTCAAACACCTTTTTGTCTATCAAAGACTTGAATTCCTGCTCCATTGCAGACTCCCATTTCTGCTTCTCTTCATCACAACACTCCTGTACTTCCTTGTAGCTTTCAGGCTCCTCTACCATGACTACACAAGCCTTAGCTTCCTGCACTTTAAAACAATCTGGAGGTTTCCTAACTCTAGTAGTCCTCCTCAAAACTATGGTCCTTGTTCTTCCTTCATCATCTTCAGTGTCTGTACTTGAAGCTTCCCTGTCTGTGTGTCTCTTTGTTTCTGTCATTTTAGGTGCAGGTCGACGTGTGTGTGACAACTTGTCTGATGTGCTAGCCTCACCTTCTGAAGAATCTGTTTTTTGCTTCACTGCCCCTCCATTTCTGGCAAGTGGTGGTGTCTGTGTTTCTTACTGACCTAGTCTGAAAAACACCTCTTTGTTTGAATGAATGTTTTCCCACCCAGAATGTTTCTCAAAGTTTGCGCTCCTGGAAAAAAGAATCTGATTTCCACCCAGGTAAAACCTGTAACTGTTTTCTGTGTAACCCACAAACATCAAACGTCTCCATTTGGGCTGACCTTTCTTTCTGAAAGCTGCAGGTATGTACACATTTGCATACTGCCCAAACACTCTAAGATATTTCAAATTGGGTGGTCTCTTGAAAAGCATGTGGTAAGGAGTATTCTGCACAGCTGAATTCCAAGTGCAGTTTGTCAGGTAATTAGCTGTGAGAATAGCCTCCCCCCAAAGATGCTCTGGAGCATTGGCATCAAGCATCATACAATCTTTTATTTGCTTCAGAATGGCTATTTTTCTTTCAGCCAGACCATCTTCAGCCGCACAAGATGGGTTAGTAGTAAAATGTCTAATTCCCATTTTTCTTAGCCAATTGGTCAAATGAGTAGCCAAGAATTCTCCTCCTCTATCTGTGACCAAAGTTCCCACTTTGTAGTTAAACTGTCTCTCTATCATGTTCACCCATTCTTTGAACTTTCCCCCTGCTTCACCCTTTTCTTTCAAAAGAATCACATAAGAAAACCTTGTGAAGCGATCCACAATCACCATGAAGTATTTACACCCTCCCTGAGAGGGGGGGTTAATTGGCCCAGCAAGATCGCAGTGCACATGTTCAAAAGGTCTCTGGGCTTTAAGTTTTGTTCTTTTTGCCACAGGATAAGCCTTCAACTTAATCCTGCTGCAAACTGAACACTCCAAGTGGTTTGAGCATGGTGACATTTTAAACTCAGGACAAACCTGCTTCAATTTCAAAAGATTTGGAAAACCAGCATGACCCATCACTCTGTGAAAATAATGAATGCAATTTTCATGCAAAGGCTTATTTTGTGCGACTGCACAGCTTTCTCTGTCTACCATGTGGTACAGCTTGTCTTTCTTAATAGCTTTAGCACAAAATTCACCATTTTTAAAGATTAAACATTTATCCCCTTCAAAATTCACTTTGTATCCATCTGAGGTCAAAGCTGACACACTAACTAAACAATTTTGCAATGTAGGTACATACAAGACATCATCAAAATTGGTACCAAAACTTGGAATGCAAACAGTTCCCATTTCTTCAATTTTTGGCCCTTTTCCATCTGCCAAAGCAACAGAAAAAACATTAGCTGGTTTTCTACTCTGGAACAGTTCAATTTTGTTTGCCATATGGGTGCTGGCTCCAGAGTCTAAAAGCCAGACACTAGATGGCTGAACTTGAGGCACACCATCTCGGCTTTTTATTGTAGCAACAAATCCTTGGTTAGCACTGTGCTTCTTTTGTCCACCAGGGGGACGTGGCTGCTGCT
Organism: Phrynosoma blainvillii; assembly: GCA_026167975.1. Classification (NCBI taxonomy): domain Eukaryota; kingdom Metazoa; phylum Chordata; class Lepidosauria; order Squamata; family Phrynosomatidae; genus Phrynosoma; species Phrynosoma blainvillii. The sequence continues at coordinate 197,542,625 of JANUYF010000004.1, forward strand.
GCTGCTGTGACTGCTGCTGTTGTTGTTGCTGCCCCCTCCTGGTATCTGCAATCAATTTTCTGCAAAAGAACTATCCACAAAGCACTCAAGTCCAACTTGACTGTTCTGTTTCTTCAATTTTCTATCCAAGCTACCTTTCAGGTATCTCAACAAATGTTTCACTGCAGTCCAATCTTTCACTTTCAGACAATTTGCTTTCCTGCTAAGTACACCAACGGCAAAATAAATGTCAGGTCTAGAATTATTAGCAATAAACATCAAACTCCCAACAAGACTTCTATACAACTCTGGATTTTCAAACTCTCTAGTACCTTCATCATTTACATATCCAACTGACATAGGACTTTTCACTACTTTTGCATCCTGCAATCCACACTTCTCTATCAAACTTTCAATCTTTTTCTGTTGGCTCAATAAACAACTACCATCTTCAGTCCATTGTACTTCAATTCCAAGATAAGATTTTAGAGGTCCAAGATCTTTCACCACAAATTTCATTGACAATTCCTTCCTCACTGTCTGAATCTCTTGTTTTGACTTAGATGCCACACACAAGTCATCAACATAAATCATTAAGGTCGCATCTCCTTTTGTGTAAACACACGCGTCAGCAACGCTGTGTTTGTAACCAAGCTTCACTAGCTCTTCATGAACGCAAAGATTCCAACTCCTGGCACTCTGTTTCAAACCATACAAAGCTTTCTTCAATTTATACACCTTTCTGTCACTATCTTGTTGAAATCCCAAAGGTTGTTCCATGTACACAGTTTCCTCAAGACAAGCATTCAAGTATGCAGTCTCAAAATCAAAATATTGCACCAACTGGCCTTTCCTTGCTGCTAAAGCCAAAACCAATCTCAAGCTTTCTGGCTTTGCTGTTGGAGAAAAAGTCTTATCAAAATTTTCAAAGCTCTGTTGTGCAAATCCTTTTGCTACCAACCTAGCCTTGTATCTCTGACTACCATCAGGCATCAACTTTCTTTTGTACACCCATTTGCAGCCAATCACTTTGTGATTTGTAGGTCTATCAACAATTTCAAACACATTTTTGTCTGTCAAAGACTTGAACTCCTGCTCCTTAGCAGACTCCCATTTCAACCTTTCCTCATCAGGACAATCCTGCACCTCTTTGTAACTCTCAGGCTCATCAACCACACCTGTACAAGCCTTAGCTTCCTGCACTACAAAATGATCTGGTGTTTTTCGAATTCTTTGGGTGCGTCTCAGGACGATGGTTCTTGTTTTCCCTTCCTCATCCTCAGTATCAGTACTTGTGTGAGATTCCCTATCTCTGTGTCTCCTAGTTGCAGTCATTCTAGGTGCCTGTGGTCGTGTTTGTGTTGTTTTGTCTGATGCACTTGCTTCACTGTCTGAAGAAGCAGACTCTTGTTTCACCACCCCTCCATTTCTGGTAGGTGTTCCTAACTGTCCCAACCTCAGAAAAACTTATTTGTTGGAGTGCACATTTTCCCAACCTGAATTTTTCTCAAAATTTGCGCTCCTAGAAAACAAAATTTCCCTTGCTCCAAGGTGAAATCTATAACTATTCCCAGAATAACCCACAAACATCAATCTTCTCCACTTGGGCTGATTTTTCTTTCTGAAAGCTGCTGGTACATAGACATTTGCATATTGCCCAAACACTCTAAGGTATTTCAAATTGGGTGCTCTTTTGTACAGCATGTGATAAGGAGTATTCTTTACAGCTGAATTCCAAGTGCGGTTTGCCAAAAAGTTAGCAGTAAGAATTGCCTTCCCCCAAAGGTTTTCAGGAGCATTTGCATCTAGCATCATGCAATCTTTTAACTGTTTCAAGACGGCTATTCTCCTCTCAGCAATCCCATCCTCTTGAGGAGTCCTTCGGTTAGTTGTGAAATGTCTAATCCCCCTTTTCCTTAGCCAATTATTCAAAGTGTGAGACAAGAATTCGCCTCCTCTGTCTGTGATCAAAGACCCCACTTTGAAATCAAATTCCCTTTCAACCATGTTCACCCATTCTTTAAATCTTTCCCCTGCTTCACCCTTCTCTTTTAAAAGTATCACATAAGAAAACCTGGTGAAACAATCCACAACCACCATGAAATATTTGCTGACCCCTAGTGTCGCAACCATGAGACCAGAAACATCACAATGCACAGCCTCAAATGGACGTTTGGCTATAAATTTGCTTCATTTTGCCACAGGATAAGCCTTCAACTTAATCCTGCTGCAAACTGAGCATTCCAGGTGATTTGAACAGGGTGACATTTTAAAACCAGGACAAATTTTCTCTAGCTTCACAAGATTTTGAAAACCAGCATGACCCATTACTCTGTGAAAATAATGAATGCAATTTGAATGTAAAGGCTCATTTTGCACAAAAGCACATTCTGCCTTATATACCATGTAGTACATTCTGTCTTTCTTTACAGCTTTTGCACAGATTTCCCCATCTTTGAAAATTAAACATTCATCCCCCACAAAATTCAGTGTATACCCTTCTGTGGTCAAAGCAGACACACTAACTAAACAGTTTTGCAATTTAGGCACACACAAAACATTATCAAAAGTTTTACCAAACCCAGAAATGTAGACAGTTCCCATTTCATGGATTTCTCTTGCTGCTCCATCAGCTAGAGCAACTGAGGTGACTGTGGAGGGCTTTTTACATCTGAGTAACTCAGAGTCGTTGCACATATGGGTTGTGCAGCCGGAATCGAGGAGCCAACTGTAAGTTTTAGCATTTTGAGTCACACTGTCACAGCCTCTGGTCACAGCTGAAGTTCCTTTGTTTCATCCTCCAGGATGTGGCTGGTGTTGATCCTCTTCTTGTTGTCAGCTGCAAGCTTCCAGCAGTCCTTCCTTAGATGACCTGCTTTCTTGCAGTAGTAACAAATCTTTCCTTTGGAAACAGCTGCCTTTTCAGTTAGCATTTCTCTGGAAACTCCCTCTGTGGCATTTGGAGACTTTGATGCTGCAGATGCCTGCTTGCGCTGCTCAGCCTCAAACCTTCAGCGTTGGCTTTCTTCCATGACTCTGGAAGCCACGAGCTCCATTGTAAGTTGTGCTTCAGGCACACCTTGCAGACCATGCAAAATGTTGTCATAACTAGTAGAAAGTGAACCCAGCAAAATAAAACATTTCTACTCCTCTGAGATATCTACACCTCTCATTTGGACTTGGGCAAACAACTCCCTCATCACTTCCAGATGTTTCTCAGGAGGTTGCCAGTCATCCATTTTGTGACCATAGAGTCTTTTACACCACATCAATTTGGCTAGTGCCGAGGCAGACTGGTGGATGTCCCTCAGGGTATTCCATAAGTCTTTAGCCACTGATATGCCCCTTACATGATTTAATTGGGCTTCAGAAAGAATGAGGTGAAGGGTAGCAACAGCTTTCTCATTTCTCTGTCTCAGCTGGTGTGGGAGCTGCTGACAATCCCGGATCAATTGCTTGCCAAAGATTCTCCCTGATAAGTAATGCTTTAGAGTACATACACCAAGTAGAAAAATTTCCACTGTCCAGCTTTGGAAATTTTGTGACATCCATGATGAATTTTACTTGAGGCTCAAAAGCTGAAAACTGCTTGCCTCACTCCGGCTATCTCAAAGAACACTGTCTCTTTAAATGTGCAGGCAGAACCTCTTTTCTATTTGTCTGAACATTCAGCTTAACAGCAGGACAGTTTCTTTGTTGTAAATCATTTCAGATAAGCACAGCAATTACTCACAGCTCAAGCCGCAACACTTCAAAGCAAGTTGCAGGAGAATTCAAGCTTGGAATCTGTGGAGGACAGCTCATCTCCGCTTCCCCTCTGGCTCTGCTTCCCTTTGGCTTGCCGTTCGGCGCAGTGGAAGTGTGCTGGGCCCATAACCCTTGTTTGGTTTTGGCGGAGTAGGGGTTTTTGTAAATCCAGCAGAGTGAAGACGCAAAACATCCAAGCTTCTAGCAGTGAGTTTTATTGTAGAAAAATATGCAGAGTAAAAACATAAAGTCCATTAAAGCATCACATCTTGCAGATGTGGCTAAACAGGAACAAAACTACAGATCCATGTTTGCAGATCTTAAGGCTACATTTTGAAGCAGTAAAAACATACTATAGATCCATTGCAAAGTAAAGAGAAAAACTTAAAAATTTCAATTAAAGTAACAAAGCATAATAACAATATCAATGCCTAACACAAAGTTTCTCAGCCCAGCCCCTCTCCACTTTTTGGGTGTTAACCTTCAGGTTGATTGGATGTTCTGTACATGACGTATGCTAACCCAACCTCTTGTTGTTCATCTTCCATCATGTGATCTCCTTTCTCATAACAACTTTTATTATTGTTTCCTTATGTAAACAAGAACACTTTCCCATCTAGTGGTTTCCTTTTGTTTAGTCTTTCTGGCCACCTGGACTGAGTTGTTGTGCTTGGCCTAGAAGCATGTTCTCAAATGGAAAAATACAGACACACACATCTTTACATTTCACCATTGACTGTATAGCCCATCAATACTCTGACATCCACAGCCTTCCTAGCTGTAATCCAACACACGCTTTAAAATTCTGGACTTCTCTTGTCCCTAATCAGGTAACTAAAACCCCTCAAACTGCACCTCATGGAAGTCCTACTCAGCTTCCTTGGCTGGTAAAATGACACACTCTCTTCTCAAACACGGCTCCTCCTATCTATTTATTCTCACTCCTGGGAGCAGCCCCCACCTTTTCTCTAGCTTAACTCCTATTATCTGATCCCAACATTCTAAGTTTCCTTGAACTGAAAGTGGACATTGCTCACTAGGGAAAATATTACTGCTTCTAGGGGTGAACTTACACATGCACAAGACACCAACAGAAATCCCTTCCTCATTTTCTGGCTGACATTCATAGAAGGGTAAAGCAAGATAATTTTGACCGAACGCCCCTTCTCCTGCTGTGGCATTTTGCATATTTTTCTATTCTGAACAGCTTCTCTCAAGAAATTGTCAAAACATGGTAAAAATTAGAGAAGTTATTAATTAAGAGTTAGCTAAACAGGATGTGGACTATAGTCCTATCAGAGAAGTTAACTTATAAATTAAGACTAGCAAAAGGAGAGAGAAAAGAAGTTTTTTTTGGCATCACAGGGAAATCATTTGTTACTTTTATGTGTCACAGTAACAGTGAATTTAAACCACCGAATGACCAAGATTTGGACTAATAATTAGACAAATATGTGGAAAGGAAAGGCAGTTGTTTGTAACCAAGGGTGGAAATTGTAATACTGAGATTGTAATATTGTTAAATTTCAAATAATTGAAAAAAGTATTTGTGTGGATCAGTTTCAAGGGTAAAACATTTAAGTGTGTGTGTATATGTGCCTTCAAGTTGCCTGTTAATTTATGGTGGCCCCATGATTTTTCACAGGGTTTTCTTAGGCAAAGAATACTCAGAGGTGGTTTGCAGTTCCTTCCTCTGAAATATAGCCTACAGCATCTACTTTTCATTGGTGGTCTCTCATCCAAGTACTAACAAATGCTGACCCTGTTTAGTTTCCAAGATCAGATAGGATCTGGTGCCTTTAAGGTACACAGTAAACAAATGATACATCAGCCCCAGGATTCTGTCAGTGTAGTGACAGCAGTTCATCCTCTGGGACAAGATGAATGTACCCCCCAGGGGTGTAACTACTTGTGAGAGCAAAATGAGGAGGGCCACAGCCATATACCACCTCTTTGTATCCAGAAATGTTTTCATCTCAGAAGGAAAAGGAGGTACCTCTGGTTGTCACTCTACTCATAGGCTTTTCCCTTAGAAAGGAAAGCAACACTCACTGGAAATACTTGGAGGACAGATGAGATGTTGAGGTGGGGGTGTAGCTATGGGGGAGGGGGGCAAAATGAAGGTCTTCACTAATAAAAAGGTTGCTGGCCCAATGACATTTTCCTTGAATCCTCAAATTTCTAGAATTGCAGTAATTTAAAACTTCAGTTGAATCTTTAGATACAATGTAGGCATCCCCCCCTAAAAAAAAGGGGGGGGGCGGAAGGTAAAGCTATCAAGGGAATAAGAACATAGGGGAGACAATGCTCTCATTTTACTCTCACTGGTAGCTACACCCTGCCCTTTGCATAATCTCATCTGTCCTTCAAGCATTTCCAGTGAGCTTTGTTTTTCTTTATAAGGAAAAAAGCTTATGAGTAGAGTAACATCCAGAAGTACTACTGTTTCCTGCTCCATTGAAAACATTTTTGGATACAAAGCAGAAGTACATGTCCACGGCTTTCTCTCTACACAGCCAGACCACATTATTTTGCTGCTTGAGGTGGATATGGAGTAAAAAGATTTCAGAAGATGGAACATCCCAGCTCTGTTGTCCCAGGATTTACAATATGGATTTATTTATACGGTTTATAATGCCATTAAAAACCAATACTAAATCAATACAATTAATTAAATAATAAATAAATTAATGGTCATGAGTGGCTCCCAATAGGTCTTTTTGTGTTGGGTAGTGACCCTTGATGAGTAAAATGTTTTCCAGTACTTTCCCAAGAGTATAGTGTTGCAAGTGGAGAGAAGAAGGAGTGCCAAGAGCTGAAAGTAGTAAATGGATAAATCTTTCAGTTTCGTTTTGGTTCATTCTGAACTTGAAGAATTACATTAAAAAATTGTATAAAATCTATACAGATTGTAACTAAAATGTACATATTAGGCAACATTATATATGCAATGAATCTACTACTACTACTACTACTACTACTACTACTTTTTTTTATACCCTGCCTTTAGCCAAGGCTGTCAAGGCGGCTTACAGTTAAAACACCCATACAGTCAACAACATATACCCCCCCTTAAAATATATATTAAATCATTATACTAGAAAAAAGATGTACAAAACCCAGATTTTTATGCATTTTTTTCTAATTCATATGTCACATATATAATTTTGCCTAATACAATTGGCCCTCCACATTTGTGGCTTTGATTATTTGCAGACTTGATTAATATGCTCTCTCTAGAAATCACTAGGTCTCCAGCACAACCTCTGCCAAAAGTTGACCATAGAGTTGTGCTGGAGGACCTAGAAGTTCCTAGAGAAAACACTTTCAACCTTTGTAATCCTCCAGCATGATTCTATGATCAACTTCTGGCAGATGCTGACCATACAGTTGCCCTGGAGGACCTTGAGCATCCAAGAGAGGTGTTCTTTCAAGTAAAAATAATAGTGGTTTTTTTCTTTGCATTTTCCCCACATTCATGGAGGTCCTTCACCCCAGCCCCAGCAAATGTAGAGGGACCATTGTATATACTTTTTAGTTAGCAATGCTCCTAATAGAATGCATTTTTAAACACACTTTCCTGTACCCACTCACAATTTTATATGCATTTGTCTTACTGCAACCATTTTAATTTGTAGTTTGGAAGACGAAGTTTGGGGAACTCCATTACAAAATCTATGGAAGTGCATTTCCCAAGGGTAAGTGAGATTTGGTTCACGCATTGTTTTGGAAGTTCAGAATTAGGTAAGTCCCACAGGGGACCATCATGTCCTCACAAAGGGGTTGCAAAGTCTTGATAGCTGCTCAGCTCACTTCCTCCCCATAGCAGAGCATCTATGTGACAGGAACCAAAACAAATATTGGCTGGCTGGCTGGGCCTGCACATGGCTGTTCAATCTGCTCCAGCTACAAAAATGATAGGAAAAAGCAGGAAAAGTTTTTTCTCTCCCTCTGGTGCCTCTGAGGGGAGGTTTAATGGATGTTGTAATCCATGAAACCATTAACAAACCATTGTTAATGATTCAGTGTTCAGGTATTATTATTATTATTATTATTATTATTATTATTATTATTATTGTCTTGGGGGTCCATAGCAACAAAAGATGGGATCCCTGATAAAGAAAAGGTTAAGAACCAGTAAAGAAAATAAAAATTAAAATGTGCTGCCTGCACAAATTTTACCCACATCCCTAGTTGGTCTAGGCATTTTTCCATCATGTTGGTTGGTGAGGTACAGTGATCAGAGCAACTAGAATTTATGTAACACTTATGAATATTCAATGTCAAGAGTTCTTCTGAGGCAATGGAGGTTGAACCCATGGCTGCCCCAGCAGTGAATCAGTATGAAAATGAGCAAATTAGCAGATGACTCCCCTTCCTGAAAGAGAAATCAAAAGATATTACTTGTAGAAAAGAAAGATGCTATTAATAACACTGATAAATTATAGCTCACTAATGTTGGCTTCATCACACATGAACCAGAGAGCAATCCTAATGGATGACTGTCAAGGGTTAAATCCTTTCCATAAGCATTGCTAAGCAAGCTAAATATTCATTTCTGTCTCACTCAATGTCTTTGGTGAGGTAAAGTCAAATAATTAACTTTAATGTATCTTTTAAGCTCTCCTGGCCATTCTGTGAAGGACTGTGACACAGAAATGCTCTCATCACAATGTTACCACTGACACATTGTAACAAGAGTTAATGTGTTAATTCAGCAATCAGGGTTTTTGATAAGTACAAAGATGTCCTCAGACCTCATTATAAATTTTCATTTTCCGAGCTGGAGCTTTTTTTTTTTTAAATAATGTTTTTTTTATTAAAAAATACTTTTCTTTTAATTATAGGGTCATCAGAAGCCATTCTCAGTAAGACAACATTCATTCCTAAAAGCTTTTCTGACACAAAAATTAAATCAATTTAAAGGACTCTTGTGCTTGTGTTCCCCCCCCTCCTCTTTTGAATCAAGCTTTCCACACAGCTTGGAGATTTGCTTTGTGCAGTGCAGTATGATCTTTGAAACAAAGGGATGGATAGCAAAAGGATGACCTGGGCCAACTTTGAAGGGAGAAATGCATTGAGACATGCATATGCAATTGTGTACCTGCTGAAGAAAACATAATCTAAAATTGTTTGCGTGCTGAGACAGATGTCAAACAATAAAATCTTGACCATGGTTTAATGTTATGGATGGTCATCATAAAGAGGAGGAATTCTTATATAACACTGAGTGCTTAGAAAACAGCCCAAAGACTGAAGAACATTTTGATGAGATCCATCAATTTATCTTTGGATGCCTTCAGCTGGACTATTGCAAGTTTGCTATTCTTCCACTCCACAATTTGCCAATATTCTAGTCATAGTTAAGATGATGATGATGATGATGATGAAGAAGAAGTATTTATATCCCGCTCTTCAGCCAAAGGCTATCAGAGCAGCTTACAAATGGTTAATTAGACATTTTCCTGCCCTCAGGCTTACAATCTAAAAAGGCAAGACACAAAACGAGAAGGGGATGGTTGTGGGGAAGGTTCACTTGTGATTATATCACCTCCTACTTCTCTTAGAGGGTCACAAACTGGGCTTTCAACAGATTCTTCAAATTCTTCCAAACCAGAGGAGCCCATTTGTTCCTGTGTGCCTTCAAGTAGTTTCCAACTTATGGTGATCCAAAGGCCATGTTGGGTTTTCTGGGGCTGAACATATGTGACTCACCTAATATCACCCAGTGGGTTTTCATGGCCAAGTGAGGAAGTGAACCTGATCCCCATAGTACAATACTGAAACCACTACTCTGTGCAGGATTCTTTATCTGCTACTTAGTTAAGTAACTTCTCTTGGCCTGCCCCCCCCCCCAATCTGATGGAAATGTCATTCAACTGCACGCTAATCACAAACAAAATGGATTTCCCTTTCCCCATACAGAGGATGCCCAGTAAAGTAGGCATATGGAGGTTATAGTGTAAAAAATGTGACTAGATAGTGATCCTATCTGATCTTGGGATCTAAGGAAAGTCAGCCCTAGTTAGTATTTGTATGGGAGGCCACCAATGAATAGCAGGTGCTATAGTCTGTATTTCAGAGGAAGGAACTGGCAAAACCACTTGTGAGGACTCCTTGCTTAAGAAAACCCTATGAAATTCATGAGGTCACAATAATTCAACAAGCGACTTGAAGGTACATACACACACTTACAGTGTTTGTGAATATGAAAAAAGCTGTTGTTGCTGCATGCCTTCAAGTCATTTCCAAGTTATGGTGACTCTCAGGCAAACCTAAAATGGGCTTTTTCCCCTAAGATTTGTTCAGAGGAGGTATACTTTTGCCTGCATTTTAGGCTGAGGGAGTATGACTTGCCCAGGGTCATCCACTGGGTTTCCATGGCTTAGAGGGGAGCAAACTCTGATCTGAAGAGTTATAGTTTAAACACTCAGTTCATTATGCAATGCTCAGAAAACAGTCATGGGTGAGTAAATCTAGGTAACTGTTCCATGTAATCATAATCACTACATAGTTATGATTTTGACAGTATTGCTGCAATCGTAATTATCCCCCAACCTTTTATACTAGGTATCAGCAGTATGGGGAGAATGAGTTCCGTTTTTCCAGCAATCAGAGCACAGTTAAATGACATTCCTGTCATGTTTCTTTTTATGGGGTGAGGAGGGCAGGAGTCAGACTAGGGAGTTTATCACATTAAAAAATAAACCATCTTACCCCTGCCATTTTCAATTCTGTTACAGGATGTAGCTGGGTATTATCTCATGCAAAATGCCACCGATGCTGCTGCCCAGCTGCATCCTGCCTAAATCCCAGCTACGAACCGTGCTCAGCTGGCCAATTTGCAAAGTCTGGAGCTTCTCATCTTTGCAAATTGGCCAGCTGAGTGTGGATTTTCGCCAGGCTTTTGGCAGGATGCAGCTGGGCAGCAGCACTGGTGGCATTTTGCATGTGATAATACCCAGGTGCATCCCATAATAGAACTGAAAATGGCAGGGGTAAGATGGTTTATTTTTTAATGCAATAAACTCCTAGGAGAAGTTACAAAATTCCAACTGCAAATTGTTAATTGATGTCAAGCTTTGACCCAAGTCTGCATCATCCAGCTAATGTCAGCTAATGTCTTGGAGGTCAACACTTGTCCAGGAACCACCCTGTGAGTGGCACTGTCTTAAAATATTCAAGAACTCAGCAGAAATATGTGCCCTTCCTTAACAACTTATGTCAGCGTTCCTGTGTTTCAAACACTATAGCTTGAGTTTTCTTGTTAGTCCCAGCTGATAACTTGGTAAGTCAATACTTAGCACATGTTCCATTAATTCAATGAGTCTAGTCTGGACTAAGACCAAAATTCAGACCATTGTAAGCCACCGTGAAAACTTGGGTTAGTAGACAAAGTATAAATCCTCTAAATAAATAGCTCCATTGGCAGATAGATGCATATCAGTATGTAACAGGAGATATCCCTTCCTTGGTCTAACTAAATTTTTAAGGTTTTGACCTAGGAAATTGTCACCAGTCTGTTCAGAAGCCCTAGTAATCTTTGTTCTTTCCTCCTAATTCTTTATTATTGTTTATAGGCAAAGAAGAATCTAAACAAAGATAAATAAGGTCTGTTTTTGGACAAATGATTGCCTGCCACCCTTTAAAACTTAGCAGTTGATTCCTATACAGAGATGTTAGCATGTTTATGGCTGGAAGGTCAACACATGGTCAGGATCCAGCATGACTCTGGCAAAATGAAAAGCCCTGTCAGCAGACTTACCTTGGATCTTGGGAGAATGGAAGCATTCAACAGAGGCTGGTACATCAGTGGGCTATTCAATGCTTCCAAAGCTATCTGAATTCTTATGGCATCTCCTAGGGGCAAGGGAAACCAGGTCACCTCTATACCTATGCTTGCATAAGGCGCTATAATATGCCTTCTTGTACAATGATTAAAAGTGTCCAAATGCCCAAACAATTGGAGGCTGCAAAAGTGTAGTGTCCCCACTGGATCCATGCTCAAGACATTTCTTAGACTGCAGCAAAGGACAAGTTGGTATGTCTTCCAACCTTTGTACAGAAACTGGATTAGCAGTTGAATCTTTCTTCAACATTGACAATAGTGCAATTTCTTGATTGCACCCAAAGACATAAAGCTAACTTATGGGGCACAAGGCAGCCCATGAGGTATGCACTACTTGGCCCACTCCTTACCCCTCAGCATGTTCTGCATAAGTTAGCTGCTTCAGTTTACCTAATGGTAGGGCTAGTCCTGTTTGTTGCCTGCAAAGATTGTCACCCTCTCCTTCCTCACAATGCATATGAAAGGTTAAAACAGCTTTGCGTAAATTATGCAATTGTGGGTTCTAATTCTGTACTGTTCATAATCACCTTTCTGATTGCTGCAAATAAAGACCCTGCATCAAAAATAGCAATGAGTAAATTTCTCTGTGTTTTGCTTGCATGTGTGAAGGCTGACTTCTCTGCATGGTAAAAAAATGAAGAGATGACAAAGAGAAGGAGAGGCCAGAAAGAGATGTTTTAGCTTAAGTTCTCAATTTTGTTTAAAGGATAGAATATTTCATTACAGATTGTACTAGTTTGTTATTAAAAATCAATTAAGAGAGGAAGAGGAGGAAAGGGACAGGTAGTATCCATGAAGATTCTTTGCAGTAAGATGCAATAGGATTTTTTTTGCAAAAGGATGCTAAAACAAGCATATCATGAAACACCTGTTTCTAGCCCTGTTTAAATATTTGAAGGGATGTCATGTTGAAGATGGAGCAAGCTTGTTTGCTAATGCTCCAGAGAACAGGACCTGAAGCAATGTATTCAAACTAAAGAAAAAGAGATTCCACCTCAGTATTAGGAAGACCTTCCTGACAGTAACAGATGTTCAACAGTTCAACACTTCCTCAGAGTGTGGTTGTCTCATTCTTTGGAGGTTTTTAACCAGAGGCTGAATGGCCATCTGTTGGGAGTGCTTTGATTGTGTCTTCCTGCGTGGCAGGAGATTGGACTGGATGACCCTTGAGGTCTCTTCCAACCCTATGATTCTATGATTGTAAGGGAAGACTCATTTGTTTATGTATGATTTCATTTACCAATGTTTATATACTACTTGGATCCAATAATTTCAAAGTATATGAATAAAACATACAAGGTACACAATAAACAAATAAACATATATGCTTTGTGTGGTCAAAGAAATTTAGGGAAGCCTTATAAAAAAAGTATATTTTGTAGATGGATCAAAAATGAAGTATATTTGAAACATCTTAAGAATTTTAGAAGAACATTTCACATAGTAGGTGCCACCACACTAAGGAGCTTATCACACCATCAAATAAAATGTCTTACCTCTCCCAAATTCAGTTTTAATTGGGGTGGCATCCGGATACTATCTCAGGGATTTTGCCATCAAATCTGCCACCCGTGTCCACCCTGGGCCCAGTCCTTGATCCCAGGAGTGCTCTGGTGGCCATTTTTTAAAGTTGGAAAACTCCCAATTTCAAAAAGAGGCATGCTGAGCACTTCTCTTTTAAGAGAGAACCATTTTATTGGCTGCCCCAGGAAGGTGAAATGAATGCCCTTTAGTGGGATCTCCTGTCATCATGGCTGCTTTCCAGATGTGTTGTTTGGCTTTTGAAACAATGTCGTAACCTGCTCCTGAGTGATGCTGCTTAGGCATGTTAATTCTGTATTTTTATTCCCATTGGCTGTATTATTTGTTGTAATGGTAAACTTCATTATACATTGTTTCAAAAGTGATGTATAAAATCACAGCAAATGAATAAATAAACCTGTTTTTTCTTTTTTTTAAAAAATGCATGCTCTTTAATGTATGCATGTGCCACTTCCCCTGAGAACTTGGAAACAATTGCTGGCTGTGGATTCCAGGAATTATAGTTCAAAAAACAGCTTTTCTGAGCTCTACCTTCTCTCACCCATATTCTGCTTTCTCCAGAGGTTATATAGGGTTGTTCAAATATTTATATTAAAACAGACATATCTCTCTCACTCTTATACACCCACCCATACCCTCACCCATCCACCCACACATCATCTCTGTACAGCAGGGGTAGGCAACCTTTCCCCTTTAAGGGCCGAGGGACTTCAGTTCCCAGAATCCCAGGAGCTATTGGTCAACATGGGACTATTGGCCAACATGGCTGAGACTTCTGGGAGCTGAAGTCCCTCGGCCCTTAAAGGGGGAAGGTTGCCTACCCCTGCTGTACAGTATCTACAGCCCATGTAGACCATCTCTAGTTGTGCTATACATAGCTGTTCATTGGATACAAATCCACCAGTGTTTTGAAATTTTTTTTGGGAAGGTACTTCTCCCTGTCTCACCACCCTCACAGATACATCTGGTACGCTTATAGGTACATGTGGTTACACCTGATACTACAAATGTATTAACTGGACGATCCTACTCCCCCCAAAAATAAAAAAAAAATAAAAAATAAAAAAATAAAAAAAATCAGTATGTTGCAAGACTCAGCCACCTTAGGTTCTAGATTTCAATTTTGCTGCCAAGAGGATCTTGGATAGCTAGAAAAAAAAATAAAGGCATTAGCTAGCAAGTGAAGCCATGGCTTCTGGTTTACAGGAATATGTTCTTTATTATAAAGATGCTATTTGCAGCTCCAAAGCTGAGCTTGAGGTAATTTGGATGCCTTGCATTAACAGAAGATTGGAATAATCCTGTTGTTCAAATAGGTTGCTTTTAGTATTACATAAAAGCAGGATTGTTTTTGTGTGTATGTATGACAGTTCAATAAGACTGTAAAATACATGCTGAATCCATTCCAATGACAGTTTCTTTATGACTCACATTATACACAATCTTACTGATCTTTGCCGCCTCTATTAGCCCTGTTGCACCTTTTGTTTATGAGACCTTTCAGTACTATTTCATGTGAAGCTCTGTTCTGTTTTGGGGTCTTCTACCCTTTTCTCCCCCCTTTTTCTTTTCTTTTCTTTCTTTCTTTTTTTCTTTTTGGGAGGGTACTGTTTTGTGGATTGCAGTTTCACTGCCAAAGCATACAGAGTGTGAAGGAGGGACGAGAGCAATAAAAAGGAGACAAGCTAAAAACATTTCTTCATTAACTATTCCCATCTATAATCTATATGGCATGATGATGAGGAATGTGAGGTGAAATGGAAGATTAATTAAAATAATCAATGGGAACTCACTCCTTAGTAAATAAAAGTCAATCAGTAGCTTTGCTGAGGTCTGAGTGCTGAGTATTTTTGAACCAAATTGAAGCCTTAGCTAAAGATACAGCTATGCTCCTTTGCGTTCCCATGATAATATGTGCCTCTGAATATGTGCCTCTTTCACACTACAAAATGATAACATTTTGATACTACTTGAATTGCCATGCCTTTAGCCTATGGAATCTAGGGATTTGTATTTTCATGAAGAATTTAGAATTCTCTGCCAGAGAACTCTAGTGCCTCACAAGGCTATAAATCCCAAAATTCCATAGGATGAAGCCATTGAAGGCAACACTGTAATGTATGCAATCACACACATTATGGACAAACTACATGAGGAGATATTTTTTGTCTCCTCTCACAACACTAGAATATGGGGGTCAGTAAATGAGGCTGAATGGAAGAAATTCAGAACAGTATTTCTTCACTCAGTTCACAGTTAAACAATGAAATTTTCTGCCACAAGATGAAGTGATGACCATATTGTATGACTTCATGGAAGATGGGGCTATCTGTAATTGCTAGTTATTACTGTCATACACTCTTGCCTTTACAAGAGGTTCTGTGCTCTATATTACCATTTGTCATGGAACACACATGGGGGTTTACTATTGCATGCAATTGTGAGCTTCCCATAGACAACTGATTGGCTCACTGAAGAAAATGTGAGATGTAGACAGGCCTTCAGACTTATCCATCTTAATTGGCTCTTCATTGGTTCTTATCTGGTAGTCCAAGATCTGCCACATCAGTCTGAGCATTAGAATTGGTCTTTAAAATCACTCTAATAGCTGTCCTCCATGAATCTAATCCATTTACAAATTAATCTAAATTAATGACTTAGACACCACACCTTGTGGCAGTGAATCATCTAAATTAATTATGCACAGGATGTCCAGTGTAGGATTTGGGATCAGAGAATTATTTTAATATATTTTTTAAAACATTTCAGATGGTTCCTTAAAATCCAAGAATTTTTTTTTTTTTGGCCTCACATCCAAAATTATTTATCCTTTAATTTTTCATCTGATATGTCTTGAAATTGGCTTCACTATTGTTGCTTTACTAAATCTAAATCAGCAGCCAGGCAATTCTATATTTGCACAAAAGTGCTGCAGAAATGTATTTCTCTTTAATTTTTTGCTATTCTCTCAAATGGAAGTTTGCAGAGTACATCTGGGTGTATGGCTAATGACCCATGAGCAATAAGCAACTGTTTAAGTAAAATGCAGTATGAAAAAGCTTTTACTAAACAGCATTTTAATATTTTAAATAGATTTTCCATTGCAGGCCCTTTGTAACTGGATTAGTTCTCTGATACATTCTGACAGAGCTGTTGTTAGGGATACTCCATTAACTTTGTCTGTCATCTTATTTTCCCCAGTATCCAGCATAACACCCTTATATTTCATAATTTGTATTGCTATCAGTGCTGATTTGTAAATGTGCAAATTATAATTAACAACAGCTACTACTTCTATTAAATATTAAATCATTCTTGCAGCTTGGATTTTCCACAGCAGATGGAGCCCTGCAGTATGCAAATAGACTTTTCCTTAAGTCGTCAGCAGTTTTATCCTTAAATTTTGGCTTTCTCTTCCCCCACACCATTTACTTTACGTTTCCTATAGTGTTTGTGTTAATATTTATTCATTGCAGATTCTCCTCTGCCCAATAAGATTTTTATGGGCTATTGCATTTTTGCATTGTAGTTTTGTCCCACTTCATTAACAGACTCATCTTGGTTCTGGCTTGTAAAGTCACACACATACTTTTTGTTTCTACCTATGTGGCTGTATTTCCCTAAAAGCTATTTTGTTACATTTTAATATGTAGAGCAGAAGGAAAAAAGGGGGTGAAAGGGGGAAGAGAAAGGAAGGGGGAAATTGCTGGTACGCCTACATAGTTTTTAATTTGGAAACCAATCTATGTGCACGATTTTACCCTCAGACTAAGCAAAAAGCATTTAAGGTTTTATACTGTGTCTTAAACATTCTATTAAATGTCATCAGCTGATTCAAGGAAAATCTATTTTGAAAATATTAGAGACGTGTAAAATGTATAAATGTAATAGATAATCGCTACATAGGAATGGATGTGAAATCCTTCCATTTATCAGGTAACTATAAAGCAGTAAGGGAGAAAATGGATAGAATATAATTTTTTTCTGATAGATGCCATCACAAGGATGAAACTCTGATTTGGGCTGTTTACTGATGGGCTGTTGGAGTTGCAAACACCAGCCCAGCATTAATTCAGCCATCTGTGTGTTCTTAAAGATCTGAAAGAGAAGCATAAGAAGCCAGAGAGCCCAACTTAATGCATCTTATTTAGCTGACACTGTGAGTTATGGCACTGTTGGTGAACTGTAATCTGATTTCAAGTGCAATACTGTACTCAGGACAAGAGCCTACTGTCAGAACAGAACATGGAATTAGCAAAGTAGTCAGACAAGGTTGCATACTTTCACCCTATCTGTTCAACTTGTATGCAGAACATATTATAAGAACAGCAGGCTTGGACACAGAAGAAGGAGGAGTGAAAATAGGATGAAGAAATATCAACAATCGAAGATATGCAGATGACACCATAATACTAGCAGAAAACCTCACAGACCTGGAACACCTACTAAGGAAGATCAAAGAAGAAAGTGAAAAGGCAGGCTTAATGTTGAAGATAAAGAAAACAAAAATAATGACCACTGAGGATCTCCACAAGTTCAACCTAGACAATGAATGTTCTATCAAACATTGATAGAAATGGGGACTGCAATCAGGAAATCAGAAGAAGATTAAAAATGAGGAGGGTGGCTATGAAAGAACTAGAAAGGATTCTAAAATTCAAAAATATACAACTCAGCTCAAACGTTAGAATCATACAAACCATTGTATTCCCTATTACCATGTATGGATGTGAGAACTGGACAGTTAAGAAAGATGATAGGAAGAAAATCAACTCCTTTGAGATGTGCTGGACAAGAGTGTTGAGGATCCCATGGACAGTCAAAAAGACAAACAAATTGATCCTAGAGTAGATCAAGCTGGAAACCTCCCTGGAAGCCAAGATGACTAAACTGAGGCTGCCGTACTTCTGACACATTAGAAAAGACAATAATGCTGGGAAAGGTGGAGGGAAGTAGGAAGAGATGGAGGCCACATGCCAGATGGATGGACTCTATTAAAGAGGTCATGGGTATGGGTTTGCAGGATTTAAGCAGAAGAGTAGAGGACACGGGTCTTGGAGATGTCTTATCCATAGGGTTGCCATGGGTTGAAATTGACTCAACGGCAGTTAACAACAAAAACTGGAATTACACATGTGCCATTGCCCTGAGATATTTCACTTTAAGAGCCAGTGTGGTGTAGTGGTTAGAGTGTTAAATTGGAATCTGGGAGATCCAGGTTTAGCCGCCCAAGTGGGAAGCCAGTTGTTCTTTCCCAGATGGACCTACCTCACATGTTTGTTGTGAAGACAAAGTAGGAAGAAAGAGAGCCATGACTGTCTGAGTATGCTCCTTTAGCCAGAGAGCTTTTGACATTCATGCTTCTCACACCCACCACTGTGTGACTGGAACTGTGTCTGCAGCATCTGTCTCTATAGTAAAATTAAGCCCTGTTAAAGAGTGAATAGGGTTCCTAGATCTCAGGAACTGGCTGTGAGTCTCAGGGATTGGCCCCTCTGCTCTAAATCCTAGGTCTAGGGAAGGAATCTGGGAGGTACATTTAGACTGAATGTGATAAGGATGCTATCTTCATTATGGAAATTAGAAGAAAAATCTCACACTAAAAAGCATTATTGAGGAAGATGGAGTCCCCCTCCTTTCATGGTTGCAGTAGAAGACTAACCCAGATATAAAGTTATCTTGGTCTGTCAGAATTTTAAATGGCTGTGGAAACACAGAACTCAGAGGAATTTGCTGCCAAATTAAGCAATGAGTAATGAAAACTACTTTGTGTTTCAGATCATCATTCACTGAACTGTAATAGCTCCAATAGCAAAATTGAATTCTAACAAGTTAGAGTCTTGACTTTTGTGTATGGTGTGTGTGTGTAGCTGGAAGAAATGTGAACACATTAAACCCTAGTAAGTGGCTAATCTAAATGTTGCAGCTTTCATAGAGTTCTTGTATAATACCATTGTTGATTCTTGTTATCACCACAGTTTCACACAATGATTTAGGAATCTTGTAGTACTTTTTTTACTTGAATGTCACGAGTCTTACATAGGGTTGCCAGATTTCAGGGTATGGTCCTGAGTCTCCAGTTTCCATGGCATGTCTCCAGGTGGGAGATGGTATTGCACATTCTACAGTGTTGGGGAGTTTAGCTCTGGGAATGAGGAAAGGTCTGTGTGCAAATCTTCAGCTCAGCTAATAGAGCAACAGTTTGTTACAATTTTAAATGTTTAATAGATTTGCTGCTGCAATATGCAAAGATTCTCCAGAAAGTGTGTGTATTTACTTCCTCCTTCTCTCCCCATCATGGTGGCACCAGGGCTCATTTAGTTCTGGATCCACCTTTTGATTAGAAAAAGGTAAAGGTAAAGGCATTCCCCTTTGACAAGGTTGTCAAGCTGTGTCTGACCGTAGGGGGCGGTACTTATCTCCATTACTAAGCTGAAAAGCCAGCACTGTCAGAGACTACTCTGTGATCATGTGGTCAGCATGATTGCACAGAATGCTGTTACCTTCCCACCAAAGTGGTACCTAATTATCTATTTGCATTTGCATGCTTTCAAACTGCTAGGTTGGCAGAAGCTGGGACTAGTGACAGGAGCTCACCCCATCATGCAGCACCCAGGCCTTGAACTGCCAACCTGCTGATCTTGCAATCAACAGAGTCAGTATCTTAACCACTTGAGCCATTGCACCCCCTGGTTTGATTAGAAGCACCAGGCTAAAGTAAAATTTCACCTTGATGAGGGGAGAACCCCTTTAGCTAAGATTTCTGTGTTTATTTCCAAACAGGAAAACACATTATCTTTGTGTGTATGTTTAAATGACAAGCTGTGAGCATCTGTAATAGGTACTCAATGCATAATGCTTAATGATATCACCAGGGGCTTTCCCTAGGTCTCAGGGAAACCCCAGGGCCTAGATTGGCAATCCTAGCCTTACATGTTCTGTATATGTGTATGTTGTTAATAGAACTAGATCTTGAAAAAGATACCTGTTTGGATTACAACTCCTAGAATCCCCAGCTAGTGTGTCAGAACTTCACATGTATAGATAACTGATGCATATGATCTGACCCTAGGACTTAATGTAATATAGATCCAGAGTGGGGACAGGTATGTGTCACGGGTGGGTTAAATAAGCATCATCCTGTTCTCAGCTCAGCATCCTCTGTTGGACAGACCTCATCTGAACCAGACATTTCCTAGTGAACATCAAAAGAAGTGTGAGGAGGTGGAGACAGAATTGGGCAGACTAGTGAGGTCACTGAGAAAAGAAGAGCCATTAAAAAGATTGCAATTGATGAGGCAATCATACCAAAAATAACCAGAGAGCACATGCCATTTTATCAGTCTGAATTGGAAGCATGACTGATGTCTGATGTAGAGGAACCCATGCTTTGAATTCTGAACAGAACAAACCATCCATAGAAATGTTTAGAAAGAATTCCATTGCTCACTCTGATCATTGTATCACTTTGGAGAACTGGAGATAATATTCACTTATTTTATGTTTGTTTTTTTTTTTAAAAGTTCCATATTCAAAAGAAGAGCATGTGTATGTCAAATCTTTGTTTGTTTCATACATTGAAGAGATTTACAGGAGAAGCAAATTTAGTGAAATCCTAGTTGTACCCATTTTAAAAAGTGTGTGTCTCTCCTGCAATGTTTACTAAGCATCTGATTTCTGAGATCCACACTTCTGTTCTATACTGAAATTGCAGGCACATACACTTCACTCTTGTATCCCCAAAGACTGATTTCCAGGGATCACACTGCATATGCCCTTTCAGAGCTTGAGGAGTTACTTTTTTGACCACAATTCTCAGAATCCTCCAGTGAGTATGGCCAATGGTATTCTGGGATTTGTATCCAAAGGGTAATTCTTCTAAGCTCTGGTTTTAATACATGGTGCAAGCCATGTCTTTCCATTTTTTTTTGTACTCAGAAGGAAGTTCAGAGGCCCACACAGGGAACCTTTCTTTCTTTATTTTTGAGTGAACTTTGCCCTACTATGACTCACATCTGTCAGGGTCTCAATCCAGCAATTGATGTGGACCAGGACAAAGCTGGATGGATGGGAGTTGCAATGTATCCAAAGTCTGCAAAATGATCCAAGCTCCACATAGGGCTCGTAGGTTGCAGATATACCAACCCTGCTCCATTCCTTTCCTGCCTAGCTCATAGCTCTTCTCTGTTGCAGCTAGGGAAAGTTTCTTGTTTAAAAGCTTATTTTGGTAAATCAGTCTGTCTGTAGCGGCAGTCTCTAGCTCCAAGGGGAAAGAATAGGTCCTCTTCCATACAGAAAGTGAATAATCCACTATGCAGAAGCATGGTAGAATTATTTCCTTTGGAGGTGATAGGCAACCTTTTCCCTTTAAGGGCCAAGGGACTTCAGCGCCCAGAAGCCTCAGCCATATTGGCCAATAGTCCAATGTTGGCCAATAGCTCCTGGGATTCTGGAGCTGAAGTCCCTCGGCCCTTAAAGGGGAAAGGTTGCGAAGGAAGTGAATAATTTAGAGACAGTGCAGAAGGCCTCTTTTGTTGATGGGTCTTTTAAGCTAATAGGAACTTTTGATTATTTAATTTATCTTCCCCCAAGACACACAAATTCTCTGTAGAACACAGTTTTGGTCTTCTGAGCTCAAACCAGGAATCCTGCATAAATTTAAGGGTCAAATGGCATGGGATTGTAAACCTATCTATTTGAATCCCATGCTCAGGATCCTTTTCCTTTTTGTGAAATTAATGTGACCTGTGTTCTCCCTTCCCCTGCTTCCAGATTTGGATCATGGCTATGCTGGAGTGTGATTTGGATCTCATTCACACTATGATTTAAACTGGTTTACAGAACGGCTTAAACCGGTTTATATGTGCCTCATCCACATTCGAGTCAATTTCAGAAATTACTGTGTTCGGGCTGAATCAGGGTGAATTGGCAAACATCCAAAAGAACTAGTTCTTTTAGAAATGGATCTAGTTCTTTTAGAAATGGATCTTTTAGCATTTCTTTGGAAAAGAACCAGGTTGCAACCAGGTTGAACAAATGTGAACGTGTTTCTGAGCACATTCAAGGCATCCAGGAGGCGAGGGACAACGGACAGGGGGTGGTACCCATCCCACCACAGGTCTTGGCCAAACTGCCATTTCCCAATCTCTCAGCGCTGCCGTGGGGCTGTCGTTGGGTTTTTGTGGGGTGGTGGATTTCAATTTCCAGTGCAGCAAAGTGGTCCCTTTAAATCACACTGTGGTCCCAATCAGCAGCTGTTTTTTGGTTCTTCTGGAAATTTTTCAAGAGGTAGGGCAAGTAGGGGGGGTGTTCCTTGGGGGGTGGGTGGGTATGGTGCAAAATGTTTTTTTTTTTTAATTAATGACAGCTTCTTCAATATGTCATTTTTTGTGGGATCACGAGAGTGAGTCATGGGTCTCATGATGGAAATTCTTTCCTGCCCTGGCATGCATTGATCTGTGGGTGCCTGGCCCAGATGTCAGGGAAGCTGGGGGGACCTATGGCACTATGATGCAGTGTATTTATTTTAATAATTTGACATTATCTGCGCACTGTTGGTTTTGTGTGGGTTCATGGGAATGAGTCATGGGTGCCATGATGGGAATTGTCTCCTGGCATGGGTGCTCCCATGGGTGGCGTGAGGGATTAATTTCAGGGATGGGTGCATACGTGGTCAGCATGAGGGACTATGTCCTGGCATGGGCTCATCCGTGGTTCCATGGTGGATTAAGCCTGGTGTTGGGCACATCTGTGGGTGCAATTGGGGATTCAGCCCAGTGATGGGTGGTTCCATGGGTATCATTGGGGAGTCAGCCCTGACTACTTGTGAAAGGGATCTAGGAGTCCTAGCGGACCACAAGTTGACCATGAGTCAACAGTGTGATGCCGCAGCTAAAAAGGCCAATGTAATTTTAGGCTGCATTAGTAGAAGTATAGTATCTAGATCAGGGGTAGGTAACCTAAGGCCCGGGGGCCGGATGCGCCCCCCTGAGGCCTTTGGACCAGCCCCAGGCCAGTCCTGCCACCGCCACCACCGCTGCCGCCGCCCACCATGATGATATTGATTATTGTTGTTATTACTTGTTCTTGGGGTTTTCTTGGCAAAATCTCCACAGGGGTTTTGCCATGGCTTTTCTGGGGCTGAGAGAGTGTGCATGCATATTTTTTAATTTTTTAAAATTTATTTATTTATTTATTTATTTATTTATTTATGGTGCTTCGCCCCCCCCCCTTTTGTCTGAGGGACAGCAACCCGGCCCCTGGCTCAAAAAGGTTGCCTACCCCTGATCTAGATCAAGGGAAGTAATAGTGCCATTGTATTCTGCTTTGGTCAAGGCCCCACCTGGAATACTGTGTCCAGTTCTGGGCACCACAATTCAAAAAGGATGTTGACAAATTGGAGACTGTCCAGAGAAGGGTGACTAAAATGGTGAAGGGTCTGGAAGCCATGCCCTACAAGGAACAACTTAGGGAACTGGGTATGTTTAGCCTAGAGAAGAGATGGTTAAGAGGGGATATGATAGACCTCTTTAAATATTTGAAGGGATGTCGTATTGAGGAGGGCGCTAGCTTGTTTTCTGCTGCCCCAGAGAACAGGACCCGGAACAATGGATGCAAGCTGAAGGAAAAGCAATTCCACCTCAATATTAGGAGGAACTTCCTGACAGTGAGCTGTTTGACAGTGGAACACACTCCCTCAGAATGTGGTGGAGTCTCCTTCTTTGGAGGTCTTTAACAGAGGCTGGATTGCCATCTGTTGGGGATGCTTTGATTTTTGAGTTCCTGCATGGCAGGGGGTTGGACTGGATGGCCCTTTTGGTCTCTTCCAACTCTATGATTCTATGATTCTAAGAGCCGACTTGGACCCCGGTGTTATAGTAGAATCAATAGATGAGGTATCGAGCAACTCCGCTTATGAGCTTATACTGGATCAGTTCCAACTGGTGAGTACCGATGACATGGACAAGCTCCTTGGTAGTGTGAGGAAGACAACTTGCCCTCTTGACCCTAGCCCAGGGGTAGGCAACCTAAGGCCCGGGGGCCGGATGCGGCCCTCTGAGGCCTTTGAACCGGCCCCAGGCCGGTCCTGCCGCCGCCGCCCCCCCCCCGCCATGATGATATTGATTATTGTTGTTATTACTTGTTCTTGGGGTTTTCTTGGCAAAATCTCCACAGGGTTTTTGCCATGGCTTTTCTGGGGCTGAGAGAGTGTGCATGCATATTTTTAATAAAAAAAAAATTAAATATTTATTTATTTTTGGTGCTTCGGCCCCCCAATTGTCTGAAGGACAGCAACCCGGCCCCCGGCTCAAAAAGGTTGCCTACCCCTGCCCTAGCCCTTCATGCTTGGCCATCCAGGGGGGAGATGTCTTGAGGATGTTCCTGAGGGACATCATCAATGCATCCCTTGGAGAAGGTTGTGTTCCATCTTCTTTGAAGGAAGTGCTGGTTAGGCCACTTCTGAAAAAACTTTTCCTTGACCCTCTGGACATGAACATCTATAGGCCAATCTCCTTGCTACCTTTTTTGAGCAAGGTGATTGAGAGGGCTGTTGCTCTTCAGTTCCAGGCTGTCTTGGAGGAAGCCGATTATCTGGATCCA
This sequence comes from Phrynosoma blainvillii, assembly GCA_026167975.1. Classification (NCBI taxonomy): domain Eukaryota; kingdom Metazoa; phylum Chordata; class Lepidosauria; order Squamata; family Phrynosomatidae; genus Phrynosoma; species Phrynosoma blainvillii. The sequence goes on from JANUYF010000004.1 coordinate 197,567,343, forward strand.
TTTCAAACTGGCTTTAGGACAGGATATGGAGTGGAGACTGCCATGGTTGCCTTAGCTGATAACTTTTGTCTGGGCATCAACATGGGTAGTGTGACTTTGTTGGTGCTACTGGATCTCTCAGTGGCCTTTGACACGATAGACCATGACATCCACTTGGAACGCCTGAGAGAAATAGGAATCAGAGGCATTGCATTGCAATGGTTCCGTTCGTTTCTCTCGGGAAGATTCCACAGAGTTATACTCACAGCTGCTCAGTGAAAAAGGAGCTTAATTGTGGCATCCCTTAGGGTGCCATCCTGCCCCTGATGCTATTTAACATATATATGAAGCCGCTGGGAGAGATAATCTAGAGACATGGGGTGGGGTGTTATCAGTATGCTGATGACACTCAGATATATTTCTCCATGTCTCGGTCTACAGCTCTGACTTCAGATGGCATCTCCCCTCTCAATTAATGTCTTAAAGCAGCAATGGACTGGATGAGGAAAAACAGATTGAAACTGAATCCAGACAAAATAGAGGTGCTAATGGCAACAGCCCCAAACCCAGGTATTGGGACACAATATCCAGTCCTAGATGGGAGTCACACTCTCCTCAAAGGACTGTGTTTGCAGTCTGGGATGCTCCTAGATCCGTCACTTCAGATGGCAAATCAGCTGAATGCAGTGGTCAGGAGCGCCTGTTATCAGATTTGGCTGATATGTCAACTGTGTCCTTTCCTGGAGGTTAGGGACCTTGAAACCGTGATACATGCACTGGTAACTTCTTGTCTTGATTTCTGCAATGCACTCTACATATGGCTAACCTTGTGCTTAGTTCAGAAACTTCAATTGGTACAGAATATGGCAGCCAGGCTGGTCTCAGGGAAAAACCAGAAGAGACCACATAACACCTACCCTAAGATCGCTTCACAGGCTGCCTATTAGTTTCTAGGCACAGTACAATGTGTTGGTTATTACCTTTAAAGCCCTAAATGGCTTAGGTCCAACCTATCTTTGGGACCGCCTCCTTCCGTATAATCCAGCCCGCACACTAAGGTCCTCTGGGAAGAACTTATTGCTATCTATAAAAACTAGATTATCTGCAACTGCCCAGAGGACCTTTTCAGCTATTGCTCCCAGAATTTGGAACAGCCTGCCAGATGAGATCCATCACTTGACTACCTTAAACAACTTAAAAAAGTTGTTAAGATGGATCTCTTCCAGCAGGCCTGTCCTGAGCAGATAACTGGCCACCGAAAATAGTTATGTCCCTGATTTCTCCACTACAGCTATTTTAATTTATTTGTCATTTATTGTATTGTAGTTTATTTTGTAGTTTATTATCTTTATGTAGTTTATGTTTTTAAATTTTGATTGTTTAATTGTATTTTGGGGGGTGGGTGGGCTATTGGGGGATGAGATTGTTTGTTTTATCATGTAAGCCGCCTCGGTTGTATTTTAAAAAGAGGCGGGATATAAATATTTTTTAAAATTATTATTACATTGTAAAACTTTTCAAGGCTTGGTGCCATGGAAGGACAGGGGGATGTCAGAATATTTTCATTTTCATTGGTCAGGAAGCAGGATAATAGTGGCCATGGGGAAATAAAAAGTCACATATGCGCTTCTGTTTTCATAAAGGAGGCTCCAGAATCGGGCCAGGCAATACTTAAAAGACATGGTCACAACACTGCCATGGGTTTGTGGGGGTGAGAGAGAAAGGCTTTGGACAGGTTGCTGATGGGGAGGGGGAAAAGGTGGGTTACATGAGACAGGGCTACCATGGGTTTTTGCAGAGGCTGATGAGAGTGTTTTCCATGTGTACACCACATTACATGTTGAAGTAGCCAATTGCCTGAAAATTGTATTTTAAAATGACTGTGCATGATTGCCTATGATTTGGGGTCAGACTAGATAATCAACTGGGACTGTAGATGAGACTTTGGAAATTCTTCTGTCTGTCTATTTGTTTCTCTTAACTCTGTCATCTGTACTGCTGTCAAGGTTGCATTGATAAGGCTGCAGTCATCTTGTACTGTAAACATTTTCTAAGATTCCTATGTTCTGAAAACAACGTCTGCTTAGCAAGAAGTGCTGAATGTTGTGAAACTAGGGGATCAAGGATGGAGGGAGAATTGCTCTCTACATTTGTGGGATCCTATAAAAGGTTGGTCCTTTGGACATTCTTGGCTTAGCATTTTTTGGAAAGCTATTACCTGTTGATCCCGCTAGCATAATTTTGTTTTTTCCAGAATAAACAATCTTTCCTTCAGTCCATGGTGTCTCTCTTTCCCATTTTCCTGCTACAATGGTGTCTTTGGCATCTCTGGCTGCTGTGCCATATTGTTGCTGAAGCCCATGTAATGGGTCTGGGCCATACTAAAGTGTGGCGCACATAACTTCCTCAGAGGCTGAGAGTGTGTAACCTTTGGAGAAGATGCAATTGAGGGATGGGTACATCACCCACAATGTCTTGTAGCACCAGTGGCCAGCAGAATTGCAAATACACTTGGAGGCTAGTTTGAACTGTTGGGGATAATAAAACCACCCCAACAGCAACCCAACTCTACCAACCCATGGTTCATTTTAAGACATTTTCCCGGGCTATAAGCAATGGACACCAGTAAACGTGCCCATGGGGAAAAGAAACACAGACCATCACTTATGGAGGACAAATTGTTTATTATGGCTGGGGAAATGGCAAGGTGTAGAGAGGTGCCTATGGAACTGGAGGTCATTATTGCTACTGGTGGCAAAAGAACTCAACTAATGCTTCCCTTATTATTTCACCCTTTATTTTCTCCTGCTCCTCATTAAGGAGGACTGGGTTGACAGCATCCACTGTGTAGAGTGCAGGTTGTGGAGGTTGGCATGTCAGTACTTTGCTGTCTGACTCCACTATGTTGTGTAATATCACACATGAAGCAATCACAGAGTTCACATTTTCCTCTGCACCTCCAAGGGGGCTATGAGCCATCTCCACCAAGCCTTAAGACACCCAAATGCCCTCTTCAACCACATTTCTGACCTTGTTGAGATACTTGTTGAAAACTGCCTGGCGAGGACACAGCACACTCTCTAACGGTGTCATGACCCATGTCCTAATGGGATAGGCAGTATCAGCCACCAATTGTGGTCCTACTTATTGCCCACAGATTGTCACTGTGGGGTTCCTGTGAACATAGACACCATCCCTTAAAGCTTCATAAATGCCAGAGCAAGGAAATACAAATGAATCATTCTTAGACCCTGCCCACCCCACAAGAACGTCTACAAGATGTCCACTATAGTCACAAGTCCCTTACAGGAGCACAGAGTATCTATTTTTCCTGTTGATGAACTGTCCATCCTTATGCACTGGAGCAATGATTTCACAGTGGCAGCTATCCACAGCACCAATCACCTGTGGGAACCCCATTGCCTTAAAGCCAGCCATCACCTGTAGGGATATTAGAAATGTAGAAGTGGGAATCATTAATGTGCAAAGCAAACCAAACAGCTACAAAGTAACACACAGCTACAAAGGCAGATATAAAGTAATACAAAGACATAAGCTACAAATACACACCTTTCTATGGTCTCCAAGATAGACAATCTTCTGTAGCAGCACCAACTCTATGGCAAGGACCACTTGGACAAAGTGCAGGCTGTGGTCTTTCCAACATTGAACTTTGTAGCTGCTGTTGAATGGGAACCTTAGTTTGCCAGCAACCACATAGCAATGGCAACCTATTTCTTCACCAAAATGGTCTGGCGTAGGTGAATGTTCTGTGTTGTAATATGTGACCACAGTTCTTCCACAATAATATGAAAAATTCTTCACAACATGTGGAACTTCTCCTTTCATGCCTGGAAGCTGTTGAGAACCATAGCAATTGTTTTCTAATCTCTAAAAGAGAGAGAGAGAAAAAGACAAAAATATAAATAGTTTTCATCATGGCAAGTGTAAATTCTCCAGTGGCCTTCAGAATTTACTGAAAACCACTTCAGACTTTTCTGAAAAGCCAGTATGTTAAGTGTCTAGAAAATAAAAATGAATGATTGATGTGTTTGGAAGTCCTTAAAAGAAAAGATTAACCTTTTGCAGGGCAGTCTGTTCTTAAAGGGTGACAATATGGAAGGAACATATAATTCCACACCTTTGAATCCTATAGTACCATTGAAATTCATTTATGGATTACAACATTACAAAGGCTTATACAGTAATGAGATTTCAATAGTTTTGGGTGCTGGGAGCAGGGGTCTAATATTGCAATGTTTTCTAAACCCTTATGTCCACTAACTATATCTATTCACAGACATAGTTGTGTTAGTGTGGAATATCAGTATGCAAAGAGATCTTGTAGCACCTCTGAGACAAACTGTACAAAAGAAGTTGTAGCATAAGCTTTCATAGATTTGGTCTACTTCTTGAGATATGTGGCTACAAAATCCCTTCACTTACTATATCTATATAAGGGAAACAATTATAGATTTTTACAAGCACTAGTAATTAAAATGCAAGACAGACAGAGAAATGATATATTCCCTTTGATGTTCAATTTGTGTTTATTTTTTCCTTTCTTTTTAATTTAATGAAGACTTCAGCTTTACTGAAATGGTTTCTTAAATGATAAGCACAAAGGTGAGAACTTCACTTCTATGATGTTTCATTAAGACTCTTTTTAAATTGTTGCTGTTGTTTGCCTTTGAGTCGTTTCTGACTTTTGGCAACCCTAAAAAGAACCTACCATGGAGTTTTCTTGGCAAAATTTGATCAGAGGGGGTTTGCCTTTGCCGTCATTTGAGTCTGAGAGAATGTGACTTGCCCAAGGTCACACAGTGAGTTTCTGTGGCCAAACAGGGTCTCTAGAGCCATGGCCCAACACTCAAACTACTACACCACACTGGCTCTCTATTTTTAAATGCTTATGCATATATGCATGCACACACACTGTATTTTATATGTGGCTGCATTTTACATGAGCAGCTGAAGTTTGTTTCCTATTACTAGAAGCTGAATCTATATGATAAGTAAGGTCTGTAATAATAAGGTTACATGACATGACTTCCATCTGGCAGAAACAGTTATTACAGGATCAATGCAATTATTTGAATCTGAGTTACAAAAATGTATGCAACTTTTTTTCTGGTAGAAAGCCAAAATAATTACAAATATTACTCAAATACTAGTAGAAAATTTACTTTTTTGGACTATAATGGCCAGAATCCCTTGGGACCAGTGACCATGCTGACTTTAGAATTCTGGGAGGTTACAGTTCAAAAAAGTAGAATTTATAAATTCTGTCAAATAGCACATGATAGATGTGTGATTCATTCTGTGCAAAGGATGTGGTCTCCACAGATCAGTGTGCTCTTGTTCATTTGCTCCTTTTTGCAGGGTTGACTGATAAAATCTGTCATTTCTGGATATGCCTTCAGTTCTTTTGGAAATTGAAATTTGTGCTGTGTCATGGCCTTGATGGCAAAGAGGATTTACCTTAGAGGACTGGGAAAATGTTTTTGCCACAACTTTTGCATATTTGTCATCATGTGATTGGAAAGCAGGAGTGGTGAATGTGAACCCCAAGGACTTCATGTGGCCTTACTCAAAGTGTTTTTGAACCCTTAACCCCCCCCCCCCATATCCTCAAAGCACTACACTGCACATTTCTTGTTTCCAAGTGCTTTATTGGACTCCCTGTGTTTGAATGATGATATGTTTACCTCTAGATGCCCTCCAATATCCCATCACCAATGACCTGACAAAATGGCCCTCCCTAAACCTGGAAGATTCAACTGGAAATTACTTTTGGTTGAAGTCCTTTGAGTCCTTTCTCACTACACAATTGGAGCACAATGATTCCATTTGAATTGCCATGTTTCTATCCTATGGAATCATGGGATTGATAATTCAAGGAGGGGGCATTTGGAATTCTCCACCAAAAAACTCTAGCACCTCTCCTGATACAAATCCCAGAGCTCAAAGAGATTTTGCCATGGAGTTAAAGTGGAATCATAGTGCTATAATTGAGTAGTACGAAAAGTTCCTGCCACAGTGGCCAAAATGGGCTCCCAGATCAGTTACAATATTCTCACTCATGTGACAAGAGAAGATTAATGTTCTTGCCCATATAGGAAAGGAAACCGAGGAAGAGGAGCAGTATGAGCCCCTTTTAAAAATGATTAAGGGGAAGGAAGCTTCTCCTTAGCTAGAAGTAGAGAAGAAGGCCAAATAAACTACAAGGAGCCAACCAGTATCAGTAAGAAGGAAGTTTAGAATGAAAGAAATGGAAAGGAAGTAGAGTAGAATGACTTTAAGTATGGTTGGAAATGGGTTGAATGGAAAGGAGAAGAAAGTGAGAGAAAGTTGAAGAAGGTTAGAGAATGTAGATGAAGGTAGGAGTATGTAGAAAGGAAGAGAGAGATAGAGGTGTAATTAGGGGGATGTTAGAGAAGGGTAAGAAATAAAGATGTGTTGAATAGAGGGTTCAAAGAAAGGATGGAGAGAGAGGAGAATGGAAGGAAAGATAGAGGAGGATAAAACAAGATGAGGGAAAATGTAGCAGAGTTGTTAATTTAGTAAGAGAGCATAGAGAATGTGGAGACTATAGAGTGAGCAAGAAAGAAGAGAATAGAAGATTCAATGAAGCTGGATAGATAACTTGGATATTACTTGTGTATTTTTATGAATAAGGAATTTATTAAGTTATACCAATAGATGGTTTATAGATAACGTAGGTATATGTTAGTTAATGTGATAGACATGTTTGTTATTTGTAGGAGTGAATATGTATTGTATTGTATGTTGAATTGATTTGTGTGAATGTTTTAATGTTTTGTTTTTATATATAATGAAATAAACTTAAATTTAAAGAAAAATATTAAGGGGGGGATGCAGACGGGTAGCCCTAGGCTACCCTGGGAAGCGGAGGATTGGGGCTCTGGCTGCCCGATACCTCAGCCCCAATCCTCCCTCTTACTGGCCCTGAAAGGAGTGGCAAAATGCTGCTCCTTTCAGAGCCAGCAAATAGGGCGCCCTAAGAGCCGCCATGTGGCTCTTCTGCGTCCCTTCCAGCGCAGCGTGTCAACACGCTGTGCTGGGAGGATGTTCTGACACCGTGTGCCATGCGTAATGGCGTGTGGTGTCAGGATGTACTTGGGGAGGGGTTGGGGCAGCTGGCATGCGGCTGTCCCTCCCCATCCCTGCCTCGAGGACGCCACAAAGGGCCCATCTGCAGAGGCCCTAAGTTAAATCACAAGTAATGTCACAGACATCTGTCTTTAAGTTGTTGTTCACAACATGAAAGATTGTATTTCAGAGCATGGTAGCTAAGAGAAATGTTGCCAGGACACCAGTGCTATGTAAATATACACTTTCCTTGATTCTAATAATATATTATTTTGGGCTATGCAAAGGGAGGCTCTAGGAGGCTGTTTTTTTTTTGTGACCTCTTCAGACTTCTTTTTGTTTGGTAACAAACACTGATGAATTGCTTCTCTTGGAAGTTTCCCATAGTGACCATTTATTTTAAAAAAACATAATGAAACAGGCATGATTTCTTCATCCTTCTGTCTTCTGCTGTTGGAGTCTCCCAGACTTTTAGTTTTGGGAGACTTCAACATTCCGCTCAAGACTACCTTAACAGGCGCAGCTCGGGAGTTCATGGAGACCATGAAAACATGGGCCTATCCCAACTGGTCAATGGGCCCACACATTGTGCAGGTCATACACTCGATGCGGTCTTCAGTACGGAACAGGTATATCCGTGGGTGGAGGTTCTAAGTACCTCCGCATTGTCATGGACGGATCATTTCCTGGTCAAGATGGAACTGAGAGCCAATCTCTGCCCCACCGGGGCTGGTGGACCTATTAGAATGGTCTGCCCTCGAAGGCTAATGGAGCCAATTGGATTCCAAAAAGCCTTAGAGGGTTTAATGGCTGGGAATGCCGGTGACCCTGTTGATGCTCTGGTTAACACCTGGAACACCGATCTTACCAGGGCTATCAACACGATTGCTCCCAAGCGTCCTTGCCATCCTGCTTCAAACCGAAAGCCCTGGTATACACCAGAGCTTAAGAGAATGAAGCGGTTTGGACAACGACTAGAACGCAGGTGGCAGAAGACTCGACTCCTATCTGACAGAACTCGCCATAGGAACTTTCTTTGTTCCTATCGGAAGGCAATACGTGCAGCGAAGAGAGCTTTCTCCTCTGCATGTATTGCGTCTGCAGAGTCCCGTCCAGCAGAGCTGTTTAGGGTGGTGAGGGAGCTGACACAGGTGCCCCCTGTGCCAAATCCCTTACTTGACCCGACAATGACCTGCTGTGACGCGTTTAACAACTTCTTTGCAGATAAAATCTCTCAGATAAGAGCTGACTTAGATGCCACTGTTGAAACAGACTATAGGCGAGGTGTCCAGCGACTCTGCCGATGTAGTTATACTGGATCAGCTCCAATCTGTGAGCACCGAGGATGTGGACAAGCTGCTTGGTAAGGTGAGGAAAACAACCTGCCCTCTCGACCCTTGCCCATCATGGCTGGCTGTCAGGGGGGGATGCATTGAGGAGATTCCTCACGGATATCATCAATGCATCCTTCAGGGAAGGACATCTTCCATCTTGTTTAAAGGAAGCGGCTGTTAGGCTGCTTCTGAAAAAACCTTCCCTGGACCTCCTGGATATGAGTAATTACAGGCCTGTTTCTCTGTTGCCATTTCTGAGTAAGGTAATCGAGAGGGCAGTTGCACTTCAGCTCCAAGCTGTCTTGGATGAAACTAATTATCTAGACCCATTTCAAACCGGCTTTAGGACTTGCTGGAGCCTCAAAAATCGAAGCTCTCGGCTACCTCCCAGAGGGCTTTCTCTGTTGTTGCCCCCAGGCTCTGGAACGGCCTGCCGGATCAGATCCGTCAGTTAACATCTCTGGACAGTTTTAAAAAAGCTGTCAAAACAGATCTTTTCCGGCAGGCCTTTCCAGACTAAATATCCCGGCCTCAGGATCTCTCCTCCGCTCCCCCTTTACAGTGCCTCTATACCCCCAAGAAATTGAAGTGGTGGGGTGTTTGTTTGTTTGTTTGTTTTTATCGGTTTGTATTTAAATTTTATATTTAATGAATCTGTTATTGTTTTAATTGATATCTGATTTAATAATGTTTTAAGGGGGGGAGGGAATATACTGTTTTATCTTTGTTGTTCTTTTAATTGTTGTAAACCGCCTAAATTGGTTCGCCATAGGGCGGTATAGAAATAAAAATTATTATTATTATTTGTGGAAGAATGTATTTTGCCTTATACTTATCAGTCTGTATCTAGCCAGATTTCTTGGAGTTTGACATTTTGGTTATAGGGCCCCCACGTTTGCCAAGATTAATCTTATCCCGTAATCAGATCAATATCTGTATTATCCCTAAATATGCTTTAAGCACTGGATTATCAGGAAATTATTACAGAAGAATACATTAAAGCTTTGTAAAGTTCAGGCTATTTATTTACATAACCAATAGCAATAACAATAGCAATAGCAAGTACATTTCTATACTACTTATCAATGAACTAGAAGTCCCTAAGAGGTTTATAATCTGTAAGATAATTGCCCCCAACAAGCTGGGCACTTATTTTACCAACCTACGAAAGGATGGAAGCCAGTAATATAAATATATAATATATACATATATATACTCCTCTTGGCGAGGAACCTATACTTCTCAGTCTAGGCACATTTAATTTCATGTAAGGAGTTGGATATCTTATTCTATAAGGATACATAGTAATCTATTGAGGCACTATACATTTCTAAAGAGGCATCTGTTATACACTGTTAACAGGCATATTTGTACCTTCCTCTGTATATTGGATATAGAGGCATCTGTTATACCACTTTCTATAACAGGCATTGCACTAAATGAAGTATCAATAGCTTAACTATCACAGCATTGTTGAATGTGATACTTATCTTAGGAACAACATGTACATAGTACAGGAATACTAAAGGACAAGGGAGTTCAAGACGGATGGGAGTTTCTCAATAGGGAGATACTGAAGGCACAATTTCAAACCATGCCAACGAGGAGGAAAAATGGGAGGTGTCTCAAGAAACCAGGATGGATGACTAAGGAACTTGCAACTGAACTAAGTTTTAAATGGAAAATGTATAAGAAATGGAAAAATGAGGAAATCACCAAAGAGGAATTCAAACAAATAGCTACCACGTGTAGGGATAAAGTCAGAAAAGCTAAAGTGCAGAATGAACTCAGGCTTGCTAGAGAGGTTAAGAACAATAAAGAGGGCTTTTTTGGGTATGTCAGCAGCAAAAGGAAGAAGAAGGAAATGGTAGGGCCACTGTGTGGAGAAGATGGCAAAAAGTTAACAGGGGACAGAGAAAAGGCAGAACTACTCAACATCTTCTTTGCTTCAGTCTTCTCAGAAAAGGCAAAGGGTGCTCAACCTGAAGATAATGGAGCAGAGGACAGAATAGGAGAATTTCAGCACAGAATAAGTAAAGAGATAGTACAGGAATACCTGGTTAATCTAAATGAATATAAGTCTCCAGGACCAGACGAATTACATCCAAGGGTATTAAAAGAACTGGCAAACGTAATATCGGAACCATTGGCAATAATCTTTGAGAACTCCTGGAAAACAGGAGAAGTCCTAGTGGACTGGAGGAGGGCAAATGTTGTCCCCATCTTCAAAAAGGGGAAAAAAGAGGATCCCAACAATTATCGTCCAGTTAGTCTGACATCAATACCAGGAAAGATCCTGGAGCAGATCATTAAACAGAGAATCTGTGAACATCTGGAAGGTAATTTCATAATCACAAAAAGTCAACATGGGTTTCAGAGAAATAGGTCATGCCAGACAAATCTGATCTCTTTTTTTGATAAAATTAGCAGCTTGGTAGATGAAGGGAATGCTGTGGATATAGTATATCATGATTTCAGTAAGGCCTTTGACAAGGTTCCCCATGACATTCTTGCAAGCAAGCTGGTAAAATGTGGGCTAGACAAAGCAACTATTACATGGATTTGTAATTGGTTGACTGGCCGAACCCAAAGGATGCTCAACAATGGCTCCTTTTCAACCTGGAAAGAAGTGACCAGTGGGGTGCCGCAGGGCTCTGTCCTGGGCCCAGTGCTATTCAATATCTTTATTAATGACTTGGATGACGGTATTGGGGGCATAGTTATCAAATTTGCAGACGACCCCAAATTAGGAGGAGTAGCTAATACCCCAGAGGACAGGATCAAAATTCAAAATGACTTGAACAGACTAGAAAGCTGGGCCAAAGCTAACAAAATGAAATTCAACACGGAGAAATGTAAGGTACTGCACTTAGGGCGGAAAAACGAAAAGCACAGATATACAATGGGGGACACCTGGCTGAATGAGACTATGTGTGAAAGGGATCTAGGAATCCAGGTGGACCACAAGTTGAACATGAGTCAACAGTGCGATGCAGCAGCTAAAAAGGCCAATGCAATTTTAGGCTGCATCAGTAGAAGTATAGTGTCTAGATCAAGAGAAGTAATAGTGCCACTCTATTCTGCTTTGGTCAGGCCTCACCTGGAATACTGTGTCCAGTTCTGGGCACCGCAATTCAAAAAGGATGTGGAGAAACTGGAGCATGTCCAAAGGAGGGCAACTAAAATGGTGAAGGGTCTGGAAACCAAGCCCTATGAGGAATGACTTAGGGAGCTGGGGATGTCTAGCCTGGAGAAGAGAAGGCTGAGAGGTGATATGATAGCCGTGTTTAAATATTTGAAGGGATGTCATATTGAGGAGGGAACAAGCTTGTTTTCTGCTGCTCCAGAGACTAGGACCCGAAACAATGGATGTAAGCTCCAGGAAAAGAGATTCCACCTCAACATTAGGGGGAACTTCCTAACAGTAAGGGCGGTTCGACAGTGGAACACACTCCCTCGGAGAGTAGCAGAGTCTCCTTCCTTAGAGGTCTTTAAGCAGAGGCCGGATGGCCATCTGTCGAGGATGCTTTGATTGGGAGTTCCTGCATGGCAGGGGGTTGGACTGGATGGCCCTTGTGGTCTCTTCCAACTCTATGATTCTATGATTCTATGTAGACCGCTGTTGTGAACAGCTGCAGGCATTGTTGGTGGAAGGTTACCACTTGTCCCTATCTGGTCTAGAGCTTGATTATATCAAACTCATTTTTATCTACTACTCTGTCTATCAAGAGTGTGTTTCATTAGTCTTTTGTTATCTACCAGTAAGAAATTAAATTTATTCATGCACCTTAAATGCCAACACATCCTTTGATTATTCTACACTTCTATCAGTGTAGGATGAACTACACTGGTCTTTCAGAACTGGTTACTTGTCATCAAGTATGAGTCGACATGACAAGGGTCTCTTTCACTAATTGTTCACTTGGTTGGCTGTCTTACTGAGTTCTTCTTTATCTTTGTTTATATTGTTTTTGTATTGATGATACTTAATTGGCTAAATGCCAGACATTATGACATCTAGTGATGTAAACTTTATTCTTAACTCTGTCACACCACCACTGATATTCCACATGGTTTTATATTAATTTGCTACCAATACACATTTCAGGGCCTTAAATTAGCAAAATGCATACACAATATAGTGTTCAGCTCATAAAAGTGCATGTGTGTGCATGCACATTATTTAACATTTTCAATTCCAACTGTTGAAAACCAGATGTGACTCCTAGCCACTTCTTGGTGGTGGTGGGGCTTTACATCAGCATGTGGAGCTTCTGCAGTTGCCCAAATCTACATTATATGGATGTTCCTAGGCCCATTTTTCATCCATGTCCCAATACATGTTCAAGCTAAGCACATCTGGAGTTGGTTAAAATTGCCTGGATGAGAGAGAACCTGGGAGCCCACATCACATACCTCTTGGAGTTCTATCATGGAAGAAAGATGAGGTGTAAATGTACTAATTAGATTCAAGGAGCTGGATCTAGATTTTGTCATACTTAGGGCCTAAGCAGACAGCGCAAAGCGCCGTCTTCGAGGCCAGGAAGGGGAGGGGCAGCTTCACGCTGGGCGCCCCAACCCCTTCCCCAAAATGTCATCGGAGCAGCCGGCCCTCCATACGGCCGGCGCTCCAACAACGCACTTCTGCTGCAGCGTCCGCACACGCTGCAGTGGAAGAGGTGCTGAAGGTGTGCCGGACACCTTTTGCGGTGCACCTTCGGCGTCTTGGAGCAGGGATGCTGCGCTGCGGGGCCGAGGAATACGGATGCCTCTGCCCCGATCCGCAGCTTCCCGGGGCGGCCCCGTGCCGCCCATCTGCTCCCCCCCTTAGTCCATTATTGCTGTGAGACTTCAAGTCATTTCTGACTTACAGAGACTCTAGGGTGAACTTATCATGGGGCTTTTTTGACAAAATTTGTTCAAAGGAAGTTGCCCTTTGCCTTCTACTGAGGCAGAGAGTGTGACTTCCCCAAGATTACCAGTGGGTTTCCGTAGCCAAATGGGTATTCAACACCTGATCTCCAGAATCATAGTCCAATGCTCTAACCATTATACCATGCTGCCTCTCTCATCTTTAGAGGAGACTGATTTTAATACATGAGACCTAAGATAGGGGTGGAACAGACTGCCCCTTTGCGTCAGCTTCGGGGTGGCATTAGAGTGTGGTATTTAGACGCAACACACTCTGATACTGCCCCGAAGCCAGCATCACACTGCCTGCCCACTCATATGAGAAGCAGCATTGTGGTGCTCCGGCTGCATGGTGTTTAGACAGTGCACACTGCAGGAGCACCACCATGTCTTGCTGGCACTGGAAAAACTGGCTTCTTGCCATCTCCAAAAGGTAAACACACTAAAAAACCAGGTTGGGGCCATGGTGTGCGGTTGCCGTGGCCCCAATCTGGCATTCAAAGGGGCGGCTTGTTCTACCCCTTATTCTAGAGCCAAACTAGTAATAGTAAATGAACAACTAAGAATTTTCTCTCTTTTCATGACACCAAAATTAGGGCTACCATATTTTGAAAAGCAAAGAAGAAGACACAGGGCTGATTCAGACTGGCCTACATGTGGCAACCTCATGCTGCAATCCCAATCCTCTTTTTTGCCTCTCCTTTTGGGGATGTCAAAAGGCTGCCCTTTCAGCTGCGGTGGAGGCTTTTTTGCGCCCTTTTGACATAGCATGTGTGCACGCTGTGCCAAGAGGGTGTCCTGATGCTGTGCACCATGTGAATGGGTGTGTGGCATCAGGACAGCATTGGAGTGGAGTCAGGGCAGCTGGCATGCGGCTGCCCTGCCCCAACTCCACCCCCAGGTCGGCCCTTTAGGCTGGTCTGCAAAGCCCCACATTTACTGACTGACTACATCAAACCACTGATGCCTTCCAGTGCAAATACCCCTACTATATAAGATGTTATAATGGTTACTAGAAATATTGCTAACCTTCATTGGATTTAGATAACAATTTTAAATGCTTATTTAGCTGTATTTAATAACAACCACTGATCTGCCTGCAACTGAATTTTCAATACCTAGAGCTAATTGTCAAATGAAGTGTGCACCTCTTTCAGGTGCACTTTGCTCTTCCTCCTGATGCTAGGCTGGATATACATCTCTAAAGAGATATCTGTTATACACTGTTAACAGTCCCCCCCTTCCCTGCCTCTTTCAACAGCCACCTCAAACTGAAGTCATTTGGTCACTCATACAGGGCCAATGCTGTTGGGTTTTTTTGGGTGGTGGTGGTTCCCCAGCCCTGCTTTAACCTGGTACCTCCTCCTCCTCCTTTGAGTGCTCCTTCCAGATCACCCACTTCCTCTAGACTGGACCTTGTAAGAAAACCAAAACACTAAAAAAATCCCACCTAGACAGAAATTTTAGCTCTGAAAAAAGAGATCCTTTTCAGAAAAAGGAGAAAGCATGGTAACCCTACCAAAAATCTACTGCCTGAGTTGGCTGCCTCACTCTTCCCAATGACAGACCTCTGTGAATACCATTCCAAGTTTTCTTTACACTTTCTTTGTCAACAAAAGTAAACCTGGGGTGGAGGTACAGAGCCAGTGCAGATATCCTTGTGTTCGCTCTGTCTTATTATTTTCCAAATGGCTGAACAGGGCTTGATGCTTATGTAAATCCAGCAGTCCAATTGGCTGTAAAGTCAGAGGCAAATACATAATCTTAAAAAAGTATGATGGGGTGAAAGGGGGGGGGGTTTAAGGCTGCCATGTCTGAGACCATCAAGAGTCAAATACATAATTTGAAATGATAAACATATCCATTTTAAGGCACACATTACTTTGCATATAATATCACTATAATTAGTCATAGTTCTTGTAATTTATTGGAAAGAGTGCTCAGGCCCTCTAGTGTACTACAGTGATGAATGTTGGTAGTGCAAGTTTGGAAGCTGGAATCAAGAAAATTAGTAACAGTTGGAGAATTAGCATGTAAATCAATAATATCCTTTCTGTAGCATCTTTAAAAGCATGGGTATACATCATATGCTGCAATACGAAGAGAAGCATGAAAGCCAGAATCATAGCCTACTCTAAATGATTAGGCCTGCTTCTTGTTTCAGCAAACATTTTTTTTAAAAAAAGAAACCTTCTGAAACATTAGGATAAATCTCCACTAAATATTTAAACTATATATAACTTGTTGCAAATAAATTAAGCTGGCTTTATGCCTTGTCTCTAATGAGAAGGGCACCACATTCACTGAAAACGTGATTAGTATTATTCATTAAGCAATATAAAAAAAATCCTCATTTGTATCTTATTATCAGTATTCTGCATAAACTAACACAATTTGTCATGAACTCCCTCATTTGCTGTATCCTCAAAAAAGCAGATTATGCTTATTTTTCATTTGGACAGTGGAAAATCAAGCCAGGTGTTTGGCAGCACTAGAGTGTTCAGGTGTAACTGTGCCAGTGATGGTACATTACTAGCAGCGTGGATGAAGAATGAGGCATGGAGAATCATGGGACTAAGGTGCCTGGAGGCCCTTCCCTTCAGAGTGGTCCTGCTGATGAGACAGGTGTTGTTGTTCAGAGGGGGGAAAAAAGAAACTTTTTTGTAAAGTCAGCCTTTCACCTTCAGTAAGGAATTAAAAGCGCTAATGATTGAAGTGTGTTTGCCATCAGAACTAGATGGTTCTCAATCATTTGTCTGCTATTAAATACTCACAAGCAGACAAATACTTAAAACTAATTGTATATGAGTTTATGATGAAGAAAACTGAAGACAGCTTAGGACCAGGCTGTCTCAAAGACTGTATACTCCCATGTCAGTATGTCTAGGGATCCTTTCCCACTGGGCAACATCCTATGGCATCCTGGAATTTGCAGTTTAAGGAGGGATATTTAGGATTCTTAGCCTGAAAGTGCTAGTGATTCACCTTCTGAGCTTGTGACCTTTCACACTACACAGTTAATAGTGCTATGATTCCATTTTAATTGCCAAGTTTCCATCCTGTGAAACCCTGGGATCTACAATTTACAGTATTTGGAATTCCCAGCCAAAGACCTCTCATGTCTTCCTAAACCACAAACCTCAGGATTCTATGGGATGCAGAATCATAGTGATATAAATGGATTGTGTGAAAAGGCTCCTGATTTCCGTCTTGCTGCCATGATCAGGACACGAGAGAAGGATTTCACAGTGACCATCCCCAGGCTCAGGGATTCCTTCTTTGCTTTCTCAGCTTTTTAAAAAAAATATTGATGTGGTGGTTTAAATTATTTTCAACTGTATTTGTTTCATTTGAGTTCTAATACCATCAGCCACCTTGAGTGTCATTTTTTTTATTGTGAGAAGGGCAAATTATAAGCTTAATTTAATTTAAAAAATGTAAATATATGGAAGAGAAGGTTTCCCTATCTCATTATTATTGCTATTCAAACTAGGATAGGATGCTTTCCTGCTGCCTTTCATGCAGACCCACAATGTTGCCACTGCTGTTTAGATGGATATAGGTAGCCCAGGACAGGTCGATGGCATGTGCTACTCTGTCATCCAACACAAGGGGACAGGTGGAAAGTTCATGAGAATGGTCAGAAGGGTGCCATTGCTGCACATCATCTAGCATCTCCTGCCAGAGGCAGCATCTCATCTTCTCTGATAGCAGGTCATTGGCCTACCAACGAATAGTGATTTCCCAGAAGAATCAGACGTGAAGGTTCGCTCTTTCAGTCCATTGTTCTTGGCTTAGGAACTGTGAATTCCAAGCAGGTAAACCCTTGTAGTTCTCATTTTAGCCTACAACTATAGTGCTGAAATGTTGCATGCAGAAAAGTGGAAGGCCCAGCCGGTCAACTTTGACCATGTTCATGGAGGAATCCTAAATAGATGGTTCTGAGCTAGCTAGTCCTCTCATCTGACTCAACATAAGACAGTTTCACATGTCTGAACTTTTCAGCCAGCCATCCTAACATCATCTAGTTGTATGCATTCATGGGATGTGGAGATACTACTTGTTGTTACTTTGACAGTGGATTCTTGGTGAGGTCTGGAATTTGCTATCTGTGATAGATCTAGGGCTTTGATTTGATAGCTCAATTATTCTTAATGAAGCTACTTAATGGCATTACTTTCACGGTCATTATAACAGTATCATTGTCACTTTGATACAAAGACACAACATAATGACCACTGAATTAGGAATGAAACCAATGCATGCATTGTGACATGAAGCAAACAGATGTCATGGAAGCTATATTATTAAAGGATACTTTAAAAGTTTCTTGTTCCTGAATCTCTTAGATAATGCTGCTGAAGGCTGGAAATGGTTTAGGTAGGAAATACAGCTGTTTCTGATCACCATTCAGACAGCTGATATGCTAGATTAGCAGAAGATAACATTTCCCCCCAGAATATTGCTATAATGAAGGCATTAAGTGGTTGCAATTCCTCTGAGCTGTTTGCTGATGAGGGAGTCAGTGATGATTCTGTGTTGCAAAGTATGAGCAATGTTGCCTGCCATAAAGTAAAGAAACAAGGGAGAATGAAAAAAGTACCTCTTTTGTTCTGAATGCCACTAAAAGGAGCAAATTTCCACTGCAATCCTGTCATATTTGAGAGCTAAATGTCAGATGTGCCACTTTGGAAACCCGAAACAGGGTCAGCCATACCATCAGTGGTACCTTGTAAGTTCCATATTATGAGGATGGAGAAAGCTTAAAGGAACTATCTATGGTGGTAAACCTTATCTCCCCAAAAGGTCCAGCTGTTGGGAAAGCCTTGTAAAATTCAGAGTAAAATCGGGCATAGATTCACTGCCCTGCTGATATGGGAGTCTCTACTCACTGGTCACTCTGTTGACCGTTAAGCCGAATCAGGTGGCTGCCCCAGAAGACTGATTTGGGTGGTTAGTTATTTGTTATTTTAATTTTTCATGGCTGGTGGGTTGTCTGCATGGGCCAAAGAAAACATAACTCCCCATCCTTCTGGTGAGTAGTCTGGCTGGCACAGGACCCAATCCCCAGTTCTGGTGTTACTAGTTCAGATGATGTCCAGCCAGTTCAGCATCAAACCCATCATATACCCCCACTTTAAAATGGTTTAAGAAAAGTCACCTTTTGCTCCAGATCCAGAGTCACAGCCTTACCACATGACAAAAGAAAGCCAAGACTCAGCAAGTGAGAAGTGGCTTTCTCCTTGTCTTTTCACATGCTGTCAAAGCACTTCCATTGTCTTCCCTAGGGAGATGGTCATAAAGCATGTCTTGTTGCACTGGAAAAATCTGTTTGGAAAAAGGCATGCTGTTATGACCATGTTCCTCTGGAGGGAGAATGAAAGTGCTTCAACAGTATGTGGTGAGGTAAGGAGAAAGCCACTTCTTTCTCTCTGCATCTCAGTTGTCTTTTGTCATGCAAGAAGGCTCTCATTCACACTACACAATTATAGAGCTATGATCCCACTTTAACTGCCATGATTCCACCCCATGGAATCCTAGGATTTGCAGTTTAGGGAGAGTCGTTTAGAGTTTTCAGCCAGAGAGCTGCTCTGGTGCCAAACTACAAACCCCAGGATTCCATATGATGATGTAATGGCAGCTAAAGTGGAATCATAGTACTATAACTGTGCAGAATGAAAGGGCTCCAAGTCAGTTTAAAGTGTAACAAAGTGATGAGAAGGGGGACAGAATGTTGAGATCTGGGTTTTACTGCTGATTGAAGTTATTTATTTATTATATTCCTTCCCTGCCTTTCCTCCAGTGAGCTCAGGGTCTCTTCTGTACTTTCTCCTCATGGCAGCCCTGCGAGCTAAGTCAGAGGCGAGAGAAAAAGAGATAGAGATTGTGGGATGGGGAAAGAGAGCAGCCCAGGATCATCTAGTGAGCATGACCTGAATCTCTTAAGCCTCAACAATTGCTCCACTCCAACTCTTTTCTTGAGCTGCTTGCTGGTTAGCCAGTAGTAAATTGTTATGGCAGTATTAAAGAAACATATTCAGTTTGATGCATCAGAAGGGCAGTGATGTGCAGATGGGTATACTGGAGGTAGGTCATTGCTCCTTATGATCGGTAACAGCAGGTAAGAGCCAATTAGCTTCGTTTTCATTAAAAACAAATCCTTGTGGTTTTCATGAGAGTCTGTTTCTCACTCTCCCTTCCCCCTGAAAGATGCCAGACCCTTAATGGGGAAGAAAGAAAACTTATGTTACCTCTGCATTCATTAGAATTGGAAATGGAGAGTCACTTTTCTAGCCTGGAGCCAGAAGGTGGGCTATCTAGGAGGCAAGGTTGATAGCTTTTGAATACCACATGAAATGTATAGATACAAGGCTGGTGTCATATGACAAGAGCCTTAAGCAGATGGATGACAGTGTGTGTGCACTATAGGCTGCTGTTAATTTACTAGCTGGAAATAATGTGTCTTTAAAATTGTAAAAAAATGAGTCATTGCAAAACAGACTGAGGCTATAGCTTGCAGATTGTAGAACTTAGATGGGGATGTGTGATAGGGGTGGTGTATGTCATTATGAAAACTTAAGAGTTTAAAAATATTAATAAATTGGCACCATACTTTCCTCATATTTTGAGCTTCACTGGATTAAGTGAAAATGTGAACTTTGCTTAAATAATGGTTCATAAAGTGTCTTTAAGAAAATGCCTGCCAATTACCAAGTAATTAAAATGATCCTGTCTTTTAAAATTGTTTGTCACTAATGAGGCTGGTTATCAGCATTACTGAACAATGTAATTTCTGTTTGGATAGGCTGTTGCTAAAGGAATTCAATCTTTGCAAATTTCAATATGACCTAATCTGGTCATACTGGACATAATGCCAAGGCATAATGCACAGAATTCATGTATGTACTGGTAGTTGCATATTCTGATTGTTTAATCATAATTTTAAGCTCAAGAAATGCATAAAATATTTCAAAATGCTTACTTTGAAAAGAGATTTAGAAATGAATACCTTGAAAGAAAAAAAAAAGAGAGACTGCTTGCTTTTTTTCCTCCTTTATCCTTAGCATCCTCCTTTCCTTTTGTGTTACATATTTTTAAAGCATCGACTATAGGGAGGACTGTCTTCTATTAACTGTGCATATTGCACTGTAGGAGTCTCTACAGGATAAAAATAGGATAAAAATGGGCATTCAGAAACTTGGGCATTTAGAAACTTGCATTTTAAGATGAAACAATGCTTTAATTATTATTCTGGTGCATTTTTTCAGCAGATGTAGGCCTAGACCAACATCATGCTGGCCCTGCAGCATGAGAATGGGAAGAATACTTTAAAATATTTGAAAAAAAAATAGTCAAAATTGCATTTCTTGAATGTATCCTGATGAGAAGAATCTTCATAGTCTGGGACTTATCTCATCCAAAATGCACAAGTAGTTGTTTTACACAGAAAAGTTTTTTCTGCCCAGAAAATATATATATATCCAGAAATATTATTTTATACACAGAAAATGCTTGTTTCCACATAAAACAACCATGTATGAATTTTGTGCAGAATAAGTATCAAACTGTGAATCAAATGGCACAGTTTTCAAACACTTTGTTGTAGCAAGAAAATTATTGCTAAAAATTACTCATTGCTTCCACTGAGAAGAAAATACTAGTATGAGAGATATTTCTCACCTGCTTTCTCCCTTTACCCACTTATGACACTAGAAAACTGGATCCAGAGGGTTTTCAGCATAGCAGAACTATTCTGGGGATGCACTGGGGAGTTGCATGGAGGGAGGACTGGTTTCCTCTCTAAATTCTGATGGAAACAGTTCCATAAGTGGAATTATTCCTCCAGATTTTGGTCTAAAGCCACAATCTTGTACACTTGCCTTGGAACAAGTCCAATTGAGTTGAATGGATTTATATTTGAGCAGACATGTATGGGGATGCACTATTAATGGATTGATATATGCAAAACTGCTGCAGATTGAAAAACTGCTGCAGACTGGAAAAGAGGTTTATTTGCCTGCTCTAAACCAAATTGTATTTTCCTTTATCTAAAACACTACAGATACACTCAGAAGTTGATAATAGATCATCTGAAAGTGGGGTTGCTCTACAGCAGGTCATATGTGAGCTTCTGCCATTTTGTTAAACGTATGCCAAGACTGGATAAGGATGCACACATTGTTATATCTTATTTTGGCACCATTCTCAGAATCTCATTGACATTCTTATGCTGTCACATTTCTTTATTGGGTCATGAGAATTCTTCTCCTTTATGCCTTCCTACAACAAAATCCATGCAAACATATGCATTTCTCTATGTATTTTTACTAGAATATGTATTTTATACAGTCTTCCTATTGATTTAAATACACATGTGCTTTTTAAATGATATACTTTTTTCAGTTGTGCAAAGGCATACTTGGTTTTGGGTGCAATATTTGTGTACCAAAATGCATCACAACTTTCAGAATTTCTGTAACAAGAGACATGTTGCCCTGTAACCAATTCTGAGAGGTCTGAAGTGGTAGTGTTGAAGGGTATGTGCACGAGGGGAAGATGCCATTTTTTTTTTGCCACTCTGCACCCTGGACAGGCCACAGTGATAACCCCAGAAGTGATGAGACATCATTTCTGATTTGGGGTTTGGCTGGTTTTCAACCATGGGAGTGGGTGGTGGGTTAGGGATGTGGCTATATTTTGTGGCAGTTTTGATCCCCCCTTTTTGCACTTTTAAGCAAAAAATAAAAATAAAAATAAAAAAATTAAAGGAAACAAACAAATAAATAAATAAATAAATAAATTACTGCAGGGGGGTATGGGCACAAAATTTAGTATCATACAAGCCATTGTATTCCCTATTATCATGTATGGATGTGAGAGCTGGACAGTGAAAAAAGTGGACAAAAAGAAAATCAACTCATTTGAGATGTGGTGTTGGAGAAGAGTGCTGAGGATACCATGGGCAGCCAAAAAGACAAACAAATGGGTCCTAGATATGTCCCTGGATGCCAAGATGAGAAAACTTAGGCTGGCATACTTTGGACACATCATGAGAAGGCATGAAACATTGGAAAAAAATAATAATGATAGGAAAGGTGGAAGGAAGCAGAAAGAGAGGAAGACTGCTTACTACATGGGTGGACTCTATTAAAGAGATCACAAGTATGACTTTGCAGGAGCTGGGCAGAGCAGTGGAGGACAGGGGGTCTTGTCTCATCAGCAGGGTTGGGTTGAGATTGACACAAAGGCAGTTAACAACAACAATGTGGACTTGTTGAGGTATCCTCAAAGGGCACAAGGTGATGTAAATAAGAAGCTCGGGGGTAAAATTTCTCCACCCGTGTTGTAAGGCATTTTAACCTGAAGAAATTTCTTTTTCATCCCCAGGAGCTGGTGACTAAGGAGATTATGACATGGCCAAAAAAACCTGTCCTTTGCCTGATGAGATAAGGTCACCTTCTGGGTTGCTATTGGGTGTTATCGTACAGCAAAATGTCACTGATGCTGCTGGGTGACTCCAACCCACAGATGGTTCATCCCCCAGCCGTGCTTAGCCCATCAATTTTGAAGGACAGAAGCTTTCCATCCTTCAAAATTGGTGGGCTAAGCACAACTGGGGGAGTGAGTTGGAGTCACCTGGTGGCATTGGCAATGTTTTGCTGTGCAATAACACCTGATAGCAACCCGGAACGCGACCTTATCCCGTCAGGCAAAGAATGATTTTTTTTTTGGCTGTGTGATAATCTCCTAAAAAGGATGTAAAGAAAACTTGCAACTTGCTTCATTTTAAGTTGAAAGACTGTTTCACCAGTCAAAAACATTGTCAACCTCTTTTGAAAAAACTTGCAACTTTAAAGGATATTTCAGCCTTGCACAAGAATGAAAAGACCACCACTTTTTTGGCAGTGGTAGAAACATTTAAAAATGATGTTATTGTTAGGAAGATATTAGGGGTTAGTTTTTTGTTTGTTTTTTGGAGGGGGAGTTGTATTTTGTTCAAGATGTATTTGGCAGAAAATGCATTTTTCACAAATACATTTTGTGCACACTCCCCTCCCCCCAAATGGCCTGAAATGTGAAAAAATGCAAAATTGGTATACTCAACCATTGAGGAGAAATGTTTGATTTGTTTGTTTGTTTTCCAAATAAAGATTTACATCCCCAGTGTCTAATACATGCTGGTGCCCTTTTTGCCATTGCCCTTTTGTGATCGCCATCTCCATTTGTTTGATGAATGAAAACACACCTATGCAGCAGCAGTATATGGGATTAAACCAGCCTTTCTTTACAAGTGTTGATGTCCTTCGCTGCTTCATCAGTTCTTCCAAATGTCCCCTCAATAGGCTATCGTCACAAGAAGAGAGGCTGTAGTTCAAATCAGTGTAACTTTCTAAAGAAGCTTATTTCCTTACCAAAGACAAGAGTTCCTTATATGCAGATGAGTATGTGTTGGGTCTCTCTTATCTGAAATGCTTCAGATCAGAGGTGTTTTGGATTTTTTATGGGTTCTGGAATACCTGTACTTCCGTATATGTACATAATGAGATATCTTTGAGATGGGATCCAAGTCTAAACAGAAAATACATTTATGCTTCATATACACATAGCCTGAAGGTAATTTTATACAGTATTTTAAAAATAATTTTATGCATGAAAAAAGTTTTGTATACATTGAACTATCAGAAAGCAAAGATGTCGCAGTCTCAACCATCCTTAAGTATAGAAAACTGATTGCTTTTTATCACAGCTGCAAGACCTGAGGTGGCCAAATGTTAGAAATGTGGGAATTTGTCTATTGAAAGTTGGTGGGAAAGGGTATGGAACTTGTGGTTAATGGAAAAACTTTCAACTACAATGAGACTTTGTAACAATGAGACATTTGAAACAGGACACATTTTATGAGGATTGGAGGCTCTTTATTGAATTTGTAAATGAACCTTCACATCACGTCCAACCTCTGGACTCTCATAACAACCTCTGGAAGGACACTCTACAACTCAACACAGAGACTGAACTGACTCTAGATGAATCACACCCATGGAATCCTGCAAACTAATGATCACTGAGTGACATCACATCCTATGTATTGTTCTATTTGTTCTTATGTTGCACTATAATGTTTGACTACCTTATAAATACTTGAAAATCAATAAAAATAATTTTAAAAGTTTTATTTTTTGGAACTTTTCAAATTTCAGAATTCTGGAGAAGGGAGTTTCAGCCTGTAGCAACTTTCCTCTAGCTTTAGCTATGATAGAGGATAGACAAACAGACTGTAGCTTTTTAAAGACTTTCATGTAACATATACATTTCAGATATTGCAAGTTACTTTTCTAGGCTGTAGCTCTCAAAAGCTCTCAGATAGCATGGTCAGTGGTCAAAAAATGTAACTTTTTCCAAGCTCTGTTCCACACTATCTAATAGCTGCTTTTTTATGATTGATGTTGACATTTAGCCAATGGCAGCATAGGTAGAGATTATCATTTTGATCAGACCTACTATTAAGCAAGGGTAGATGGATGCCTTCAGTGTCTATTTTTTGGTGCCAGAAATATTTGAAATATAATACTGACAGAAGGTCGTATCAAAATGTCTTGGATCATTTAAATGTATGTGTGGTCAAGCATAAAGGATATTCAGAAGTCAGCATACATTGACTCTGGGTTAGTATACTGCAATCAGCTTGGTTTCTTAAAGCTATGCTAGACTGCACCCTCCATCAGCATCTGGCAGCAGGCCACTGTCCAGGCTGGCTGAGGTCTTTGGGAAATAGTTGCTGCTGTTAAGTCAACACAAATGCTGTACACAACCAATGTCTACAAGCAAAGGACAGCTGAAGCCTGTGAAGAAGCCACTCCTTCCCCTAACTTTTTTCCCTCAGATGGTAGCCCTATGGGTTTTGTGATCCCACTGCTGCCTCAATATGTGATGTATCAGACCGCTTTTATGTATATCTATGCGTTTACTCTCTAGTCTTGGTTTCTTTATTGCTTAGTAGCATGGATAATAATTCCAGGTTCTAACAAGCTTTAAGTGAACAACAATAAAACTTTATTTGAAGGATGGTTAACAATGTTTCATTTGTTACGATGTTCCATTCTCTTGTTCTTGTTATACTTTGTTATATAATATTTAACTCTAAAGAATAACAGATACTAATCTTTAGGATTCTCACACCATCCTTATTTATTGTGGTCTTTCCAACCTTATTTCTACACTAGCCCTCAGTCTGTAACTAAGGCCCTTTACTGACCAGTCTTTTGGGGTGGCACAGAGCCGCCCCGGGAACGGCGGATTGGGGCTGTGGCAATCGCATGCCGTGGTCCCGGTCCTCCCTTTTTTTGCCTCCCAAAGAGTGGCAAAATGCTGCCCTAATAAATAATAATAATAATAATAAAAAATTTGTATCCTACCTCTCCCTGTTGAGGATCGAGGTGGGTAACAGCAAAGATTAAAACAAATTACAGAAATAATAAGAAAATAATCCCCAACCCCCCCCCCACTCCTTCGACCCACCCTCCCTTCAATAACAGTGGCAACATCTAGGGGAGCTAGATCAAATGGGCAGTTAGTTCAGATCAGGACAGAGGTCAGTCTGAGAAGGCCTGCCAGAAGAGAATTGTTTTTATCGCTGTAGTAAGTTCTTCCAAGAGGACCTGAGTGTTTGGGAAGGATTATATGGGAGGAGGCGTTCTTTCAAGTAAGCTGGACCCAAGCATAAAGGGCTTTATAGGTTATAACCAATACCTTGTACTGTGCCCGGAAACTAACAAGTAGCCAGTGTAAGGATTTCAAAATAGGTGTTGGCTCTTCCACACCCTTTTGGCACAGGATGTATACACGCTGTGCCAGGAAGGTGTCCTGATGCCACGCACCATGCAGACAGGTGCACAGTGTCAGGATGGCATTGGGGTGGCTGGTGTGCGGCCGCCCCACCCCAGCTCCACTCCCAGGTGGCCCTTTAGGCCAGTCTATACAGCCCCTAAATCCCAGAAACTCCCTCACTTGGAGTTCTGTCCTAGAGCCAAGTCCCTCCCTTCTGAACTTTAGCCCTCAGAATCCCTTTCTTCTGGACTGTTACACTACCAGACCCTGTCTGCCTTCAACTGTCAGAAACAGAATTATTTATCACCAACAACTCAAGATTCTATTGGCTGTCACCAGCTTAATCCTGATAGGCTGTTGCTAGCTTGGCATAATTCTGCCTGCTCTCCACAAAGCCAAAACCCATTCTGATGATAGAAATGTAGCCTGTTTTCAGGCTTTAGTGATGAATTATTCTAAATTAATTTTGCTGGTTTCTTTTCCTTTAGTAGGTCATTTTATTGACTACTTGGAGCCACATCTCAGAGCTGAGTGTGATAGCCATAAAAAACAAACAATAAAATCAAATCATAATGCAACCTAAGGACAATTTTAAGACAAACATGTTGCACAGTGATTACCAATAGAAATGCAACATAACACTGTATTCAATACTTTGGTTTTTAGAAACATGTCAATTCTAAGATGGACTTTGTACTGCAAGTCGGAAGGAGCTGCTGAATATTGACTATATTGAAGTTCTGTCCCAAAATGCCCTATATGTGCAGTGTATGTCTGAGTTCTTCTGTTGTTCAAGAGAACATTGATTAATTTATCCCAGTCTAGTAAGGACATCTGGTTATTTACTTAAAAACTTTTGTGTCACAATAAAAATAATAATATTTTTTTTGCATCTTCACAGCATTGAACATTTTGTTACATGAAGTGGAAATAATGACAATTAAATCCATTTCCATTCCAGGCTTCCATATTTCTAGAAAAGTCAAGGGATGTGTGTGTTGAAAACTTTGAAAGACACTGTATTGTACACATGCAGACACCCACATGCACACCCACCCACGCACACCCACACACTAATCAGAAGAAAGAATTGTAAAACCTTAAAGTGTACATGGATCTGACTTATGGTGACCCCATAAATTTCATAGGGTTTTCTTAGGCAAGGAATAGGTTTTCTTAGGCAAGGTGATTTTGTCATTTCCCGAAGTATAGCCAACAGCACTGGTATTATTTGACGGTCTCCCATCCAAGTACTGACCAGGGCTGCTTAGATTCCAAGATCACCTGGGATCTGGTGCCTTTTTTCTACTTGTGCACAAAGATTGAAATCCTGATTAGGAGACGGATTTTACATGGGGAACTATGATACATCTCCAGCACAACCCTGCCCCACAGTGAAAGGTCTGGAAACCATGCCCTATGAGGAGTGGCTTAGAGGTTTTTAAACAGAGGTTGAATGGCTATTTGTCAGAAGTGTTTTGTTTGTATATTCATTTCTACTTGGCAGGGCAGTTGTACTGGATGACCCTTTTCCAATTCTATGATTCAATGCATTGTGCAAATCCTATTCATCTCATCTAGAGTAGACCCAATGAACCAATTGTAACTTTAAAAGTACTTGTGCAATTGTGGCATAGTGGTTTGAGTGTTGGACATGGCTTCTGAGGACCCGAGTCTGATTCCTTGCTCAAATATGAAACCCAGACATATGCTCTTGGCCTCAGGGGAAGACAAAGGCAAACCTCCTCTGAACAAATATTGCCAAAAAACCCTCCAGGATTATTTCATCTTAGAATTGTCATAAATTGGAAATTACTTGAAGGCACAAAACAAAAACAAGAAATTTATGCAAGCTCTATTAATTCACACATAGGAGCCTGTGGCTTCACAAAGGAAAGAGACGTGCTGGATTCCAAGGAAACATCTTCTTTGAATTGCAAATGGGCATTAAATTTCCTTTACTTTGAAAATCTCCCAGTGACCACATGGCCAAAAGGGTAAGTGCCAGCCTGCAGATAGCCCTCCCTACCATCTGAACTAAGACCAAAAAAGAAAATGCAGGCCTATGACCAGCATTTTTTCCCCCTCCTATTTGCCTGATGAAGAAGCCAGTATGCCTTCAAAAGTTTGCAACACGTAATTGTGCATTTTGGTTGGCCCAATAAAAGTATCATTCTTTGGATGTTATTGGATCTCCATTAGTTCAGTGAGCCTTTTCTTGGTGGAACCGATAAAAGGATTCAGGGCTATGATTAATATGTTTTGTTATTTACATCACAAGATGCATGACATTTTATAGAATAAAGTATAAAAAAATTAAGGTTCTTGCCCTCAAAGGCGTGCAGTTTAGATTCTGACAATGAAAAGAGAGGATGAAAAAAAGCCAAGGTGAACAAGCAATGAATGTGAACAATGCAATCAGGAGGTTTGCCATCTGATCTGGACTTCAGCTGAATTGACGTGTAGTCTCACTTGGGCACATGGGATTAATTTGGTTTAAAGTTTTACCTTACCTTGGCTTTGAGTTGAGCCTGCCCTCTTAACTTTACCTTTCCTGATCAAAATGAGATTATCATAAGTTGAATTTAGCCTGGTTATGGAGCAGGTTGTGAAACAATTATATTCATATAAGATTAGAAGTTTAAGACACTCATTCTTTTTCCTATAGATTTAAAAAGATGAAGTCAAGAAATTTTTGTTTGTTTCTTTTAATGGAGTTTTAAGCTAGATTGACTGCAGCTAGTTAAGGTCAGGATTACACAGACAACCTTGATTTTGATTTCCAGTTGTGGCTTTTAAACAATGTAATTTAGAGCTTAAAACAAATTATAGCATTTGACTTTCAATGTAGAATTTCCTGGCTTTGGAGCACTTTGCAATCATGTGTAGTTTAGATTTGGCATTGTAAATGCTGTGCATTAACAATGGAGCCATTGTTGCATTTTGATATCCTACTTTTTAGTGCAATATTAAATATGACTTTAATTCTGAGTGTATAACTTCAAATGGAGGGTAAAATGTAATATCTGTGTTAGGTCAGTCATTTAAACAAAATGACAGCTGATTCTTTCAGTAGCTGTCAAATACTGAGGCCAGCACAAGAAATAAAAGCTAAATACAGATCAGTGGACCTAGTAAATATCTCATTGATACAGTGTTACAAATTCACTTCAGAACTGCAGAAACGATTGCCTCTTTTACTTCTTACAGCTGATATCATGCTAATCTCTTTTTCACTTCTTTTTAGTTTGTGGTTGAATTGAGAGCTCATTACAGTAAAAGACTGGACAGTAGAGATAATCATGAGTTGGAGCACATGTATGAAATATTTAACATTGCATACTTTTTAGAAATGTACATTTAATTCCCTGCCACTTACTTATAATGTCATAACTCGTTCATTCTTCAAAATATTTTCTCTTTGCATTTATAGTTGAGATGTATAGTGAGATAACTTATACCGCTAGAAAACCAGTGAATTGGTGGCTTTGCTCTTCTTCTGTCCTTTACCAAGGTGAGCCTGATTTTTCCTTTGTAACTGATTCGTTTTCTCTCCTGCATCTTTGAGTCTGTGGTTGCAATTGAATGAAACCTTTATGGTACAAGAGACATTGTCCCATTTATGCATTCCTGGGAGCAATGGCTTTAAGATGTTAAATCATTTGTAGATTTTCTTCTTACAGGGAAATGAATCTATTATGGGATAGAAAGTATATTTTTTGAGACTAATAAGAAATGAGATTGTATTGATGGTATTAAATTCAACATTTGATGGTGCAGTTGTTACAAACATTCGTTCTTGTCTTTTTGAAAGTTAATTGATAGTCCATTATATATATGAGAACAGTCATTGTGTATAGAACAGGTGTTGTACTTTGATTTAAAAAAAATGGATGAATGTGATTAACCACCTGTATTTTTAGAGCTTCTCCATCTTGGCTATTAATTATGATTGCTTGGGTGGACTCCAAAAGGAGCTCATGACAGGCTTATGTGAGGGCTGCCATCATCAGAGAAGAATGGGTGACCTACTGTTTCTAGCTGGAAGATTTAAATTGCTGATATGCTGATATTCTCTTTTGGGATAAGATGTTTGAAGCAGATCTTGGAAAGAGTTGGACTCTAGAAACTTGTGGAGGAAGTAACTTATCTAGATGAATTTCAACCTGGCTTCAGGTTTGTATTTAGTAATGAGATGGCTCTGGCTGCCTCAACAGATGACCTGTATTAAATGAGACATTTTTGAATGCAACTCGCACATGTTCCTTGATATCTCAGTGACTTTTTACACCACTGTAAAAAGCTCTGAACGTTGTACTGAGAATCTGGAGCTGGCAAAGAAATTACCCGTATACAAGGGGGGAAATTAATGAAACCTACCAATGGGAAGAAGAATCACAAATTATATTTTCTTATAGCGAATCTTTGAGAAATAATCTGAGGAATTCTAAGAGACTGCTCTCTCCAGATTCCTTGTCTATTATTTTCTGTATAACCCAGCCCAAGATCCACCCAACCTGATAAGCAAGATCAACCAATTAAAGTAAAAAGTTCTGAGTTCAGGATTTATTTATTTTTACATTATTTATTTAACCAGATCTGAATGGAGTCCTTCCACCTGAGTTTTTCCCAAGCTTCCTTCACTTTAGCTGTATAATTTAGACTGAAGGAGAAGGCATTCTGAAGACAGAAATCCATTCAGATTTACTAGTATATCCACTCCTAGACCAATACCTACCTTTTGTTTGCCTTTGAGCTAAATAAATCAATGGTCTGCCTGAACTGAAGGCAACTTTTTGTGTTCCCTTAGAAGTTTCCAGCTCAGTTACAAAATTATTCAGTGATTATGTGATGTTTACTGATATATTATGACTATTTAAAAGTAAAGGGCTTTACATAGTTTCAAAATTACACAGCACAGAAGTACTTTTGTATGTCCTGAACAAGGCCTTGAGCTTTAAATGAAAAAGGTTGGCAAATTACCACATTACTCCAAAGTGTATGTGTATCAGCTCCAGTGTAGTGCATTTCAGTATGTCAGCCCTAGGTTATCAGAAGAAAAAGTCACTGGAAAAGAATGCCCCATCTGGCTGGAAAAACAATCCCTCTAGTGCTGCATGTCCTTTGATATGCAAGCCAAAAACTACACACAGGAGTTTGCTTGATTTGACACAAGTGGTTGTGATAAATTCTTAATTACGTGGTTGGATAAAAGGCCTCCACAGTGGAGCTGAAGCCAAAATGAGTCAATTTAGATTTAGGGCCTTAATCTAGAGGTTTGATAGGGTTGAAAAGTCCCCTGACATTATTGCTTATCTTGCATGCTTCCCTTCCCTTCTCTGAAACAGAATTCTACTGTTGGGTTACAGTGGACAGTGTTTTCACAAGATGTCAAGATCCACATTTCTGGCCAATTTTCTCTCACCTATCCCTGCCATTAATTCAACTTTTTCTCTGTTTTTAATAACATGGCCGCCAGCAGGATCTTGGTCTGTGTGATTAAGTGTGAGATCTGTAAGCAATCAAAGTCACATCCAGTGAGCCATTACCAGTTGTTCCATTTGTATAAAGAAAGGACTATCTTGTTAGCCAGGGTTGGCTAAAGAGAGAGCAGCCTAAAGGTTATATATATGCATAGGTGATCTCTGGATTATCAAAAGACCATTTCAAAATGGTCACGTTGTTGTTGTTATTCTTTCCCACCTTTTTCACAGACTGGGACTCAAGGAGGCTTACAACAGTAAAAACAGACATAGGGACTGTACAGATGGCTCCTAAGGGGCGGCTCTGTGCCGACCCTGGGAGTGCTGGATTGGGGCCGCAGCAACCGCACACCGTGGCCCCAATCCGGCACTTTGCCACTCCAAAAAGAGCTGGCAAATGTCATTCCTTTTTGGAGCAGCAAAAAGCTGCCCTTGCCACTGCAGCAGTGCTCTTCTGTGATTCTTTGGTGCAGTGTGTCTAAATGTTGCACCAAGGGAGTACCCTGATGCCACCCACCATCTTTTTGGGTGGTCAGTGTGAGGACGATGTGGGGGCAGATTTGGGGTGGTCAGTGGTCGACCGCCTTGCTCCAACTCCACCCCAAGCTGGCCCTTTT
Source organism: Phrynosoma blainvillii (assembly GCA_026167975.1). Lineage (NCBI taxonomy): Eukaryota > Metazoa > Chordata > Lepidosauria > Squamata > Phrynosomatidae > Phrynosoma > Phrynosoma blainvillii. Next base: position 197,599,605 of record JANUYF010000004.1, read on the forward strand.
GGTTGGTCTGTACTAGCCCATAGTTAATACTTCATGCACACAAAAGTTTAAAAGCACAAACTATCAAAAAAGTTACCACTGTGGTGTAGTGGTTTGGGCATTGGACTATGGTCCTGGAAACCAGAGTTTCAATTCCTGCTTGGCCATGGAAACCCACTGAGTGACCTTGGGCAAGTCACACTCTCATTGCCTCAGAAAGATCTTGCCAAGAAAACTCCAAGATAGGTTCACCTTAGGGTTTCAATAAACTAGAAACAAGTTGAAGGAACAACAGAAACATAAAAGCAACAAACAAAAGTCCAGCACATTTAAAAGGCCTGTTTTCCCCAAAATATTAATTATTTTAAATAATCTTTATTAATACACTCAATAAAATACAATTCTTATTCCCTTGTAATCTTTACAGTGTTCGCTTTGACTTCCCTTCCCTTCTCCCTCCCTAATCCTCACATCATCAATTCATAAAGTTGTAACTTTTCTTTACAGCATTCTTCATGTTCCTCTTTCTTTTTCTATTTTCATCTCCACCTCACTATTCCATATATATATATATATATATATATTATTCTTATTTTTAGATTATGTACATTTATATACTCTATTTTCTTTCATTTGTAAGAAACTCAAGTTTCCCGTAATCTCAATAATAATAAAACATCAATTTCTTTATTTGGTAGTCAAGTAAGTAATTAAAAATGTCCATTCAGTTTATTCTAAATTATGATTCAAATTTAAATTAAAAGTATTTTAAAAAGTCATTCAAATGACAGCCATGATTTTTGTCCACTCCTTTATATTCCTCAGTTTTTGATATTTATTTTCACAGATTTCAAGTATTTCTACAACTTTCTGATGTCTTCAATATTTTATAGACACTAAGAAATGTCTTTCAGTAATAGGGGTCTTTTATTAAGTTCAGAAATAATATGAAGTGGCAGCCTAAATAGCCTGGAACCAGATTCTTCCTAGAAGCTAAGCAGGGTTAGCCCTGGTTAATATTTGGACTGGAGACTGCCAACGACTACCAGGTATTGTAGGTTGTGTTTAAGAGGAAGGAACTGCCAAAACTACCCCTGAGTATTCCTTGCCTAAGAAAACCCTATGGAATTCATGGGGTCTCATGTTAACCTGAAGGCTGTTACACATAGGGAGAATCTATACTATAGAAATAATGCAGTTTGACATCACTTTAACTGCCATTACTCTATCCTACAGAATCCTGCCATTAGTAGTTTTGTGAGGTACCAGCACCATTTGGTAGAGAAGGCTAAAGACCTTGTAAAACTACAAATCCCACAATTCCATAGGATGGAGCCACAGCACTTAAAGTGGTGCCAAACTACATCATATCTACAGTGTAGATGCAGTCACATAAGCACACATAGGTTGGGGAAGGATCAGTCACTGAGACTACTTAAAATTCCTTAATACAATTTATCCCAGTGGAACTACTCTTGAGAAGTAGTATGAATCTTGCGACCAAAACATTATAATTCCCCAACACAGAAAGGCTATATAACTCCCCCCCCCAAAAAAAAATCTAAGAGAAATAGGTTTTGGGATTAAAAAAAAAAGCAAGAATGTAAACTTTTGTAGGTTATTCAACATGGTCTCTCATTTAATTAATTAATCATTTAATTAATAAATTAATGTTGGAATTATGTCAGTGCTGCATTCCAACTTGTCAATCAACTAGAAGTTAAAAATATTTTTTGTTGGAAAATTGCTAACATAATTGGTTTTAATTAAGTTAGTTCCGATCCCTGACAGGAAGTGAGCTAGGTTCTTTCCCCAGTCCCCCACATGCTGAAAAGACTGCCAAAGGATCATGCACACACAACAGCTTCTTCATTTGCTACCTTTAGGTATAATATTGCTAGAGTACATTTGTCTGGCACTGCTTGATCAGTTTTGATTTGCAAACAAAGAACTGTTTGTAGAGTAATGGGTTCAACTTCAGAGCTCTTTGCACCTCCTAGTTATAGCTCAATGGTGGGCTGTTTCTGATCTTTGCTTAAGGTACAAGCTCTTCTAATAGAAGTGACCAGCTATGGAAAGGCAGATACATTTAATCAGAAGAGTAACATTGATTCTTCTCTTAAGATGAGTGAATGAATGAGGGAAAGCCTGATGAGAAAAGAAACCTAACATGACGAATGGCTAAATTTTAAAGGCCTATTAAATTGGAGAAAAATCAAATGGCTGCCAAATAGACAATCAGGCCTCTTTTTATTTATAAACATTCATGTGAAATCACAAAAGTATAGGATGAGAAGGGAAAGACCCAAACAGACCTTTTGTATCATAATATGTTGGTTTAACTGTTCTATGGTCACCTATCTTGTGTCAGTTCTCTTTGCAGTCTTGGTAGAATGTGTCTCAATGTCAGCACCATTGCAATGAAATTGTACATAATCATCAGGGATGTAGCTTAAAGTAATGCACATGCCTTCCATGTACAAGGTTTCAACATAATCTTTGTCCTCTCCAGGAAGGCCTGGGAAAGACTCCTGACCACTGAAATTTGAAATTCAAAGGGGCATTTTCCTTTGATTTAATTTTTTTCCTCACCACCCTCTTAGACAAGAAGCCCACATTAGAGAATTGTCTCCAAATAGTCTCCATCATTTTTTAAATGGGACCCTCTCCCTGACTCTTGTGACATTGCAATGTTGTAATGGCAGCATAGGAAAAGAGAAAGAAACTATGTGACTGTCAAGGCCCACGGTGAGCTCCTTCCTGGAGAAATTTTTCAAGATTTCCTCCTCTGCCTTAAGAAATGTGCTTGGTGTCTGCATGGGCCAGAATGCTTGAGGTGCAGCCCGGAGTATTCCGACCCCAGAGTTACCCAATGCTCTGCCCTGTTACCTGTGCACTCCCATTGTGACACTGGACAGCTGTGATAATAATAATAATAATAATAATAATAATAATAATAATAATAATGTTTATTTTTATCCCGCCCCCTTGCAGCACAATCGGGGTGGCTTACAATAGTTAAAAACACCAATACATATATCAATTCCCTAACCCACCCTCCCCTTAAAACAATATTAAACTAGTAGAGATTTACAACATAGAATAAAATAAATAAAAAAGGGACATGGAACAATTAAAGCAGCAGCATAAAATAAACAGTAACAGCTCAGGGGAGCAAGTTAGCCAAAATCTTTGGGCCGGGATAGTTATTCAGGGAAGGCCTGCCAGAAAAGATCCATCTTGACAGCTTTTTTGAAGCTGTCAAGAGTGGTAATAAAACGTATCTCATCCGTCAGGCCATTCCATAATCTGGGAGCTGAGGCAGAGAAAGCCCTCTGGGAGGTCAGCCTAGTTTTTATAGGCTGTAACAGATTCCTCCCAGAGGACCGGAGTGCATGGGGAGGATCGTATGGGAGGAGGCGGTCCCGGAGATAAGTTGGATCCAAGCCATGTAGCGCTTTAAAGGTCATAACCAACACCTTGTACTGTGCCCGGAAACTAATAGCCAGTGGAGAGTTTTTAGCACAGGTGTTATATGCTCTCTTCTGGAAACACCAGTGACCAACCTAGCTGCCATATTCTGAACTAATTGAAGTTTCCAGGTCAAGCACAAGGATTGCCACCTGTAGAGCATGTTATAGAAACCGAGAAAGGAGGTTACCAGCACATGTACTATAGTTTCAAGATCCCTAGTTTCCAGGAAAGAGCGCAGCTGGCGTATCAGCTGAAGCTGATAACAGGCACTCCTGACCATCGCATTTACCTGATTGGACATCTGGAACGACGGATCCAGGAGCACCCCCCAGATTGCGAACACAGTCCTTGAAGGAGAGTGTGACTCCATCCAGGACTGGAAGTTGTATTCCCAGACCTGGTTTTGGGCCCATAACTGTTAGTACCTCCATTTTGTCTAGATTCAGTCTCAGTCTGTTTTTCCTCATCCAGTCCATTACTGCCTTCAGACAGTCATTGAGAGGAGAGACACAATCTGAAGTCAAAGCTGATGACCAGGTCATGGAGAAATATATCTGGGTCTCATCAGCATACTGATGACACCGCATTCCATGCCTCCGAATGATCTCTCCCAGCGGCTTCATATAAATGTTAAATAGCATTGGGGACAGGATGGCGCCCTGAGGGATGCCACAATTAAGCTCTATTCTGGTAGAGCAACTGTCTCTGAGCCTCACCCTCTAGGACCTGCCCGAGAGGAAGGAACGGAACCACTGCAAAACAGTGCTTCCAATTCCTAACCCTCTCAAGCGGTCCAAAAGGATGGAATGATCTATCACATCAAAGGCCGCTGAGAAGTCCAAGAGGACCAACAGGGTCACACTACCCCTGTCAATACCCAAGCAGAGGTAATCAGCCAGAGCAACCATGGCAGTCTCAACTCCATATCCTGTCCTAAAGCCAGTTTGAAATGGATCTAGATAATCGGTTTCATCCAAGACAGCTTGGAGTTGGGAAGCAACCGCCCTCTTGATCACCTTGCTTTAAAAAGGCAACAGGGAGACTGGTCTGTAATTATTCCTGTCCAGGGGGTCCAGGGAAGGCTTTATTAGGAGCAGCTTAACCGTCGCTTCCTTTAGACAAGATGGAACAAATCCTTCCCTAAAGGACGCATCGATAAAATCTCTAAGTAGGAGTCATCAACCTGTGGCCCGCGGGCTGCACCCGGCCCACCGGCCCCCCCGCCTCCTGCCGACCCCCACCACCACATGTGCTGCAGCCGCCATTTTGTTTGCCAAAATGGCGGCTGCGACTCGTTCGTGCATGCGCAGTACTCCTGCACATGCGCGAACGAGTTGCGGCTGCTATTTTGGCAAACAAAATGGTGGCTGCGACTTGCACAGTGGCCACGCGTGTGTGTCGGCTGTCGCCGGGGGCCACGTGCATGCACATGAGCATGCGTGCTGCCATTTCCCCCCCCCCCCCAGCCCGGCAGAAGACCTGGGGACCAGCGACCGGCCCCAGGTAAGTAAACCATGCCGACCCCTGTCTCTAAGGAATACCCTCAATGCATCACCCCCCCTTGATGGCCAGCCATGATGAACAAGGATCAAGAAGGCAGGTTGTCTTCCTCACTCTACCAAGGAGCTTGTCCACGTCATTGGTACTCACAAATTGAAGCTGATCCAATAAAATTCCATTAACGGAGTTGCTGGACACCTCGTCTATAAATTCTGTCATAACACTGGCATCTAAGTTGGCTCTTATCCAAGAGATTTTATCTGCAAAGTAGTTGTTAAATGCATCACAGCAGGCTGATGTTGGGTTAAGTAGAGAGTTCTGCGCAGGAGGAACCTGCGTCAGTTCCCTCACCACCCTAAACAGTTCCACTGGATGGGACTCTGCAGATGCAATACGTGCAGAAGAGAAGGACTTCTGCGCTGCACATATTACCTCTCGATAAGAACAAAAAAAGTTCCTATGACGAGTCTTGTCAGATAAGAGTTGAGTTTTCCACCAGATGCACTCTAGTAGTTGTCTAGCCCGCTTCATCTTCCTAAGCTCCTCTGTATACCAGAGCTTACAGTTAGGAGCAGACTGGAAAGGACGCTTGGGAGCGATTGTGTTGATAGCCTTGGTAAGATTGGTGTTCCAGGTATTACCCAAAGCTTCGACAGAATCACCGGACTTACTAACCATTAAACCCTCTAAGGCTTTCTGGAATCCAATTGGTTCCATTAGCCTTCAAAGGTGGACCATTCTAATAGGTCTGCCACCCGCGGGGGTGCGGATAATGACTCTTAGCTCAGCCTTAACCAGGAAATGATCCATCCATGACAATGCGGAGGTTTTGATTACCTCCACCCACGGATATTCCTGTTCTGTACTAAAGATCACATCGAGGGTATGACCTGCACAATGAGTAGGCCTGACAACCAATTGAGATAGGCCCATGTTTGTCATGGATTTCATGAACTCCCAAGCTGCGCCAGTTAGATTTGGTAAGCTGGTCTCGAGTGGATGTTGAAGTCGTCCAGAACTAAAAGTCTGGGCGACTCCAACAGCAACTCTGAGACCAGCTGTGTCAGCTTGGTTAGGGAGTCTGTTAGATAATGGGGTGGCCGGTATACTAACAGAATCCCCAAATTATCCCTTGTTCTCAGGCTTAGGTACATACAATCGATGTGAACTGTGTTCCGGACAGGCATCCTGGTCAAGGTTAAATGGTTTTTATGAATCAGAGCCACTGCGCCCCCACGCACCCACTTTCCCTTATCTGCTCAATAACTGAGTACCCGGCTTGGAGGGCCTGCGCCCAAGTCACAGCACTGGTCTCTCTCAGCCAGGTCTCAGTAAAGCAAGCCAGGTTGGCAGCTTCATCCAACATAAAGTCATGGATGATATGGGTTTTGTTTTTGACCGACCTGGCATTGCAAAGGAGCAGAGTAAGGGTCTGTAGAATGGTTGGTGCACTCTCCAATTCATTTCGGGCAACAGAGTGAACTGAAGGCAGGATAGCTTTTAGACATTGATCCTGCCTTCTTTTGTAACAGCTCTTTACTCTGTTACCGCCATACCTTCCCTTCCCCTGCACAACCTCAATTCCCGCTCCCAGGTCATTCCTGGCCCCTATGCTGAATTTCTACCCTACGTTCTCATGGCCATTTCATAACAAAAGACTTAATGGCAAACTCAATGGGGGAGGGGCTGTATGATCTTAAAACTAAAGGAGGAAGGGTTAAGAGGCACTGTCCAGTCTTAATTTCCATCCAATCTTTAGAGACACTATCACTGATGTATTTATGATAAGAGACTGGAAGGGTCAGAAGGAAGCTCTATATCACACCCTAAAAGGTGGTGTTTCCTGGGTGTCTCTGGGCCTCCACCCGTCCTCTCTGCAGTCTCGCTGCTGCCATTGCTGCCACGCTGCTGGGGAAATGTTTTCTGGGTGGGGTTTTTATATCCGCCCGAGTCCTCCAACAGCTTCGCCGCTGCTACAACCACTGCTACGCTGCTTCGGGAAATGTTCCTGGGCATCTCTGGGCCTCCGCCCATCCTCTCTGTGGCCCCGCCACTGCCTCTGCCGCCACGCTGCTGGGGAGATGTTTTCTGGGCAGGGTTTTTATACCTGTCCGAGTCTTCCAGCAGCCTCGCCGCTGACACTGCCTCCACGCTGCTGGGGAGATGTTTTCTGGGCAGGGTTTTTCTACCTGCCCGAGTCCTCCAGCAGCCTCGCCACTGCCGCAGCCGCTGCTACGCCACTTGGGGAGATGTTCCTGGGCATCCCTGGGCCTCTGCCCATCCTCTCTGTGGCCCCGCCGCTGCCACTGTACACTCATGCATCCTGCGATGCTGCCTGGCACGTCCGCAACCACAATAAGACATGCACTCCGAGGTCAGCTTTAGTCATATGGCTGGTCACCTCATTCTGACCTCAGAGCTAGTGACTTGCACCAGCAACGGTGGCACCAGGAGGCACAGTGAGACTCACATGTGAACAGCACCCAGTATTGCAGTGGAGGGCTCTAAATCTTCTGGGAAGATCCAGAGCAGAATATAAGTTATTTTTACTGTATATACTCAATTAAAAGTTGACTTCATGTATCAGCTGAAGGCAAGTTTGGAGGCCAAAAATATGGATTTTGTTATGACCCATGGATAAACCAGTGATAAAACTTAGGGCACATAACGAAGGATCTAAAGGTTAAAGCACAGGAAAAACATGCCAAAGAACTTACAAAATCACAGCAGGCATAATGTTTTGTGCTCACACTGAAGGCTGTATGGATGAGAGAGGAGAGGTGGGGTTAGTGCTTCCAGGACAGAATACACTCTTGCAATTTACAAGGAGATGGTTCCTTTTTAAATAAGAGTTAAAGTACAGTACTTACATTGACCCATGGATAAGTCGACACATACATGGGTATGTACAGTAATCCTTTATAAAGCAACTTCATTTTTTAAAACCAAAGCAGGAAGGGTTAAGAGGCACTTAACCCTTAAGGGGGATATACCCCAGGTTCAGTGCTGAACTGGCCAGACGTCATCCAGACAGTTCACACAGGGTTTGTGCCATGTGCCATCCATACACTCTGCCAAAAGGATGGGGGGGGGGGGGGGGGAGAAAGGATTTTTTATTTGGTTTGTGCAGACAGATCCTTTGTGAAATGATCCTTCCAGTTTCTTTGACCAGAACCTGGCAAAAATACTCTTTTTTTTGTAAGACAACTCCCAGAATTTCCTAGCCAGCATAACCACTGACCATGTTGGCTGGGGAAATTTTGGGAAGGGTCAACCAAACAATTAACTTTTCCAAGCTTTACCATGAATGTGGTGGAGAAATTTTAGATGCTTCCTCTGCACAGCTCAATATGAATGCCTAGAAAGTGGCTGATAGTCATTGCAGGCGAGCCTCACACTACTAACCTGATACCATCTAAATATCTTGGGTTACAGCAACCATCAGCCCTAGCTAACATGCTCAGTGGCCTTGGCTATTAGGAATTAGAATTGAAAACATCTGGACAGTGGCAAATTGAAGACTGATAATAAAACTAAGTGGATTAATGACCAGACTTGGTCCAAGGAAGCTTGTTATGTTACATTTTATAGTTAGAGCGATATATTAGATCAGGCTTGGACTACATCTCCCAGAAACCTCCTGGTTTGGGAATCAGGGTCCAACACATCCAGATGGCAACATGTCAAGGAATAATGCATAGAAATGAGTTCTACATTTTGGCATTAAATCTACTTTTATTGTGTTACATTTTATAAACTCGATCTGCCAGAAAGTTCTATGAATAAAATACCCATTTGTATAAAAATATTTCCCAAGGGTTTGCAATACCAGATACAAGGCTGTGAAAGAACAATGTTATGATTCATGCCTAAATGGCATAGTCTAATTTCAGTAAATAAAATTGTGTGTATAAAATTTCAGGAAATAAAATAATCACAGCTCATTGTATATATGGTCTGATCTTAGAAGTGGTGATGCTTCTCAGCATGAGAACAGTGCTACACAATGTAAAACAGGGATGCAAATTCCCATTTCGGTTGTCAAAATAAGAAGTGGAAAGATTGTTTTATTTATATATATTAAAATATTGTTTTCTCTCACCTATTCATCCATGGAGATCCTCAAAGCAGGTAACAGGAAATAATTAAAAAAAAACATAGATAAAAAGTATGTATCATTCTTAACAAGGAATATTCAAAAAGAAAAACAGGGAGATAGGAAACAAGTCTGAAACCAAACTATTAGGAAACCAAACTGACAATCCCTAGATATAGCCATGTTAGTCTGGAACATCAGTATGTGAAGGGACCTAGTAATACTTTTGAGATTGAGCAAACAAAGTTGTAGCATAAGCTTATGTAGGCTTGCTTTACTTCCTCAGATGCATGGGCATCAGTTCACTCCATGCATCTGAAGAAGTAGACCACCTGCAATATCACACCGCTCTGTTGTAGTGCTATTATTCCACTTTAACTGCTATGTCTGCCTCTTATAGAGTTCTGGCATTTGCAGTTTAGGGAGGGACACTTAGAATTCTCAGCTGTAGAGCTTGCAGACTTCACCAAATCCCAGAATTCCACAGGAGGCAGACATTGTGGATAAAGTGGAATAATAGTGCTATAACAGTATAGTGTGATATATTTCCTAGTCTACAAAAGCTTATTCTACAACTTCTTTTACACAACTAGTCACAAAAGTGCTACAAGATTCCTTTGTATACTGACAGTTGAAGTTGGTAAAAATGCAGGGTGATTAAAAAAAAGAATGGTGCAAAAGCAAATAAGAACAGCTTTACTTTTGCACTGTTATTTTTGAATCACCCAATATAAACAGCTTTTTGGTGTTTGAAAACAGATAATAAGAGAGTTGATTGTGTATTCTGAGGGGAAGAGTTCCACAATGCAGGCACCATCCTTGAGAGAGCTATGCCCTGCATCCCCACCAATACATTTCAACCAAAGGTAGGGTGGGTGGGTGTGTCTTTGATGCAAATGTACGTTTAGTATATTTTATATACTACTTATATACTAAGCATATAAAATAGGGTTTCCATATTGGAAGAATGAATCTGGGAGGGTGTTGAGATATATGGGCTACAGTTCTTCCCACCGGCAATGAACCTGATCATCTGCATTCTGGGATAGTATGAAGGCTCTTTGTGAATGTGACTGAGCCAGGATGTCTCATATAGAACAGAGTTCTATACATGTTCATAAGCACAAGGGCAGAGTCCCGACTAATCTGCCCAATTGTACAGGCAACAGGACAAGTGGTTGAAAGCAGGTGGTAGCGCTGGACATGCTAGATGGAGGATACTTAAGTATTGCTATCCAAATAAGTAACTTTTCCAAGCTTAATTTCTGTGTTATTCCATCTTCTTTCTCAGTGCTCCCATGGGAGGTAGCAGGCAAAAATCTTTTTATTTAGGCCTCTGGCTCTTGACTCAGGTGGGTCTTTTAATTGGGTGTGTGGTGCTTTCCCCTTGTTCACTGTGCTTTAAATTGTTTTAAATTTGTGCTTTTAATAAAATTGTTTAAGTGTTTTAAAAAAATTTATAGCAACCTTTCAGATGTACTTTGTTTTGATTTGTTGTAAGTTGCCTAGGATCCTGTGGTGGGTGCAAAGCATTTAAATAATCAATTTCATTGTGTTGTGGAGGGTCTTCTGAACCTCCTTGTGTAATAAGCAAATAATCATTTTAGTTCTGTTCAGTGTTAGAAAGTGAAAATGGGGAAGTGTGTTAAAATCCCAACCAATTTTTCCTCTGTTTATTAGGAAGCAAGTATTACTGCTTTCTGTGGTACTGTGTACAGCATATTGGATTTCACTGATAAGCTTTTCATTTCTTTGCTAGGCTTTTTGGTCTGAGGTTGCATTGCAAAACAAAGCTGTATGCAGGATGAGATGTGGATGGTTTTATTGTCCAACATTCTAATAGATGCTATATGTTTTCTTACAGTTAGTTCACTCCCTGTTCATTTAAATTAAATGGCACATTGCTGTCACTGTTTATTTGGGCCTTTCTGGTATGTTTTGCCTTACTCACCACTTTTGCTATCAAGAGAGCTGGGGGAAGAAAGAGGAAATCCCACAGTTATTGTGTTCAGATGTTATTCCTGAAGTGCTGAATTGTGGGGTTATAGAGAATTCTTTCAGGATAATATCCCCCCTGTATAATGTAAACAATGTGCATATTTTAAAATAAGGATTATAGAGAAAATAACTGATATGTAGGCAAAGGAGGATTTAGAAACCACAACAATCTCATGTGAAGCAGAAGGTATCATATTATTCCATGTGAAGAGCACATATTGTGAGCATGGAATGATCATGTTCTTTAGGACACTAAAGACACTAAAGCCCTATACGGCTTGGGTCCAGGCTATTTGAAGGACCATATCTCCTTGTATGAGCCCCCCAGAGTATTGAGGTCATTGGGAAAGGCCCCTCTCTCTGTCCCACTACCTTCTTACGTGCGTTTGGTGGGAACAAGAGAAAGGGCCTTCTCAGTGGCTGCTCCCAAGCTCTGGAACTCCCTCCCTAGAGAGGCCAGGATGGTTCCATCCCTGCTGTCTTTCTGGCGGCAGGTAAAGATGTTTTTATGCCGCCAGGCCTTCACATCACATGGCTGCTGTTTTGTTTTTGTTTTAAAGAGTTTTAAACTTTAAATTTTAATAATGTAATGTTTTTAATTGTTTGAATTGTTTAATTGTTTTTTAAACTTTGTATTTTTAATGTTTTATACTGTTTTAGATTTGTTAGCCGCTTTGAGTCCCTGTGCTGGGAGGAAGGTGAGATATAAATAAACATAATAATAATAATAATAATAATAATAATAATAATAATAATAAATAGTATTAACCAAGTTAGACATGTACTATTAGATTTGAAGACTAACCATTTTGGGGTGTGTGACATTCACAGCAATACATTTTGTAATATGATCCATCCCTTGACTGACTGTGTAGGAATCAAGTGTATATTCTTTTCTTTTCTTGCAGTCTTTCTGAGTAATCAGTAATGTCAATAAACCATGGATAAATTGACATTTGTGAGTCAATTTAATATAATTTCTCAATCAATATGATGATGACCTGAGCTTTAACTTCTTGGTCCACAGGATTCGTTAAACATGCATCCCTCCCATTTATGGTTTATGATGCCAGTGGGTGCTTAGGAATGTGATAACTTTACACCTCTGGATGGGATTTCAGATGAGGCAGCAAAATGTAATTCTCATGTAGGCAAATGGGACATCTTGTTGCTGAATTCACATAAACGATCTCTAAAAATGTGGTATTTTTCAACATTGTCACCTGAAGGGTTGTAAATAATGGCTGTAATCTACAAAATAAGTTGTGAATGTGTAACATAGAGTTACACATTCATAACTCTTTCCTATGCATGATCCCTACATATTCCTTAGTTTTGGGGATACATACAGACTCTGGAAGTCCTCTGATCCACATTTACAGGGAAGCAGCCACTGCAGTTAATGGGGGGCATGCTCCCCTGTCAAAATGAAAAGCAGCTAACTAACATTCCCACTCCCTCTCATGTGCGTAATCTTGGTGCAAGGGGGGATTGAGACAGGGAGCCTGCTTCTATCTGTCACATTGGAGATCACTTATGGGAGAGGATGGGATCATCAGTCAGCTGTGTCATGACAAACAGGGGAACAGACTCCCATCAATTCACAGCAGCTGCTATCTGGTAAGTAAGGATGGAGTGTGTGTCAGGCAGGGAGTTTACTGCATAGCTGCTGCATTTATTTATTTATTTACCCCATCCCACCTCACCCCACCCCAGCCCAAAATTAAGACTCAAAGCAGCTCACCATTTAAAAGAATGATACAATTCAAAACATACAAAAAGAGAGCATTAAAATAAAACCAAACTCTTTGCAGTATTAAAACAAGTCAACTTCAATAAAAGAATAAAGTGCAATTAAAAACCATTCAGTTAAAACAATACAGTGTCCTCAGCTGTTCCTTAAAAACTTTGTTTTAAAAGCCTGTCTCAATATTTAAGCCTGCCACCAGAAGGACAACAAGGTGGGGGCAGGAGTTCCGGAGTTTGGGGTCAACCACCAAGAAGGCCCCCTTTTTGCGTTCCCACCATCTGTGATTGTGCATCTACACTGCAGAATTAATGCAGTTTGACTTTGCCTTAACTGCCATGGCTTAGTGCTATGGAATTCTGGGATCTGTAGTTTTGTGAGATATTTAGCCTTCTCTATCAGAGAGCTCTGGTGCCACAACAAATTCCAGTCCCAGGATTCCATAGGACGACATGACAGTTAAAGGGTGTCACTCCATTAGTTCCGCAGCGTGGCAGCAACCTGTTTGTATCAGGCAAACAGGTGTCTACATTTCTCAATCTAAAAACAAAACAGAAGACAGCCCATCTATTGGGAAATGCTTTCCTCTTTCTGAATAATTGCAATCAGCTACACAGTTCTGTACATGACTTCACATCCTAGGAGTAACCTATTGCAGCCAAGGAAGATGAGGCTTGCTGGGTTACCCAAAGGACCATTTCATCAGCTGCTCCTAAACTATGGAATGATCTGCCAGAGGAGATCCATCACATTACATCTCTTGATGCTTTTAAGGTGGCTGTCAAGATGGATCTCTTCTGGCAAGCCTTCCCTGACTGATTAATTGATTGTTCCATGATACTGATGTGGACTGTCCTTGTTTGTCCCATGATGCCTCATTTTAATTTGTTTAATTTTACTCGTTGAATGTACTTTATGATGCAATGTTAATTTTAATTGGGAGTAAGAAGATCATGTTATTTTATCATGTTATTTTATAGCTGTATTGCTGTATTTTTAATATTGTTACCCACCTCGATCCTTTGGGGAGAGGCAGGCTATAAATAATAAAAAAAATATTGTTATTATTATTATCTCCTCACAGAGCTTGGAAAAACACTTCTTTTTGGACTACAGTTCCCAGAATCCCCCAGTGGCCATGCTGGCTGGTAGATTCTGGGAGTTGTTGTCCAGAAAAGGAACTTTTCCAGGCTTAGCAATAATTGCTTAGCATTCCAAATGAGAGTTTCCTTCATTTTGAGTACAAGATCTCCCAAACCGATATTTTATTTATGATATTGGGTCACCAATGGGCGGTATATAAATAAAATTTATTATTATTATTATATTGACTTCTGGCATGCCTTTCCAGATGTTTGAGACTTCTCATGTGATTGTAAAAAAAGAAATGATAGTGTTCATGCCCACCCCCATCATCTGCTTCTGTGTCAAAGAGAGATACTGAAGAGTTATGAAAGAGGGATGGAAATTTTTCCTGATGCTCCATGCTCAGACTCCTGGGTGTTGACCATTGTGACCCAAAACAGTCTCCACAGATCGCTGTTATTTTCAGGGCTCAACACAAGGCCTTGCCTTTCCAGAGGTGAAAATAATTTTAGATTTCCAAAGCCGGGATGCAAATGGTTTATGCTAATCAGATGAGTTCCAAACAAACAAAAAACCCAAGAAATGAAACCCAAGCCCAGCTTGAAGCCATGAAATGCCCAGTGGCAGGTTCTGTTCCAGACTATGAGAGATAAAAGTAAACCACTGCATATCGGTTAGTCTAATTTATTCAGCCTCATTGCAATCTCGCAACCTTGTGTTTGATTTTCTTATAAACTAGTAATTTCCTGAATGAACTTAATACTGCCAGAGTCACTAGTAGCTCTGCCTTATAGAGAAGTTTTTTTTATTGTCGTGTGTGCAACTAAATTGAAATATCTTTCACTTGAAATATTGACTTTAATATCTCATTTGAAAAATTCATGAAGCCTTTGATGTTAAATCCATACTCAATTTAGCCAAATGCCATTAGAATATGCAATATGCCTGAATACAGAAAGCATTATTGTCTGTGTTTCTGTAGAAGAATTACATTTTATGACTGTAGCATCAGGATCTTTTTTGGACTTGGGCACAGGAGGAAAAGAAAGGGAAAGGCAGCACATTAGAAGGAAAATGAAAAGTGGTATTGATTAGGGCTCCCACTTACCCTCTCTTTGCTTCGGTTCCTAAATGCATGGAAATCAGGGTTGTGCCACTGTGAGTAACAATGCTCTGTAATGAATGGAGCAATCGTTGGGAAATTAGTGTAAGCTAGGATGATGGTGCACAGATGTTGCTCCTAGTAAGTGTCATACATTTTCTTTTACAACTCCATTAACATAAGTCTCTTTATTCCCTAATAGTATCACAAGAGAAGCATGACAATAGTTAATGATTTCATAAAGCATATAATGTAAAGAAGTAGAACATTAATTTAAACTATAGCTTGAGTATTGTATTTTCCTAACTGAATCACAAGGAAACATCCCCTTTTGTTCAAATGAGGCGGGGCGTGGGGTGGACAGGAAACATAGTTTTAGGAGGGCAAAACAACTTAGGCTTTCAGCAAATTAATTTATATTTTTAGCCAAGTATAATGCTGGCAAATGTTGCAAAATCTCCTAAGTGCTAATAGAATGTACCGTATTTGACTTCAGTAATTTATGGATTTCCCCACCCAGCTATTGATCAACTGCATTAACATTTTAGATAATAATGGGTGAAGACTTGACTTCATGGACTGTGAGCTGTATATTCATCATCAACACATTTTATCAACAGAAAATGTATTTTTATCACTTTTGAAACTGATGTCATGGCCCTTGTGTCTTGAACAGAGGCAAAGGAAGAAAGACGTACAGTTTTCTCTTTACATAACATGTTTACTCAGGTACCTTGGGACTAATCTAATGTCTTGGATGTAAAACAATGTTTTGAGCTTGCTCTGTTTATCTCAGAAATAGGAAACAACATGTTGGTGGCACTAGGCAGGTGACCCTTCTTTGACAGTGTAATTAGGTGCCCAGAGGGACTTTGCGGGTGCATTGTGGATAAAATTATCAGTAAAAAGAAATGCTATCCAGAAGAATGGCCTTTATTTCCTGACTGCTCAGTAGCACCATCTTCTGTCCAGCCTACAGGAAACAAATGTCTTGGCTGCCTCCTTTCCAAGAAAGAGAAATGACCTGTTATCTTTATGAGAAAGAAGATATAGGCTGTGATCCCAATCATACTCACCAGGAAGGAAATGGAGTTTAATTCCAAGCAGACATAACTTGGCCCAGGGTTTTCATCCAACATCAGTGAAAATGGACCAGTCAGATGGGCCTTTCTGCAACCCTCAGAATCCTTAGATTCCACTGTACCATTTGTCTCAATCACCATCACCATTATCACTATAAACTATTTTTTTAGAGATGATAGCATATACTAATGTATATTATAACTTTTGCTACTGAAAGTGTGGAAGTCTTTGTGGCTTTATAAAAACCCTGAGCTTAGATAAGGGATTTAACACACATTAGCATAGATTTCCTTTGAACTGTGGGATAGGAGTTATCCATGCTACACATTTGTTTCTTGCATCCCAATGCTGTTGAAATATGATAACCGTGTGTTGAGTGTCACCTGCTTCCTTAAGCTTTTTAACTTATTTAACCTTTGGTATTCTGATGTGAGAAAACTCAGTAGTTTGCTGCAGCTTCCACCCCAGCCCCACACTGAAATAAGGGGGATTACAAAGAGATTGAGTTGAATGTGGTGTGGCTTGGTGTTATGAGCTGTCACCTTATTTCCTTCTTCCATATTTTTCTCTTTCCCAAGCTGCCACTTGCATCTTTCAATTTCATCATGAAATTTATGTGTGGCACATTTGTTATTCTTCCTTTCATGATTCTAAGTGATGTTTTAATATGGTACCTTATTTAATTGTTTTTTAAAACTTTTTATTACTAATTTTTAATTCATGTATTTTGCTTTCATTGATGCCTGAGCTGTTTTGAGAATTATTTGAGAGAAGGGTTGGGATATGAATTAATGAAATAAATAAATATGTTTTAAATTTTATTTTTATTCTGCATCAATCAAGATAGTAGGGAAAAGACAAAACAACCCATCTGCTAACTCAATAGAAGACCCATATACATATGCAAAAACTCAGCAGTGAGAAAATCTGTGCATAAACTTCAATAAAAAAGATGACCAAATGTCTAAATAAAGTTATCTATATGCCACTTGGTGTTTTATCACACCAGGATTGAAAAGTGGAATTAGAGCAGGATAGCAGCATCTCTGGCCATATCTTATCACATGCCATTGTGACACTCCAGTAGCTGGTCTGTAGTCCATCTGGAATGCTCCTTTTCTTTGATGGGAAAAACCCATCAATGCCCCCAATCCTGTTGCTTTTCCACTGTTGAGAGAGTGTGATACGTTCCTCCCAAAGAAGTTCCAATATGTAGGCAGTCAAGTGGAGCCAATGGGTGTGATTATGCTACTTTCCTCCTCTTCCCTCTCTCCCTTGCAATTAGCAAGCATGCTGAGGTTCCCCCCCCCCCAGTTTCTTTTCTTTACTTTTTCTACCTAATGGATTGTCATGATTGCTCAGGTGCTCTAAAATAAATGAATATAAATATAAATACAGACTGAAAGGCATGCTGGGCAGGGGTTAGGGCAGAGAGGAAGGGGTATGGAGGCTGGTGAGAGAAAGGCATAAGCCAGCATAGAAGCACCACCACCACATTTTTGAAGAGCTGTGCGATAATGATTGTCCCCAACCTGATAGATTTGCTTTTGCTAGACTATCAGGATTAGGGCGATTTATGAGCATAGTGTGAGAAAAAAGATGTTAGAGAGCTGAAAGGTTTCTCAGGTTCTCATTCCATTGAATAATAGGTGGTGGGCATTTATCTTTACAGTGTTGTAATATAGCTCTTACAAAGAACTTGTTGGAAGTCATTTCCCCCTTATTGAAATTAAACAGCAGTTTCTTCAGTTTTCTTCTTTTCTTCTTCTGTCCTACTAACAACATACTACAAGCAACTTCTATGCCCCCATGGTCTCAGCCATGACATAACATAGGCATATGTGTTGGTGAACTATTTTGAATTACATCTGACTCAGATCTTATGGAAATATGATGGATGTCAACTGGACGTTGCTAAAAAGTATTGAATATTAAAACTCTATGCATTGTGTGCAAATGATACAGTAAAATGCTTTTAGTCTGTGGTAATGTATTTATTATTCCTAAGAGTGCCTTTCCAAGCTCTGAAAAGGCAACGAAAAAAGAAAGGAAATAGGACTGAGAAAACTGGTCCCATTAGGATCACGGATAAGGATTGGGCAGACAGTGTACTTTAAAAAAGTTGATCTGACTAAGATTGATGAGAGTGGGGGGAGCAGTACCAAACACCATGTCCTGCAGTCCATAAGAGGAGACAGGGCCTGACTATGTTGCATGTTTTTTGTCTTTCTTGATGGTATCATAGCACTAGCAGCTACGTTTCGATACTTCTTTATACTGAACTAAGCAGTCTCTTTGTGGTTTACAATGTGTAAGCTAATTGTCCCCCAACAAGCTGGGTACTCATTTTGGCAACCTCAGAAGGATGTCAGGCTGAGTTGACCTCTGGAGCCCCGGGCTGGGATTGAACTCACAATCTTGTGTCTGTGAGTGAATGGCTGCAATACTGGCATTTAACCACTGTGCCACCAGGGCTCCCTCCCTTATTATTTGTTTTGTGAATTAATTGGTGAATTAAAAAAAATGATCATGATATACAATATTTGAAATCGCATGCAAAGATTTTTAGATGGTCTCCCAAGGCCTCAACAGTGGTGCTGGTAGCCCAAGAAAGGAAGACAGACTCCTGGAACTTGCCCCCATAGTTGCCAAATGAAATGGCTTGACTGTGAAAGCAAAGGAAGAAAGGCCCAGCCTCTAGCCAAGACAGGCTCCAAGCTGATCCAGGTGCAGGAGCCTCTTCTTGGTTCCCCATCCACCCACTGAACCAAATGGCTATCTCATTCTCCCCAGGCCATGTCTGCCCATCCATCTGCTTATTTTTCTAGCTACTGAGAATGCTTTGGGTGTACCCACTCGGAGACCCCTTGGCCAGCAGGTCTCTGGAGTCTTTTCCAGACCCATAGGAAGTCAGTGAGAAGGGAGGAGGCAGAAAAAGTATCCCTTTCTTGGATTCCTTCCCTGTATGCACAGTTGGTAGCCCCTTTCCCACTTATCCCCAAGTTACCCTCTCCCCCCCTCCCCACCAGTCCAAGGATGCTTACCCAGCTGGCCAGCTCACTGGCAGCTGTGAACAGCTGGGGACATTTTCTTTGTTGATGGGACCCAACCTACTTTAGGCAGTCTGAGCCGAAACATATCGGCAAGGGTCCTGATAACAATCAACCAGCCTTTAAAATATCTGGCCTATAGCCTGAAGTCTAGTAGTCCTATGATTGTGGTATCTTGGGTACCTGTGGTATGGTGTCAAGAAGGAATGTGGTCAAGAAGGATAGTGAAAAACAGATGTGTGGTAGTTTGGGGGCGACAGGGAGCTCCAGACACCAGCTTCCTCTTGTGGTCTGGGTTGCTAGATATCATTTCTATGTCTATAATGTTGCCTTCTCATTGGTCAGCTCCTGTCATGGTCTGCATGCCTAAGCAACATCTCTAATTTCATATCTTGCAAGCTGGTCTCTGGGATTAAGTTGAGTCAGCATATCAGAAAAGTTACTTCTCTGAATTCTCTGAATTACAGCTCACAGAATCCTGCTGGCTGGGAGATTTCATGGGTTGTAGTACTAAAAATTAACTTTTCAGCTCTGTTCCTTTTTCCAAATCAGTGTCAAATTCACAGGACAGGGCATATTCAATGACTCTGCATGTTAGAATGATGGTGATCTACAAATAATTACTGTCAACAGTATGCAAATCATTGCTATAATAGTGAAAATGGTTTTCAAGTTTGACATCTGGGGGAAAAATGAAGCAAACCAATGTATGTATTCTATATATAGTTGCTATGTGCTGCTGAGTCTGATGAATGACAACTTATTAGAGAAATACATTTTGCAATGCTTGGAGACTTTGGTTGGAAGTGCTTTGCATAACTTGTTATTCTACTGTGAATTTAAGTTGAAAATATTGAGAATATTCTAGATAATGAACAACTATGGAAAAGAATACAATGCATTTATGAAATATGAAAGAAATCTAGTAACATACATACAGGATTGGAGATCACATGAATACATGCTTTCTACATATATGTTCACAGGTAACCCTTCTTTCTTTTGGGAAATTTATTACATGTTTGATTCAAAACTCCTTCCAATTTTCTGCTAACTCTGTTCCATGTATTTAAAAAGAGTTACTACTGCATTTTGGTCAATGTAAGATGACTAACCTGGTAAACTGACCAGACCCATGTTATTAAAGAAATTGGTTTTCTTTCTTGATTTCATGTCATTGTAGTTCAGCCATTCATTTGTCCAATAAACAGTTTGGTTTGGTATGTTCTGGGAAATAATGAATATTGATCAACCAATCGATTACTTATTAAGAAACAGACTAAGGGAAATTGTTTATCCAATCAATTTTAATTTTTGATTTGTTATTTATATTTTCCAATTCAATCCACCCCTCCCTCAGGGTCTGAAGCCACTAAGCAAATCAGGGGTGAGTGCACAGAGAAGGGAGAGAAAAAAGAAGAGATTGTCTGCAGATTCAGGGAGGGAGAAAAGCACAAAAGCCAATACCTTCATTATAGATCATGCTGACTGCTTGCAATAGACCACATGAAGAAAAAAATGTGACTGAGAAGCATGGACTCATTACCTCATGCACCTGTGGCGGTTGGACTGAAATGTTAACTTATTAATAGGATTTCCTAGGCTGTGTGATTACTGTTTCTTATATCACTCAGTTCTGACACTTAAACTATGGCCAAATGCCAGAGATACAAGCTCATTCATCAGCTGGGTGTCACACTGGTAACCTCGCTGCAGCCAGATCAGATATGGTGAGAGGGAATGAAGCTGTGAAAAAGGGTTCCCCAAACCAGGCAGCTCAGAGGTATAGCATGACAGCTCTATGAGGAACTAGTACAAAGGGCAGCTGTGGGCTTGTCATGTGCAAGGCTGGGTGTACATGAGAGCCCTGGTATTAAAAAAGAGTTGTGAACAAAAGTGATGAGATATGATGGCAACTGCAATGAGTGACTGGACATAAAGACTCAGGATCCAACATTTCAGAAATGACTTGAAGGCACACATCATCATCATCATCATCATCATCATCATCATCATCATCATCATCAATAGATGTCACCACAATGGTATTTTTCTGGAGTTTGCTATATTTTGATTTCCTGTATGAGAGAAAGACGATATATGCATAGGTTTTTACAGGTTTATATTTGTTATGTTTAACAGTCACTGAAGTTTAAAGTCAAAGAGGGCTCAACCTGCAGCATATGATTCTCTCAAGCATACCTTAAGCATAACAGTGAGCCTAATTTACAGTGTGGGGCACAGCCGATTTCAAAGTGAGAATATTTATTATACATTCAGCCAGGAAATGTTACCTTTTAGATTTGAAGCTCCCAGAATATTCTAACCAGCATGGCCCCTGCCTCCAAGGCTCTAGTAGGATTTTGTTGTCTAGGAAAGTAATTTTTCCAAGCTCTGGTTATGTGTGTGGAGCTATGGAACAGTGTAACCTTTGGATCATGATGGATGAGTTGCACAATTAGGGACCATATAACTAACAAGCTACAACCCACAGTCATGCTCTTGATAGCTCAAGAACCTGGGAACTTACATTTCTCAAGCTTGCATTACAATCACCATAATGTCACATGCCTTCATTTTCAGACCCTCTTTACATATTTTTTGCATTACACAGATTCTGCCTAGATACAGATTTGTTCTGGAAATGTTTCAAAACACAGAGGTTAAAATACATGATACTTTAAGTAAATGTGGAAATGGATTGCATTCCATGTACCATTGTTGTTGTTGGTGCTTTTTAAACAGCACCTTTCCAAGCTATGCTCTAGTGCAGTACCACATTTTGAGGCAGCAATATGACTGACTTTCAAATTATGTAGACCATGATTGAGTTCACTTGCCCCACATCACTGAATGGTTGCCAAAACTCATCAGTTGAGAAGGAACATTATGACTGGGGTTTAATTATTTCATATATTTATCTAGACTAGCTAGATAACAAAAACAAGCCTATAAAATTAATCATAATCTGACAACTACCTCAGCACTGGAAAACATCAGAATGGATCCCTGTTCTAGGCATGCCACTTGGTTTTAAGAATTGAAAAAAGATTCTCAACCTCCATTAAAAACAACAACAGACCCATCAAATGTGGACAATTTACTTTCCTACCCATCATGCAAAAGTCATGTTTCATATCAAAGTATGTATCATGCTTTGCTTCTCCAGCTTCTCCAGTAATCATTTAGTTGGAGAAGGAAAAAAATATAGAGCAAACCAGTCCTTTCCCTGATGGAAAGCCATCGTTCTTTTTGCCATTTGGCCTCATAAAAGCAACAGATAGAATGGAAACAGCTTCTTCAGTGATTAATTATCCCATATTTAGATTTCATTGCAGAAGGTTATAGCTTTTTGTCTTACATCATTGCTTCTTTTTGAGTTTTATTTTTGAATTGAATAAAGAATGAATAACTTCAATCAGCTGTTTCACCTTTCATAATATTGTGGACATATTGCTTTGCTGACCCTTCTGTTTTGTGAGCAGCCACACTGCATCACTATTCCTTTAATTTTACATGTTGTAATGTATAAATTTTGTTCTGTATGCTAAAGATGTATTCATTTATCCTTTTCCTTATTTTTATAGAGATGAAAGAATATTCAAAAACATTCTCACAATGGTCAAAAACAGAAAATCTGGCAAGAAGAATCTTGGACTGACAAGAATCTTCACATTTTGTGACTTTTATGCAAAATTCACACGGGGCTGTTTTGTGGAGAAAACAGCTGTTTTTCTAGATCATAATAATTCTACACAGAAATATTTTCTGTCCAGAAAATTCTGTTTCCTATATCATAATTTTTATACAACTTTTTGAATAGTCTGCAAAAACTGCATTGTTTTCAAATATTTTCTTGCAGTGAGAAGAAAATTGCTAAAATTACTCATTGCTCATTTCAAGAACAAAAGCTAGTGAAAAATTACATCCCTACTTTTTTTTTTTACACTCAATAGCTGGCTCCAGGGCTGCTTCACATGTAATATTCTAATACAAGCCATCTTCTCACATTTCTTTGCACTGACAGTTTGACCTGAGAATGGGAAAGCATGCATACTGTGCCTTTTGTCCTCTTACTTCTCCAAACTTGCCACTCAAATGGGGTTCTATTTGCTTTTTAACAGGAATATTATATTCTGCATAGTTGAGGATTTTGACAAAACAGCGTTCTTGATCACGTGAGCAGTATAGCATTTCAGAATGTAGAATGTGAGAGGTGAAACCAGCATGAGTTTGGACCCCTAAATCTTCTGAGAAATGTGTGAAGAGGGCTGTAAATGAATATCCATGCTGATAAACATAAGACGTAGATGTTAGTGACATGTAGCAAATGTGCAGTGAACAAAGCATCAGAGATCCTTCAAAAGGATTCAGAAACCTTCTTCAAATTCCCAGTATAGCATGAAGCTCAGTGGAGCTGTGTACATTTTTCTGAAAGAGAGAATCACTGAAGAGAAGATAGAACAACATTTAATGAAATACTTTTGGGTGCTGGATTGATTCCTCCCCCAACAGAAAAGATTAAAAATGGTGCTTCCTGTTCCACTTGATCCTTTTTTTTTTTTTTGAGCAATATTGTCTCACTAAGGGCCTTTGCAGACTGCCAGAAATAGTGCAAATTGAGTCCACTTTAAACTGAGGCACTGCCCTGGCTCATTGCTAAGGAATTATGGGAACTGTAATTTATTGTGGCACCAGAGCTCTCTGACAGAGAAGGCTCAATGTCCCATGATTCCCTAGCACTGAGCCAGCGCAGTGCCTCAATTTAAAGTGGACTCAATTTGCACTATTTCTGACAGTCTGCAAAGGCCCTGAATTCTCATCTAAAACCAGGTCTTTGGATAGTTTTGGTCCAGCAGCCTGCCTTGCTCTTTGGTCCTGTCTAGAAGTTATACTATGCCTTTTAATTTCTGGTTTATTCTAAACTGCTGCTCCATTGCCCATCCCAATATACGCTAGGGCTGCAATCTTATACACAATTACCTACATAAGTTCCATGGAACTTAGGTGGTAGGTCTGAATGAATCTGTTGAGTTCTGTTTCTTTTGGCTGCTCATATCCCCCCAAATAGGTTCTTTCTGCTCCATTCCCATTTATTTATTCATTTCTTTTAACACATGGCTTTTAATGCAAACTTTGCCTAATATACCCATTTTTGCCACCAGTTTCTCTTAATGCATATTTCTTCAATATTTTCATTAATCTACATATCTTTATGTACGCATTTCCCTAAAATACAGTTATTTTGTGTGTGTTTTTCTGGAGATTTGCGAAGAAGTACAAATAGCAAATTCTAAATGCATTTTTGTCCAAGGCTTGGAATGTGGCTGCTCTGTAGGTTTGACTTTAAACTGTAGACCAAATACATTTCTCCACCCTCCTTAGTTCTTGGCTGATATGCATAGAATTGTGCTGCCAGTGACCTTAGTTACTATTTTCTGAACGAACATACTTCACAATGTTGTTGTGAGGGCTGGATAAATCTGTTGAGTTCTGGAGAATCCAGCTTGAGCTCTTGAAAAAAGGTGGAATACAAATGTGAGGTAAAAAGAAAAAGAAGACATTAGCAGTGCAGCCATCTCTTTCAGTTTGGGTACATTCAGAATAAAGCTGCCACATGCATCAGCTTTGCAGAGCATGTACTCAGAGCATCAATAAAGATATTCCGTCATTCATAAATTATGAAGTACAAATGGACCCAAAAATTAACAAAGAGAGGTTGGAAAGAATGTGCAATGGCTGCTGGTGAAGATAATTCTTGCTCTAAGCTTTATTTAAGTATACAGTGATGATTGTGTAAACTTGGGTTATAGACAAAATGTCCCATTTGTTATGCCTGTTTTATGTCTGTTTATCTACAGTGGAATTATACTGTCTTGGAACATGGTACAGGCAGCAAAAAGAGGCCTACAGGGTTTGCTGGTCTGGATGATAATCAACTGTTTTAGAAAGTAAGTTTCCCTTACAAAAAAATATTCTGGTTTAGTAAAGTTATAGTGATGTTGACTCAACTCATCTACTCTGCTTTGAGGTGAACAACTGAATTTAGGTCAAATGTTTAAGGTTCAGATTTGTAACTCTCAAGGTGTTCAGGGATACATATGTTCTTTCTAAGTATGTGGACATCCGTGAGTTATCGAAGGCTCCATCTTCAATTCAGAAATAAAGCAGTTTGACATTGCTTTAACTGCCCTGGCTCAGTGCTGTGTAATCCTAGGATTTTTAGTTTGTTGTGGCACCAGAGCTCTCTGACAGAGAAGGCTAAATGTCTCACCAAACTACAAATCCCAGAATTCCATAGCATTTGAGCCATATCAGTTAAAGCGGCATCAAACTGCATTATTTCTGCAGTGCATATGCAGCCAAGGAAGACAGAATTCTAAGCTTTCCCTCAGGATTTCTGTAGATATTACATCCAAATAGAAACAATTTCAGTGAGAATTTACCTTATGCACAATGCTGTGAAAACTTTGCAAAAATAAAAATAAAAATAAAAATAAAATTCTACTAATTTCATAGGAATTATTTTAGCTTTCTTCAAAATTCTTATAGATGTTTTCTCTAAGGAGGACTTTTCAAATTTGCCCCAAATAACATTTTAGGAAAAATATCAGTGGCAGCTGTAATATACCAGTGGCTGCCTATGTAGCATACAATCATTATTCAGTTTGGACTACCTGTAGAGATTTCTGTTAAGCCTGTTATATTAGTAATTTTAATGGCTGCTGAGATTTTCTTTTCTTCTAAAATATATTGGTATAGCCTAATCTGTTCTTGATGAGTGCACTCACATAAAACTAATGGGAGTTCAGTCTGCTAGGCCCTGTGGGATGGCTGCCTTCCCCCAAATAGGAGACATGACTTAGCTATTATTTTGTTCCTGCACTTTCTATATTCTCATATTTCCCATAGCATTCTAATCTTCTCCAGATGAGTGGAATTGCATCCCTTTTTGCCTGACAGCCAAAGACAAACACCAAGCTGTCCAGAAGATAGAGTGCCATTTTATTTGTCTGTTGAAATTCTTGATGAGATGGGCAAAACATCAGGAAACACTCAAGAGGAGACTTCCAGAACCTTCCAATTATGCTGGTTGGCATCATTTGACAGATAAGATAGTTTAAACAAAATTTTCTTCTTTGTAGTCAGACAGTTTTTTTTTTAATATAAAAAAATTGATCCTTTGCATTTCAATTTTTTCAAGTTTTTTTGGGGGGGGGAGGTGAGGTGGGGGCTACTAATCAACTGTCCCATTCAAAGATCCTGTCTGATACAATTCCTTCTCAGTTTTTAACAAAAGCATCCCACTTTTCTATCAAAGTGGCTTACAAGTTGAAGTAAAAAAAGAAAGAGAACAATATCAACCTTTCAAAACAGAGAGAAAATCTTCCAAACAACCCTGCACTCTGTGAATAAAATAGAAGCTGATAGAGCAAGATGGGCATTTATTTATTTATATCCCTTCTTCTTCCCAATGTGGGATTCAAAGCGGCTTACAACAATTAAAAAACATAGTTAAAAATCCACAAAATACAAAAGTTACACACACACACCAACACAGTGATTAGCAACATCTACTGCATTGTGTAAGATAGGCCTTACATCAAATGCCTGTCCAAATAGAAAAGTCTTTGCTTGTCTACAAAAAGAAAGTAGAAAGGTGCCAGTCTAACATCTCTGGGAAGTGAGTTCCAGAGCCTGGGAGCCACCATCGAGAAGGCCCTCTCCTATGCTCCCACCAGATATATCTATGAAGAAGGGCTTCTATGGCAGATCCCAAAGCATGGATAAGTTTGTAAGGGAGAATACAGTCTTTCAAATAACATTTAGATCTTCAGAAATTTTGGACTTCAACTCCCACAAGCTTCAATGAGTATGGTCAATGGTAAGGGATAATGGGAATTACACTGGCTATTCAGGGACTGTGGGAAACTCGTTAGAGAAAGTGTTAAATATCTCCCCTCTTTCCTATCTATGCAATAACATTCTCTCTCAAAGTTGTTTTGTTTTCAGGAAGTGTCCATTCACAAATCTTTATAGATGCCTGAATGCTATGTATGGATTGACTGGTAAGAAATAGCAGAACAAACTTTGCAGCAGACTGTAGCTTCAGAATGGGAGCAACTGTTTTAAATCTGTTGGTATCTGTTGTGGTATCCAACAGGTGTGAAGTTATCCTAGCGCCTCTATAAGTACAAAATACAAAATAAATGTGCCTGTTGTTGGAAGACCACACCAAGCCAATTATTAGCAAGTGTGCTTCAAAGTCAACACAATCCATTTTGATAAGTGAGGATTAACTCTAAGAAAGTCAGTATGGTGGATTGGTTACAATATTGGATGAGGATCTGGGGCATACAGTATTTTGTGTCCCCTCAATAAGCATGTAATGTACTAGGTGACTTTGAGACAGTCACTCCGCTTCAGCCTGAACTATGTAACAGGGTTATTAGGAGGACACAGGTAGCTGTCACACTGCTGAAATAAAGCAGTTTGACATCACTTAAACTGTCATGACTCAGTGCTGTTGATCTGAGATTTGTAGTTTGGTGGGGCACCAGAGCTCTCTGATAGAGAAGGCTAAATATCCCACAAAACTATGAATCTCATAATTCCATAGCATTAAGCCATGGCAGTTAAAGTGGTGTCAAACTGCTTTATTTCTGCAGTGTAGCAGCAGCCATACTGGGAAAACAGAACGATATGTATGCCACCTTCATCTTGAGATGTAAATCTTCACTTATTTCATCCTTGGCTGTAAGGATGAATAATTTCAAAAAATATCTCTCAACTGGACAAGATGATGAGAATTTATGTGCATTTTCAGTGAATCCTGAGGCTTTTGCACAATATGCCCCTTGTTTTGGTTCAAAAATATATTTCATACAAAGCAGTGAACTTTCCACATAATAATACCAGTTTTATACATAATGCACTGTTGTTGTTGTGCAAAAGGATCTTGTAGCACATTATTATTATTATTATTATTATTATTATTATTATTATTGTATTTATACCCCGCCTTTTGCTGTAGCAATCAAGGTGGCTTACAACTAAAACAAATACAAACCCCAACAAAGGGGGGTTGCAGACTGCCAGAAATAGTGTGAATTCAGTCCACTTTTAGGGTTAGGGTTAGTGCTAGGGAATCATGGGAACTGTTATTTTTCTGAGACATTGAGCCTTCTCTGTCAGACAACTCTGATGCCACAATAAAATACAGTTCCCATGGTTCCCTAACTCTAACCCTAACCCTAAAAGTGGACTGAATTCACACTATTTCTGGCAGTCTGCAACCCCCCAAAAGCAACTATATAAACGAACATGATATCCCTCCCTTAAAAATACATTAAATACAGGTCTCAATTAAAACCAATTTAAAACAGTAAGCAAATTTAAAACAATAAGCAAATTTACAACAATTAAAACAGTAGGCACTCTGGTGCAAAGCAAAATAAGAAAAAGAGAGTGTCTGACAGGAAGAAACCAAGTTGGAGGTGGTTTTATTCTGGGTAGGCCTGCTGAAAGAGATCCGTCTTTATGGCTTTTTAAAAGCCATCTAGGTTGGTTATCTGACAGATCTCTTCTGGCAAGGCATTCCAGAGTCTGGGAGCGGTGGCGGAAAATGTCCTCTGGGAGGTTGCCATCAATCTAGTTTTTATCGGTTGAAGGAGCTTCTTCCCAGAGGACCTGAGGGCGTGGGGTGGATTGCATGGAAGAAGGCAATCCCCTAGGTAAGTTGGACCCAGGCCATGTAGGGCTTTAAACGTCATCACCAACACCTTATACTGTGCTTCGAAACCAATAGGCAGCCAGTGAAGAGATTTCAGAACAGGTGTAATGTGATCACTCCTTGATGTTCCGGTGATCAGCCTGGCTGCCATGTTTTGTACTAGTTGTAGTTTCCGAGTTAGGTATAAGGGTAGCCCCATGTACCCCATGAGACTAACGGAAATTAAGAATTTGGCAGAATCAGTTTTGGTAGACTTGAGCCTACGTCCACAAATGCATATACTTGTTGTGTGTGCTTTTCAGAAAACACGAGGACAATTTGCCATTTAAATGCAATTTTGCTACTTTAGGCCAGAAAAGGCAGTTATTACAAAGAGGAAGTGGAAACAGAAGCTGGATGACCTCTGAAGGTCTCTGAGGTGTGTAGTTTTCCATGGTGGGGAGCTAAAGTGTTTTCCAGGGTTCAATGGATTCTGTGGGAATTCTGGAATGGTCCAAGGGAACCACATCGTGGGGGTGTGATTGATATACCAGGTGTGAAATATGATTTTCACTCTGAACTGAAATGATGGAACTCAGATATTTGCAATCACACAAAGCCTGATAACACCATACTAGTATAAAGACAGGCTTATGGAAGTCCATAACATGCCACAATAAACTACAGTTCTCATGATTCCCTAGCACTGAGCCAGGGCAGTTAAAGTGGTCTCAAGCTGGATTATTTCTGGCAGTCTGTTCAGGCCTGTAGTTTCTGTATGCTGGCCTTCCTTTTCAGTGCTTGTTCCTTAATATATTGCCAGCTTCTTCTCTTAGAGTTAATCTTTGGCAACATTCTGTTCAGCTGTTTTGTGTGTGTGTGTGTGTGTGAGACAATGACACAGTTTCCTCCCTTTGCTGCCTCCCTATCCTTTCTGCCTCCTTTCCCTTTCTCCTTGACCTCTTTCCCTTTTCCCACCCACTCTTCCTTTTGCATTTCCTCCACGTATTCTTTTGTGTGTCCACTGATTCCTTTTCCCCCCTGCTCCCACCCTTAGGATCTTTTGTTTCCTTATTAATTTTATTCTGAATATTTTTTGTCTATTAACTGGTCTCCATTTCACAGGGTGTCCAGATATCATAGGCTCAAAGGAGGACAAGCATGACAAAATATAGGACATTCAAGAAAAATGTAGGGCATTGTGATGAACAGAAAGACAGCAGGAAGTTGTGAAGACCCGAAGACAGCTGACTAATCCTGAGACAGCCAGAATCAGCCAATGAGAGAGCAGCTGGAAGGAGAAATAGCTTAGGCAGTGAGTGCTATAGTCAGTTAGGGAGTTAAGCAGTTAGGAATTGTGGAACAGAAGGCTCGGAACCTTCGAGAGTGTCAGTTGGATCTGACTTAGGGCCTCGGCAGACGGCTTAAAAAGCCGTCCTGGAGGCAGGGAAGAGGAGGGGCAGCCACACGCTCGGCGCCCCTTCCTCCTCCCGAGGTTGCCCTCGGAGCCGCCGGCCCTCCGCATGGCTGACGCTCCAAGGGCAATCTCCCGCCGCAGCGTCCGGACACGCTGCGGCAGAAAAGTAAGTGAAAGGAGTGCTATTTTAGCGCTCCTTTCAGGGACGACGAAGGTGCGCCACAGGATCGAGGCATGGGGATGCCTCAGTCCCGCGGCGCACCTTCCCACGGTGGCCCCGTGCTGCCAGTCTGCTTCCCCCCTTAGACAGAGGTACAGTGAGGCAGTACCTTAAGCCAGAGGCTGTGGATTGTTCCTGAGAGAAATAAGTTGAACAAAGATAAGAGTCAAAAGAAAAAAAAAGAATTCTTTGTGGTTCAACAGAGCTCTAGAGTAGAGAGTGTCTGTGTGGTTAGATTGTACCCATAGAAACAGCTGAAGGACTGTATTCAAAATAACTACAATACACTTGAAACTGTAACTAGGTAATATTATTAACAAGTTTGAAAACCAAGAAGTATGCCTGTATGTTTGAAACACAATAAAACCATCTTATATTTTATAAAAACCTATTTTGGCCTCTGTGTGAGACTTTGGAACAAATGCTACCAGTGTGTTATTAATAGTTATTGGACCGGGAGGTGACGAGGGCTATGAAGCCAGTCACATAACATTTTAAAAGAGAGAAATAATCAAGGTGGCAGTAGTGGTCTGTCACAGGCATGACCAAATGAAAGCTAGGAACATCATATAAATATAAATTCATGCTTCTTAGTTATGCTCAAAATGGAGGAAATTTTGAGATTCCTTCTGGACAGAAGGTTGAAATGTAGGATATGTCTTGGAAAAATCTAGCCAGCCTGTCATTTCATTCTTTTCTCTCTCTAGATTTCAGGGACTATACAGTAGGGTTGTAAAGAATACTGGCAATTTTTCTCAGCCTTGAGAACAAAAAAGTAGGCAGAAGACATAGCAAGACACCTTGAGAACAAATGAGGTTGCCTGACTCACCTGGCTGGCCTGGTTGCCATGGGGGGAGCTGTTGGGCTGCGCTGTGTCCTCTGGGACCCAATGCTCCCCCAACAGGCATTGGGGTGGACTGGGGTGGCCCAGATTGGCTGCCTGGGATGGGGAGGGTGGTGCTTCCAGCTCGGGGCTGGGACTGCAACTCCTGGCATGCACAGGGAGCTGGAAGCACTGCCCCATTGGCCAGCATTGGGGCAAGGAGGCAGTGTGATTGGTTTGAAGGCCAGAAGGGATGGGACTTCTGGGCCTCCCTGCACCTGATTGGCAGATGGGCCTATTTAAGGCCACGTGGCTGAGTGGACTAGTGCCATTACAGCTCGGCTCTTCCCACCCCTCGTCCCTCTATTTAGGGATAGGCATGTGCTGTCACAACTTTCCAGGGGTGGTAGCATGGATCTTGGATCTGGTGGTTGTGGTTTCCTGTGCTGAGGAGCACTGGATCGGGAGTCCCTTGGTGACTAGGGGGTGCTGAGAGCATTGTGGTATTGCCGTTGTAGGGGCAATGCCAGATCAGTGCCCTCTGGTGACAAGGGGTTGAGATGTGAACATGCAATCAACTGGTTGCCTGAGATGCGAACATGCAATCAACCTGTTACCCCTTTTGTCATCCCAAAGCTTGGCCATGACCAAGCAACATGGTTCACTGATCAACAGGTGGGTTAGTCAATGCCAGATCCAGACCTCATGTGTTTGGGCCAACCCTACCTGTCAGCTGTATTCAATAAAGTCATGGCCTTTCCCCTTCCAGTTGGGTGTATTGTGGTTATTCCTTGCAATGCCTCCCTCTCCACAGCAAAACTGGTCTACTGCCATGAGAGTTTTCACATTCTGGGATTTTTTTCGGGAAAATTTTGTTTGCACAAATACTTTGTGAGAAAAACAATATTTAGTTCAGAAAAATACTGTATGAAAAATACATTGTTTTCTGTACAAAAGCACCATTTTGTCATGTACAAAACCCACTGGTTTCAGTGCAAAACCCAAAGATTTTTTGGACAAATGAAATTTTCAAAGAAAAGTCTCCAAATGTAAAAGCTCATGGAGAAATAAGTGGGAAAACTTTTGAAATTCTTTGTTCTTGCATGAGGGAATGAAATGAGCAGAGAGTAGTTCAGGCAAGGTCTAGTTCAGAGGGCAATAAAATGAATTTTTGTTTACTTCAAATTTTATTCTCTTCTCCCCCTGTGACTCCTTGGCAAAATTAAACCTTATAATTTTATTGTAAATCTACATATTCTCCTATGAATTTGACCTTATTCATCTTTGCTACTATGATGTGAGTGTACTTTAAAATAGTTTCCACACAGAAACAATAAGGTAATATGGAATAGACTTTAAGCTATTGATGCACACATGTGGAAATATATTTAAGAAGACTCCTTATGTATATTGAGCACAGGAAACTATACTTCACTCATTATTTAACATATAAAAACCAGAAAGATTCCTCTTCAAATACAGCTTTCACAAAGGACAAAATTAAGAAATGTACTTAAGGTTCATGGTATAGGAATGTGTTTTGTTAAAACAAACAGTGTTAGTAAAATCTGAAATGTTTGGCTAAGGAAATATTTACATTATCTGTAGCTGTGGTGCTTACATCTCTGATTTCTACAGCTGTTGCTTTCTCTCTTTCTCTTAATACAAAAAATTAAGGTGATAGTGCTGCATTGTTGTTGTTGTTTTGCAGGGCGGGGGGAGAATTTAGTATTTTATTTGGAAGGGTTCTAATAGTTCAGAGGTGGCCAATTTTACAGGGAAGGGGTTGCAATGGCCTACTGCCACTGTGGATGGGACATAAACAAATTTCAAATAGATCAACAGTGACAGCTAAAAACCCTCTCTTTTTCTTTAAAAGCAATGACTCCCTTAAACTCACACTCTACCAGTATCTTGTTTTTAAAGAAAACACCACCTGTTAAATCTGTGTCACTGCCATGCTGCCAAAATCCTATGGCATGATGGCATGCAGCAGTAGCAACAGCATAAGCTTCTGGGGTATAAAACTGAGACACAAGCAGCCTGTATTCTCTATGACTAATCTTGATGGTTGTTTCTTTTTGCCTTGATTTCAGGATTGAATGTACAACCTGTGGTATGAGGTATGCCACAGAATTTTCTCATGGCATATAGGTTTGTTAGTTGGACATAACTAAGATAGGTCTTTCACTAGTCCAGATAGACTTTCATCCTACATTCTTTCCCCACTTTGCAATGTGGTCTCCTGAACTCATGTAGAATCTGTCTAGTTGCTCTGGAAATTTTGCATTATATCATAAGTACTCTGTATGGGATAGTTTTCTTGGTGATCGAATAGGTTCCTCCAGAGAGGAAGGACAGTCTTTAGTCTCAGTATTTTGAGAAGTTTGTGACCCTACTGGTCCAATCCCATTGACACTGGAGGTGAGTGTGAAAAACCAGTTATGAAGGAATGTTCCTCTCAAGCCATGCAGTCAGGTGGGAAATACTGGAAAAGGACCCACATTTAGTGTGTGGGATTCAGGATTTTTTGAATATGTATTTCCAGTCCTTGAAATGGTATGTAATCTATCCATACCTTGAAATGGTATGAAATCTATGTATTAAGATTATCCTTGAGAATGGTTATATTGCTGAGGATAACACTTCCTTGATCTTTCTGAAATCCTCAGCCTTGTATGGTATGAAGACAATAGCTCTCTGCCACTGACTGAGTGATAAATCCCAATATTCTTTCAATTTATGGATCCCTGTTTAGAATCGTGCAAATTACCCAGAGAATTGTCCACTAATAGAGTGTAGTACCGAAGCACACTCTTCAGGATGCACGATGTCTGCTTCTGTTGTGGGTAGGTTAGCAAGCTAATTAGGTAGAACTATTCCCTAGTGTAAAAATTCAAGAGCAATTTAAAGTTTAGGGAGAATAGTGTGTGCCTATTCACATGCACAGTGACAAAAAAATGAATATGTGCAGTACACAGTTTGGAGCCTAATAAGTCCAACTCCCAATGAATTGGTTTTTGACAGTTATGAATGGTGGGCCAGCTGTATTAAATAACTGGGGGAACTAATAGCAGAGCTGAAACAGAGTTTGAATAAATCAGCAACCAAAAACATAACAGCATTATAACAATAGGCCAGAACCCATACAGTTGTGTGATAACTTGTTGCCAAGGGACTCTGGATCTTGCATGTTATAGAAACTTTTTCTGTGTTTGAGCGTATGTAGGGAGTTATGTTCTAATGTTTACTGGGTTGGAAATAAAATAAAACTCAAAGCACTGCAGTGTGTTAATGCTTCTTTCTACAAACGTTGGAATGCCATCCAATATCTCCTATATCCCTCTTCCACTCTATCTTGCATTGTGTTTGCTCATCAGTGTTTCAATTATGAGGAAAAGTCAAGAAGAAATATACTAGGGATGTGAAAATGTCAAAATCTTCATTGTGTTTCTTCAATTCTTACTTGTATTTTTGTCCCATTCTTGTTTTGAATGGACTGTACAACTTTATGGGATGTTTTGCATGGAAATTTGTGCATTGTTTGGCATTCATGCTTCCTAATATATATACTTCTTTTGCTCCTTTTTCTTTGGTTAAGTATCTTTTTTTTGTATGCAAAGTGTGCTTGTGCACACTTTCCAGCACTGTTTGAGTTGTGTGCATTTATTTGCACATCATTCCAAAAGGAAAAAGAATTTACAGCTTATAGTTTCTTTCAAATGATAGGAAGCCAAAGGATATGTGTACATTTTGGTCAGCAGTCTTGAAGACCACAAATCAACTACATATATACAAAAACTGATGACTAAAGTCAATTTCTTTTTTGTTGTGAACTGGGATTGGCTTAGGAACACCACACCAAGACAGATTCATGGTTAATCAAGATGAGACAAAGCTATTGGTACACCCTGAATTTTGTGGATAGTTACAGGAGGTGTTTTTTTAGCAGAAAGTATCATCTACCTGTTATTTATCTGATAAGGAACCAGCACCCCCTTGCAGCAGGTAGTGGTTAAAGTCCCTAAGCAGATTCCAACAGCACTAAAAGATTGAACTAGGACTGCTCATAGAGTATGCTGGGTCTGAATTCCTCTTACATTTGCCCATAATCTTTTTTCTTCCTGCTGCAGGTTTTTGGCTCTTGCCATGAATGACAGGCAGCTGAGTCCCCACGCAGCCCTGTTTATCTCTCAGCACCACTGCTAAGGTCAAACAAGTTGCCCAGCCACACCAATGATGCTGGGTACCTTATTCTGATCTCAGAATGACCCACACCCATAGCAGTGGTGCCGGGCAGCTTGTAGGGACCCTGAGCTAAAAGAGAGCTGCCACAATCACTGTGAAGAGAGCCAAAACCCCACAGCAAGATGTGAGTTATTTAAATGTGGGTTATGGGGAGGAAGCCCCAACTCAAGTGCAGGTGTCATGAAGGTAGTGCAAACTCAATTCAGGGTTTTGGTCCTTTATCATGTAAACAGGACACAGTGAGCCTGGGAGAAATTTGGGGTAGAACATCCATGTAGATAAGGTTACTGCATGCTTTCTGGACCCTTATAGAGTGAAACTGAGGAGGAGGTCATAAGTAGAAGCTTGAAGAAGTGGCGTTCTAAACAAAGAAATTCTTACTACACAAGTACAAATCCATTCCTATAATTTAGAACCTGCAGGAACAACAACAACAAAAAACAAACAAAAGGATAGCTAACAGAAAAGTTACTTGCCTGCAGCCTACCTTCCCAGATCAAAGGTGGAAGAATGTATACTCCACACAATGGCAATTTTATGCTATGATTTACCAAGGTAGTATAAAATATTAGACTGTCTTAATAAGGTTAAACTTATTTTTGTAGCTGTACATCACCATTTTGGACACCGTTAACATGTTCTCCTGATGACCCTTTTACTCATGAACAAAAGAACCCATCTCAAACCTTTCCAGATAATATGGAGGAGTCAAAGTGTGTGTGTGTAATCATTGACCAACACCCAACTGGCCCAATAGGTTCAGGGCCTTTACAGTTCTATGAGGGATTAACTAGATAGCTGATAAGATGCAGCCATGAAAGTTAAAGTGGAATCATAATGCTATAACTGTGCAGAATGAAAGGGCCCCTAAATTTGTTCTGACTACACCAGCCTTAGCCATCTTGTCATTGCTGCACTGGCAGGGTCTGATGGCAAAGTTCAAAATGCCTAGCAGGCACCAACCAAGCTGGAGAAGGCTGGTTTATACTAACTGGCAACAATTCTCCAGATGTTCAGACAGTTTCCCCCAGTTAAGCCAGAAATGCCAAGGACTTAACCTACATTCAAAATGTCTGTTCTGTTACTAAGCTACAGCCCCTCGATTCCAGAT
The DNA here is from genome assembly GCA_026167975.1 of Phrynosoma blainvillii. NCBI lineage: Eukaryota > Metazoa > Chordata > Lepidosauria > Squamata > Phrynosomatidae > Phrynosoma > Phrynosoma blainvillii. The sequence continues at coordinate 197,636,252 of JANUYF010000004.1, forward strand.
ATGTGGATGGCTAGTTTGCTTACTCTCAAGTGGAGACTGTCTGAGGAATATGCTCAGTGTGGCTCCTGGAAAATGAAAACACCTGACAGTGAAATGGAAAAAATCAGTTCTGGAGATGATGATGATGATGATAATAATAATATAATAATAATTCTCTTTATTTTCATTGTTGTCATTTGTTTCCCACTTTCCTCCTAAAACTGTGACTCAAAGCAGCTCACAATTTAAAAGATTAAGAACATACAGAAATGAACATACAGCATTGTTGTTGTTGTTAATTGCCCTTGAGTTGGCCCCAATGCATGGTGACCCTAGATACATATAGCTAGTGCCATCAAATTCCAGATGTGGTTGTAAGTGAGAGAGATGAACAAAGAACTTACCAGATGCGACCAAGTATCAGAGAAAAAGATAGATGTAGAGAGCAAGGCCAGTAAGTTCCAACTTTTATTAATAAAGGGATAGCACAGTGTCTCATATTTGCTCTGGAACCCATAAATCTCTTCAGGACCTCTGGGCTTGGAAACAACTGCAGCTGTGTTTGGAAAAAAAAAATCTTTGTTCTGGGTGATGCTCACCACATTTTGCTGCATATCCAACTTAACATAAAACTTTTTCTGCAAACACATGACCCTACAGACATCTCTCTCAATATCAGTGGATGATCAGAATCAAACAGGTTTCTCATAACTCTGTTCTGCAAAAAACTCCACTTATAGGTAAATGTAGGCATCCATTCATCAAGTGTTTTAAGCTGAACTTACTGTGGTATACACCTAGCCCCTATTTAAAAAAGACTCAAAGTGTCTTACACCAATTTTTTAAAAATGCAAAAATTAAATACAAAAGCAATGCAAACAGTATGTCTATACTATAAAACATCAACAGCTCTAAATAATAATAAACCATAGAGATAATCAATTGGCATAAAGCAGATGCATAATCAGCAACCAATCACTTACATTTAAATACTTAAATACAGATAAATGTCTTAACCTGGTACTGAAAAGATGATAATGTCAGGTCAGGCAGACCTCTCCCGGGTGAGCATTCCACAGATAAGGCTACAACAACAACAACAACAGCAACAAAAACCCACCTTCTCATCAGTCACCATGCTGGGAGCCTATTTCAAAGAGATGATCAGAGGGAGGAATTAGATGTTGATCTTGGGATATGAGTTCATGATGGTCCATCAAGTATTCTGATGTTCCAAGTTCTTTATGTTCCATCAAGTAATCTGGGTGCAAAGGCACAAACAGCTTCCTAAGTTAAAACTGCCACTTTCGATAGTGATGGATGAGAATTTCATCAGACACCAAGACCAGAAATTTGAAACCTTGGAAGAGTGGGTGCTTGGCTTTTTCAAGGAATGTCCATCATGTGATACGTTCTACTATTTGTTAAATTACTAGCTGATTTTGAAGCCACCTGTTGGCTTTTTATTAACTTATTCACATGTTTGGAGTCATTCTAAAACCTGTTTAAGCCCACAATCCTACACATGTTTGCCTAGAAGTAACCACTTTTGAAATCAGTAGGGGTTACATCTGCATAGGATGCTAAGCTACTTCCTGACCTTTCCTCAGTCTCTGAATTAAATGGCGTAGGCTGTATGGTGGGATAGAAAAGAAGAATCCAGCAGATCTCCAACATTCCACAGAAGAAAACTGGGACACATGTGAACAAGCAACTCCAAAGTGTGATCAAATTGGCAAACATTTTTATGAAGGAAGAACAGACAAGCTAGAACAAAGCTGCAATGGTCAATAACTTATGTTATTGACAAATGGCAGGCTCCGAGAATGCTTTAATTATGGGATGGGCAAAGGGGCCCGTCCATGACGATTTAATCACGGGGACAAATGCGACCAGTTATCACACCCTTGCGCTTGCTGGATGATTTAGGGACATTTTCATGATGGTAAGCCTCCATGTGATAATCTCTTATGTGTGTTCTTTTTTTGAGTGATGTCAGCAACAATTCTGGTAATAGGCTGGCCACCATATTGCATCTTCCACAATGCTCTGAAACAACCATCATTCTGGGGTGTATTGTGAGGGGAAACAGTAAATGTCAGGAAAAATGGTGGAGAATATTCCTGGAAATGTCAGAAAACTGACCTTCTTTTTCTAGGAGGAGGGATAGATTTTTTTAAAAAAAATAAATAAATGAGAAAATATGTCCCGGGAGAATTTTACTTCAGCATTACATGAAACTATATTAGCATTTTCCCAGTATATAGCAAAGAAGGAAACTTAATAACAATAAAACTTTATGAAAATGTGGCTTCATCCTTTTATCTGAGGCTAATAATTGTAATTTCTGTACCTGAGAGAGAAGAGTTGGGAGGATGTGTTCAAGAATGTATTATGATAGTATAATATTTTGATGATAGTGACCATACAGTTGGGTAGATAAGGTGATATCCCAAGGAACTAAAGAGAAGCTTTAAAATGTGAGGATTTGATTAAATTTAAATCCACAGCACATTTGAACTGATGTCTTAAGTAGATTTCATGAATGCACCAATTATATTCTTTTTGTAAACCAAATTAATACAGATTTAAGCATGCCTTTTATATATAGGACTTTTAATAAAGAAAATCCAGTCAACTGAGACATTTCTTTTTAAGAACATTTTGCTTTTCATATAAACCAGTTACATCATTAAATAATAATAAGAAAAGCAGCAGCCTAAGCCTGTGGGAGGGAGAAGGAGAGAGTGAAATAGAGTGAGTGAAGCTAAGGGCATGTGAAGAACAGTGAATATCCGGCAACAGCAGCAAAACAGTTTCAATTTTCTGGATTATTAATTCAAATTCACATGCACATGCCAGTTAAAATTAAAGGCCTTTTTTTTACAGCTCTAGTTTAAATTAAAGATTATATTCTGCTCCACAAGTCTGAATTAAATAGCTTATTTTGCACACCAAGCTCTCATTTTAAAGCTAATAAAGAAAAAACATAGCATGTACGTGCAAGCGCGAGACAGGAAGGCTCTAAATTACTACACCTGTTTCACTTGGGAGCTACTTTATTAGTGTTACAAAACTTGGCTTTCGGTTTGGCATTCTGCAATGCATTTAGAACAAGCCTTTCTTTGTTTTGACAGAATGACTGCAGTAAATGAATGACGTTTTAAGCTAGGTGTGAAATGTGCAGGTACAAAATTAACTGGTAAGATAATTACTGTTCTAATTCTGCATAAACAAGCATTTTGAAAATCATTAATAGTTCAGGGAAATAATGTTAGTGATTAAATAAGGCGGTTTGCATCGCTGAGCACAACTAAGCTCCTTTAATTACATTTGAAAGCAAGGGAAAGCAGCTAATTAAAATTAGCACAGGGCTCCTGAATGACCAGCATTGTATTGTTGCCCTAACCTGTTTAATTGTGTTTATTAATATATCTTCATTTTCTCCTCTTCTATGCATTACATTTTCCCCTTCTCCTAAAGATATGTAAACTTCCATGAAGGAACACAAATTGTATGTTGTTATTAAAATTAGGCATTGCTGCTGTAACCAGGGAATAATTTAAAAGAAGGGCGATTACTACTTTGAAGTTAAAACATTTTTGGAGGGTGGGGGAATGCTATTCAAAGTCTTCTTTAGCTGATTTACTGAAAGACCTTCGGATTAAAAGAAAAAAGACCCTTGTTGGGATCCAGAGAATCAATACAGGTACACCTAAGGGCATGGGCGTACACTGCAGATCCATAAATTGCCTTTGTAATTCTCTTTAGTTTTGAAAATAGTTTGCCATGGAGTTTCAGAAGACTGCTACTGGAAAAACCCCCACATGATCCAACAAAGATTTCTTGAGTTGACTGAAACACATGTATGGACCTCTAGATTTTGATTTGTACTAGATGCCATGGTGCACTTTGTAATTGGTGCCATAGTATCATTTTGTAAGAGATAAACAAGGAAAAGTCCAATCCTGAATGTTTGCTCAGAAGAAAGTCCCTGCTGAGTTCAAAGGGGTTTACTCTTGTGTGACTCTGCATAGAATTGCTATTAATGGCTAGAATCCTGATGGTATCATACTATACTGGGGTAATGCTATTGTTGACATACCCATGCAAGCAGTCATGTGTTGTATTTGTATGTGTTGAATTTTGCTTATGGTTGTGCAAGCACAGTTTCATTAGGGTAACCATTGCCCAAACAGTTGTATTTGTAAGATGCCATGTGTGTGTATCCGCTAGTGCGTTTTTATTAAAGGCATATCAACTGTTGCCCAGTATGCATTGGCAGATGGAAGCTGCAGAACTGTTTGGGCAGGTGACCAAAATGGTGAATGGTCTGGAAGCCATGCCCTATGAGGAGAGGAATAGGGAGCTGGGTATGTTTAGTCAGATGAACAGAATGTTAAGAGGTGACATGATTGCCACATTTAAGTATTTGACAGGATGTCATATTGAAGAAGTAACAAGCTTGTTTTCTGTTGCTCCAGATTCAAAGACTAGGGCATATAGCAATGGATTCAAATGACAGGAAAAGAAATTCCACCTAAACATTAGGAAGAACTATTCAACAGTGGAACATTCTGCCTTAGAGTGTGGTGGAGTCTTTTTCTTTGGAGGTTTTTAATCAGAGGCTGGATGACCATCTGTTGGGAGTAACTGATTGTGTCTTCTTGCATGGCAGGCAGTTGAATTGGAGGGTCTCTTCTAACTGTATGATTTTGTAATTTCATACTCACTAAAATCAGGAGGACTTGAATTAGTTATGACTTAGGCCCTGTACAGACCGGCCAAAAGGGGGGTGGAGTTGGGGTGTGGTGACCACATGCCAGCCACCCCGACTCTGCCCCGATGCCGCTGTCATGCCGTGTGCCCCACCACATGGTGGGCAATGTCAGGGCACTCCCTTGGTGCAGTGTTCAGACACACTGCACCAAAGGAACATAGAAAAGCCGCTGCTGGCGGCAGCAAGGGTGGCTTTTTGCTGCTCTAAAAAAGAGCGGCATTTGCTAGCTCTTTTTAGAGTGGCAAAGTGGTGGATCATGGCCATGGTGTGCTGTTGCTGAGGCCTCGATCCAGCAAGGAAGGGTGGTGGTGGGACATCGTCCCTTAGGGTCTGTCTGTTTAGCCCCTTACTAGATTTCTTCTAGTTACAATTATGTCTGGCACCAACCCCATAAATAATCATGGCAGTAGCATAATTCTAGTCAGAAGCATAAGTTTTGTGAAATATATAATATATAGAAATACATAATATATAGAAAAATTTGTAATAATGACCCACACACCTAGGTAGATAAAATATTTATCCATATACCAGCTGGATAGACTCAATCAAGGAGGCCATAGGCCTAAGCCTGCACGACCTGAGTGGTTGAGGACAGGGTGTTGTTGGGTTTTTTTGGAGATGTCTCACTCATGGGGTTGCCATGAGTTGAAGTCAACTCAAAGGCAGTTAATATAGATTAAATATATATAGAAAAATGGATAATAATGACTTATAGTCTTAGGGCCTTTGCAGACTGCTAGAAATAGTGCAAATTGAGTCCACTTTAAGGGTTAGGGTTAGGGTTAGGGAATCATGGGAACTGTATTTTATTGTGACACCAGAGCTCTCTGACAGAGAAGGTTCAATGTCTCAGGGAAAAAACAACTCCCACAATTCCCTAGCACTAACCCTAACCCTTAAAGTGGACTCAATTTGCACTATTTCTGGCAGTCTGCAAAGGCTATTTTGTATTCACAACTCCTGCTTAGTCACAATTTTGACATTGTTACCATGATTGTAACTCTCTCCTCAACCAACTTTACCAGGCATTGGCTGCATGGGGAGAAAGTCCATTCTGCCTGTAGTGCAGCCACTCACTCATAGACCACAAGGTTGTGAGTTCAATACTAGCCAGGGCTTAGGCTAGACTCAGGGCTGCATCCTTCCGAGTTCGCTAAAATGAGTACCCAACTGTTAGGGGGCAATGAGCTTACAGTTGTAAACCACTTAGACATCCCATAGCACGATATGAAGCGGTATATAATTGAAATGAAGCTGCTTTGAATGATGTGTGTGTGTGTGTGTGTGTGTGTGTACAGGGGGAGCTGACCCAGAAGAATTTACTTACCTTATACTCAACTATAAGTCAAAAAATTTATGCCCAAAAATTGACCCTAAAATCTTGGGTCAACTTATATATGGGTTGATATAATAATACAACTCAGAAAGATCCTAAAAGAAGCACCAGTCTGATGCCCCATTCTCTGTGCCTTGACAATGATTTTTGAAAGAGCTGCTGAAGCAGGAATGTTTGTGCGCGCACATGTATGTAAAAGAAGTGACTCCCTTTTCAATCTGATATTAAAACCTTCTTTCCCCATCTTCATCCCCCTCTAGATCTCTCTGGGCACCAAACACCCCATTTCCCTCCAGTCCCTTCCTTCTCAATCTGATATTAAAACCTTCTCTCCACCTCCTCTCTTTGGATCTCCCCTGCCCACCAAACACTCCATTTCCCTCCAGTTCTTTCCTTTCTTAAACCGTTATTAAAACCCTCTCTCACTATCAAACACCCCATTTCCTGCCAGTTTCTTCCCTTCTCAAACTGAAGTTAAAACCTTCTCACCCCACCAAACACCACATTTTCCTCTAGTTCCTTCCATTCTCAAACTAATGTTAAACCCTTTTACCCTTGACTTATCCACAGGTCATATCAAAGTTTTACCCTTAACTTTTCCACAGGTCATATCAAAATCCATGATTTTGGCCCTTAAACTTTCCCTCAACTTATACATGAAATTGGCTTGTACATGGGTATATGCAGTAGCTAAATACTTAGTTAAGTAAATGTTGATACAGGATTCCAGCCAAAGTGAGTAACTTCTTCAGAATACATAAGCCAGGTAGCATTCATAATAGAATAAAATAGAATTTACAAAATCCATAATGTAATTTTATTGTCTAATTCATATCCATTTCTATTGAAAATTAGCTTTAAATACTAAGCCCTAGGCTGGGGTGATATGAGATATGTAAAAGAAAAAAAATGATATGTAATGTACAATACAATGAATAAGACAGAAATAGATTAAATGCTAATTTATATTTTACATTTAGGTATAATCAAGGCAAGGCAAAGGAGATGTAATAATTTATATGGTATTTATACTGTATCTCTGATGTGAGATTCAGTCGAATAATAATTTACATACATATACATCTTAAACAGTAAAAACTGGTGAAAAACACAAAGTTCTATACGGAAAGGTAGTAGGTCCTAAGAAAGCAGGTTAAATCATGGAAATTATACTTATGAAACTGATAAGCAATTATCACAAGAAGTTAATTTTAACTCTCTAAGTAGTTTGGAATATTCAACAGACATTACATACATTAATTTATAGGTGCATACTTTTATCAACATACAGAGGGAAAGTCTGTTCACAGTGATTCAGCTGTAAATTGGGAAAGCTCCATCGATTAATCTGAAATGCTGCCTTTCTAATTAATACCAGAAATCCCTTTAGCAATAAACACCACTTTAATTGGATTGGATTTTTTAAAAACAAAAACTCACATAATTTAGAATTCTGGAAACAAATTTAGAATTCTATCATACAAATTAACAGTTTTAGAAGGGTTAGAACTTAGTCCCTTGCCCACAGGGTTCCTTCTGTTTCTCTTTGGTCTTCCTTTTCTCTCTGCCCCCCTTTCTTTCTCTCCTTTCTAGATGCTCTTTCATCATGTTAACCAACTAGTAACTTTTCTCCCATCTGTCAATTATTTGAAAATTTCAGAGACCCTGAAGGAAGAAGCACAACGTGGAACTACTTAGAGACTCTCCAGAGAACTGAATACCTCAGACTTGTTGACAGCTTCATCTTTAGGGATGCTGGTCATTGACTGTAATAAATTTTATTTCATTTCATCTTTAGGGAACATTTGGGAAGCCTGCCACCTAGTGACTAAAGATAGTTCTGCAGGCAACAGACATATTTTCATTAAGAAACATTAATCAATCTGTTAAAAAAATGAAATGCTGAGGTGCACAGTCTTAGTATTTATACCAAGTTTCAAGCATCTGTGGTTCACCATCTTTTAGCTGTGGAAGAGACACATTCACATGAACACACTCTTTTATTATTATAGATATAGACAAATATAGGAAACATGGCCTAGTTATACTTCTGCATTTGTGTTACATTAAGGGAAAAAATCCCTCCTGAGTTTCCTTTAAATGTTATCTCTCTGTCAAATTGAGGGCCAGTTTTCTACTGCTTTATTGAGGATGGGAGGGGGGAATTCACTGACATTTTCAGGGGAGGAGTTATGGATCACGAGGCCATTTGTAGAATTCAAAGATATAGCCATGTTAGTCTGTAGAATCGGTATGTAGAGAGATCTTGTATCACCTTTGAAACTAACTGAAATAAAGCAGCTTCATTTATATATATATATAGCAGCTTCATTTATATACTGCTTCATATCGCGCTATGGGATGTCTAAGTGGTTTACAACTGTAAGCTCATTGCCCCCCAACAGTTGGGTACTCATTTTAGCGACCTCGGAAAGATGCAGGCCTGAGTCTAGCCTGAGCTCTGGCTAGTATTGAACTCGCAACCTTGTGGTCTATGAGTGAGTGGCTGCAGTACAGGCATTTAACCACTGCACCACCAGGGCTCTCAATAAAGAAGTTGGCAGCATGAGCTTTCATAGACTTCAGTCTACTTCTGAGGAATCATCTGAGGAAGTAGACAGAAGTCTACGAAAGCTCATGTTGCCAACTTCTTTATTTCAGTTAGTTTCAACGGTGCTACAAGATCTCTCTACAAAGCTATTCATGTTTTCTTCTTTTTCTCTTCCACTTTTGCCCCCCCCCCCAAAAAAAAAATAGTCCTATGCAGGTCACAGCTTTTCTCCACAGCTTCCCGCTGGCTGTCCTTTTTAAAATCCTTGGGAGCAATGTCATGCCATAGCTCTCTTATGGTATTCCAATAGTTGTGGCTGGTGGGAAATGATGGAGAAAACCCAACTTAGAAAAGGTACTTTTTGGACTACAGCTCTCAGAATCACTTGAGGATTCTGAAACTTGGTAATACAAAAAAGTAACTTTCCCAAATTCATGTGACTTTCTGCCAGCCCCATTTTTTAGTCCCACACTTTTGACTCTGGTCCCAAGAACCATTGAAAGAAGGCCACAGATAACTTCCTTGAGTTGAATGAGATTCCCCATCTTTGGATTACAAAGTTGAAAAGAAAAGGACATGGCATCTTCCTTACACTCTTATCAATGTTGCTTTCCCTTGACATAAGTTCCTTCCTTCCTTCCCTCTCTTTTAAAGAGAAAGCTTGCTGCCAAAGGATAATGGCCTACAGGGTAGTAAATAGCATGACCTTGCAAGATGCTAAACATAAGTAAAATTAAGGTGAAATAGAGAAAGGAGGAGGAACTATTTATGGTTTGGTTCAGGAAGGGAAGGATGACCTGATGTGTACAGCAGTGATTTGGCTGGTGGGGAAGGATGAATGAACCCTCCCAAGTGCATACTCTGGAAACTGGAGAGCAGCATCCAACATCAAGCTCCCATCATGAGTGGTCAGAAAGGGGTGGTGTATTTCATGAGTCCATCTTTATTGTAGATCCTCTAAGAGTCAGTCAGTTTAGCTGTCATGGCTCAATGCTATGGAATTCTGGGAATTGTAGTTTTGTAAGACATTTAACCTTCTCTCTATCAGAGAGCTCTGGTGCCACAACAAATGACACATCCCAGAATTCCATAGCATTGAGCCATGACAGTTGAGGTATTGTCGAACCAGATTATTTCTGCAGTGTGGATGCAGCCAAAGACAATACCAGGATCATGTCAGATTGTTGTTGTTGTTGTGTGCTTTCAAGTAGTTTCCAATTTATGGAGACACTAAGACAAATCTATCACAGAGTTTTCTTGAAGGTTTGTTCAGAGAGAGGTTGCCTTTGCCTTCCTCTCAAGCTGAGAGAACATGACTTGCCCAAGTTTACCCAGTGGATTTCCATGGCCGAGTAGGGAACTGAAACCTGGTCCTAGTCTAGCATCCAAATTACTATACCATGCTGTTTCATTATGTCAGTTTACTAACTCTTAAACTGATACCAATTTATTTCTCTGCCACCATTTGCACTGGCACAAAGGACACGAGATGTGTCTTTTTGGGTTTAAACAGGCCACAACTTTTATTTCTGCTGTACAGGGTCTATAATACAAGATTTATAATTAAACTCCCAACATTTTGTCACATGTGTGTGTGAAGGTGTAACCCACCCAGATGGGTGGTCCTTCTCCACATGTGACAAAGTATGTAAACAAATAACAACAACAAATTTACAAACCCCTCCCCACCAGAAATGACGTCATATTACGTCATATGACGTCATTAGTTAATGACGTCATGCATTTAACTGCATATGTCACTTCCTTTAATTTAACCTTTGCCAAATTACCCCAATTAAATTTAATTAGCCAGATTAATTTTCCTGTGGGGTGAGGGTCATTACCCGCCACAAGAGGGGGCCAGCCCAGCTAGGCATCCCCTCCCCCGCAAACTGCTTTTTTGATATGTTCGGAGAAAGCCTGAATATAAATCTCCGAACCCTTAGGAGAGAGGTGCACCCCATCCCCCCCTGTACAGCTGAGGCCTATCCAATTTAATTCCCAAATGTTCAATTATGAAAATGCCAAGCCTTGATAACTGCTTGGCCACATGATGATTTAGCCACTGCCGAGCACTGTTAATGATGGCATCTTTGCGAGCTCCAGGCCAACTACGTCTTGGCAGCAGCTTAGTCCATAGCAGTATAGCTCCAGGTGCAATTTTTCTAATTTCCTGCATGTCTTTCACCATCTGCTTCGCCAACTGAAGGCAAGGGACCTTTACTAAGTCATTCTCCCCCAGGTGTATGACTAAAACCTGGGGTTGTGGGTAAGACCTTGACAGCTGGATGATCCAAGGAAGCAGTGCTCCCCACATCATACCCCTGCGGCCAAACCATTGAGTAGTGCCGATGTTCACCAGTCCCAAATTAGTATCGCACCGGTGCTCAAGGAGGTCGCGGTCTGCCCAGAAGACTAGACTGTGGCTCATAATCCAAATCTTGCCATGGAAAAAGCCAGCTGAAATGCAAGTAAAGTAAATTAGTTTAGTTGATCAGGACTCTTGATTCCAGAAGGCCGAACATAGGACTTAAATGCCCTGGAACGCCACTGGCCAATTTGGCAAATATTGGCTTCACTTAGACCGTGAGTGGCCGCAGCTGTCGCTGTGCCGATGCGGAAGGAGTGAGACGAAAAATAAGCCTGAGGCAGGTTGGCTCGCCTTAGTGCCTCCTTCAACACTGCCCTAAATTGAAATTGAGTTAAGGGCATGCCTGATAGATGGAGAAACAGATAACCTGCCACTTTTGGCCTAACCCTGAGGTAATTGGTCATTGCTAACACCGGGCAAATTTGCCCACTAGGCACTTTGGCTAAGGAGATGGACCGACCTTTTGCCAACTGATCAGCTTTAGAGTGCCTAATGCAAATTTGAATCCCCTGTTCTGTTAAAATAAAATCTGAAATTAAAAGTGCCCTGCCAGACTGATCATTGCAAGATCCAGGCACAATCTCACTAATTTGTAAAGCTGCAAAGAAAGCAATGGTAAATGCTGCCTTGAATAAAGCCGCCTCCTCAGGTGAATAACATGTATCAGCTAGTTGATCCCACAACTTAGCCAGGACTGAGCCTGTTATTGGCCATCGTGAGTCCTTTACTACTGGGGATTCTCTAGACCAACCTTCTACAGCTCTTTTAACCCTAAAGTCTGTGGTAGGATCAAAACAACCCCTTGCCCTGGAGTGAAAAGCCAGGGCGGCCAGCCTGCCCCTAATAGTAACAGGTGACAGACCTGCATGCCTGAGGTGTACTATGAAACGTAGTACCAGATCAACCCTAATAGGCCAGTCTTCTACCTCCCCAATTTCCAATAAAAATTGGTTAAATGCATTCAAAGCTATCTGGTAGGACTTGCGTGTAGATGGGGCAATGGAATGTAGGATCACCCTGTGAATTTCTAGTTTCCAAGGCTCCATAGCAAAGCCAGTACCTCCATCGGGTGTGGCGATGCCTCGGGAGCCAACTGTCGGAACCTGGAAAACTGAAAACGAGAAAGGGTATCTGCCAAAGGGCTAAGCACACCAGGAACATGCTGAGCATGGAATAAAACATTAGATTTCAAACACTGCAAGACCATCGCCCTTACCAAACACATAACTCTGAGGGACTTGGAAGACTGAGAATTTACCACCTGAACGACCGCCTGGTTGTCACACCAAAATCAGATGGTTTTGTTAGCAAATTGGCTTGCTCATAGGTGCACAGGCACTACAATAGGAAAAAGTTCCAAGAACGTCAAGTCTCTAGTCAGACCACATTCAATCCAAGCAGAAGGCCATGCCTCTGCAGCCCACTGGCCATTCCAATAAACACCAACGCCATGGGCACCAGCAGCATCAGAGTGCACCTGAAAGTCTGCCCTTTCAGATCTCCAAAATGAGGTCCCATTGAATTGCTCAAAGAAGGACTCCCAAACCTTCAAGTCCTCACAAATCCCCCTTGTGATCCTAATGTGATGGTGCGATGCAGACACCCCTACAGTAGCCCTATATAATGTTGCGCAAAATGCTCGTCCTGGAACTATTACCTTACAGGCAAAGTTTAATAATCCTGTAAGTGATTGAAATTCATGAAGTGTAGCTTTTTGCTTCCCAAGCATCACACTAACCTGCTGCCACATAGCCACCAATTTGTCATTTGGTAATCAAGAAATACCGGCTACGGTGTCAAACTCGATACCGCAAAATGTAAGCCATGTGTCGGGCCTGTCAGTTTTTTCTTCAGCTAAAGGAACTCCCAACTCCAACATTAATTCCTGAAATTCAGCTAAAGTGTCCCTACATTGAGAGGAATTGGGATTTCCAGCAATCAAAAAGTCATCTAAATAGTGTGTTATAGCCCTATTACCTGACCGCTTTACTGCACACCAATGAAGAAAGGTGCTGAAAGTCTCGAAAGCTGAACAAGAAATCGAGCACCCCATTGGCATGGCTTAATCAAAATAATACTTTCCTTCAAACTGAAAACCCAGTAAATCAAAATCATCTGGGTGCACAAGGAGCAGCCTGAAGGCAGATTTTATGTCGCACTTCGCTAAAAGGGGTCCCTTGCCTAAGTTCCTAACCATCTTGACCGCTGAGTCAAACGATGCATACTTAACAGATGTAAGCTCAGGATCTATGGCATCATTCACACAATCACCCTTAGGGTAGGATAAGTTGTGAATCAACCTGAATTTCCCAGGACCTTTTTTAGGAATCACACCCACAGGAGATAAACGAAGGGTGGGAATTGGCAGCTGATCATGGGGTCCTGAAATCCTTCCAGCAGCTATCTCTTTCGCTAGCTTGTCCCTCACGATAGTTGGTAAATCCCTCACAGAACGAGCATTGGGCGCATAGCGATGTACCCTGGCACCTGTGTAAGGTATGCGACAACCTAAGGAAAAACCATGAAATAAATAAGATGCAGCCTCCTTGTTAGGGTACACCCTCAGCCAAGCCGCCATTATATCTAACTTAATTGGTGACGGAGCCTTTACCTCCTGGGGATACTGGCTGGGGGGCACCTCCCACTCTGACCACTTACCTCTGCTACAGGAAGCACCGGGGTGACCACCCCCGCAGGTGTTACACTTGTGATCAAACCTGCAGGGCTTCCTCCTGCACTTGCCTGTGTTAAAGGCCCAGCATATACCAAATTGCTTTCTCTCTCCCATGCCAGGCCTCGCATTCTGCCCTTTTAGCTGAGTAACCATGGGAACAAACCCATTGTCACATCTGCTTGAAGGGGAGGCCCCCACCATTACATCTGCCCATAATTCAGACTGTACGTGTCTCCACGACAAGGAGCGATCTTGTGCAGCTCTCATTCTAAACTGCTCATTGTATTGCAGCCAGGCTGCACCCCTAGCATTATGATGGCAGTTGGTGTAAGCCAGGGGTAGGCAACCTTTCCCCTTTAAGGGCCGAGGGACTTCAGCTCCCAGAATCCCAGGCGCTATTGGCCAACATGGGAGTATTGGCCAACATGGCTGAGGCTTCTGGGAGCTGAAGTCCCTCGGCCCTTAAAGGGGAAAGGTTGCCTACCCCTGGTGTAAGCCTTTATCATGATTTCCTGGTATTTAGAAAAGTCAGGAGACCTAAGGGACTCTTTTTCCTCTATAACTCCCCTGTAAATAGTAAAACCCATAATCCAATTCACAAAATTACGCTCCAGTTTAGGGTGTTTGAGTGCCTGAAATTATTTGGGAAGGCTGAAGACAATCCCATCTTTTACCATGATCCTTGGTTCAGGATCCCTAAAAGTAAGCGAAAGTAAATCTATATATTTCCCCTTCCATATCCTTTCTTTAGTGGAAAGAGGAAGGTGTGAGCCAAGGGGAGTAGACATTCCAGCACAAGGAATGGAAACAGAATGCACAGTTACTCCTGATAGTACAGGAGCACCCAAAGGAGACACCGCAGGGGTGTTGCTAGCCAAAGCAATTGGCTGACCAACCTGTACCCTAGTGTCAGGAACCTGTGTAACTGCACTTGCCTGCACAGGTGCACCCAAAGCTGCTGGGATGGGGCATTCCAGACCCACACCCTGGCTAACCTGGCCACCTGGAGCCCATATCAAGGTGGTCCAATTTGCCAGTGAAGGATTAGTAGGAGACAAACCTGAAACTGAAGCTTGCTGGGAAGCATCACCAGCCGACTGCACATATCCCCCGAAGTGTGGCCCCGCAACAGCTCGGGTGTCGGGCAGAGAAGAAGCAGCAACTGCCTGATCTCTCCTCTGCACATCATGGGTTTGCTTCACTGCACCAGCACCTGGAAGAACCACTCCTCGCAAGAGGTTATAAAGATCTGCTACCGTGGGCTGCTTAGAAACAGGGGCAGCCGCACCCTGAATCTCCACACCTGGAACCCTTTTTAGGAGTTCCCATACATCGGCTATAGTGGGTTGCCCCGCCTCTATAGCTGAAACCACCGATGGACCCGGTGTAGCAGCAAGTACCTGAGAGTCAGGTACAGAAGGAGGGAGCAGAACTTCTGTGTCCAGATTGCCAGAAGTGCTGGCTATAGGGCTGGCAGCAGTAGCCTGTAGCCCCTTCTGGGCAAGCTGGTTACAGACCACCACACAGGCCTGTACGGTCTTGCCCAGTTGTGCTAGCTGAGCAGCAATCTTGTCATCTCTGCTGGTAGACTGAGAAAGCCTCTTTGAAGCAGAGTGACTAGAGCCAGGCACAGCTGGAGCTGCACGCCTCTTAGATTGGGCCTTACTGCGAGGCATGACTCCCCCCAGTGAGTGTAACACGGGTCCTAAGCACAGTCACCCAACCTTAGATGACTACCACCAGGCCAAAGGCCGCCCTTCCCCAAGTCTCACAAGAGACGCAAATAGCCAGGAAGTATCACAGGCAACAACCACAGGGGGAGAAAGTGTCCACCAAGGGTCCTATTAGGCACCCTGCACCACCAGGCCAAAGGCCGCCCTTCCGCAAGTCTCAACAAGAAACGCAAATAGCCAGGAAGCGTCACTGGCAACAACCAACCAGAGGGGAAAGGTGTCCACCAAGGGTCCTATTAGGCACCCTACCCCAAGACAATTATTGCCTTCCCACACCGCTGGGGAGAGGTGTAAAAAACCCTCCTGAACCAGAGATGGGATCCCGACCTTACCGGACCAGGTTAGCTGGGGCGCTACTGGGCCTGAGATCAAGCGCTGGGTCCACGTACCCAGCAGAGAAGATGCCTGCCACAGCACCCACCTTGGTAGAGCTCCCCTCCGAGTGTTGGAGATCCGGAGGCCCTTTTAGGCCTGAGGAGACCGGCCCAAAGGCCTCACTCGGCCTAATCCACCACAAATACACAGGGAGACTCGCAGACCTCCCAGAGGGCCTTTTCTGCGACCGCTCCCAAACTGTGGGATGGCCTGCCAGACAAGATCCGTCTTATTACCACTCTTGCTGCCTTTAAAAAGGTAGTAAAGACGGATCTCTTCTGACAGGCCTTCCTGGAGTAATCTCCCGGCTCTTCCTTTAGATGGTCTGGCTTGTTAATCCACTCTCTTACCCCAGCCATTATTGTTTTTCTGTTTTTCTGTTTTTTGCTTTATGATTTTATTATTGATGCTGTTTTTAATACTATTCTAATTTAATCTATTTTTAAGGGGTGGGAGGGTTAGGAGGAGTATTGGGTGATGTGTTTTATTCTTGTATTGTTTTAACCTGTTGTACGCTGCCCCAGTTGCATTGCAGAGGGGCGGGTTAGAAATAAAACTTCTTCTTCTTCTTCTTCTTCTTCTTCTTCTTCTTATTATTATTATTATTATTATTTAAGAACTCCCTCTGTGAAGAGATGAAATAGATAATCAGCAAGAGCCGATTACAGCTAAGCCAAGACAATTTGCTAGGCCAAAGCCAAGCAAGTAGCCAGATAGCAGAGCAATGTGACTCGCTCAGCTCAAGCTCTAAAATGGCTGCCGCCACGTGGCAGCACAGAGCTATAAAGAAGAAACTCTCATTGGAAGTCTTGTGAGAGTACAATCACCACGAGACTTCCTTAACTCCAATAAGCACCGTGATTGGGCCAAGCGCGCAGTTACCCAGAGGCCCCTGCGCGCTTGACCAATCAGGCCTCTCATATCCTTATATGGCACTCGTCAGGGGGTGTTTTTTCTTAGAATGCCAGCTAGTGAAGCTTTTTTATGTGATGAGAGATCTGTTTACTATAGTTCTAGTGGAACCTTTTAAGATTTTCTGTGAGCAATTTGCTTTTTATTTTACAGATTTGTTTGTATGTGGGCCTAAGCAGACTGCAGAAATAGTGCACATTAAATTGAGGCACTGCCCTGGCTCAGGGCTAAGGAATCATGGGAACTGTAATTTATTGTGGCACCAGAGCTCTCTGACAGAGAAGGCTCAATGTCCAAGAAAAAAATACAATTCCCATGACTCCCTAGCACTGAGCCAGGGCAGTGCCTCAATTTAATGTGCACTATTTCTGGCAGTCTGCTTAGGCCTTGTGTCTCATTGGGATCTGTTTCACCATTTTGGAAAGATCCAGGATAGATACAGGCATGGGATTATCTGGTCATGATGTCAAATATATATGTTTCAGATTGTACAGCCTGCATTTGTTCAATAATTTAATTTATAATCCCTCTTTTCTCCCAGGATGGGGTCAAATGTGGCTCACACATTTGAATTAAATCCAAACACAGTTAAAAGTATGAAAAGTACAAAAGTTAAAGACAACTGAACTAACAATCACATTAAAAACTTTGATTTAAAATAGTTTTTAAAAGGCATATAAAATATAATCAAAATGATAAAAATACCAATACCAATATAACACATTCCAGTTAAAATCTTTCAACCCCCCCCCCCCAAAAAAAAACACGTTAGGGTTGCCATGAATTTGAAACAACTTGAGGGTATGCAGCAAAGCTATTTGGGTCCTGTAGAAGGCAGTAGCAAAACTAATACTAAAGAAGCCAAACTGAGATTCCTTTGCCTTGGAGAATTATTACTTAGTGTTAAATATATCCTTTCCCAACTGGGTTATAACCTGAGTTCAGGATGTAAACTGCCTTGGGTGCTTTGGTGGATGCCAATACATGGTTGTCCCATAACTCTCTGTAGATTTGAGTTCCATGACAATGTCTTTCTGGATTCTTTCCCTGGGATGGAGTCCCAGCCTTGGAGAAAGGTGGGATTTAAATCAAATTTTAAAAATGTATGAAGAATTGCTTTCTTTTGTTTGAGCTGAGTCTCCTGCCAATTCTACTTCTTCCAAGGTTTAGCACCCCTAGTTCTGTGAACAGAGACAGCAAAGTCTTACAAATAGATACAATTGAGAATGTTTTCCATACTCCCAATTATTCTGTCTGATCCTTAAACATTTGAGGATCCAAAGAAGGAAATGCATGCCTAGAATGAAACACAAGCAATGTTCTGAAGTGTTTGGTTTGGAAGGGCAAGTATATGACCATGTCTCATAACATAAATATCAATTCCCCCCCCCCTTTCCTTTCCTTTCCTTTCCTTTCCTTTCCTTTCCTTTCTTTTTTTAAAAAAGTCTTCCTAACTTTGAAGCAAAGAAACTCATATATTAAACAAATGACCTAATTAAGTCTTACAGAGAATTTTTAGTAGTACCTCATTGCCATAACTACCAACTTACATCATCAAAGGGATACATGACAAGTTCTTCGTTATCAGAGATAATTAATGGTGGCATTTCTTTGTTTTGAAGCAATAGGAATAAATAAAAGTTTGATTTTTTTTTAAATTGCCTTTGGCCCTTTGTTAGGTCATGGGCATAGAAAGTGTGATTGAAACCTTTAATTAACCTTTCTCTAATTCAGTGTTTCAAATTTTGCATCATTAAAACTGTAAGAGCAGGCAAAACAGATTATATGTTGAACTGGAGAAGTACCCTAGATACTTAGGGAATAACATTTGAGTAAATGATGCTGTTACCATGTCACATTACAGCATCTTGACTGATTATATGCACCTCTGTGTCTTTTGTAACATTAAAAGATGGATACATTCTTCTAGTCCTGGCTGTAAGGCTAAACCCTGGCAGATAAAACCTTCAACTATGACCCACGTAGTCCAATCGGATGTATTACGAGGACTGTCTCTATATCACGGTCTCAGACTTATGAGCTGTAGCATAAGGATATGATGCAAGCATCCCTTACAGCAGGAAAAACAATAGTGTGAGGGGCAAGAACCAGTTTTTACCTTGTAACTCCTTTCAGTTGCAGTATCATCCAACTAATAAAGAAAAATGGCTGTTAGAGGGAGTGTTGGGAGTTTCCAGGACTAGATAGAAGCAAACCTCTGTAGTTTGGCATGAATTTTGGGTCTGAAATTGTGCCAATTTTCTGTTTTTTTTAAAGGGGTCCGTGGCAGCTTTGAGACACCATTGGGGGTTTCAGTGGCCACAAAAGTAGATCCAGTTGCTGCATGTGACCCTGTCTGCACTTTCATCACCAATGACTACAGAGTAGTAAGATGTAGATGGAGCTCAGGAAAGTGCTATGCATATATGATGAATACAAATTTGCATTGCTATAATAAAAGCCTGCTTTATCAATTTACAATTATAGAGTTTGCACTGTACAAGAATAATTGATAAACAAATATGTGCATGCACATGCACACGCATGGACACACATGCACAATGCTATAAATTTGCTGTCATTTATATTTATTTGCTATAAAATTTATTTGCTATCATTCATGACTATGGAATAGATATATGGAGTGCCAAAATACAAACTGAAGAATATCCCAACAGAATTTAAAGTGAGAAATAGATTTGTACTATTAAGCCTAATTGATGGGAACCAGAAGAACTATGGACAGAAGCCGGGGCTCAGTCAAAGAGGAATGCAGAAAGATGCTATCTGTGACCCAAAACAAAGAGAAGAAACAATGGATGACTGACAAAATGCTTTAAGCAGTAAACAAAAGAAAAGGGAGACAGGAACAGTCTCAGAACCATTAATGCAACTATTCAATGTGCAAGGACAAAGATAATAAGTATAATAACCAATATAGAGAAATAGAAGCTGACAAGAAAAAGGAAAAACCAGAGACTTCACAAGATTAAATTTAAAGGGAAATTTAAACCAAGGATGAAGATACTCTGTGATTAGAAGAGGGACATAATACACAACCAAGATGAAAAAGATAATGGAAGCAATACACAGAAGAAGTATATAAAAGAGATGAAAGGATGACTGACACATGGGAAAAAGAAATAGGAAGTTGAGTCCCAAATTTTGGAAAGTGAAGTGAAAGCTGAATTTAAAGCAATTGGGAAGAATAAATCATCAGAACAGATATCATTCCATAGAACTGCTACAATCCACAGCGACAGCATCAACTTTAGTTCTAACTAAAATCTCTTAACAAAATATGGAAAAGAAAATAGTGGCCCACAGTTTGGAAACAATCAGTATACATTCCCATATATAAAAAAGGAGACACAAAGGACTATAGTAACTACAGGACCATTATGTTAATTTCCCATGCAAGCAAAGGCATGTTCAAAATTCTGCAGGAAAAAGTCCAACCATATGTGGAGTGAGAAATCCCAGAAGTGCAAGCAGAGTTCAAGGATTGAAGAGGCTCAAGGAATCACATTGCAAACATATAATGGATAATGGAATGTACCAGGGAAGTCCAGAAGAAAATCACTATGTTCTTTATAAATTACTACTCTTAAAAGAATGGGAGTGCCATTACATGTGATTGTCCTGATATGCAATCTGTACTCAGGATAAGATGCTACCATTACAAAAGCATATGAAGAAACAGAATTGTTTTCAATTGGCAAAGGACTACGGCAAGGGAGCATCTATCACCTTATTTGATCATCTTGTTTGCAGAAAATATCATATGCAGAGTAGCTTGAGACTTCAAAGAAGAAATAGTGAAGATCAGAGAAGGAATATCAACAATCTAAAACATACAGATGAAACCATACTGCTAGCAGTAAACATAAAGACTTGGAGCAATTACTAAAGAAAGCCAAAGAAGAGAGTGCTAAAGTAGGCTGAATGCTGAACATTAAGAAAACATAATAATGATACAAAAGATGAATGTTCTGAAAAAAGTACTTTATTTCACATGTGGTGGGATTGTAAAATAGCAAAAAATAAAAATAAAATTGGACACAAATTCACTCAGCAAATATTAAACATGGATATGAAATTTGATCCAAAGTTGTACTTGCTAGGAATAATTAAAGGAGAAGTGGAAAGAAAACATGACAAGTTATTATTTTATATGATAATTTCAGCTAGAATAATATTTTCATAAAAAGGTAAAGAAAAGGTAGGCTGGAGTTGATGGAATTGATGCTTAAATTAAATGATTTTATGGGAATACATTTACCTGTTTGATTAGAAATGAACCAATGGATAGATATAAACAAGACTGGTTAAGCGTACAAATATACTTCAGACAAATACGGAGAAAGCAAAGTATATGTCAGATATAAGATTAAATCTTATATAAACTGTGTACAAAATTAATACAATATAAATTTATATAGGAAAATTATATTAAATACAGGGAAATTTTATATATATATATATATATATATATACACACACACACACACACACACACACACAGGTAAAACAAAGTTTTCCCCTTTGATGTGATTGCCTAGTGATGTCTGACTGTAGGGAGCAGTACTCATCTCTGTTAGTAAGCTGAGGGAGCCAGCATTGTCATAGATAACTCTGTGGCCATGTGGCCAGCATGACTAAACACCAAGGCACACGGAATGCTGTAACCGTACCACCAAAGTGCTACTTATCTACTTGCACTTTTAAAAATTAGTACCTATTTATCTACTTGCACTTTTGAACTGCTAGGTTGGCAGAATCTGGGACTAGTGTTGGGGGCTCAGTCCATCATGTGGCACTTGGGTCTCAAACTGCCAATTGCTGACCTTGCAATCTTCAGAGTCAGCATCTTAACCATTAAGCCACTGCATCCCACTATATATATACGATGAAACTAAAAAAAGAGAAAATAACTGTTTAGTTATCAAACATATTCATAAATTAGCTGGGAGAAAATCATTTTATTTGGTATGTTTGGTGTCTGTAATGCTTGTATAAGGAAAATGTAAATGGGCAGTGTATCTTGAAGGTATTTCTAAATATGTATTTGTTTCTGTCTTTTTTGTATGCTTTTTATTTGTTTTTATTTTTTATTGTGTATTTTTAACAATAAAAATAATTTTAAAAAAAGAAATCAGAAGAAGGACTGGGAAGGGCAGCTATGGTCCAAAACACACTGCAGAAATAATCCAGTTTGAGATCACTTTAACTGCCTTGGCTCAAGGCTAGGGAATACTGTCTGTCAGAGAGCTCTGGTGCCACAATAAACTATAGTTCCCAGGAATCCCTGGCACTGAGCTAGAGGAATTAACATAATGTCAAACTGGATTATTTCTGCAGTGTGTTTTGGACCGAAGTGACCCTACTGAAGATTTTTGTTTAATAGTCCTCCTCATTCTGTAACTAGCATTAAATCCTTGATGATCACAGATCTTTGCAGCATTTGTACACACAAATAAATTCACAGATCTTATTTGGAAACATATTTTATTATATGATAAATTAAACCATATTTTAATATTCACAAAATCAATGCTTCAGGTGAGGGATATCAAGGAGCAGCATCCCAAACCATAATGTTAGAGCCCAGCACTGGAAAGTACAATACCAATAAGTACAAAGCTTGAAAGTCAGAATGCAAACAAGGAAACCAAGGGGAAGCCACTTCATTTTGTTCCTGTGAAAGAATCATTTTGGACCTGTGAAAGAACTAGTCCAGATCCTAAAGTGCAAAGATAGACAACTGAACACTAAACTTAGAATCGCCCAATCTATTGTATTCTGCACTACCATGTATAGATGTGAGAGCTGGAAAAATGAAAAATGCTGATAGAAAGAAAATCGACTCCTTTGAGATGTAGTGCTGGAGAAGGGTGCCGAGGATATCACGGACAGCCAAGACAAACAAATGGGTTCTAGAACAGATCGAGCCTGAACTCTCCCTGGAAATCAAGATGGCTAAATGGAGGCTGTCATACTTTGACCACATTATGAGAAGGCATGACTCATTAGAAAAGACAATGATGCTGGGAAACGTGGAGGGTAGTAGAAAGAGAGAGAACCCATATACCAGATGGCTAGACACAATCAAGGAGACCATGGATCTAAGCTTGCAGGACGTGAGGACAGGGGGGCTTAGAGGTGTTTCGTTCACAGGGTCGCCATGAGATGATGATGATAATTGTTATTGTTGTTATTATTATTATTATTATTATTATTATTATTATTATTATTATTATTATTCCTATGCCACCTTTCTCCCAGAAGAGACCAAAGGCAGCTCACAAACAGCAACACATTAAAAACTTGCTACAATTAAACAATTAAAATTTCACTTAAAAACAGTATAAAATTACAAACATTAAAACCACAATAAAGGCACAAATATCCATCCCATATAAAACACCTCATATAAAAATCTGTCCCATGAACATATGTTAAACGCCTGCCTGAATAAAACTGTTTTTCCTTGCCAATGGAAGGCAAGCAGGGAGGGGGCCAGCCTTGCTTCCCATGCTTCCAGAGGGCAGGAGCAGCCACTGAGAAGGCTTTCTCTTGTGTCCTTGTTGTCAAAGACAACTTGTAGGCACTTAACAAATGACAAAATATGGAGTTCAACATGAAACATTCCTCAATCTCTGATTGAGCATGTCTCAGTGGTATTATATCTTTACGTTATGTTAATTTATTTGAAATAAAGGGCCAGACAGAGGACCACACAACTGTAGCCACTTAAAAATCCAAGACAGTGGCAAGAATGACTATTCTCCTCATTGGGAAGAGATTACAGATAACCAGTTCCCAATGTGATTTAAATTGTAATCAGTTACTGCTAACGACTTGGTAAAGGGACATCTGTCCTCAGCCATAAAGTAATAAACACTGGGTGCCTCATTGAGGCAGGAAAATGCAATGGATTCAAAGGTCACACAGGATATATTTTTGTCATACCATGTGGTAAAACTTAGGTGCATTGGACATACCCCATAATTGCCATCTAGTCACATTTTCTCTATGTCATTTGTCACATTGTGACAGTAAAAGACAAACGTGTGGGAAACAGAGTTATTTTTAATGCATGTCTCATTACCCAGTTTAGGAAAGGCTTCTTGAGATATTTTTTTTGTCTAGGAAATAGATGAAATAATTTCTAAATAAAGACATGACCAAAATAGAAATTTACTTAATTTCCCCCAAATGCTGTTACTTCTGATAAAGATCACCATAATGTTTTTTTTTTTTTTTTTTAAAAAAAAACAAACAATGACTATCCTGAAATGCATCCCAGGAGGGAAATGTAAGAAGTTGTGAGTGATGTGATTAACAGTGGCACTTCACTGCATTATGGCACTAGGAATGAACAGGAAAGTGTTGAAGAGTTTAATTGTTTAAGTTGCCATCTCTCTTGCCCCTTTGCTCCACTGTGGCTCTTGTAATCATGCCAGAAAACTTCCATTAACCTCCCTCTATCTGAGTCAGTCTTTTTGAGTTAATACCATCAAAACAAAATACATCGGCTGTTTGAAGCAGGGCTGTGTTGAAATTTTGTGAGATTTGATTTTGTTTAGTTTGAAAGCTGCTGTTTAAGAGAAGGTGGCATTCCTCCCACTAAGAGATGCTGCTTCTCATGAAAAAGTACCTTTTGTGGTAAGCAATGCATGGATCAAGCCCTCCTTTTCTTGCCATGATCTATGATCTGAACTACACAGTTTCACCTTTAGGGTGCACCCAAAAATTTTCCCAAATATTTAAATAGGTACAATTTTAAAGTGGGGATTTCAAACACCATGGGTATCTCTCTACTTTTGACATGAGCTTTATGGCGATCTAATAATTTGACTGAGGAATTTGAATTTTGTGAAAAGAACACCCACAAGCTTCTTGAAGGTTGCGATGTAGTTCTCAAGAACACATGTTGAATTTAAAGTTTTAATGATTTTATTTAATTTCATTTTAATATTTTAATGATTTAAAATACATATCCAAATGTGTCTACAAAGATTTATTTTGAAGGAAAATACATTCAGAAATAATGCATTTCTGAAAGATAAATAAATACAATCAGCCCTCCATATCCACAGCTTCCTCATCCACAAATTCCACCATGCACAGTTTGAATATAATTTTGTCATATTATATGATTTCTATGCCATTGTATTTAATGGGACTTGAATATCTACTGATTTTGGTATCCACAGGGGGTTCTGGAACCAACCCTAGCAGATACCACTGTAAATAAACATTTTGTGAGAAACAGGCAGATTTTTCAAAACATTTTTAAATTTAAGGAGTCAAAATGGAATCAAAGCATTATAATTCTGTAATGTGGATGAGTCCTAGGGCACAGATTGTTTTCTTTGAAAGTGATATTTATCCCTGTTTGACTGACTGACTGAGGCTGGTATGTGTGAGTGAGAAGATTTGTCCAAAGCAGGATGTTTTTCTATATGAAACTCAATGGTTTAACATATTTTTGTGTTCAGTAGGAGTTTGGAGTAGGAAGGTGCTTTTTATTCCTCTTTTCTTTTTTTTAAAAAGGCATTGGTTACTGGTAAAATAGTCTTTTCCTGTGTCTTACCAGTACAGCTTATTAATTACACTATGGGTTATACTCATGTGATGATGCCAAATTCTTCTCTACATGGATGTAAAAATGGTATATATGCCTTGTCACTTAACAGGGCCCCTATCAGAACCATAAAGAAGAACATTTTATGGTAGGAAGCAATTAATGGCTCTCATGCTAGTATGAAGGCAAGGCATAATTATAACCTAAAGATAACCTCTTGTTCTATTTTCTCTTGTAGGATTTCAGTTTGAATCTAATTGTAATGAAAGATGCTGAACTGAAGTTGTGTAGCCCCCCTCCTCACAGCTATAGTGAGATTCTGTGTGGGAAAAGAGCAGGTGATGTTCACTTTGGAGGGGAAATAGTTGAAAGGCAGGTAAGCCTAAATCCCCATATCACCTCAAGAAATAACTTGTGACCCCAGAACTGGAGAATAAAAATGGATTTATAATAACAGAATGTAGTTAAAGGAGTAACCATGTTAGGTTCAAGGAATGAGAAATGCTGCTCTAATGAGTTTTTATTAGGACCAAATCCAAACTGAAGTACTGGATACAACCTTTTTGGAGCTGCAAATTCTTGTTTAGAAAGTGAAAAAAGCAAATACAGGGAAAACATGGGAACAAACAGTTGGTTTGTAGTCAGGCTTACCAGGTTCCTGTTCCTTTATTGGCTATACAGAAAAGGGGATTTCCACTGGTGAAGTTTGTGTGACAAGACCTGCTGAAATTGCCTATTTTACAAAATTATTAAAGGTACAGAAGCTCTACCCTTTATTTCATCTGACAACCCTATTTGTAGTTAGACAGTTGTTCACGTAGCCCTGCTGGTTTTCAGAATAAAGGAACAAGAAATGTGGTTTTTAAAGGATTATATTCTAAATTAGGAAATTTACTGGCTCAGTGCTAGGGTATCATGGGAACTGTATTTTTTTTCTAAGACATTGAGCCTTCTCTATCAGAGAGCTCTGGTGCCACAATAAACTACAGTTCCCATGATTCCCTAGCACTGAGTCAGGGCAGTTAAAGTGGACTCAATTTGCACTATTTCTGGCAGTCTGCAAAGGCCCTTCCCAGGTTGATGTTGATGATTTTGCTTATGATTTGAAAGGAACAAAAGCCTGAGGAGTAGTGTCTATAGTCCTTAGAATTTCACACAAACCTCCAAAATCAACAATTTTTAAAAAGCTGAAGCTTACTTCTGAATTTGAATGAAACTGTATAAAAATTAACATTTTATATGATTTTATTAATCACATTAATCAACATGTAACTAAAAGATCTGGTCAAAATTGACGAACGAATCAGAAAACCCAGATGATGTCTGAAATTTATGTTAGGAAGTTACACAAGAGTATACAAGAGTCATCATCATCATCATCATCATCATTTATTTGTATAGGGCTATAAATTTACATGGTCCTTTCTAGAAACAAGTAACAACAATAAAATGCTGCCAATGGCATACAATCTAAGGTGATATAATATAAACTGTAAACAGTTATAATAAATTAAGCAAATAAAATAATAATATAAAGCAGCTAAAATATAATCATATATAAAATTATCATATTATAAGACAACATCAGTAGTTCCAAATGCTTTGGTAAACAGAAATGTCTTTAGCTCAGATTTAAAACCAGTTAGTGAAGAGGCAGTCCAAAGAAGTCTTGGGAGGCTGTTCCAGAAATACAGAGGTTCCAGGAATAGTTGATGGATCCGGCTCAAAACTTTGCTATGTTCTTTGTTTTAACTCCATTGGATAATGTACCAAGTTTGATGACTTTGTGATCAAGCTTGTAAATCTCTATAATACAACAGACAGGCAGGCAGGCAGGCAGACAGACAGTCAGACAGAGATATTTTTAATTATAGTAGAGATAGAATCGTAGAGATGTTGTTTCCTATTTGCAACAGTTCTATCCCACCTTTCTACCAGAATGCCCAAGGCAGCTAACAACAAAAACATGATAAAATACATAACAATTAGAACAACAACAATGTAGCAATCACATAAGAGTTGATAAAACAAACAAAGAAACAAAAGGCAGTTAAAATCATATTAAAATGTAAATTGAAATACAATTTGATATATACATAGCAAGAGAGAAGGAAATAAATCAGGCAATTAGGCCAAAATCCCATTGAAATGTGAAGGCTTACTGCTGTACACTATAAAGGAGCTATCCAAGGCGACAAAAAATATTCCCAAAATAGAATGATCACTTTAGATA
The DNA here is from genome assembly GCA_026167975.1 of Phrynosoma blainvillii. Taxonomy (NCBI): domain Eukaryota; kingdom Metazoa; phylum Chordata; class Lepidosauria; order Squamata; family Phrynosomatidae; genus Phrynosoma; species Phrynosoma blainvillii. Next base: position 197,663,789 of record JANUYF010000004.1, read on the forward strand.
GTTCCCTTAATGTTTTTACTAAAACCTGGTATAGATTCAGTGCCCCTTTGACATGAAAGCTAAAAGCTACCACTACCTGCAACAGCTGCAAGGCTGTGACTTGGTTTCACTAACTGTTTCCATTTTGTGTTACTGCAGGGGGGAGAAGCCATAGTGACCTCAGGGTGAGGATTCCCACATTCAGGGGAGAGGGCAGGGCATAAAGAGGAATTCACTAGGGACTATGGATGACCCTCTAACATGCTGTCCTACTTAGTAAGGTCTACCAGATTCAAGAGAAGCCTGGTTTAATTAGAACAAACCATACTCTGGTGCAAAGATGGAGAACCTTTGTCCTTCCAGATATTCTGGACTACAACCCCCATAACCCCTTCCCATTTCTCTTGCACCTGAGACAGACAAGAATCTAAACAGACAAGAAGTTAAAATACCAAGAGGACTAAATTTTAATTCTCCCAATTTGTTATTGTTGTTGTGGGCTTTCAAGTCATTTCCGACTTATGGCAATCCTAAGGTGATCCACCAGGAGCCCTGGTGGCACAGTGGTTAAATGCCTGTATTTCAGCCACTCACTCATAGAGCACAAGGTTGTGAGTTCAATACTAGCCAGGGCTCAGGTTAGACTCAGGCCTGCATCCTTCCGAGGTCACTAAAATGAGTACCCAACTGTTGGGGGGCAATGAGCTTACAATTGTAAACCGCTTAGACATCCTATAACGCGATATGAAGTGGTATATAAATGAAGCTGCTATCATGGGGTTTCCTTGGCAAGATTTGTTCACAGGAGTTTGCCATTTCTTTCCTCTGAGGCTGAGATTGTGTGCCTTGCCACAGATTACCAAGTTGGTTTCCATGGCTGAGTGGGAATCTGAACCCTGGCCTTCCAGAGTCTTGTTCTAAAACTCAGTACACTGCACTGGCTCTCAATTCTTCCAATACTTCTCTATAGTCTGTTGAAAGATATATACATAGATATTTGAGCAGCGGAGTCCTGCTGGTGGTGATGGGAATAGCAAAATATGGCAGCATTAACTTAACCAAAACCCTTTCTGGCTTGTGTCTGAAAGTTGGAAGGGAAAGAATGGTGCTGTTCTTTGAGTGGTTTTCTCTCCCCCCCCCCCCCCCATGTGTATCAGGGCTATGGATCATGAGCATCTGAAACAACTTTTGATCTGCACATAGCGCACCTCTTTGTCCTCTTTCCCCCCCCCCATTGATGTTGGGGGCTTTGTCAGAGATAAACCCCAGAGGTTTCTGGTCCTGTAGGGAACATCCTAAGCTGTATCTCATTCTCTGAAGGTAGATGTCAGCTAAATAAAACAAGCAAATAAAATAAAACTCCTGATCCCTATGACCCCTAGGATGCTCTCTTTCAGAGACCACTGGATTGCAGCCTAAATAAACAATAAGTATATACCTTCAAACCAAATCTAAAGGAATAGTCTTAACCAAGTAATTAAGCAAGCTGCTTAGCTGTCTTCTTCAGTGCCAAATGTTACATCCATTGTCACCTGGCTGTGTTCCCTTATAACCAGCAGTCAGGTGAGATGGTGTAATGTTTCTCTACAACTGGCATGACTTTATGTCCCTCAACCATAAAATAAATACTGCAATGTTTATATGTGTTTGTTCAGGTCTAGACACAGCTGGATGACAGAGAGCTTTGCTTTACCTAGCTTGAATTTTCTGGCTCCATGCATTTAAAAATGAACCCTTAACATTTCTACATGCATTTTCACATGGTGTCATAGTGCATTTACCATCAACTGCAGCTCTTACTTCTTTAAAAAATGGCACCAAAGATGCAGACATCTCATTGTGCCTTGAGATAATTTTCATGTTAGGCCCTTCAGAAATATGGAGTCAAGGGAAATGGTGTGAAAAAAGAACCACCAAGAAGAAAATTTTAAAAATAATTAAACAGTGGTACAAGTTTACCTGTAACTCTAGTTCTTCAAGTGGAACTAGACACAGAGCAATGGATTCAAGCTACAGGAAAAGAGATTCCACCTCAACATTAGGAAGAACTTCCTGGCAGTAAGAGCTATTTGACAGTGGAATACACTGCCTTGGAGAGTGCTGGGGTCTCCTTCTTTGGAGGTTTTTAAATAGAGGCTGGGTGGCCATCTGTCAGGGGTGCTTTGATTATGTGTTCCTGCATGGCAGGGGCTTGGACTGGGTAGCCTGTGTGGTCATTTCCAATGCTATGATTGTAAATGGCCAAATACCTTCATTTCCATTTGGGAGAAAGGCAGGATATAAACCCAATAAATAAATAAAATGTGCATTGGTTTCTATACAGAACATGATTTAAACTAGCTAGTACTAGCCAGAATTTTGGTGGAATACTCTATCCATTTGCCAATCTGCACTGTAACTACTGAGTTCCTGCCTATTCTACCACTACAGAAGACTCGAGTGGTATGGTCACGACTTTTGTGCATTTACAGTGGTGGGAAGGATTGGGTTCTTGACAAAACTCTGCTCACCTCTAAAACATTCTAGATCAGACTCTGCAGAAGGCATAGAACCCATGTCTACACAGATGATTAACTGAAGAACTACAGTTACAGGTCCTTTTTGTATCATCATTTTTGTTCATTTTGACACACGTTACTTGATTACTGGTGATTCAGGGTGCATCTGCGCTGTAGGAATAGTGCAGTTTGGCACAACTTTAACTGCCAGGCTCCATCCTACAAAATCCTAGGATTTGTCATTTTGTGAGGGACTAAACTTTGGCAGAGAAGGCAAAAGACCTGGTAAAACTACAAATCCCAGTATTCCATAGGTTGGAGCCACAACACTTAAAGTGGTGTCAAATTGCATTATTTCTACTGTGTAGATGCACCCAAAGTTGTGAAAAAAGTCTGCTTTGAGCATAAGAAGATTTCTGCATCTTTGAGGTTACATTTCAGGCTTTTGTTCAAGCACAATTTCTGTTTGGATTTATTTTCCATGTGTCTACTTGAATATTCAAAAAGCCATCAACTAGTCTGATATGTTTTTTCCCTAAGTCATGCAAAAGACTGATTTGCTTTGACAGGTGGATCAGGAGCAGAATTGGAGCTATTTTATCTGGACCTAATTAAACAACCGTCATTACTGGCAGGCAGGTATGTGTTTGTGATGACTTAAAATTATCTTGATTGGAATGAAAATGCAGACTATAAGCCATTGAATGGGCTGGTTTTAAAATGTGATTTTTAAAATGCATGTTGCATGGTGTATATGTAGCATCAAGTGTAAACTGCAATTATAATAATTTCATCATGCTGAATTTCATTTTATTTTGAGGACCATTTTAGTTTGTTTCATGTAACATTTCATTCAATGGGTAGAAAAAACTTCCCAGTGGATGATACCCCATATTGGGTATAGGTCTTCAAGTAAATTATTTCACTACTGTGGGTGCATTTATACTGTAGAAATAATAGTTTGAGACCACTTTGAGTGCTGTAGCTCTATCCTATAGAATCCTGGGATTTGTAGTTTTACAAGGCCTTTGACCTTCTTTGCTAAAGAATCCTGATGTTTCCAAATCTATAAATCCCAGGATTCTGTAGGATGGCGCTACAGCACTTAAAGTGGTGTCAAACTGCATTATTTCTACAGTGTAGATGCACCCTGAATCTTGACCTGTTTTGCTTTTTCTGTGTGACATGAAACATTGCTATCAATCTGCAATGTAATAGTAATCTGAGACAATTGTCAATAGCTATATCTATGTATGTAAATACATATACAGACTGAATCTCCCTTATCTGAAATTCCACAATCCAAAATACTCCCAAAACCAAACCCTTTCCCTAGTGGCTGAGATAGCCACACCTTTGTTTCCTGATGGTTCATACACAAACTTTGTTTTATGTGCAAAATCATAGAGAAGTTATCAAATTCGCAGATGACACCAAATTATGAGGGGTAGCTAATACTTCAGAGGACAGGATTGAAATTCAAAATGGCCTTTACAGATTAGAACACAAGGCCAAAACTAACAAGATGAATTTGAACAGGAAGAAATGTAGGATACTACACTTGGGCAGTAAACATGCAATGCATAGATATGCTACCTGACTTCACAACAGTACATATGAAAGTGATCTAGGAGTCCTAGTAGACAACAAGTTGAACATAAGTCAATAGTGTGATGCAGCAACTAAAAAAGTTCATGCAATTCCATGTTAAAGAAAAAGCAACATGGGATATACAGTAATAGAAATAAAAATATGTATGTGAATGTCAAAGTGACTAAGCAGGAGCAATCAGGAAGATACACAGGTGAAAAAGATAATATAATTAAGAAGCCTTGAGAGCCAAGGACAAAGTTATAGAAGGTATATTGAGAACACCTGTGATAGATTGCAAACACCTGAGACTCATTAAGTGGTCAAGGTAAAGTGATGAAACACTTGGGTTGGTCTTAGGTATGGGATGATCTATGTGGACCAATCAAGATGTATGTACACACCCACTGGGTGGAAACTGACTGGTGGGTGGTGTCTAACAATGGCTATAAATTGCAATGTTTGCTAATGTACATTGTGGAGTAGTTTTGGAGATATTGTGATTTGTAGGGCATATAGTATTTATATATAGTAGAATAAAGTAGATCTTTTATATAAGACTACTGAGTTGTCTGGTGTCTTGAGGGAAGATACAAGAGCCAGAAGAATCCTGGAGAAGTTTGGAGACATCTCAGGAAGAAGAGTGAGAAGGCTTGGAGAGTTTGTCAGGGTCTTCAGCCTATTCTCTGAAACTGCTGCTTGGGAAAGAAGCATCAACCACTGATCAAAGCTGGTCAGCTCTGCTGCATAACAAGGTGGTGAGTTAGAGCCAGAGGTGAAGAGCTACAACTCCCATCATCCCTGACATTCCAGGCTGCATCAATAGAAGTATAGTGTCTAGATCAAGAGAAGTAATAGTGTCACTCTATTCTGCTTTAGTTAGGCCCCACCTGGAATACTGTTTCCAGTTCTGGGCACCACAGTTCAAAAAAGGATATTGAAAAACTGGAGCATGTCCAGAGGAGGGTGACCAAAATGGTGAAAGTTCTGGAAACCATTCCCTATGAGAAGCAATTTAGGGAGCTGGATATGTTTAGCCTGGAGAAGAGATGGTTGAGAGGTGATATGATAGTCCTGTTTAAGTATTTGAAGGAGTGTCACATTGACCCTTGTTTAAATATTTGAAAAGATGTCATACTGAAGACAGAGCAAATTTGTTTTCTGCAGCTCCAGAGAATAGGACCCAGAGCAATGGATTCAAACTACAGGAAAAGAGATTCTACCTCAACATTAAGAAGAGCTGCCTGCTAGTAAGAGCTGTTTGACAGTGGAACATGCTACCTTGGAGAGTGGTGGAGTCTCCTTCTTTGGAGGTCTTTAAACAGAGGCTGGATGGCCATCTGTTGGGGGTGCTTTGATTCTGTCTTCCTGCATGGCAGGGGGTTGGACTGGATGGATCTCTTGAGATCTCTTCCAACTCTATGATTTAAAAATAATGTATAAAAGTACCTTCAGGACATGTGTATAAGGTGTATATGAAACAAAAATGAATTTCTTAGGTCCCATAAGATATCTCATTATGGACATACATTCAAATACAAGTATTCCCCCCTCCCCAAATGAAATCCATAAGACTTAGGTCCCATAAGATATCTCATTATGGACATACATTCAAATACAAGTATTCCCCCCTCCCCAAATGAAATCCAAAATACTTCTGGTCCTTATTTCAAATAAGGGAGACTCAACCTGTACTGTAATTCCAACTATCTACAAGAAACAAAACTAACAAAGAAAGATTCTATATAGCCTAAAATGTTCTAGAATGCCTTATGTTGAGGGCTCCTTGTGGTAAAAAAAAAAAAAAAATGGAAGTGGTCCTTTTCTGTAAATGGGTTTTTCTGTGGCAGTAACTGGGGCATCTGGGGTAGAAATGAATTCCTATTAGAGATGAAACAACTACAGTAAATCCAGCCCCTGCTTCCAGGGGTTGGTCAAATGAATTATGATTGCTTTGCCCCTCAGTATCTTTCCCTTTACTGTTATTTTGTTCAGGCAGGTATTTTCACAAGTAGAGAGGTATAGCAGGAGTACCTTTCTATTTCTGACTCAGGTAAGTATAAAATTATGGAAAAAACAGAGTACAAAAGAGAAGGAAGTCTTAATCCAGGTGTAAGTACTAAAAAAGCAATTGTGTGTAGATGAGCAGTCAGGTCACAGGTAAATAAATATCAAGGACAACTCTTATAATCTGGAACATAATATATATTTATATATATTAATTTTTTTTTCATATGTAACTGAATTTTCCCAGAGTAACCTCATGCCCTTCTTTTGTACAAAGGTCACTCATTCCTTAGACACCAGTTCCATGAATTCACTGAGCCAATCATCAATATTCAGATGAAATCTAGAAAAATTAGAACATTACCTGGATTTTTTTCCTTTACAGACTAAAGGCCTAAGCAGACTGCCAGAAATAGTGCACATTAAATTGAGGCACTGCCCTGGCTCAGTGCTAGGGAGTCATGGGAATTGTATTTTTTTCTGGGACATTGAGCCTTCTCTGTCAGAGAGCTCTGGTGCCACAATAAATTACAGTTCCCATGATTCCCTAGCACTGAGCCAGGGCAGTGCCTCAATTTAATGTGCACTATTTCTGGCAGTCTGCTTAGGCCCTTCGGCCATATCTGTCTGTAACCACCTTAGTGAACTTCTTTAATTCATTCAAAGGCATTTAGTTGTAAAGCAAATTCCAGCTTTAAGTCCGATGCAGGGTAAGAGCGGGATTATGGACACTGTGAATATTGTAGCTTGTAACGAGGATAGCTTTTCAGTGGGCCATTTGTGTTGTATCCTAGGTGTATTTACTCAGAGGTATGCTCAATGAATCCTGCTATCATACTACCTGTACATAAAAAAAAAAATCATCCTTTGTAAATTTTGTTTGTTTTCTTGTTTGTTTAAAGCATTAACTTTCTCTTTAGCCTCAGATGCTGACAGTGTAGTTTACAAATAAATTCTAATGGTACTACAATCCCTGCTTTTAGTTTTTTAGTCTGCAAAACATGCCAAGCAAGAAAAAAGAGATGGAGAGAGAGGAGGAAAAACCCAAGCTCAGATTATTCTTATCATGACCAGATAGGGGAGAAATGGTTTAGGATCCCAGTAGAATTAAGTACAAGTAGCATAAAAAGATTTGGAGCCAGCATAGTGTAGTGGCTTAAGCGTTGGACTATGACTCTGGAGGCTAGGGTTTGAATCCTGGCTCGGTCATGGAAACCCACTGGGGTGACCTTGGGCAAGTCACACTCTCTTGGCCTCAGAAGATGGCAATGGCAAACTGCCTCTGAAGAAACTTGCCAGGAAAACTACATGAAAACTGTCTAAGGGTTGTCATAAGTTGGAAATGACTTGAAGCAACACAACAAAACAGCAAAGCAAAGCTAGCAGTACCTTTAGGAACAAATTATTTACTTTACCATGAACGTTCAGAGATATCAATCATTGTCTTTTGATGCACTGATAGAGTGATATTAAAGCCACAAATGACACAGTTTTGAAAGCAAGGTAGAATATAATAGTATACAGAAAATGCAAATTGTGACTTTGATGGGTTTACAACTTAGAAGAATTTTGTGAGAAGATACGGGTCTTTCAAGTAGCTGGTAGTAGTCTTTAAAGTAGTCTGCTAGTACTAATGTGTGAAAGCAATAAATCTGCTCACAATAAGTCAGTTTCCTTGGGATCAAAACCTTCTCTGAAAGGACCTGTACATTAATATATGTAGTGTATCAAGAAACTATTATCTCTGTTCATATCCCTGTTAATGGATTGGAATCTGTGCATATATCTTAATTCTGCTCTTTCCATTTTTCCTTTGAAATTATTTTTTCAAGAACTAGTACTTAGAAATGCCATATAATATGTCCAGGAAGGCTAAAACACTTTATGCTCTGGTTTTTGTGTTACTTTTTCTAATGTCAGATTTGTGTCCGTTTGTCCTCCTGTGTAGAAACTGTCCTGTTTGTCCTATTCAGAATGTGAAGAGGCATTTCTGACATAGGATAGCATATACCCCATTGAAGGATTTGCATGTAAATTGATATCTGAAGTTCTGCAACCTTTATGAGTGCAGGTAGGTTTGGAAGAGGCAGCAGGTTTTCAGCAGTAGTGATGGAAGAGCCCTGCTTCTTTCCCCAGAAATAACTTTCCCAGCTTTATGGCAGCATGTTTTAACTTGATTTCCCCCCTGTAATTTTAATTTTTGAATGCTGTCTTCAGTAGTGCAGTTGCAGTGGAATGATTGGGTATAAAGTATCAACCTAAAGTAAAGAAAATAAATGAAATGTCTCAAATGGTGTAGACATGTTACATTGCAAATAACATATGAAGCACTTGCTATTTTTTGTGGTTCAGACTTTATTAGTGATCCCAAGCAATTGCAAGGGATCAGTTTGTGGGGCAAAAAAATAGACAATTTTTTGTTACCCCACAAACTGATCCCTTGAAATTCTCTTGAAGGGGCTTTGCAGACTGCTAGAAATAATGCAATTGAGTCCACTTTAACTACCCTGGCTCAGTGCTAGGAAATCATGGGAACTGTATTTTTTTCTGAGACATTGAACCTTCTCTGTCAGAGAGCTCTGGTGCCACAATAAACTACAGTTCCCATGATTTCCTAGCACAGTCAGGGCAGTTAAAGTGGACTCAATTTGCACTATTTCTGGCAGTCTGCAAAGGCCCTAAGTGAGGAATTGAGCATCCTGCTAGAATACAAAAGTTGGTTATTCTTGGGTCTAGATAATTAATACGCCTCTAAAGAGAAGCATTTATATTATATCCTCTCAACTATCTGCATGTTGGCATTGTCTGTGAGCCTCATTCAGGAATGACTTGCTACTAGTTACAAAGAATTCCTAGAGAATTAATTTTAAAGTGTGTTGGGGGGGGGGGGGGGGAGATGAAGCTTGCCAAGACAGAGTATGTAAGTACATATATAATTAGCTTCATCCTTCATATAATTCTTTTCTCACATACATTTAGCAAACTGGTACCAGGCAATGATCAATGTACAAGCCAGAAAAGCAGACAAAACCAGCTGAAAAAGCAATCTTGGGCCACTTTAAGAAAGAAGAAAAACTTTTTTCCCAACTGAGGTATTGCTTCATAAATTAGCCTACGGACACCACATAGATTGTTCTCTTGTCATGCATATAGAATTCTATTCAATTAATAATTTTGCTTTTCAATAAAAATACGACTGAGTAGCAAGTGAATACTAATCCCATTCAATGTAGAAGATAAATGTAAATGAAGGAACAAAATGAAATGGCTTTCCTTTGGTTTCCTTGTTTGCATTCTGACTTTCAAGCTTTGTACCCATTGGTATTGTACTTTCCAGTGCTGGTCTCTAACATTATGGTTTGGGATGTACCTCAGCTGAGGCACTGATTTTGTGAGTATTAGAATGTGGTTTAATTTATTATATAACAAAATATATTTCCAAATATGGTATGTGAAGGTATTTGTGTGCCCAAATCCTCCAAAGACCTGATCATCAAGGATTAAATGCTAGTTACAGAATGAGGAGGACTATTAAACAAAGAACTTCATCATCAGTAGGGTCACATAGTCTGAAAGAGATGGACACATGAACTGAGAGTTCCCTTGCTTACATCAAACTACCATCATTCACGGTTTCAAAATCTACCAGATGTTACTGACCAGAATGTTGGGGCCATTAGTTATTTCAATTTGGATTCTAGTCATGAATCTGGGATTCTGAGGCATTGCCACATAGAGCGACAAAAAACAGGGTCATTTTTTGGTAATTGCATTGTTGTGATCCTATCTATAATGATTTCATTCAGATATTTGTCAGTTTGAAATTGTTCTGAGAGCACCTATCACCACTGGAGCCATAGTTGTTTTCTTCTCTCAGGGGCACTGATTTCAGTTTGTAGGTTTTGATGCTTCATATGTTTCCCTCCCTTTGTCTTTGATTCTGCTATCCCCACGTCTATAATCCAAACTACTTTAAAAAAAAAATCAACCACAGTTATGTCTGGCACATTATGGTCTACTTTTTATCAATTGAATCTTAAAATTCCATAATATTTTTACTTCACTATTTTAAACTTTCTGGTTTATATTCCCACCAGTTCTTTGCAGATGGTAAATAATACTTTTTGCATAGATATACAATAATGTATGCTATCATCACCACCAGCACCATGACCACCAGTATCATCATCATTTCATCTGTGACCCGACCTAGGTATTTCAATCAGATTCCAGCATGGTTCAACTCTGTTGCAGTATTTCCCAAGGCACTGAGATCATAGAATCATAGAATTAGAAGGAACACAAGGGCCATCTGATCCAATCCCTTGCATAACAGGTATACACAATTACAGCATCCCTAAAAGATGCCCCTCCAACCTCTCCTTAAGACCTCCCAAGATGGAGACTCCACTAACCTCCAAGGCAGTCTGTTCCATTGTTGAACATCTCACACTATAGATATATAAAAGTTCTTTCTAATATTCAGCTTGAATCTCTTGGTTTTCAGTTTAATCCTCTGAATCATATCCTAGTCTCTGGAGCTATGGAAGACAAACTGGCTCAGTCTTCTACATGACATTCCTTCAGATATTTAAAGATAGCTCTCAGTCTTCACTCTCCATGTTAAACATACCCAGCATCCTAAGTCATTCCTCATAAGACGTAGTTTCCAGAGCTTTGATCATCTTGTTCACTCTTCTTTGAACACATTCCAGCTTGTTGATATATCTCGAACTGTAGTGCCAAGAATTCAAAACAGTATTCCAGGTAAAGTCTGACCAACAAAGTGGGACTACTACTTCCTTTGATCTGGACACTATACTCCTGTTGATGCAGCCTAGACTTGCATTGGCTTTTTTAGCTACTACATCACACTGTTGATTCATGTTTAGTTTGTGGACTGGGCCTTTGCAGACTGCCAGAAATAGTGCAAATTGAGTCCACTTGAACTGCCCTGACTCAGTGCTAGGGAATCATGGGAACTGTGGTTTATTGTGGCGCCAGAACTCTCTGACAGAGAAGGCTCAATGTCTCAGAAAAAAATACAATTCCCATGATTCCATAGCACTGAGCCAGGGCAGTTCAAGTGGACTCACTTTGCACTATTTCTGGCAGTCTGCAAAGGCCCTTAGATTATTTTCACATGTACTGCTTTCAAGCCAGGTATCATTCGTCTTATATTTGTGAATGTAATTTTTTTTCCTGACTAGATGTGGTATATTTATCTCTGCTGAAATTCATTTTCTTAGTTTTGGCCCAGTTCTCCAGCCTGTCAAAGTCACTGTGAATTCTGATCCTGTCTTCTGGGGCATTAGTTATTCCCCCTAATTTGATATCATCTGAAAATTTGAGTTCCGTTGTCCCTAATGGTGGCATGACTGAATGCATGCACACACCACCTATGGGGACAATGTGTTTGTCCCTAATGATGGTGTGACCATGTGCATGTTCTGTCACTGGGCACAAGGCAGGCTCGTCATCTGCAGATGCTCAAATCAGTGGATGGCAAGTCCGCAGATACCGAGGTCCCACTGTAAATTTATTTATTAGATTTATAACCTGTTTTTCTCCAATAAGGGGGGAATATAAGGCTGCATCAAGTTGATTCTGAGTTAAACAACATCTTTAGCATTCAATAATCTGGCTTGGACACAGAAGCGGGAGGAGTGAAAATAGGAGGAAGGAATATCAACAATCTAAGATATGCAGATGACACCATAGTACTAGCAGAAAACATCACAGACCTGGAACACCTACTAAGAAGATCAAAGAAGAAAGTGCAAAGACAGGCTTAATGTTGAACATAAAGAAAACAAAAAGAATGACTACCGAGGACCTTCACAAGTTCAATCTAGACAATGAAGAAATCGAAATAGTAAAGGAATTCTCATACCTGGTATCAAACATTGATAGAAATGGAGACTGCAGCCAGGAAATCAGAAGATTAAGAATAGGGAGGAAAGCCATGAAAGAACTAGAAAAGATTCTAAAATTCAAAGATATACAACTCAGGGTCTTTACAGACTGCCAGAAATAATGCAGCTTGAGGCTACTTTAACTGTCCTGGCTCAGTGCTAAGGAATCATGGGAACTGTAGTTTATTATGTCACCAGAGCTCTCTGACAGAGAAGTGTCAATGTCCCAGAAAAAAATACAATTCCCATGATTCCTTAGCACTGAGCCAGGACAGTTAAAGTGGCCTCAAGCTGCATTATTTCTGGCAGTCTATAAAGGCCCTCAGTTCAAAAGTTAGAATCATACAAGCCATTGTATTTTCTATTACCATGTATGGATGTGAGAGTTGGACAGTTAAGAAACATGATAGGATGAAAATCAATGCTTTTGAGATAGGGTGCTGGAGAAGAGTGTTGAGGATCCCATGGAGAGCCAAAAGGACAAACAAATGGGTCCTAGAGCAGATCAAGCTGGAAATCTCCCTGGAAGCCAAGATGACCAAACTCAGGCTATCGTACTTCAAATACATCATGAGAAGGAAGGACTCATTGGAAAAGACAATAATTCTGGAAAAGGTGGAGGGAAGTAGGAAGAGAGGAAGGCCACATGCTAAATGGATGGACTGTATTAAGGAGGTCATGGGTATGGGTTTGCAGGAATTAAACAGAGCAGTGGAGGACAGAGGGTCTTAGAGATGTCTCAAACATAGGGTCACCATGAGTTGAGATCAACAATCTTCCCATTGTTCCCAAAGCATAACTGGTGATGTTGCCTAAATGCCTTGTTGAAAAAGGGATTTTGGTATCCATTTTTCACACTTCAGATAATTCTTCTTGACTGGGAATTGTCCTCTAAGGAAGAGGAATGCTAACCAAATGATTATTTACCTAGCCACTCCAGCAACAGTGATGATTGCTACTACTATGTAGAAATGTGAATCTCAGGGGGTGGGGTGGGAAGATGAAACAGACACAAAGCAATGTTTTCCTCCAGTTTTAATGATTTTATTTTAATGATTTTAGTGTTAAAAATTAAATTTTTCTAATAAGCCACTTGGAGAATGCTCTTAGACTGGAGTGTGGGGTGCAAATGCTGACAAAAACAAAGAAATAAACTTTCCAATGCAGATAGATCTTCTAATCTAGACAGTTATCCAGAGGGCCTTTCACATTACAGTTATAGTGTTATGATTCCACTCTAATTGTCATGGTGACATACTATGGAAACCTGGAATTTTATCTATTTTTAAATTTCATTTATATTTCTCCCAGAGTGGGATCCAAGGTGGCTCATAAAAGAAAATCACATAAAAACTAACAATACAATTTAAAAAAATATCATTAATCTCAAAACAGCATACAATTATTTTAAAAACATACAAAAGTTTTAAAATTAATTAAAACACATGCCCACACACCAATAAGAAACCTCCCTGGAAGTGATTACATATTAAAAACCTGCTTAAACAAACAAACAAACAAACAAACAAACAAAAAAATGCAATTTTGGGAAAGGCATTTAGAATTCTCAGAAGAGAGCTCTAGTGCAACACCAAACTACATACCCCAGGAATGCATAGGATGAAGCCTTGGCCATTACAGTAGGATCATAGTGTTATATTTGTATAGCGTGAAAGGGTTCCAGAGTATGCTGCCAAATTGAGAACAGATGTGTGAAACAGATGTGGGAAGAAAAAAAGTATATTTAGGGGGGTTGCAGACTGCCAGAAATAGTGTGAATTCAGTCCACTTTTAGGGTTAGGGTTAGAGTTAGGGAACCATGGGAACTGTATTTTATTGTGGCATCAGAGTTGTCTGACAGAGAAGGCTCAATGTCTCAGAAAAATAACAGTTCCCATGATTCCCTAGCACTAACCCTAACCCTAAAAGTGGACTGAATTCACACTATTTCTGGCAGTCTGCAACCCCCCTTAGTTAAAGAATACAGCCTTTAAACATTATTAAACAATTCTATTTCTTAAAAGAGAACTGCTAATTTCCAGGGTTACTTGGAAGTCACAGAAACTCTGCCACTCACCTAACAAACCTTCCTCAAGGTGAGAAGCTGTATATCTTTTGAACTATGCACATGAAAATGCCTTACTCCATGCAAAAATCACTCAGTACAAAATGCATAATTTGAAAATTGGAACATAACACATACATTATGGGGGAGAGGGGATTGTATACAACAAGGCAGGTATTTTGAAAAATGTGTATCAAAATACATGCAGATGGGGGGGGGGGGGGGGAGAGACCCAGTAACACACAGTCTCATGCCAACCTGGAATGGAACTTGCTTAACAATGGGAAAATGGGAGAGAAATTGAGCTTAACAGATTCACCTGTCCCTAGGGAAAAATGCTTCATGCTACATAAACCACTTGGGCAAAGACAAGGCTGGGTCCAGACACATCCCCATAAAGCACAGATACAATGCAGGAGGAAGAAGAGCCAGGAGATCTGTCCCAGTTAGAACTCCTAAAGGAAAAGAAACAGACTGTGAATAACCTTTCTTCCATGCATCTGAGGAAGTAGATTAAAGCTTATTTCTCTGTTAGGAGCTTATCGCATGGCTGAAAACGCTGGCTTACCTTTGCCGGCTTCAGTCTTCTTCTGGGATACACCCAGACATTATCACACATAAATCACCACCAACTTTGCTGTGTTGCCGGTGAAATACAGCCTGGGTCAGACGTGGGCTGAAGCTGCATTCTGCCACCGAATTTTTGAAAACGGAACCTTCTGACAGTTGAATGTGGCTTCGGCCCCCATCTGACCCAGGCTGTATTTCGCTGGTGGCATCACAGCAAAATTGATGCTGACTTATGTGTGATAATGTCCAGGTGTATCCTGGAAGAAGATTGAAGCCAGCAAAGGTAAGCTGGCATTTCTCAGCCATTCAATAAGCTCTAAATCTCAAAGTTGCGGAAAGATCCCTTTGCATATTTTTCTTCAGCTGATACCAAAGAAATGTAGTCTCTCCTTTTCCCATTTTCATAAAGTCTACTTCCTCCTTACAGCTGGCTAAGAAACAGAATTCACAAGCCTTTATATATCATCACTACAAGCAAGAAAGAAAGCAAAAAAACAACTGCATTTAATTTATTTAAGCAGAATATTATGAAACTGCAATGACTACATGTCTTCCCAAAATTTCCATGCCTCAGAAGAAAATCCCTAAGATACTGCTGTATGATGAGCATCAAATACATTTGGCAGATTCATTTTCTCTTGGGCCTATACCATGATTATGAAATCAATTATTCATTCCCAAAGGTTTTTGGTGGTCCAAATACTGATTTAGATATTCCCTTAATCACAGCAAAATGAGGGAAAAGGGGCTCCAAAGCGGCTGCATACCTTGGCTATAGTCCATTTCCAAAAGCCTTATGGATTCTAGTAAAGAAGTGAATAATTCTACACAACCCTATCTTCCTAGTTAGGATTTGTTAGAAATCATAGTATACCAGAGCATGGAAATAATATGTTACAAATGTTACCTGTAGTGTTTATTTTTTAAGATAGCAAGGGTATGAGGATGTCTCTTTTTAAAGAGAGAGTGAAAGAGAGTGTTTTCTTCTTAAATAACATGTAATGTTTATTTATTACTTTCTCTTTTACTTTTTTGGGTTCTAAAATGCTTCTGGGAAGTTTTGAGGGAATTTTTCAGCATTTTACACCCATTTGTCAGGTTTTTAAAGAGATTATTTAAAACAACAACAACATCACAAAATGTGTCCTTTTGTATTTTGTTTTACAATAGTAATAACATTGGGTTACTTTTTGGAAAATTTTCAGTGTGTTATATAATGAACTCCATTTGAAAAATAAATTTCCAAGATCTATGGTATCCAGCATAGTGCGGTTGTAAAGGAGTGTCTTCTAGTAGTTATAGAGAACAGATACAGTCCTGTAGAATTGAGTGTCATTAAGATCCATTGAACTAACATGCTCAGTAAACCATGATTTCACTTAACAGGGCTTAGTATAGCTTTATAAAGAACTGCAGTATTGTAGGTTTTGGCTAGTATGATCAATTTGTACCAATATTCTGATGTGAAAAGCTCAAAATGGAGTGCATGACTTAATGAAACTGCCACTTTTTAATGATGTTAATCCCGATAAATTCCTGTTTCCTATCTTTTTTAAAATTGTCTCTTTATTGCTCTTTTATAGAACTATTTTTTAAATACAACCACAATAGCAAATACATGTCACCACCACTATAATGCACTGGTAGTCAGTTCAAGTTATAATACAAAATGCTGGATCTTACTTTTTAAAGCATAATTTTTTTTTTAACATGGCCACATTTCATAGCAATGGAGTTTGCCTTCATATGCATATGTGGGACAGCAACCATAGATGACGAGAGGCTTGGAGCAGCACCCAGCTTAAGACATCTCCATCTCTTCCATATGCTATGGCAGTGATCCCCAAACTTCGGTCCTCCAGATGTTTTGGACTTCATCCCTCAGAATTCCTCACTGTTGACTAAACTGGATGGAGTTTCTGGGAGCTAAAGTCCAAAACAGTTGGAGGACTAAAGTTTGCTAGTCCCTGTGCTATGGAATACAGAATGGTGATAGAACATGCTTAAGACATGGTATTAGTACTGAGGCAAAATGTACTCTATTAGCAACAGGATTCACACTACATAATTATAGTTCTATTATTCCACTTTTACTGCCATGGTTACATCCTATGGAATCCTGGGTTTTGCAGTTTGGTGAGGCCTTAGATGAACACTCTGGCTGATGATACTAAATGTCTCTCCTTAAACTGCCAATCCCAGGATCCTATTGGATGGAAACATAGTAGTTAAAGTGGAATGATAGCATTATAATTCTGTAGTGCAAATGGGTCCTGGGACCCATAGTTGGAGGACTTTGAGCCCAATTCTAAAAGGCTCTATGAGGGAATATAAGAACTCTTTTGCTCAGTACTCCCTTTTACACTTTACCTCATCAAGAAAGCTTGAAGAAGGTAGCTCAAAGGTAGGAAAGCTTTCTGACCTGGGACCAACTCCAATATGGATTGTGTGTGGGCAAAAGGGTAATGGAAATGTACTGTACTTCGTGGTTACCAGAAAGGCCAGCCAATTAGCATTCTGCCCAAGTGCCTGATGCTGGAAAGAAGAACATATTTTTCCTGAATTAGTTTTGAAGGTTGTAAATCTGTTTTTAAAAGGGAGGAGAGATTCAAATTATATTAATTGTTTCTACTTAAAGACTCCAAAGCAAAGGACTCTCCTTGTGTTATTTCTTTTCCATGGGAACACAGGCTGGTAATTTCAAACATTTATTGGTTTGGAATTCCACTTTGGCAGATTATGCCTTAACCCCCATATTTGAACCAAGCAAAGACATGACACATAATTAATAAAATCATATGCAATGAAAATGTGGCTAATTCAAATATGGTGTTTAGTGCTCTTTCACGCTACATACTTCATGCCGTGACTTCATCCTATGGGATCCTGAGATTTCTAGTTTAGGAAGAATTCTCTGCCAGAGTGCTCTAGTATCTAAGGGCCTATACAGACTGCCAGAAATAACCCTGTTTCAGACCACTTGGCTCTGGGCTAGGGAATCATGGGAATTGTAGTTTTTTTCTGAGACATTGAACTTTCTCTGTCAGAGAGCTCTGGTGTCACAATAAACTACAGTTCCCATGATTCCTTAGCACTGAGCCAGGACAGTTAAAGTGGTCTCAAGATGGATTATTTCTGGTAGTCACACGGGGCCGCCCTGGGAAGGTGTGCCGCGGGACCGAGGCATCCCCACGCCTCGATCCTGCGGTGCACCTTCCCCGTCCCTGAAAGGAGCGCTAAAATAGCACTCCTTTCACAAGTCAGTGAAAGTGTGCTGCAAAAGCTTGCGGCACACTTTCACTGACTTTTCTGCCGCACCGTGTCCGGACGCTGCGGCGGGAGGTTGCCCTTGGAGCGCCGGCCGTGCGGAGGGCCGGCGGCTCCGACAGCAACCTTGGGAGGAGGAAGGGGCGCCGAGCGTGCGGCTTCCCCTCCTCTTCCCTGCCTCCAGGACGGCTTTTTAAGCCATCTGCTGAGGCACTAAGAAACCACAAGTTCCAATAGAATGCATTCATAGAAACCACAAGTTCCATAGAATGCATTCATGGTAGATAAACAGAATAATAATGCTATCAGTGCAGGGTGGGAAAGGTCTTCTTGTATGGAAAACATCCTGTAGTTTGTACAAAAAGTTATCATTATGTGCCTGATCAATCAGTTTATTTAAACTGAGAAGTACAGAAACTTATTTGCTTTAAAGAATGTGAATGTGTGTGTGTTTGTGTATGTATTTGTGTGTGTGCGCGCTCGTGCATGCACGTATATGTCTATCTAGCATTTATATATCTTCTATCTAATTTGGCTGTCTATTAAGTGTAACAATAAAAGATCTATGCATGCATTTACATTAAGCATAATATGCCATTCCACCCATTTATATGCACCTTTGAGATGGATTTTGTGGGATATATTGAAAATTCCCAAACAACATCTCCACAATATTCTGGCATTCAAAGAACCTTCTGTTTATTTCCCTTTTGCACCATATGTGCACTGTAGCTGAGGAAAGAATGGTAGCCCTTGACTGAATATTCGTACTAAGGACTAAATGAATTTTTCAGTAATTAATTTGGTTCCCAAACACCTGGCTTCCAATTTTGTATGTAATTGGCACTTGGGTTGTCTGCTTACCTATTGATAATTTCTCACTATAAGCAAGTATTTCAATTCTGGTGTGTTTCTACTTAATAATCAATAGTCCTGTTATTTAATGAAGAAATAGCCTTCCATCATGGCCTTTGTGCATTGCTAAAATGACATTGATCCTTGTCATTATCATATGTCCTTGCTGTAAGGACATATCAGCCATACAGTAAAGGAGCTATTTAGGGTCCACATAGATTCTTCTAACAGGTATATTTCATGATGAAACTGTCACAGAGGAAATGAAATGTGTGGAGTTTCTTATTCAAAGAAATGGCCCTATTATTCGGCAGACTGGGGCAAACACCTCAGACCGGAGAAGCTGAGGGCAGTCCCACATCCATTCCTCAAGAGCCCCCCATTTCTTTGTCTTGGGGGGCAGAGATATACACTGCACACATCCTGACTTCCACCTCCATAATGCCCTCAGGGGGATGCTATCCAGTTGTCAATGCCAAAACAAGATTCAGCTACTAGTCTTTTTGACTTCAGTATATGGAATATATAGGATGATTTTTGTCACACAGCAAAATGTGTGAGGATGGCCAATCTTTCACAAGCATGAGTATGAGATAGTCTGGCTATACTTTCCCTCCAAGTTGGGCTGAATGCTTGTGTGTGGAGGAGAGACAATTATATGGTGAACTAGCTCTACAAAAAACAATTAACAAAAAACAAAAATGCCCACAGAATAATTAATGCAATTTAACATTGCTTTAACTGCCATGGTTCAATGGTATGGAATTCTAGGATTTGCAGTTTTGTGAGATATTTAACCTGTTCTGGTGACATCCCAGGATTCCATAGGATGGATCCATGATAGTTAAAGTGATGTCAAACTGCATTAATTCTGCAATGTGACAGCAGCCCAAGTTTAATGGATGTGTTCTATTGTTCTATTTGTTGCATTCCATTTTTATTAAAAACATGAGTGGACTCCTACCAAATCATATCAAAGGTCAGTGTAGCCAACATCCTGCTTTCTACAGAGGGAAACTAAAATCCCTGAAGCCTGGAGTTAAAGATCTTAAAGCAGGGGTAGGCAACCTTTCCCCTTTAAGGGCCGAGGGACTTCATCTCCCAGAAGCCTCAGCCATGTTGGCCAATAGTCCCATGTTGGCCAATAGCTCCTGGGATTCTGGGAGCTGAAGTCCCTCGGCCCTTAAAGGGGAAAGGTTGCCTACCCCTGTCTTAAAGAAATGCATGGCATCTATTGTGGTACTAATACAGGATTCCTCTCCTTACCAGTGAGAGTCAGACCCAGACACACAGACCATACAGAACTGTATGGCACTCACTGTACTATATTCCTGCCCTCACAGGTGAGTGTCAAGAGGTGGCAGAGGTAGGGGAAATCAGTGCCTGGATGATGTGTATAAATGGTTTTGACTCCTGTCTCTGCTGTGGAGACAGGCTACTAACCTAAGGAAGAGTGGCTGGCACTTCCTGTGGTGCTGTACTGTGCCTTCCAGGCAGTTATTGGCAAGGATAGGATTTGCCCCTCAGGTGCTTTGTGTTAGCCAGTAGTTCCATTGGCACTAAAGTGCACAAGACTCACTTTTTGTAACTGCTAAAAATCATTGTATCCCTGAAAATAGTGTGACTTCTTGTAAAGGACAGGGATGGGAAATATGCCCACCACTTGAGTGTGGCTCTCCAAGGCCATTTTGCCATTCCACTCCTATGCTCCTACATACAAAACTGGAACTGAAAGGTTAATTTCTTTTCCTGAAATCCTTCAGGGGCAGCAATTTTGCATTAAAACAAGACACAAGGCCCTACAGGGTTTTTTGTGTGCATATGTATGTGTCCCAAAAGAGGCTTTAGGAAACAAGAAAAGGACTTCTGGCTCTGGGTGTTTAAGATGAACCTCTCTCACTGTATGTTCACTTTTCAGATTGGTGCAACCTACAGACTTCCTAGGGGTGGAAAGTTGACCCTTGGACCTCAGAGGCTCACTCACCCTTGTAATACTTGTATGTATATTCCTGTCTTACTTTCACTCATAGTTGGCATTGGTGCAATATGGTGCTTATTTCCAATGAAGCATGAACATTTGCTTTACTGATTTTATGGATATGCATTATAAAACTCACATGGAAAGCATTTTTTAAAAACGACATAAAGCATGTGCCACAACTTGCTTGTATCACACAATTCTTTAATACGACAGAATTAACCATGCAATATCTGCCATATTTCTTCATTAAAAAGTATTAATTGCTTTTCTGCCCAGTGGGGCCCACAAAATGATGTACAATAAAATATATAAAAAACATTCTTTTGAAACAGATTAAAAGCCATTTTAAAGTCCAATTTTGAAATCTAAAAGCTAGACAGAAGAATGCTGTTTTGACGGCTCACTGGAACCTCGATAATGATGGAGGTGGTTTGAGTTCCCTTGTGGGAGGTGCAGAGAAATCCAGTTTTTCTTTGCATTTCTGGTAATTTCTGTTTCTCGAGTCTGTGAGTACTCATGCACATTAGTCCCTGGACCTCAAAGCAGAAACTTTGTTAATTAGGAGAATTGGCATTCTTGCCAACTATCCCAATTTGTAAGGGACAGTTCTGGTTAATCCTCTGTGGTCACACTTTTTGAGCGGCTTTTAAAATGTCTCTGTTTCTTTCTCCTCCTCCATCCCCCCCCCTTTCATCCTTAATTGCTGCTAACTAAGTTCCACATATAAAAGTAGTTTGCACTCACTTAATTCAGCTGGGCAGAGAGGTGTGATGTAGTTTGCCTCTCCTTAAGGTTCAGACAAAAGCAACTGCTGCAGCCTCTCCTAGATTGACCACATTGATGCTGTCTGGAGAGATTAGTCCTGGTTTTCATCTGTAAAAGGTTTTCAGGTTTGCATAGGTTGACCCAGGGGTAGGCAACCTTTCCCCTTTAAGGGCTGAGGGACTTCAGCTCCCAGAATCCCAGGAGCTATTGGCCAGCATGGGACTATTAGCCAACATGGCTGAGGCTTCTGGGAGCTGAAGTCCCTTGGCCCTTAAAGGGGAAAGGTTGCCTACCCCTGGGTTGACCTGTGTTTTCATGGGAATTGATTCTTCTAGAACGGGGTAGGCAACCTTTCCCCTTTAAGGGCCGAGGGACTTCAGCTCCCAGAATCCCAGGAGCTATTGGCCAACATGGGACTATTGTCCAACATGGCTGAGGCTTCTGGGAGCTGAAGTCCCTCGGCCCTTAAAGGCGAAAGGTTGCCTACCCCTGTTCTAGAATATACGTAAGAGAGTTTTGTGGCTTTAAGAAACCATGTTGGGTTGCTATGGGTTATAAAAGCTGGGGGCCAGAGTTGACCTACTGCCTTATTTTAGATGGAGACAGCATGATTTCACTTGCAATGGAGCTCAGCCATTAAAATACCACTGTAGAGAAAGCCCTGTCTTGTGTACTCATTTGCTTAACCCTTGGAGTGATGACACAAACAGTAGGACTTCCTGGTTGAAGATCTCTAATTCTAGGAAGTCTCACACGAGAGGAAACAATTTTTTTGGATTTTATGGTGCCAAGCCAATATTTCAATTATAATCTGGAAAATCACTGCAATGTGAGGACTACTTACATGGGGACAATGACAACTGACCTATCCTCTCCATTTCCAATTAGCAAGGGCTAACCAATTATTAAATCTTCCACACCACAAATCCAAGCATTATCTGTTTTTAAAAATATTGGCTAAGATCCTGCATTGTCATCAGAATGATGATGGAAATATGCCTCCCCCCCCCCACCTTTGCAACTTGGCAGTACCCCAGTCAAAGCATTTCTGAGATGCTGGAGATGGGATTACTGGGAAATGACATCTATAGCAACTGCTGGTCTCAAAGTACCCTGAGAACAGGCTTCTGGAGAGACATTTTGGGATCCTACCACTGCTTGTCATGTGACCAAGAGCTACAACTTCCACAACTGCTTGTCCTGTGACCAAGAGCTATAACTTTCATTTTTCAGCACCCCAATCTACCATGCCTTGCAAACCCTTTGGTTTGGTCACTGCCTGGCTATGAAGATAGGTTTTTGCAGTCATATCTTCAGCAGTTGAGATATTGTAAGTCCCACTTACAATGAACAGAAAGCCAGCCATTTTTTGGCATAGCTGTTTGAGACAGCTATTGAAACTAGGCAAGGAAAGATGGGAAATATAATATACAAAAGCATATCATAAAGTTTTAATTATCACCTTTAAAAAAATTGACAGAAAGTTTGTTTTCATTTGTAGTTGTTAACTTATCACTATGTAGTCACCATCCAGATCTACACATTTTCCCCAGCATTTTTCGACCCTCCAAATACCTGATATTGTAGAAGTCTGCAAATTGCACCTTATGAGAAGGTATCGTAAAGTAATAATTATCACATAGAAGTTATTAAAGTATATTGATGATATTTTGTCAGTGTCATCATTGGTCCCTAAGTGCATGATGTTGAGAAAATCAGCTCATTGTGTCTTTTTTGTGTGTGACAGGCTGTGCCAGATGTGACTAAAATGTAAAATCCTTGTAAGGCATGATCTGCAGATTTCTACAATATCAGGTATTTGGATGGCCAAGAAACACTGGGAAAAATGTGTAAATCTGGATAGTGATTACGTAGAGATAAGTTAACAACTACAAATCAAAAAACTTCCTGACAAATTTTTTAAAAGGTGATAAATAAAACTTTACGATGCCCCCATATTCATATATATATATATATATATATATATAGGTTTTGGGGCATGCCTTTGTTACACATCCTTGTTGTGGGGCATACCTTTGGTACTTCTCCCAATGGGATGGGCTGTTATTCTACATGAATCCCAGAGTAATCTTACATGTTCAATCAGAAATGTCTCATTTCATTCAGTAGTTGCCAATGTCTTTTTCCCAGCTGGTAGATGTTGGCCGGGCATACCAGCAAAGCAAAGTAATGACTGTGTAGGTGGACAGAACTATACATGGGTACCTCCTGGCTGCTGTTACACAACTGGATACCTCCTTGTGCAACCTCTCAAAAAACTGTTTAAGCCAGCATAAGTAACCAACAGAATTGCTCCATACAGTCAAGTGAAGCTTCATGCATGGATTCAGGCACATCTGGCACTCAAAATCAGAACAAAGGTATTCAAGTAGGATGTAAAGTTCTCTCTCTCTCTCTCTGTCTTTCTGTATAGTCTTCAATGTGAGCCATATTGATGGGGAAGGAATTAGTAAACACATGTCAATTAGAGATTTCCAGAACATATGAAGGCTAAGAAAAAAAATATCTAAGAATGTTGCTTTGAGTACCTTCATAACTACTTAAAGGCAGTAGAAAAGGAAGGATGACAGCTACATTTGTGGAAGTTTGTCACTTCTGCGGCCTCAATCCGTAAACCCATCTGGAGAACACAGGCTCCTATCTTGGGGGCCAGAGTGATATCCTGAAGCCATTCCAAGATACAAGCCTTGTCACTTCATGTTTCAGTATCACAAAGAAGATAACTGTGTGATTTTCCACCTTTGGGCACTAATAAGTTCTAGCCACATGATCAATATTAAGAGGCCATTTGAAAAACAACAACAGCACATTTCTTCCGAAAGCCTGGAAAGGGGGATCACAATTCTATGAAAACCTGGTTTCCAGGAATGAATATTTTTTACAAATATATTACTTACTCTACAGAATCCCCCCCCCCCCGAGAACATAGATAAATGTGCTCACTACAGGAACACTATGACCACTACAGGCCCAACTGTCAGTCCTTCGGTACTTCCTGTCATTCTGACTAAACTCTGTCATCCTTCAACCCAGTTTAAATTAACAGGTAATTTGTAAATGTCACTTCAGGTTAGGCCGCTCATTTTGTTTCTACTCTACCAATGCAAAGTCGAGGACTAATTTTTCTTGTCTTCTTTTAATAGGATTTTCATTTATAAATAGAATTATGTTCTGAAAATAAATTACAGTAAGTGATGCACGGAACTGGGAGCAACAGCACTTTCATAGAATTTCAAGCACCTACATCAGAAGAGATTAATAAAAACACTTCAAAGGCTAAATTCTATTTAAGCAGAAGACAGCTTTTGGTTAATATTTAATCTGAGTAACGGCAATTTCAGTTGAAAATATAATTTTTTAATATCTAAATTAATTTGCAAAACAAAGCCATTAATTTAGCCTGAGAGCTTTCACAGTGCAAAAGTTTTTGGCAATTTATTGGGGTGAAGTGATGTGGGGTTAAAATGTAAAACTTTGTACCAAAACTTCTTGTTTTAATAAACAACTTCCTTTCATTCTAATGGACCCTGTGTGGTATTTGATCAACTATACTGCTTCAGGTCTATACTTTTATGTTATGCATTTCTATTTTACATTAGACAAGGAAGAGAACTTATTTCTTTTGAGTGGAAACCCTGTCATATGGGCATTGCTCTTTAAGTTCTCAGTTAATAATTGAGCATGACACATAAGCCATCAATATTTTCTCTGTAACTTAAAAGAAATAAAATAGGTTCCTTGTACTTTACAAGTACCTTTTATTTCTATTTTCCCCCAAGCAGGATTTACTCCTAACCTTGCTGTTGTCTCTGATTTAGTCTGCAAGGAACTTCTTGGTTGCACCTTGACAACAATTTTGTTTACCTTTCAAATTTTCCCAGAGGTAAGTCACATCCTCCAACTGTCCCAATTCGACAGGGACAGTCTTGATCAATCCTCTGTCATCCCACTTTCTCAGCTGCTTTTAAAATGTCCCAGTTCCCCTTGGTCCTCTCATTTGGTAATGTTGGTGGAGGACCTGTGCCAGGGTGTGTGCCCCTCTTGGTTCTGCTAGACCTCTCCCCATGGTATCCTTCTAGGTCAGTGGGATGGGACGTGGAGACATCGGAAGTGGGCTGGATGAGAGCAAAAGTGAAGCTTAATCCAGATAAGATAGAGATGTTCCTTGTCAGTTAAAAGTCAGCTGAGAATAAGGATTCAGCCTGTGCTGGATGGGGTTACACTCCCCCTGAAGATGCAGATTCACATTAAGAAACAACCCGGTGTGGAAACTGCATTATTTCCATGGTGTTCATATTTGCAGCGAGTGCACTCAGTGTAGTTTGAAGGGGGGGGGGGCAAAACAAGAAGGAAGGGATTACGTGCAGAGGGTGGAACATACTCAGCCCACCTGGTCTTGCCAATGAAGATACCGGCTCCATAAATCTGGCCAGTATCTCCCTATTGCCTCCATTCCCCCCAGCTTAGCATTGGAAGCCTTATTTATACATTTATACACTATTTGTGTTTGGATTCAAATTACGCATGACAACAGAAGCAGAGTTATGTCACTAACATTCAAAGCAGAAGCAGAATGAAGATGCACATCCTTTGATTGACATTTTTTTTAAAAATGAGAATGATTGAATGCGTTTGAAATGGAGGTTCCATTTTAAATTATATGACAGCAGTGTGAATGGCAATAGGGTTAAAATGCCACAGAGAGATTCGTCGTGGTAAATGTAGTGGGAACTTCAATTTGGTATTGCATTGCCATGGAGATTCAGATCTCTTTGGTACAAAAATGTTAAATGTGAATGCACCCAGTTTGAGTATACCCCTGGAATCTGCTCTGAGCCTGGAGTCCCAGGTATTAGCAGTAACCAGGAGTGCATTTGCTAGCTAAATTTAGTGTGCCAGCTGTATCTGTTTCTGGAAAAGTCTGATCTCACCATGATGACACATGCCTTGGGGTGCATCTATATGGAGTAATAATGCAGTTTGACACCACTTTAAGTGCTGGAATTCCATCCTATGGAATCCTGAGATCTAGATTTACAAGGTCTTTAACCTTCTCTGCCAAAGCATGCTGGTGCCTAACAAAACCCAGAGTTCTGTAGAATGAGGCCATGACAGTTAAAGTGGTGTCAAACTGCATTGTTTCAGTTTCAGTGTAGATGCACGCTTGGTTGCATCCCATTTGGATTACTTTCATGTGCTCTGTGTGAGTCTGCTTTTGAAAAATGCTCAGAAACTGCAGCCAGATTGTTAACTGGGGCTGGCTACAGGGAGTATAAAACCCTTGTTATAATAGCTTCACTCTCTGCTGGTCTGTTTAGGGCCAACATTCAAAGTGGTGGTGATGACCTATAAGGTCTTATAATATATAGTTTGGATCCAGACTATTTGAAGGGTCCAGGGTGCTAGAGCCAGACTTTGGAACTCCCTTTCTAGGTAGGGCAGGATGACCCCATCCTTGCTCTCCTTTAGTCATCAAATTAAGACATTTTTATGCTATCATACTTTTAGAAATTGATTGTAATTGGCTTTTAATGGCATGGTCTACTGTTTTGCTGATTTTTAATATTGTCTTTTAATGTATTTTGTTTAATTGTTTTTCATAACTTTATATTTTCATATTATTTTAATCTGTAACAGGTTTAAATAATTTGAGGGGAAAGTTTGGGATATAAATGAACAACCACCATCACCACAACAGGTGTGAATAATTTTGTTCAGTGCTGAGACAAAATTACTACTACTGAGACAAATGTGTCCATATATAATTTATGTGGGTGGGTTCACATTTCCAGATGGGATCACATTTGACTTAAAGAGATTAAATGCAGGTTAAGTCTTCCTTATCTGAAATGCTTGTGATCAGAAGTGTTTGGGATTTCAGAGTTTTTTTTCCAGATTTTGGAATATTTGCCTCTACATAATAGCAATAGCAATAGCAAGTACATTTCTATACCACTTATCAGTGAACTTAAGCACTCTCTAAGTGGTTTACAATGTGTAAGCCAATTGCCCCCAACAAGCTGGGTACACATTTTAGCAACCTCAAAAGGATGCAAGCCTGAGTCAAGCCTGAGCCCTTTGGCTGGGATTGAACTTGCAACCTTATGAATTGCAAGCGAGTGGCAGGCATTTCACCACTGCACCACCAGGGCTCTTCTTGGAGATATCTTGGAGATGGGACCTACATCTAAACATAAAATTCATTTATGTTTTGTATACACATTACACATATAACCTGACAGTCATTTTATATACAATATTTTTAATAATTTTATCCATGAAACAAAGTTTGTGCATACTGAAGCATCAGAAAGCAAAGGTATCACTATCTCAGCTACCTATGTGAACAATTTTGGATTTTGGAATTCCAAATAAGGGATACTCAACCTGTATTCATAATTTGCTGGCATTCATGACCTTGACTTTGTTCTTGGATAGGCAAGGGGTGTCCACAATCATGCTTGTTCCCATACTGGGTTCAAAAATAGTTCTCCCTCCCATGCCTTATACATCTCTTACTGCAGTTACTTCACACAAGGTTATCTTTGAACTTTTCCTCAAGGCAATATTAATATTGATTGGAGTTTACATATTACACCAGTTCATTACAATATGTGCTTCCCTAATATCCCTCAAGATGACAATGATGGAGTTTAAAAAGTTTTAAATGTATCTCAGACCACCATGAAGCCTAAAGGCTTTCCTCTCAAGAGAACAGCACAAGCCCTCTGATGAAGAGACCAGGGCCTCTTCACTGACTTTGAAGAGTATCTCCACTAGACAATTATAGCAACTCAATACCACTTCAACTTCCCTGGCTCTATTGTGTGGAATCCAAGGATCTGTGGTTTGCTAAGGGCCTTAGAATTCTCTGGTCTAGTAAGAATGGTAGTGCTATAGTTAATAGATATGCACTAGAATTCTCTAACAGAGATTTTGTTAGTACATCACCAAACTACAAATTCAAGGATTGCATAGGATGGAGCCATAACAATTAAAGTGGTATCAAACTATTACAATTGTGTAGTGTAGCTAGACTCTGAGTTCTAAGTCTCTTAGAGACTGTCAGAGATTAGATGGGGGGCATAGATGTTATGCACTGAACTATTTGGCTTAGTACAACATATAAGAGGGCCTCTGAAGAAGATCATAAGCCTGAATGTGAATTGCAGGCAGCTTGTTCTTGAGTATAGTTGGAACCATTTTGTCTTTTTGAAAAAAAAATTATTAATAACCACTTTAATGTGCAGCTGGGCAGTAATCTTCAGAAATGTGCATTATAGTTGCCTATGGCTGATGGTTGATGGTGATGGACCTCATGGAGTGATACTTGATCTGAGAATATGGTGTTATAAACATACAGAAGGGGGATTCTTTTTTCTATCTATGCAATACTTCAGCGTATACTGTTCAGCAAGGATCCTGGCACTGATCCATTATTTCTTCAGTGAGCCATTATTTCCAAATGGGACTCAAAGAATTTTGCCCATTTTTCATCTGCAGCTATGCAATCTAAAGAATTAGATGGGCAGGCAGGCAGATCACAATATATCTTTGCATAGGGATGCTTGAAGAACTCAGTCTTTGTAAGTTACAATATTAGCTAACCTAATTTGCTCCTCCTGGACTAAGAATAAGAATGAATCATCCATCAGATTTTTACACTAAATATTGCAACACATTAATTGGCTCAAAATTTTCCCCAAGTTATTTTTTAATGTTTATTTTAAGAGAAAATACATAAGAACATTGTGGATGGATGAGGAAAACAGATGGAACAGACTCATGACTGAAGTTGAATTAGGAAGAGGTGAATGGTTGAATAGATACTGGTGCCAGGCATTTCCCAAAGATTTTTTTAAGCATATAAGAAAGTTTTAGTTCAAGACTGACCATGCAGGATCAGTGCTACCAGCTGTAGAAGTGAAAAGGAGTAGTTGGTACTATTTATTACATCCATTGTGGCTAGTGGAAGGAAGAAGCCTATCTGGTAATGAAGGAATTTACATTGGTTGTTTGCTCTGATTTCCAGTTCTCTGTGTTGCACATGGTCCAATTAATTAGCACTTACCACCTGGGCCACCATATCTGTGAAAAAAGTCAGCATTTTTCATTCCTTTATACTGGCACTGGCCATCAAGTAATATGTTGCAACAGCTGGAGCAACATATTGGGAGGGATGTGTTGTTTAATATATTATGTTTTATCCGGGTTCTAAAAACTGCTTTTAACTTATCCTTTTTAAAATAGATTTTTGGAGCAATTGTGTTTTAACTTTGATACTAAGAACTTTTAAAAGGTTGTAGATTGCCTTGGATCACACGCTGGGAGAAAGGCGGAATTAAAATAAAATAAAATAAATAAAAATGGAATTTTTGCTAGGTAAGTGTTAAACATGTGAATCATGAAAGGCGTTTCTAATTCTGATTGTCATGCCAATGCTAAACTACCTGAATATGAAAGTCTAAAATACACTATGATACATTCTGTTGGTGTTTTCTCCATGTGGATTCACTTTAATTAGCCAAGGAGACGACACAGGCCATCTCAATGTCATTCTTTTTCTTGTGCTTTCATGGATTTTAACCATGGCTGCAACTTTGCTCTGAATTTCTGCATAAGTTATCTTTGAAAGGTTACCAAATCTGATCTGTTGTGCTGTGTTTTCTTTTCCCATTGTTATACTTTACAGAAAGATCTTAAGATGCTACAGCAGATGGTTCAAAATGGCACTGTGGAGCAGGGCACAAGATGATGTCCACTATAATATGTTTGAGAATGTGATGTTCTCTGGTTTAGAAAACTGAGGAAACTGCCATCGTTTGGGATGAATAGTTAGTGTTTCTCAAAGATTGAACTAATGCTTAGTTCTAGTAAAACTGGTGGAGGGGGGGGGAGAGGAGAGGGGGAGAGCTAATAATTGGAACTGCTGACAAAAGGAATTCATGGTGAAATAAATGCCTGTCTGCCTGTCAAAGGCCATCAAAATTAAACCCAGGAAGTAGAAATTTATTACCACCTGTCCTAGAGACAAATATGTAAGATGAATGTGCACTGTACCATTCAGGATGACATCTGGGGGAGCTTTATCATCTGTCATCAGAGTTATTGCAAAAGGAGGAACTGAGGCAGTTGCTCTCATTGCCTCCTAGTTATTTAGAAATTGTTTAAGCAATCAACAGTGTCAATGTCCAGGAGTATGGAAATCTCTCTTTCTCTTTGTTCCCCTTTTGTTCAAACTTTATAGACTGTGTGCAAATTTAACTCCACCTTTTTGCTTTGAAGTTGCTAGCTGACTTTGTGTGGCATTCCAGGCCCAATTAAGACACAATGAGGCTGTAAGGAATGTCATATTTAAGAAGTCCCAGAGCATGATAAACACTATAAATGCATACAGAGGCTACATCTGCACTGCAGAAATCATGCAGTTTGACACCACTTTAACTGCCATAGTTCAATGCTATGGAATCCTGGGATTTGTAATTTGTGTGGCATCAGAGCTCTCTCACAGGGAAGGCTAAATATCTCACAAAATTACAAATCCCAGAATTCCATAGCACTGAGCCATGGCAGTTAAGCAGTGTCAAGCTGCATAATCTCTGCAATGCAGATGCAGTCAGAGATATACACCTATTATTTCCCATATGGGCCTCTCATAGCTTTAATTCATCATTATATAATAAGATTTTTTTAAGAAAAAAGAAATTGTAATGATGTAAGATTCTGAATTAACGCATTGACTTGCAAAATAAAACTTAAAAAAGAAATAGGGATACACAGGATACAGACTTGGGCAAGAAATGTATATTGATAGAAGAAGACCATACGTTAAGAAAAAATCTGACTGAAGTTAGTGCCTGCAAGATATGCAGTCAGTGGCAGCTGATGCTTCTGTCAGTGGGCTGTGAAACCAGTTTCAGTTTTAGTCAAAGGATCTATCCTATCTATCCTACCCAAATATATGCAGCACTTCAAATAGTTTCTTTAGAGTTTGGAATACAGCTCAGAGTGCATTCATTACCCCACTGAGATAGAACACCTCAGTTGCCAGTGTATGCTTTGATACATGGACAGACAAATAAGATCTTCTATTGGTAAATATAGTAAATATTTATTTTTCCAACTAGAGAATGTATTTTTCCTTGCTTAGCTTGTACTAAATCTAGCACTGAGAGCACTAAAAGAAATGTAGCACATGTGGCTAATTCCACCATCGCGGAACTGGGATGAGAAAATCCACATTAAGTTCCATCCAACTTTCAAGGTACCACAGTTCTCAGGATCTGAATTTTGCCATTACAGATGTAAAAATGACGAATAGAAAAAAATGGGAGATGGGCTTTGCTTCTACCAGTGGTAGGACATACAAGGGCAGAGAGTATCATTTTTCTGCACTGCTGACTAATGAATGGGATGGTGGTGGACCAAACTACATATTTACCAAAAGGTAGAGCTATGTCAAAGTCCAATCTTCTGAAAGCTTTCTTCTGTTTTTCACCATCATTTTCTGCACCCTTTCAAATTTCTTTTGCATTCTTCTCTTTTTGACCTTCCTTTGAGGTGATGTGTTTTTTACCCTTTCTATTTTACATTTTGCCATTGCTTTGTAGCCTTCCTGGCTGCCCATGCTTCTAATTTAAAAAGTCCTGTGAGAAGAGTTACCTTATGATGTCTTCTCCTGGGTTTTAACTGAAGTGCAGGATGTTGGGGAGGTTTCAGAAATCCAGACAGAGTATTGCACAGTGACAGACAGGAAATTCATGCCACCTCATAACTAAAGAATGCTAAAGGAGTCTGCATCCATCCATGAGAGTGTCCTCAAAATGTTCATTTCCTTTGAAAATAATTTCCAAAGCAATTTTTTGGTCTATTAGCTTG
Organism: Phrynosoma blainvillii; assembly: GCA_026167975.1. Taxonomy (NCBI): domain Eukaryota; kingdom Metazoa; phylum Chordata; class Lepidosauria; order Squamata; family Phrynosomatidae; genus Phrynosoma; species Phrynosoma blainvillii. The sequence goes on from JANUYF010000004.1 coordinate 197,696,180, forward strand.
AATAAGAATGACTGGAAATTTTTGAAGAGCTTTTTTGGTTTTGGACAGTGGAAAATGGGTACAATCTGGGCTTCATGAAATCAAGAATTCAATCTCAATGTGCAGTCTTGAGTGATTTTGTTTGATTTTATTCAAAATAAACATAGCCAGTGTTTTACTCTATTATGTAGAGACTGTGAATGTAGTGCATTGGAATGCACTAGTTTTCCTACCACAGGATGTCAGAACAGCCTTGCAAGTTAGATATCAACCAGAACAGACATTTTGGGAAACAGATTAGGAGTAGAATCTTCCTAAAGCTGAACTAGAACCTTGCAACTATTTCTAGAATAAATTAGATTGTCTTCACCACTGATTTTTCATTGAGGTGAAAGTGATGCTTATTAAACAGCTATAGAATGGTTGTTTTTTTGGGTTCCCTCCCATATTTACAACTAAAACAACAACAACGACCTGTGAGACACTAACCAGGGCTGACCCTGCTTAGCTTCCAAGATCAGACAGGCTCTAGTGCCTTTAGAGTATTTAGGTAATTGTTAATAAGCTAAAAAAAAAAATCCAACTCAATTGCATTTAATTAAAAGGGGAAATTTTTAACTATTAAATTTATGTTAACTTGTCATTTAAATTTAAGTTAAATGTCTCCACTAAAAGCTTTACTAGACTGAAACTGAAAAATGCCATCCATGATTAACATTAATTTCTCACTTTATTATAGATACCCATACAGATGCCAGCAAAAGGTCCAGGGTTAAGAGCTTCAAATTTCAGTTTCCTGGACAGATGAGGAGCCCTATATGTGGTTTAAAATCACAGCTACTCAATGTGGTGGTCCATGGAATGGTGCCAGTTCTACAGCTATTGGCTGCCATTTCCTGGTAAGTTTCCAGAAAAGAAAGAAACAATTTGGCCAGTGGGAACAAATATACTGCTGGCCTATGGTACACTGAAAATAAAATAATTGCTGGTCCCCAAAATCAGATAGCCTGGAAAAACACTGGTGTATAACACAGGAAGACCACCTGGATGCAAAGAAGACCACCTTGTACCAAACTGAACTTACTATTTTTTGTTTTGAAATCCTTTAAGACACTTTGTAATTAACTAAATGGTGGTAAAAAGTTTTGGTTATTAGTGCTGTCTCTCATTTATTGAATAAATAACTCAATTGTGGAATTAGGTTAAGGTGGAGATTTCAATGTAAGTTGATTGCTTTAGGTAAAAATAAATTATTTTGCCTCTTTTTCTTTGAAAATTTCCAACTTAATTGGTAACTTAATTGATTTTAACTGGTTATCTCCTATTTTTAACTTAGTTAAGGTTGAAGCTAACAGGATTTATCCATCTAGCTTTCAATGCCTTTATATTCAGTCATGTTTATGCTCCTAAATTAGGGATGCCATCTCTTTTTCTGGTAGTGCAGAGTTAGGGTTGCCAATTTTAAAAGCTCGATAGCAGATAGGTACATTGTGATTCTTTGCATAACAGGAATAGCTGTTACTCTTGAGTTTGGCTAGTGCAGATGGATGAGAATTTATTTCAGTACCTTTCCTGGCAAGAACTTACCATTTAAAACAAACAAACAAACAAACAAACAATGATGATGGGCAGATTTTCCCCCCTAAAAAAATACACATGCAGGGAAAGCAAAACTGACAGACTTCCTTATCCTGATTGTGTGGTTAAAAAATCCCAAAAAATCTCATACTGGTTTAACAATAGTGATGAAATAGAGCCTCATTCTTCAAATCAGCCTTAACTTATGGCAACTCTATGAATGAAATGTCTCTGGGACACCCTGTTCTTGCAGATTCTGGGCTGTGGCTTCCCTGATTGTGTCTATCCATCTGTAATACAGACTTCCCCTTTTCCTGCTGCCCTCCACCTTAGCTACTATTATTTTTATTTTTTAAAGTGAGTCATGCCTTCTCATGATATGACCAAAGTACAACAACCTCAATTTAGTCATTTTAGCTTCTAGGGAGGACCCATTAATTTGTTCTTTTAGCAGTTCATGGTTCCATAGAACTCTTCACCAGCACCACATTTCAAATGAGTTGATTTTCTTGTTATCAGCTTTCTTCACTGTCCAGCTCTCACTAGTTATCCCCTAAAGTTAACTGGTTAATTCCTGTTTTGGACCTTAGGTACATACTTTTGGAAAAATTAATATCCAAATTTTTGCCAATCATAATCTGAAATGGATCCTTGTGCACTAGCATAGATCTAAGATTTGTGAATATAGAAAGCACACAAAATTATAGGCAAAACTAACCACTTTTGAATTGCACTGATTTTAGTACAGTGTATACTGGTATATAAACAGAACTTAATTATTAATTGATTAATTTGGATCTTTATCTCTCCATTTCTCTTGTAGATAAATAATTGTTCATTGTAATAGCAGAAAAGCATGCAATATACAAAACACAGAGCAATTCATATAGCCACAAATAAGAAGACATAAACTTTAAATCCACAAACATGATTAACAGTGCAGTCCTATTCACATTTACTCAGTGTTAAGTGCCATGTAATATGATGGCGTTTATGCCTAGGTAAAGTGTGCATGGTAGGGCTGGAAAATATTTCTCTGTCCTAAAGACTCCCCCTGTTATCTGGAGCCCTCTGTTGTGATGCTGGGCAGTTGTTCACACACATGTCCCACTGTGCTTCCTGGTACAGTGGTGACAGCAGTGTATCACTTGCTCTAAGGTCAAAATGAAGCACCCAATGTTGACCACATGGCTGGGGACCTTGATCTGATCTCAGAGCAAGTGACACACCAAGGCTGCCATCACATCAGGTGGCACAGGAGGACACTTGTGTGAACAGCTACCTGTCACAATGGAGGGCTCTGGATCTTCCAGGAAGATCCAGAGCAAATAATAAGGTTTTCTTATTGCATTTGTAGAGGGGTACCACCAGGGTTTGATGCTGAGTGGGCCAGACATCATCCAGACTGTTCACACCAGACTCAGGGACTGGGTTCTGCATTGTTCGGACTCCCCACCAGTGGAGGATATGCATTTTATATGTGCCTGAACAATAATACTATGGAACAGAAAAAGTGGTGGGCAGGATTTAACTCAACCTAACGCCATAGTCTCAGCAATAAAGAGCAAAAATATTCATTAAAATCTAGATGACTGTCTCAGCCTGATTGTCAAATATCATCCCCGGAGGCTCAAGTGGCACATTGACCACATTTTAGTACAAAGTTAAACTGTTCACTCACAATTTTGGGACTTCGAGTGCAGTCCTAACTGGTGAAGGTGGCCAAGAACCCAGTGAGCTTACAGTAGGCCAGCAGAAGCTGGATGTTGTGCCTTCCTCTGAGACAGCAGCAATACAAGCACGTTTGGTGAGGGGCTTGGCACAGCTACATTCCACTTGGTGCTGCCCAGCAGTTCCCACTGAACAACCAGCCTTCCTAAATAAGGAAGAGAGAAAATTAATGAGATGCTGGAAGCAATATCTGTCACACACTCTGTGTGGACACCCAAGCCAGCTCAAGAGAATGCCCTGTTTCTTAACCATTTGGAGCCAGATCCTGAGTACCATACTTTTCGGTGTGCCCTTCTGCCTGCCTTGTCCCCCCCGCCCCCCTTTTCTGGCTACTGACTACTTCCTTGGCTTCTTGACCTGTAGACTGCTAATTGACTTCATGGCTTCTATTGTTATAATTATCATTACTGTTTTAATGAGTAATGTGTTTTAATACTGTAACAGTTTAATTCTACTTTAATGTTCGCTTTTGTATGTTTTTAATTGCATTCTTTTAAGCTGTGAACCGTTTTGAGTTCCAGCTTTGGGGAAAAAGTGGGATATAAATAAATATTACCCACCCCTGGTTTAAACTGGTTTTTAAAAAATAAAAAATGTAATTCTTGACCACTTGTTTTACTGATTGTACACTATCCTGAAATCTTCAGATAACATCTTATCTAAACTAGTAGAGTACTAATTTCAAATGCCTTGGACTGCTAGTAAGGAGGGTTAATTGAAGCCTTGGTCTGTGTTCTTTCTAGTAGACTTTCCTTCCTGTACTGGTTTTTAAGGGCCAAACTCAATGGGATACTAAGTATGTCCCTACAGTCCATTTCTATGGTTCTTTTTCTTTTAAATAGCAAGGGTCAAAATGAGTAATAATGGCATGGTGCTAGCCAAACACAGAGATCCTTGTCCTTATGGAAGCTTGTCATCACGGTAACTGCTATTTTGCAAACTGATCATTGCTCTGGATACCTTTCCTTACTGGATGAGATATTGATCCACAAGAAGTAGGGTTTTCACTGCAATCATTAGCATTGCCAACTTTTGACACACACACACACACACAATCACTGGGACCTTGACAGAGTGTGATGGAGATGGTCCCTACAATTTTGGCTGGTCTGAGGATAGACCCCACTATTTTTTGTGGGTCAGGGTACATATATAATTTCTTTTTATGGCTCCAGGGACAGTATGAATTTGCTGAGCTATATATCTATGGTATATAAATGATCAAAAACCAGAACAAAAGTAATTGTGAATGGGGAAAAGAGCTTTGTTATTTCTTTTTGGTAACTGACCCTAATGTGCACACACACACACACACTTCTTTACCCAGGATGTATTTTTCTGGTTGGTTGGCAATCCTAGTGATTGCTCTGATACTCTGGCATGACCTCACTGATGAGGTCAGGAGCTGTTCCTCTTTTTGCCATTTGAAGCGGGTGTAAAATGTGTTTGTTTCAAAAGGTTTTTGGCTGCCTCCATCTGTGCTGTTCTTCCTGTTTTGAGTGCTTTTTCCTGTACTATTTTAGTAGGTTGGTGTTGTTTTAAATGGGTTCTGTGGTTTGAGATATGGGTAAGCTTCCTTGAGCTTTGGAAAGGTAGAATACAAATATCTAAAACAAACAAACAAATGTATGATGGGGCACATGCACCAGAAAAAAAAGGAAGCATATTAAATGCTGCAGTCCTATATGCACCATCTTTTACATTAGGAATAAATCTCATTGAACTCAATAGACATGTATAGGGGTCCTTTTGATTTGAATAGCAGGGTTAGGCACATATTTAAATGTGTCCCATTGGAATCAAGGGAAGGCAGATATGCTCAACAGGGACTATATTGTGGCCTTTCTTTCTCCACATAAATTGTTTTAAACTGTTATGGGAAGAGACTAGACAGAAATGTAGCTTCCCCACAATAAAAAGAAAACACAGAGAGAGAAAGTTTAAAAAGAAGACAAAACAAAAACAGATTAATAACGCTATTGTACCATTATATGTTTCTCAGGGTTTCACAGGAATGAAAATATTATATAAATGTAGCTTTGATGTAGTAGTGCTAAGCAATCTGGGACACACAGATAGACATACCCCAAAGAAATCATCATGGGCTATTCACAGTCATAGACAACCATCTCGTAAGCAGCATAGATTCACTCCATTGGTTCTGACACCCTTTAGGATGCAGTGCAATGCATCAAACGAAATGACACTTCATGTTTCATCAGGATGTTACAGTGTTGGCATGTTACTTATAACATGAAGTGACACAGCAGTTGACATACAATTCCTGTTGTCCATAACAAGGTGGAATGTGATTCACTGCATGGCCCAAATACATGTTCAGACTATGTCAGTCTTTATTTGGGAAACAGGGAAATACTGGAGTTTTCTTTTCCTCAAGCTTTAACAGCTTTCTTAGGATAGGGAATATTTCCTGTTTTGCCAGGATACACACATACACACAGGAAAATTCAGGCTATATATATATATATATATATTCTGCAAACTTCGCAACTCAAATACTATTTTCAAACAACATATTTTCTTTGGAGCATTCTGTGATCATGTGTCTGAAAGACTGTGGGAAGTATAGTTGACGTAACATTAAATTGAATGATCTCTCTCTCTCTCTTACTCTCTCTTTCTACAGTGGCCCTTAAATTGGCTTCAGCTATTAAACCAACAACAGCTCAAGTTGTTAGCCAAATGGTTAATGCAACCCAAAATCAAACTAAACCTTTCATAAAATTTTCAGCAAAGATTCCAGTTAATGAAAGGCCTATTTGTGAGGTGCTAAAACATGTATACACATAGGTATTGCCCCATTTATCAGACATGAGAGCTAATTACCTCATACACAGTTATATTTCTTCCATCCTCTGCATTTCAATTCCCAATATTAGCACATAGGTGGTCAAGCTGACCATTGAATAGGCAGCATGAGCATGAATGCATTAAATAATTTAATGTTCGGAGAGTTTATTAAACTGCCACAATCTAATCAGCATGCGTACCTGCCTTCATTAATCTTGCACTGGTCCATGGTGTGTCTCCACAGCCAACACAGAGAGTGCTAATGTTAACAAACAGGGCCAGTTAATCAAGGAAAATTTACTACGAACCACATGACTGTGCATACCACAATCTAATTACAATCAGACTTAACCTCTTCATTATCTGAACATATTCCCTTCCCTCAGCAACACAGAACTGAAGCAGAGCAGTGTTTGTCAGATCTGGGAATGTTTGCATTAAGTCAACATTTTCCAGCTTGGGGAAAATATGGGTATAGGTGAGTCTGTATTTGACTGGTTCCTCATTACAGTCCCTTCCATGGGAGTATTGTAGGGTGTTGCGGTCTAGCTCCCCTGACTGTGAGAGTCTGGGGTGAAGGAGGAGACTGGTTAGGAAAGATGAATGATTATTGAAAACATGTGTTTCAGAATGAATGTCCATAATAATCAGGAGTAATTCAAATGAACTTTAGTCATTGATAAATTGCCCCATATAAGTAGGTTGCACAGGCAGAATGTAATAAAATATAATGCAAAATATGTCACTAATTTGCTAGCAGGATAACCTCTTTTAATGAGACAGCCTCTTGGATAACAATATGAGTAGGCACTCCATTTATTTTCTTGGCAGTCTAAGGCCAATGATCCATGTCACTGGCCATTCTACTTCTTGAATGGCCGCTCTTAGGGACACAATCTTAGAGTGCACACTGGACAGAAAGAGGGTTACAAGGGTGTATGTGTGTGTTGTGTGAAGAGGAATTCTTCTTTTGCTGTGTTTTGCTTTCATAAGCTACTGAATATGAAAACCTGTGAATATATATAGGGGTCTCAGAGGTAAAAAATGGACTAGAAATCTCTTGGTGACTTAGGCTGGTCTATCATCAGGCTTTTACAAACTATCTAGGGCTAGGCTTTTAATGCTGCGTAGTCTGTTTTTAAAGTTTTTAAAGTTGGCATACAATCTTTTAATGCATTTTAAAAATTTCAAAGTTTAGTATTTTAACTTCATAAATTGCTTAATTTTTAAAAAATCTTATATTTATACTTTTATTAATGTTTTTGGATTGTTTTAAATATAGTTTTAGCAACTTTCAATCACATTATCAGGAGAAAGGCAGGATAAACAACAACAACAACAACAGTAACAATAACTATAACAACAACAACATCTAGGGGTTACATCAATGTAACTGCTGTTTTTGACACTGTGTAAGGAGGTATCTAGTACCTCTTTGCATAATAGTTTTGCCAGATTCCAGGCCTTGCTTGCCCTCTTCTGCTTGCATGATTTGGAAAAAGTAGATAGACTTTTCTCCTGCTCTCATAATATCTGGAGGCACCCACCAAACCTAAATCATGATAAATTCTGGACAGATAAAAGGAAATACTTCTTCATGCAGCACACTGTTAAACTGTGGAACTCACTGATAAAATTAGAGAAGGCTTTAAAATTTCATCTGACTGGAGAAATTCATGGTAGATGCTTCCATCAATGGCTACTGCTCAGGATGGCTATAGATCACCTCCAGTATCAGAAGTGGTGTGCCTCTTTGGGTGTGACCACACTAGCTGAAATAATCTGGGTGCAGTCTGGAATATTCTGCTCCAGAACTCCACACGTATCAGCATGAAAGTGATGTGAAGCTGTTGCTGTCTAGACAGCTGGCCAGGCTGACAGAGCTTCTACCCCTTCTTTGTTGATCACATGTTGGGTGCTCCGTTCTGACTTCATCAGAAGCAACGTCTCCAGCAAGACTCTGTCAAGGATCTGCTTGGCCAGTGAAGCAGTGGCAGTAGTGGCCTTAGTGCTGATCAGTGAGGGGGAAAGGAAATAGTGACACCTTCCAGCATAGGTCAGTGGCCCTGAATCCAACCCAGTGCATCTGTCCATACTTCAAAAAGACTGAGATCACACCAGTTTCTGGAAGCTCCAGAGTAAACTTTGAGTTTTCTTTAGTTGGATTAAAGTCTAAAAAAAAACCCCAAACACCCTAACAACCCTTGTTTTTGCTGTGGAATTAGCTATATGTCATCTGAACTGATATTACCAGGTCCAGAGTGAGTACAACACCCCCCCCCCACACACACACACACTCATGTAGATGTGCCCTGAATCTGCATTTCTGGGGAGTATGAGATGGAAATTTTGATTGTCTCCTCCACCTTTAAAAAAGAATATCAGGGTATTGGGTTTTGTTTTGTTTTGTTTTACATTGGTTGCTGGTTCTTTGTTTCTATTGTTTTGATTTTAATTGGTTTTTATGTATTGTTTCATAAGTTGCCTTAGGGGCTCTTCAAGGTTGAAGATGAGGTACAAATATTTATATGTATGTATGTATGTATGAATGATTTCTTTCTTCATTCCTAATGCTTCTTTCCCACTTATGCTGGGTCTTATGTTAAAATAAATAAATAAATGATGTTAGCTGCCAAGAAGGCTCTTAGCTGAAAATCTATTTGGCTGGAGTAGGAGCAGACAAATGCAACATGTCAAGGGGCCAATTTTCTACTCTGGAAATCCTCTAGAGGCAGCATGGATTGCCAAAAGTGTCTTTTTCCCACAACAAACCAAAGATGCCTGGATGTTCAATTTTGTTTAAAGGACTGGTATCTTATTGATGTTCAGGTGGGCCCTGGAACCAGTTTAAAAGGAGAATAGCAATCCCTGAAGTCTTCCAGGAGAGACAATTCAGGGTTTTTGTAATTTTTTTTTTTGCTAGAAAAAGGAAGTTTTTGGAGTCTGGAGGAGTTCAAGGGTTATCCAAAATTCTTTGAAGGTGTCACATGTTCACAGTTTGCCACCCACTGGCCAAAGAGATCCATCCTGACAACTTCCTCTTTTGATGTTTTTTCACTGAATTAGGAATGTAAGAGAAATTTGTTGGGTTCAACCTTTAAGGAGAACTGATCTCATTCATACTCCCATATTTTCTGGTGTATAAGATGACTGGGCATATAACATGACCCCCAACTTTTCCAGTTAAAATATAGAGTTTGGGATATACTCACCATATAAGACTACCTCTCTTCCAATGCACACCAAATAAAAAAAAAATTAAAAATCAGATTTGATTTCAATATGGTAATTTTAATTCAAATGCTTATAACATGCAGGTACTTAGCAGGAAAACTGTCACTTATAAACACAACAAACTACAGCTCCCATGTTCCGTAGCATTTATTTCTGCAGTGTGTTTTGGACCTTACTTTTTTAAAAATAGTCCAGATTTAAATGCTGCTTTAAAAATTATTTCCATCTCCCAGCTATGAGATGTTTGGGGGGAAATGTGAAAGTGTTGGGGGGAAGGACTGCCAATATACAAGGTGATGCATTCTGGGGTATGTACAATTTGCAGCCAAGTAAGTGACCCTGGGCACGTCACACTCACTCAGCCTCAGGGGGAAGGTAATGGCAACCCCCATTTGAAGAAACATGCCAAGAAAACCCCAAGATTAGGTTGCCTTAGGGTCGCCATAAGTCAGATAGGACTTGAAGACACAGAAGAACAACAAAAAGTCTGCAATTGCTTTATAGTTAGTACATGGGAATAGGAGCCAGCATGGTGTAGTGGTTTGAGTGTTGGACTACTACTCTGGAGACCTGGGTTTGATTCCCCACTCTGCCATGAAACCCACTGGATGAACTTGGACAAGTCACACAATCTCAGCCTCAGGGGAAGGCAATGGCAAACCTCCTCTGAACCAGTCTTGCCAAGAAAACCCCATGATCACCATAAGTCAGGAACAATTTGAAGGCACACAACATACACATATAACCTCCAAGTTAAGGAACTTGGTTCTTCTTTAGATAAATCTTCAAGGGTACACACACACACACACTCTCTCTCTCTCGTTGTGCAGAATTATTTGTTAAAGAAGCCATGCCCAAGCAACACATCAACTTTGGCTGTGTCTGCATTGCAGAAATTTATTAAAGCAGTTTGACACCACTTTAACTGCCCTGGCTCAAGGCTACGGAATTCTAGCATTTGCAGTTTTGTGAGACATTTAGCCTTTTCTGTCAGAGAGCTCTGGTACCACAAAGCAAACTGCAGATCCTAGGAGTCCATAGGATGGAGCCATGGCAGTTAAGGTGGTTTTAAACTGCATTATTTCTGCAGTGCAGATTCATTCATACTGTAGAACTGTCTTTCTTCTCCTTCTCCCCTCGTCCTCATCATCCTCTTTCTCTCTCCTGGCTTCCTTCTCTTTCTCCCCTCCTCCTCCTCCTTCTCTACCCGGTGTATAAGATGATCCTCAACTTTTGAGACCCTTTTCCAGGGTTAAAAAGTCATCTTATACACCAGAAAATACAGTACTTAGATTAACATGCAAGCGTGAACACAGTTATCCTTGGGCTTGCATACTTTTCCAGATTTTGAGAGTCACCTAGTCTTCAAAAACGTGTATAAAAATGACTACTTCAGGGAAGATTTTCATCCAAAAATGTGTACATTAGGAAAAATGGCATGCCAAAAGAGGTATATTTTAGAAGAAATTGTACACAAATATTCAGACATAAGGGAAATGACTGAAAATTCCTACCATTTGTACACTCTTATACCAAAAATTCACAAAGTGATGCAGAAATGGGATGGAATGGATTTGGAAAAAAAAATGTTGTCAAAAGTGAAGCAGGTGTCACCCATCCCTAGACAGAATAACGTACGCAGGAAAAGCTGCTTTACACCCTAACCCTTTCAGATGAGGTCTTGTAAGAACTTTTGATTACTGGTATTAAAAACAAGTATTTCCGGCCTGCCTCAATAACATTAGAGAACATAGGAAGTATCACAGCAAACTAAGAACAGGCTTTATTTCCTAAAAGCCAGTTGTTAAGCTTTATCCTGATTTGCCAATAAATCTTATGTTGATGATAGACTGTTCAGCCTCTAGACTTGGAATCTGAACCACTCAAGCCTACACATTACTTAAATTGCTCTGTTGGTTTTTTTTTTTTTATGGTTAGTGGAAGGAGTTCATTGTTTTAGCAGGAAGATGAAGGAATGAAAGCAGAGGTGGGGAACTTCCAGGGTGGAATCTGCATTGCTCCTCTGAACCAATGTGGGCCATGCCATTACCAGCTGCCAGTTTTTCTACTAGACTGGTAAAAGCACGAAAAATATCCACTATTTCCTTCCAAAACAAGGTATATGTTGCCTGACCACCTTGTTTCAAAGAGAAGCCATGGTCCTCTCAATATAATTCATGCAGCAAGGGGGTAAGATAGGGCTTCAAAAATGAGCAGGGACAATGTGGCCTATGAGCCAAATATGCCCCCTCCAGGGTTTAGGACAGGGTGAAAAATCAAATAATACTAAATAATACTAAAACTACAAGAACATGTCTTTTGCATATACAAATTGATTATGCCAAAAGTTTTGTAAGGAGGACTCCATTGACAAGAACAGAACACTCCATGTTCTTGAGAACAACCCTTCCTTTCCTAAATAATTTGCTAAATGTGTGTGTGTCTTGCAATGAGAGAATATATGACTCATAAATACAATTTAGTTTGGAAATGTCATATAATAATCCCACATAAGGTCTTATTCATCAAAAGGCTTCTGCTGTCAAAGGCTTGATGGTAGTCTGATTATTCTGCACATTATTTACACAGAATGGAGTCAGAAGGCACATTCCAAAGATGATTCAGAAAGAAAAACCACCCTTTTAAAGGGGAGGGTGTGTCTGCTTCTATAGATGTTGATTTCAAAATTGAGGAAAGACAAAATGAGGGTAAAATAGGGCCAGCCACATTCATGTTGGATCAGAAGCATATATGGATGAAGGCAACTCATTAGATGGCTATGTTAAATCCATCTTAGCCTGTTTTTTGAAAATTATTTTTTCAATATTTTGTTTGTTCAAAACTATCTTGGTGATTTTAAATAGATGTAAATGAAAAATGGCAAGAAGGGCTTGGTGTGGGGCTGGAAAAGAATCTGTCACACCCCTTGCTGTTACAGTTTTAGACAGAGCAGTGGCAATTCTGGCTGGAAATTCTGCGAAGTACAGTCCAAAAAGCAACTGTCTCAAGATCTAGTACTAATGTTTTATTTTGTTCATCCATATGCACTTCATCCTCCTGGGACTGCAGACCTCTCTTTTGGAACCAAGAACAGGGTAATCAGATGTCCTCCTTTTCAAGGACGTAGCCTATATTTCAATATTTTGTCCAGGAGGAATTCCAAAATGTCCTCCATTTCAAGCATGTGTAAGAAGCCCATTGAGTAACAACACATTTGCTGTTCCATTTTGAGAAATTTGCAGCCTATTCTAACTGCAAATAGGAGGATAGGGTGATCCTTCTAGAGTTCTCTTTTTCCTAGGAGCAGCAGCAAACAAGACATGCCCCCAGAGCTCAGGGTGTGCTTGTTTCCTGGAGGAGAAAAAGACAGCAAAAATTGTCATGCAATGGGCTGCTAGAGGACACAATGCACATGTTGAAAGGGTATTTTCCTCTTAATTTTAGCACACCAGAGAAATGAAAGGAATAATTTAAATGTAGATTCAGTCAAGGGTATGTTGTTGGTAAAGTACATTTTAAGCATTTGTCTTACTCTAAGTTCTATAAGTATATTGTAAGCCAACAAGGTATTTTAATGTAAATATGTTCATCTGAAAACTATGGTTGAGTACATAATAAAATACAATATATGAAATGAATTTATATTTATATTAGCATTTTAAACTTTTATTTTGTAATGTCCTACATTTTTCTTAAATATCCTTGGAAGCCAAGATGACAAAGCTTAGGCTGGCATACGTTGGGAACATCATGAGAAGGCACAAATCATTGGAAAAAAAAAACAATAATGCTAGGAAAGGTAGAAGGAAGTAGAAAGGGAAGAAGGCCGCACGCTAGATGGATGGGCTCCATTAAAGAGATCACGAGTATGAGTTTGCAGGAATTGGGCAGAACAGTGGAGAACAGGGTGTCTTGGAGATGTCTCATCAGCAGGGTTGCCATGGGTCAAGATCAATGCAAGGGCACTTAACAACAACAACAAAACCTTCATTTTACAGTGCCTTGTCCTCCTTTGTGATTGTGACATCTGGTCACATGGACCAAGAGGTAAATCTGTATGCTGTGTACCAATAGTGACGTTGTTGGTGCTCAACAAATAGGTCAATATAAAGGAGGCAGGGTGGCAAAGCAGGCAGTATAGGGGAGAAAAGTATATGTCATCTGTTTAACTTGGACTCACTGAGAGCTTTCCTGGTTCTATAATGTTGATGAAAAGTGCCATAGAAGTGCAGCATAGTGCATAGCAGTGCAAACATAGACATATCTGGGGGTGCATCCACAGCACATCCTTCCTTTGGGAAGTTCAAGGAGACATACACTGACCTCTTCCCCAATTTGTAGTTTTCCTTTCCAAAAATCCTGTAAGGATTAGGCTGGGAAAGAATGATCTATGCAAATTCATGAATTAGAAGGGATGTAAACCCTAAACTTTAGTCCTAATATGGCAGCCTGATCAATATAACACACTGCTTCCCTTATTTATATCCCTATTTATATCTATTAATATCTATCAATCCACACAAGAGACTTGTGTATCTACCTGTTCCTAAGACAGTGTATTGCACTCAAATGTGTTAAATGTATTTAAAAAATTGTTTTAAAATACCAAGCATGCGATTTATAAAAAGTAATTCACGCCTGTGGGCCATGCCCAAACAGACATATAAAATGAGCAATCAGTACTGGGCCAAAAAACTGCAAATCCCATGGAAACTTATGCAGTACATGAAATATCAGTTCATTTGTGCCTCACAATGGTATGCAACAGATTAGAGAGTGCACAATAACAAACAAATTAAAAGGGATAATACAGTATGGCCACTACGAAATAATAAATGTTGACCAAACGCGTTTCGACATATGTGTCTTCCTCAGTGGTCATATACAACTGTAAAAATAAAGTGAGAGCGGATCACATATATTGCCATATAGAAAATAGCAAAGACCATATAACTAAAAGAACAGAAATCATAAATACCTAATGAAACAATCTTGAAAAGGTAATCATAAGATGTATGGGGACATCCCATCTCTATGGGTAAGTTGTAGCTCCTAATGGACCAAATATCCTGCCTAAAAGAATATACATTTAGGTAACTATTAAATATATGAAGTATAGTCCTTAAAGAAAAAATATATACAAATGTAAAGTCCTAAAATATTATCCAGACTTACCAAGGACTGAGATGTCCCACACACAATAGCAAGCTCTAATGAAGTTTAACAAAATGGGAACTTTATATCCCTACACCATCAAGCAAACTAATTCACCTGTAGAGCCCCACCTGAAACTATTCTGAAGCAAGCATGATCCTGTAGATAATAGTAACTACTTCCAACATATTCTGTAAAGTATGTCACTACAGACAATCAAACAATATACATGGTGAGCAAACATAGACATAGGTACGAAGGAACAGGTAAATAATTACAGAATTTCAGACCAATTGCAATTCTCATTCAGTCCATGTGGTTTCTGTGTTTGAAGAGTGAAGATCCAGAATAGTTCTCTTTGTTGGAGTTTTCTCTCCAGATGTGTCCCACTTTCAGAGATTCTTTCTATCGTCCAGAATCTAATGTCCGTGTCCGAATGTTTGCATTGAATAAAATGTTGGACCATAGGTGCCTTTATTCTTCTATTTCTAATGCAACTCCTATGTTCTGATATTCTCATTTTTATTCTTCGTGTAGTGATACCAATATACAAAAGATCACATGGTGATCAAGGTCATTAAAAGTATACAGTCTGTTGTTTACAGGATTAATAAATGCAGTAATTTTAACACAATATTTACAGGCACTACAGTTATAACATGGGACATTCCCTTTGGTTCTCCTCTGTAGTATATTTTGCTGGGTCTCCTTAACTGTGCACCTACTGTGGACCAAATGGTCCGCAAGGTTCTTAGCACGTTTATACACAAACAGGTTTTTTTTTTTTTTTGAACAACCTGGGATATCCTGGAGCAGGCTCCAATATTTAAGGATAACATTTTGTATGTATCTTGTATTCCCATTATACGTTATGGGTATGAACATTCTAGATTGTATTCCCTCTTTGTTTTTTTGTAAAAATGCTCCTTCTTTCCATCCTCCTTACTCTGAAGTAGGTCTGTTTTAAGCCCTTTCTGGGATAACCTTGCACCGACAATTGCTCCATAAGAATTTTTGCTTGTCTATCAAATTCTATTAATCCAGAGCAATTCCTTCTAAGTTTGAGAAACTGAGAATAAGGCAGGTTTTACTGTTTCCCCAGTATCCAGCCCTTAGTCACCCCTCTTTGACTCTCGATATCAAATTAATATCAAAAAGGGATGTTTTAGTCAGGTAGCCAAAAGAGGGCTCCACAGTTCAGGAAACTAGCCATACTATACTAGGAAATCGAAATGGCTCAGCATGGGAGAAGTCGAGGCACTTAGCCAAGTTGAGATCTCTCAAGACTGGAATCAGCATAATCTCCTCACTTAAGGAGTGTGATGGTGAGTGCTGGACCTGGTGATTGCATATCACAGACAAAGGGACTTCCCTTTTGGAAATGAAACTCTTTGTTTGAGGACATTCATGCTGATTGTCCAATCATTTCTGCATATCTCATTCCATTCCCCTCCCCTGGGAAAGTCATTTAATTCTTGGAAAATCCTTTTAATTCCTGAAATAGGACCAATTTCTATCTATAAATACATGTGCCTGAACAATAGCAATTAGTTTGAAGCCAAACAGAATTTCTGTTTAATTTCAGCTAACCAACCCACATACTGCAGGTGGCTACTGAGCTATCCCCATTCTGGTCACCCTGTGATTGGAGCTACATTTAAGTACTAGTACAGTATTGTCTATTTGCCCCTGCAACTCACTATCTTTTACTACCTTTGCATCATTACTTCTTATGTGTGAGTGACAGTGTGTGTTTGAAGTGTTGATTGCCCATTTGTAAATTAATTTGTAACTAGCTTTTGGAGTTCACTGGCTTTGGAACTGATGTACAAAGGCTTAAGATCTTAGCTTTACATTACTGAAGCCCTCTTGCTGCTTCATATTGAGCTAAATTAATTTCCCATTGAATGTAATTTGTGGGTGGCTTCTCAGGATCCCCTGCAATTTGGGTAACACCATCCATCATCAGTAAAAATCCAATAGCATGATTACACTAAGCCTCTTCAAAAACCAAAACAAAACAGGAATAGTCCTTTGAAAGTCCTCTGGGGCTAAATTTCCAACTCTGGTCCAAAACACACTGCAGAAATAATCCAGTTTGAGAATACTTTAACAGCCCTGGCTCAGTGCTAGGGAATCCTGGGAATTTTAGTTTATTGTGGCACCAGAGTTCTCTGATAGAAAAGGTTAAATGTCTCACAAAATTACAGTTCTCAGAATTCCCTAGCACTGAGCCAGGGCAGTTAAAACGGTGTCAAACTGGATTATATCTGCAATGTGTTTTGGACCTCTAATGTTAAAGACTATGGGCCTTTACAGACTGCAGAAATAGTGCAGCTTGAGGCCACTTTAACTGTCCTGGCTCAGTGCTAAGGAATCATGGGAATTGTATTTTTTTTTTCTAGGACATTGAGCCTTCTCTGTCAGAGAGCTCTGGTGCCACAATAAACTACAGTTCCCATGATTCCTTAGCCCTGAGCCAGGACAGTTAACGTGGCTTCAAGTTGCACTGTTTCTGGCAGTCTGTAAAGGCCCTATGTAACCACACATGAGAGAAGGCACGTTCGGTATACTGGATTCATGTGTGTGTTTTGGATATTAACTACACCTACCTTAGTGAGGTAGATGCTTTTAGTGGAAACAGCCTCACATGTATTTACATGGAATTATTTGAATGGGACCCAGGTGCCCTAAGACCAACTTTTATTACTGTAGTCACTCTCAAAGATATATTCAAGGCAGCACTGCTATGGGCAATTGCCATTACTTTCTAAAATATTAAATTAAGGCTGACATCCTTCATGAAAAGGTGGTTATAAGTTTATTAATAGATTTTTAAAACTCCCATTTACTCTAAACTGAGAACAAGTCCCACTGAAGTCAATGGGCCTGACATCTGAGTAGACAGGTACCATAGCTTGCACCATAAAGGTAGCATTTGAATTAATATAGTATAGGGAAGTGAAGGAGACCATTAGGGTCATCATATTTCATCAGATTAGTGCCTGGAACATTATTTGTTTTAAATGCAATTAATTATTTATTGCGTACCTTCGCACTGTAACTACTAGCAGTGTTTGTTACTAATTATTAAAAGAGTAAAATGTTACCTTTCAGCTGCTACTTATTTATTTAAAAACACTTCAAATATAAAAATGGCACCAAATCCCTCCCTCAGCTAAGTTTTTACATTAACAAGTAAATATAATTTGTTGCATTAAAAAGTAGAGAAGGTATTACCTTAACATAAGCACGTGTTATGTTCTTTGTGGGTTTTCTTTTAGAATAAGACTTTTACTCGCTATCCCCTTCCCAAAGCAGAATATAATAGGTGATATTACTATTGGTGTGACTAACTGGTCAAGCCTAATCTGTATGTAGAGAAATCTTGTAGCACCTGTGGAGACAGTGTCTCAAGTAAAATATCTAATGTGGGTTTACACAGAAGTGACGAGGAATGAAAGGGTCACTGGTAGCCATAATCACACAGCACTTTCCACCAGGTGCTGTGTCATAGGAAGTGACATCAGCTGATGGTCACAAGGTGCTGTAGAGCACTGAAATGGCTGCAAAACTGCCAAGTCATCATGGATGAGTGACAGGTGTCCAGAGAAAGAAGCAGGGCCAGAAGGCCACATGGAACCCTGGGTATATACGGGAGGTGTCTCAAGACACATGTGTGGGTTGATAGGTTGGATTGACAGTGGGTTGTTGTTGGATGGTTGGATGGAGTTTGTCTTTGTTGCTGTATATAGCCTTGTTCATAGAGAAACCAAGATTAAAGCCTCATCTGAGAGAAGTCTGTCTGTAGAGTCTCTTTACTCTTTCTGGAAGGGGAGAGGTGCCCCTTCAGCTCACAAACTACTGCCTGCATCTGAGAAGGTGATGACACTGGTCTGCATGTTGATGTGGATCATCACGCGCTGCGTAACCATGCTAACAGCACCTTTAAGACTAACTGAAAGTAAGAAGTTGGCAGCATGAGCTTTTGTAGACTTGAGACTACTTCCTCATATGCAAAAAAAAAAAAAAAAAAAAAAAAAAAAAAAAAAATCTATGAAAGCTCATGCTGCCAATGTCTTACTTTCTTTCAGTTCGTCTTAAAGGTGCTACAAGATCTCTCTACATACAGATTATACAGACTAACATGGCTATACCTTTGAATTTTACCATTAAGGTCAAGTCTATGGGGCCAAACAGACAGCCCCTAAGGGGCAGCTCTGTGCCACCCCTGTGAGTGCCAGATTGGGGCTGCGGCAACCACATACCGTAGCCCCAATCTGGCTTTTTGCTGCTCCAAAAAGAGGTGGCAAATGCTGTCCTTAGCGCTGCAGCAGTGACTCTTTTGTGCCCCTTTGGTACAGCGTGTCTACACGCTGCACCAATGGGGCACCCTGATCCACACACCATGTGGTGGGTGCACAAGGCATGATGGCAGTGTCAGGGTGGAGTTGGGGTGACTGGCATGCAGTCTCCCCATCCCAACTCCACCCCCAGGCCAGCCCTTTAGGCCAATCTGCACAGGCTGTAAGTTAATTTCTAGCTCAGTACTTGGTTTTGAGAGATGGTCACCAGACAAAACTCTGGAGAACTTTACTAACTGGACATGTTGCTATACCTATCTTCCCTCCCTTTTATTGCTACATCCATATGAATTCAGCATTGTTAGATAAGAAGGTGAATGTGTGTTCCTGTAGGTTTCTAGCTGGTAGACTCTGATCAAGATTGCTAGACTGCTTGGGCTGTGTCTCCATTGAATCATACATCTAAAGAGGAAAGTACAATTTCATGGGAAGTTCTAGAGATAATTTGCTGATGGCTGCAAAGCCAGATTAAATGCACTGGCCACCCACTGAGAGATTTCCTTTAAAGATGACATTATAATTCACTTTTCTATTGCAAAGTTTGATATGAATTCCAAGAAAAATAAGTACCACAGGAACAAGGAGCTATTGAAATAGTATATTATGCTTCCATGCAGAATTTTATGTTGAAATGTCTTCTTTTGATATTTTATTGGGCTTTGCTTCTTGTGTCTCCATTTCTCGAGAGCAGAGTGCCTGCATTAAGTCATAGATCCTAGGCTTAAAAAGAGCTAAGGCAGCATTATTCAGCACATGACACCCATGAATAAACATCTAACAAAAGATTTTGCCAGCCCTAAAACCTACATGATTGGAAGAGAGGAGTGTGAATGTTGTCTTCATAGGCCCTGGTCAACAAAGAACATGATTTCAAACATCTACCTGGTCACAAATGGTCACAGAGCTAGCCCTATTATTAGGCAAAATGACACAGCTACTGGAATGTATGGGCATACTAGTAAGTTAGCAACCTCCTAGCTCTTCCCCTCTGACAGAAGAGGCTTCTAAACTAGTCTGATGGAAGAGGAAGAGAGCATTGAGGTAAAATTCAGCTGCCAGTTCAATTGGCTTCTGGACATGGAATGCAAAAGATACAGAAGCCAGCTGGACTTGCTGCTGAAGCTGAATAGTGCTCTTCACCTCACTGTCAGGGTATGAAGAATAACAAGGTAGCTTAGGCATCCAAGGCCTCATTCCCACTATGATTTAAAATAAATTGTTGATCAGGTTATATATCTGTTGTTCCCACTTGAAACCAGTTATGAACTGACTGCACTTGGTTTCAATTGCAATGAAGCGAGGCAAACACAAAGGAACTGCTCTTTCCTTTTTTTTTTTTAAAACAATTTATTAAGATTAAAACATACAAACAATACAAACAAATACACAAACAAAACTATAATATAGATAGAAAAAACAACAATTCAAACCTGTCCTCTTATTTAATCATAATTTCCTATCTACTTTTGATTTAACTTACATACTTACATACAACAAAAAATATCTTTAATTACTGTTTCTTGTATTTTCTTTCTTCCCAGTTTGGGCTAACTTTACTTGCCTTCTTTACGCTTCCTATAATATCTCTCTTCACTGTTTATCTACTGAGTCTAGCTATATCTTCCTATCTTATTTCCTGTTCCCTACTTTTAAGATAAACAATTTTGGTAACATTTTGTTATATTTCCATATATTCCTTTACTTTTCCTATATTGTATTCTTACGTCATGGTAATATTTCTTTTTGTATCATTTAACCCTTCTAATTCTATTATTTTTCCTTCTCTATTTCTTTACATATTATCTATTTTCCATTGTTTATGCCTCTATCTATTCTTCATATTCTTATACTCTTTCATTCTCTAGCCTTAACCTTTTATCTTATTACCTTTATTTTCTCACCTTCTCTTTTTCTTATTCATTTCCTTTTCTATATATTCCTCTACTGGTTCCCATTGTTTCTTAATTTTATCTACTGCCTTATCTTGCCTTAATGCTGTAAGAATGTCCATTCTCATAGCTTCCTTCAGTTTTATAAACCACTCTCCTATCTTAGGGATTTCTATGTTTTTCCAACATCTCGCGTAGGTTAACCTTGCAACTGAAATCATATAGAGGAGGATATGTCCATATTTTTTCTTTATTTTCTTATCTATTTCATTTAACATATTGAGTAGGAAGATTTTCGGGCAATTCGGTACTTTTATACTAATGCTTCATTTATTGTTCTTCTTATCCTTTTCCAGTATCTTTTAGCTTTTGGGCATCACCACCACATGTGGTATAATGACCCTTTCTTCATCTCACATTTCCAGCATTCCCTTTTGCCTGTCTTGTATATTGCATTTATCTTAGCTGGTGTGAGATACCATCTGTTCATCATTTTCAAGAAGTTCTCTTTAAAGTCTTGGCAAGCTGTGAATTTATGCATTTGGGTCCACGTTTTTTCCCAGCTTTCGATACTTATACTTTTCTTCATATTTCTGGCCCAATCTATCATAACTTGCTTAATCATATCGCTTTCCAAATTTCTGGTTATGAATAATTTGTAATATTTCTTTATATGATGTCCTTCTTTATCCATTATAATTTTGTCCAACTCCGTATTTTGGTCTTCAAATCCAACCATTTTCATATCCAATTTAAATCTTTCTTTTAATTGTAGATATAAAAACCAACTGTTTTCAATTCCTTCTGAATCCAATTGTTCTTTTTTCCCCCCATTATTCGATTTCCTTTTTCATCTTTTTTGGTTATATCCTGATATCTGATCCATTTTCTGTTTTCATTTTTACTTCTTCCAAATACCGCCTCCTGAGGGGATAGTCATAGAGGAAGTTTCCTATAATGTTTTCCCCTTATTTTCAACCACGCCTTTAGGAAGCTTCTTCTTAAGCCATGATATTCAAAATCTTTATTTATTGTGGCCTTGTTGTACCATAGGTATGCATGCCAACCAAAACGTATATTACTGCTTTCAATACTCAATGTTTTTGTATCCTCCAGCTTGATCCAGGTTTCTATCCATTCCATATAACAGGCATAATAGTATGATTTCAAGTCTGGAAGATTACAACCTCCCCTTTCCTTTGCTTCAATAAGATTCTTCCATCTGATCCTTGGTTTTCTACCCTTCCATATAAATCTAGAAATTTCTCTTGCATCGGCACAAAGGACTCAAACGCATAGTTATGGGTAAAAACAATGTAGGCCACAACTTTATTTGTACAGGGTCTTAACCAATTAACCATTATTCAAGGAATATCAGTAAACATTTATTTCAAACATTATTTTGGCACATGCGTATTTGCGATTAAGCAACTCACCCTTGTTTTAAACCATCTTATTCTCGCATGTGCCAAGTTAAAACTTTCTTATATAACCCTTAACAATTCTAACCCCCCTCCCCAAACCGGATATGATGTCATAATATAACTACTTCTAGAATGACGTCATTAAATTTCTCTATTACGTCATTCAATTTAATTACAACCCATGACATCATGTATTAATCAACTTTATTCAACTCATATGCCTATTACATTCCAGATTAACCTATTTCCATCCCTGAGAGGGAGGGGTCCCTGCCCGCCGAATATACCACAATTAATAGTTACACATGACCCATCATCAAGTTGCGACTAAATTTCTTATAACCATTATTCCCAAACAATCAACATAATTATGCTGTCCAGCAAATACAGAATAATATTAGTAATATGTAAGCATTTATATTCCACACCCTAACAACATTATTTGTTCTCAGGGAGGGCGAAAAACCCAAATAGGCATATCTGGGAAAATTCCCTCCCGGCCCCCGTAAGCGACCAGCCGAAGCCTGAGAGTAAATAACCGTACCAATTAAAGGGTGGGTGGGATGGGTTGCTCGCTTGCTCAAACAAAATGGCTGCTGGCCACGAGGCAGCCCAGGCTTATATAGCCTGCCCAAGTCTCGTTTATCTAATCTCGCGACACCCAAAATCTCGCGAGATTGCTGAGTTCCCGTTATCTCCCATTGGCTGAGGAGCCCGCAAGAAGCGGGTCTTGCGAGCCTCTCCGCCAATCAAAATGCGTTGAGGCCCAATTTGGCCGACGCAAATTCCGGCCCCTCCCGACGCGTCGGGGAGGCTTCGTTGCATCGGCACAAAGGACTCAAACGCATAGTTATGGGTAAAAACAATGTAGGCCACAACTTTATTTGTACAGGGTCTTAACCAATTAACCATTATTCAAGGAATATCAGTAAACATTTATTTCAAACATTATTTTGGCACATGCGTATTTGCGATTAAGCAACTCACCCTTGTTTTAAACCATCTTATTCTCGCGTGCGCCAAGTTAAAACTTTCTTATATAACCCTTAACAATTCTAACCCCCCTCCCCCAACCGGATATGATGTCATAATATAACTACTTCTAGAATGACGTCATTAAATTTCTCTATTACGTCATTCAATTTAATTACAACCCATGACATCATGTATTAATCAACTTTATTCAACTCATATGCCTATTACATTCCAGATTAACCTATTTCCATCCCTGAGAGGGAGGGGTCCCTGCCCGCCACAGGAGGGGGTCAGCTTAGCTAGACATCCCCTCCCCCCCCCTCAATATTCCTTTTACCTGCAATTCCAACGAATCCAAATAAATGTCAATACCTTGTGGGGAGAGGTGCACCCCATCGCCCCTGTACAAATAAGGCCTATCCATTTGAATACCATCATGCTTCAAAATTAACACTCCCAACTCCCCCAAAGATTTTGCCAACGATCTGTTCAAAAAGCGTCTAGTCTTATTAATGGCAGTCTGGTTTCGAACACCTTGCCAAGTCCTTCTAGGCAGAAACTTTGTCCAAATCAGCATTGATTCTGGCAATAGTCTCTTGATCTCGCGGAAATCATTCACGATCATATTAGCCAAGTTCAAAGAGGTAACTTTTCCTAAATCATTCTCTCCAAGATGGACGATCAGTCCTTTGGGCTTCTTGAATGTTTCCAGGAGTTCTAGAATCCTCGGGAGTAACGCTCCCCACATCATTCCTCTGCGTCCGAACCATCTAATAGGTCCTGCGCCTTGGCCTCCCCAATCCGTATCGCCGCGCAGTTGAACCAAGTGCCGTTCCGCCCAGAATACAAGGCTGTGACCAATAATCCAGACACCTTCGGATGACCGTTGTGCTAAAATAAATTGAGTTAGAACGACAAATTAACTGTTATGGTAATTCATCTCCTCACATAAGACTTGAACGCTCGCGAGCGCCAGCGTCCAATCCTACGAATAGCTGCTTCACTTAAACCTTGAGTGGCCGCGGCTGTGGCCGCTCCAATTCTAAAAGAATGAGGTGCGAAATGTGTATAAGGCAGACCTGCTTTCTTTAACACTTCTCTTAAAACTGATCTAAACTGAAACTGGGTCAATGGAAGGCCAGTCTTATGCAAAAACAAATAACCCACACCCTTTGGCCTAATCTTTAGATATTCACTTAAAGCAGATACCGGACAAATTTGCCCACAAGGAGCCTTATTCAAAATTATAGACTGGCCTTTTCCTCTCTGGTCAGTTTTAGACCAACGAATTCTTACATGAAGGCCCAACTCTGAAATCTGAATATCTAAAATGGAAAGAGCCCTGCCAGAATCATCATTTCTCGAACTTGGGACAATTTCACTAATTCTCAATGCCGCAAAAAACGACAGAGAGAATACCGCCCTGAATAGTATTACTTCCTCCTGTGAAAAACATGTAGAAGGAAGGCTTTCCCAAATCTTTAACAAATTAGCACCGGTGATTGGCAATCTGCTGTCCTTCACAGGACCAGACTCTCTCGCCCAACCATCTAACGCCTTTCTAATTCTAAAATCAACTGTGGGGTCTGTGAACCCCCAAGCTCTAGAATAAAATGATAGCGCCGCAATCCTACTTCTTATGGTTACTGGCGCCAAACCCGATTGGCGAAGGTGAACTACAAACTGAAGAACTAAGTCTATGTTCAATGGCCAACGTTCCACCTCCCCAGCATTTAACAAGAAGGATCTAAATGCTCGTAAGGCGAGCTGATACGACTTGCGTGTAGATGGAGCGATGGACTGAGTAATCGCCCGGTCGATTTCTATTCGCCAAGGCTCCAAAGTCGTGTTGGTACCTCCAGCGGCTGTGATGACGCCTCCGGCGCTAATTGGTGGAACCTGGAAAACTGGAAGCGCGAAAGGGCGTCTGCCAAAGGATTTAATAAACCGGGAACATGTTGAGCACGGAACAAAATATTAAATTTCAAACATTGTGCCACCATTTCCCTAGCTAAAGTCATCACCCTAGGGGATTTGGATGTCTGAGAATTGACTATATGTACTATGGCTTGGTTATCACACCAAAACCATACTGTTTTGTTTTGAAATTGTTCCTTCCATAAATGTACTGCCACTACAATTGGGAATAATTCCAGAAATGTGAGGTCTTTATCCCAACCTTTATCCTTCCAAAGCTGAGGCCATGGTTCAGCTGCCCATTGTCCATTAAACAAGACACCAAAACCGTTCGCCCCAGAAGCATCAGACTGAACTTGGAAATCAGCATTTAAAAGGATATCTGACCTCCAAAATGATATCCCATTATAGTTTTCTAAAAACATTTCCCATACTGCCAAGTCCTCTTTTATACCCGATGTGATCCTAATGTGATGATGAGGAGCTTTAATACCCTTGGTGGCTTTATATAAACACGAACAAAAAGCCCGCCCAGGAACAATAACTTTACAGGCAAAATTTAATAAACCCGTTAGGGATTGAAATTCTCTAAGCGTGGCTTTAGATTTGCTTTTCATCAATTTAACTTGGTACCTCATGGCTATGAGTTTATCCAACGGAAGGCGCGATACTCCTTCCACCGTATCCAATTCTATTCCTAGGAAGACTATTTTAGTATCAGGACCCTCAGTTTTTTCTTCTGCTAACGGAACTCCCATTTCATCCATCAATTTTTTAAATGCCATTAAAGTATTAAAACAAATTGGTGTCCCCTTAGCCCCTGCCATCAAAAAATCATCTAGATAATGCGTAATAGCTGTGTTATTGGTCCTCTTAGCAGCACACCAATGTAAAAATGTACTAAATGCTTCGAAAGCTGCACAAGAAATAGAACAACTCATTGGCATTGCCTTGTCGAAATAGAACTTACCTTCAAATTGGAAACCTAACAATTCAAAATCATCAGGATGTACCGGCAATAGCCTAAAAGCAGATTTGATGTCACACTTTGCTAAGAGTGCACCCGGACCAAGATTTTTTACCATTTTTACAGCTGAATCGAAGGATGCATATTTAACCGATGTCAGCTGTGGATCAATTGCATCGTTGACTGACTCACCTTTCGGGTATGATAAATTGTGAATCAGTCTAAGTTCCCCCGGTGCCTTCTTAGGGATGACACCAAGGGGCGATAGCCTCAAATTAGGCAATGGCAACTGATCATGAGGGCCTGAAATTCTTCCTGCAGCAATTTCTTTAGCCAGCTTGTCTCTTACAATCCCTGGGAGTTCACTAACTGAGCGTGCATTAGGAGCTAAACTGTGTACGCGAACACCTGAGTATGGGATATGAAAACCTTGTGCAAAACCTTCCCATAAGTATTGAGCCGAATCAACCTTTGGGTAGATTCGCAACCAACCCTCCAACACATTCAATTTAATTGGTGTTGGCGCTCTTTCCCGCAGCTGCAGGTTGTGTATATGAGGCCCCACCCCCGGCTTTCTTACCTCTATTACATGATGCTGCAGGGTGAGTCCCCCTGCAGGCGCTGCATTTATGGTCATACCTGCAAGACTGTCTCCGACACCTACCTGCGTTGAAGTCCCAGCAGAGACCCAGTTGCCTTCTTTCCCCCGTGCTAGGCCTCGTATTCTGCCCTCGCGGCTGCGTGATCATGGGTACAAACCCATTGTCACAACGGCTCGTAGGGGAGGCACCTAACATCACGTCCGCCCAAAGTTCCGACTGCACATGACGCCACGAAAGGGCACAGTCTAGCGCCGCTCTCATTCTAAATTGTTCGTCATATTGCAGCCAAGCTGACCCCCTAGAATTACAATGACAATTTGTATATGCTTTAATTATTATCTCTTGGTATTTCGATAATTCCGTAGCCCTATTGGGGTCTTTTTCTTCGATAATGCCCCTGTAAATGGTGAACCCCATAATCCAATTTACGAAATTTCTTTCTAATTTGGGGCGTTTATGAACTTGGAATTCTTTGGGCAAAGCGAAAACCACCCCATCTTTCACCATGATCCTCGGTTCAGGATCACGGAAAGTGAGAGAGAATAAATCAATAAACTCACCTTTCCAAATTCTTTCTTTAGTAGAGATTGGCAAATGAGAACCCAAAGGTGTCGACATACCTGTGTATGGATTGCACTCATTGGTCCTGTCAGTCCCAGAAATATTCAAAGCACTCAGTACTACTGTTTCTTTATTCAAACAAGAATTGTTATGTGGAGTGCTGCCCTCCTGTCCGTGTGCCTCTGTACTCTGGAGGCCAGTGTTATTTAGGATAGGAGCTGATAAAGATGCCTCTACAGCATTATCCAAACCAGAAAACCTTCCTACTTGATTGTTAGACGACCACACCGAAGCCGGCCAAGTTGACTGTAGATTATTAGCAGTTGACGCACCTGAGCTTGTTCCTTGACCTGAAGCATCAGCCGATGCTTGTTGAGCTCCCACCAAGAGTGTAGCAGTAGCAGCTCTGGTGTTGTGGCGTCTCCTTCCTAAGTTCTGCCCAAAACTGCCGGTAGACCCTGAGGCTTCTGAGACAGGCACGTTGCTCTGACCTGAAACGATAGCCCTTTGAACCATGTTAAACAAATCAGACAGCGTAGGTTGATTGCCCTCCGCAGCTGAGGTTGATGGGAGCTCCACCCCCGGCACTTTCTTTAACAAATCCATTATATCAGAAATGGATGGTTGCCCCATCCCCGTGGTAGATGACTCCCTGGACCCCTGTAACAGGGAGACTTGCCCCATCCCCGTGGTAGATGACTCTCTGGACCCCTGTAACAGGGAGACTTGACTATTAATCACAGCTGCAGATTGCTGTGATGATGTAGAAGGCTGAGCTATAGCTGTATTTGCTATAACCTGCGAAGTAGGTGAACTCCTTGCTAAATGTTGCTGAGCTAGCTGTTCACATACAGTGGCACAAGCTTGCATAGTGCGTCCGATTTGTGCTAGGTGGGTGTGAATGTCTAACTCCTTGTCCTTTTCAGGATTACTGCGTTTAGCTACTGTCTGGTCCCCTTTGTGTCCAGTTGCGGCTGCGCGTTTCTTGCCTTGGGCCTTACTGCGCGGCATGTTGATGCGAATGGACAGTGTCGTTTAATACAACTAAAACTAATCCCCAAATTGTAGCACCCCGCAGATGGAGTGTAAATATTAAAATACACACTCCAAATTGAACAATCTTAGAGATGCTAGTATTATTATTATTATTATTATTAATATTAATTTTTTTTTTTGATGTGAACAGATAAGCACTGCAAATTATATCCACAAAGTCTCAATTACTCCTTGTCACAAAATTGTGCGCTCCAATAATCAAATGTACTGCTCCCAGGCCGTAAATAAGCCAAATAAGATCAGGCCTCAATTATGGCCGCCCACTTCCAAGGCCCCAAATAGGCCTGTTTGATTTTTTTTTTTTTTTTTTTTTTTTAGCTCCCAAATAGAGCACAAACATAGGCCCCCAATTAGGCCCCAAACATAGGCCCCAAATAGGCCTGGAACATAGGTCCCAAATAGACCTGCAGAAACAAATTAGCCCCAAATAGGCTGTAAGAATTGGGCCCCAAATAAGCCTCAATTCGTCGTAATTGATTGATTTTTTTTTTTTAAACTTGCAGTTTGATGCTTGTCCTTAATATGGATTCCCTCTAGATCGATTCTCTCCCTCTTGGCCGACCACTGAAGCACCGCGGGCGGTCTGCCCAGGGTCAAGGCCGGCAGGAGGATGTAGGCCCAATCAAGGCCTTGGCCTCGGCCTCGCGTCAGGCATGCCCGCCTGGTGGAGCAAGTCGCGAGTATAGATCGCGGCTGCGCCGCTGAGAGGGACAAGCCGCGGTTGCCAGGAACCGGCCCTTTGTCGGGCTAAAACAAATGCCTTGGCCTCGGCCTCGCCCAAGGCGAGCCTGGCGCAGGCGGACCTGCGGCGAAAAGCCCCAAGTCCGGGACAAGCCGCGGCTGCCCCGCAACGGCCCCTCTTTTGGCCACCAAATATGCAATCCCGCCAATGGCGAGACGCGACACCGCCGTCAATGCACGGCTACAATCACAGGCCCACAGCCTGGAGTAGGCCCAATGCTCGGGCAAAAAGCGGATGAAGCACCGCGGGGAGCAAGCTTGCTCGCTTGCTCAAACAAAATGGCTGCTGGCCACGAGGCAGCCCAGGCTTATATAGCCTGCCCAAGTCTCGTTTATCTAATCTCGCGAGACCCAAAATCTCGCGAGATTGCTGAGTTCCCGTTATCTCCCATTGGCTGAGGAGCCCGCAAGAGGCGGGTCTTGCGAGCCTCTCCGCCAATCAAAATGCGTTGAGGCCCAATTTGGCCGACGCAAATTCCGGCCCCTCCCGACGCGTCGGGGAGGCTTCGTTCTCCAAGTTTCAAAACAATCTTCCTTGTAGATTATTGGTAATGTTTGGAATAGATAGATAAATTTTGGAAGAACGTTCATTTTTATTATAGCAATTCTTCCTAAGAACGATGTTTGATATTTAGACCATTTAGTTAGATCTTTCTTTATTTCATCCCATATTTTGCTATAATTATTTTCAAAGAGATCAGCATTTATTTTAGTAATAATCAATCCTAAATATCTTATCTTTCTCTCAATCTTGATTTTTGATGTTTCTTCTATTTTGTTCTTGTTCTTCCTTACTTACATTTTTTGTTATTATTGCTGATTTATTATAATTTATCTTGAAACCTGAAATTAAACCAAATTCTTTCATTATTTGTAACAATCTATCCAAACTCTTCATAGGATCTTCTAAAAAACAAATGATATTGTCAGCAAAGGCTTTTATTCTAAATTCCTGTCCCTTTATTTTAACTCCCTGTAGCTCTTCATCTTCTCTTATTTTTATAATTAAGATTTAGAGAGTTATAAGGAATAGGAGGGGTGAAAGAGGACACCCTTGTCTTGTACCTCTTTCTATTCTTATATTTTCCGTTGCTTCTCCATTTACTATTAGTTGCGCTTTTTGTTTTCCATAAATCCTTTCAATCCAAGTATTGAAATTTCCTCCCATATTTATCTTTGCTATAACTTCTTTCATGTATGACCATCAGACTTGATCAAAAGCTTTTTCAGCATCTATGCATAATAAGGCTAGTTTTTTTCATTATGAACTTCAAAATGCTCAATGATATTGACTACTGCTCTCACATTGTTCTTTATGTGTCTTCTCGGTAAAAAGCCATTTTGATCTTCTGTTATAATTTCATTAAGGATTTTTTTCAGTCTGTCTGCTACAATCGATGTAAAAAGTTTATAGTTATTATTGATTAGTGAAATGGGTCTATAATTTTGAACGTTCCAAGGTTCTTTCTTTTCTTTTAGTATCAGTGTGATGTACGTTTCTTTCCATGTTTCTGGAAGTCCATGTTCTGCTATATCATTCATTATTTTACATTATGGAATTAGTAAACTACCTTCTAATTTTTTTATAGTAGATGCTTGATAAACCATCAGGGTGCCCTCCCTGATTTCATCCTTTTTATTGCTTTTGCTATTTCTTCTTCTGTAATATTTTTGTTTTATTCTTTCTGTTGGTCCTCATTTAGCTTCAGGTTTTTTTGTCTTTTCAGATATTCCTTTGCTTTTTCTCTCATTTTCAATTAATTATTTTTATTTTTGTATAGGTCTTCATAAAATATCTTAAAGCTTTTTTTATGTTTTCTTGATCTGTCAATTTTAGTCCTTTCCCCCTTATTTCTGTTATTATTTTGTTGCTTTTCTTCTTTCTTATCATATTGGCTAATAATTTGCCAGATTTGTTACTCATTTCGAAAAATCTCTGTCTGTTCTCTTGTAGCTTCTTCTCCATTTCTTTTACCATAAGAGTTCTCAGATCTTGTTCTAATAAGTCAATTTCTAACTTTATATTCTCTTCTTTGTTTTTTCCCATTCCCTTTTTTCTCTCCAGTTTTTTTAATATTATATTCTCTTTTTCTTTTTCTTTCTTACGTTCTTATAATCTCCATTTTTATTAATATACCTCTTGCTACTGCCTTACTGGCATCCCAAATCATCTTATTTGTGATTTCTTGTGTGTAAAATTTCATTTCATTATTTAATCTTTTCACATTTTCCTCATTTTTTAACAGATGTTCCTTTAATCTCCATCAATATTCGTTTTTCTTTTCCTTTATTTCCATTGAAATTGGATAATGGTCTGATGTTATTTTATCTAATATATCCATTTTTTATTTTTGTTTGGATATTTTTGGATGCAAAAAACATATCAGTCCTTGAACGGGATTTATGTGCTTCTGAATTGAAAGTAAAACCCTTCGATTCTCCATATTTATTTCTCCATACATCTTTTAATGAGAGATCTTCTATTAACTAAAAAAAAAGATGCAGGTAATTTCCCTTGATTTTCTTTTATGCTTTTTTTACTCCTTAGATTCCTGTCAAGTTTGGGTTCCATCACTGCATTGAAATCCCCAAACATGATTATATTATCGTACTCCTCAGTTTTGACCTTTTTTAAAAATATTTTCAAAGAATTTCTTCTTACCTGAATGAGGTGCATAAATTCCTATTAGTAATAATGTACATTCTTTTGATTTTGCTTCTGCTATAATGCATTCTCCTTGTTGTCTTTGTATATCTCTTTGGAGATAAATCTTTTATTAATATACATTACTATACCCCTTTTCCTTTTATCTGTTACTGAGGTAAAGCACTGTCCCAGTTTTGGATTTCTTAAATATTTAGTGTCTTTTTCTTTTATTTTAATTTCCTGCAGGCAAGTAATATCACTCTTGGTTTTTTCCACATAGTGGAATATCATGTTCCATTTGTATTTAGAATTTATCCCTTTCACATTCCAAGAAAACAATTTGATAGTCATTTTGTTTTTGTTTTGTTCCACCCCTTCCTCCCTTTTCTTTATTTATTTGTGTTTTTTATTCTTTTATTGATTTTGTCCTGTTGTTTGTTTTGTCTTGTTTTAGTTTGAACTAAATAAGGAGTTCCTTAAGTCTGTCTTAGATTTCTGCTCCTTCTTCCTCTTCTTCCTCTTCTTCTTCTTCTTCTTCTTCAAGATCTGATTCTTTTATGCTTCTATCAGATATGTCTTTTCCTAAGTCTTGGTCCATGTCTTCTCTTGCTGGGGATTTTCCTTCTTTCTTGTTCTGTTTTCCTAATATTTCTTCCTTTCTATTTATTATTTCTTCCTCCTCCTGCTCATTTTTCTTTTCCTTCTGTCTTGTTCTTGATCCTGTAAATATCTGGGTCTCTTCCTTATTTTCTTTTTGATTCAACTTTCTCTCCATTTCATTTGCTTTTTTGATCGTGTCTATTTTATATCTCTTTTGTTTCCAGGTGAAACTCAGCCCTTCAATTCTTTCCCATTTATATTCTATATTATTCTTTTTCAGTAATTGTGTCAGATTTTTAAACTTGTGTCTTTTAAGCATAATCGCCGGTGGGAAATCTTTAAATACTTTCACCTCATATTCTTCTATTATTAACTTAGCATCATAGCTTCTTTGTATTATCTGATCTCGTGTTCTAGTTCTTGTTAGACACATCACAATATCTCTAGGTGCTTTCCTTTCTTTTGCATATGACAAATTTATTCACAAGATTTTGTCTATTTCCTTTCCCATTTCTCTCTCTGTTGTTCCTATATATTCAGCTATTAGGATTGTCAGTCTATCATAAAGATCTTCTCTTGTGTTTTCCGGCAATCCTCGGATCTTTACGCACCTTTCCCTGTATCTTAATTCATTGGTCAATTCTATGACTTTTTGTTGTTCTTGCTTTTGATTTATGTCTCTCGTTGCTTTTTCCAGGTGTGTAGTTTTCTCTTTTAGCACATTTACATCTTTCTGAGTATTTGTGAGATCAGTTGTTATTTTCTCAATTTTCTTTCCAAAATTATCTAGTTCTTTTTTCAGGTCTTTCCTTATCTCTGTCCTTGTTTCTTTTATTTCTCCCCTTAATTCATGTCTTGTCTCCTTCATCTCATCCTTAAATTTTTGTCTTGTTTCTTTCATTTCTGTCCTCATTCTGTCCATATCTGTCCTCATCTTTTTTAGTTCCTCCAAAAATGTTGAGGTCTGGTCTGAAATTCTAATTACTTCTTCTGTGGACCCTCTTCTTTGAGTTGTTACTTGAATTTGAGTTTGTACCGGCCCTTTTTTTATGGATGCCATTATTCCTCCCTCTTTAGGTACTCTTCCTATAATCAGATCTCAATTTGGAATAATAAAAGCTTTATCTGTAAATCAAAATAATGACCACAATACTAAGATCTATAAAGGGACAATAAACAATGATATACCTTCAGCGTTATGATATTAATCCCTATGTAGATTATCGTCACTATATATATTCAACAGTTCTCTCGCAGTACATCAAATTATACAGTCCCCTTAATATAATTACAAGCAGATAATATACTGTGTTCGGATGCCACTATATTCTAGTGTCCAACCTAATAATTATTTACTATCTATGACAGCAAATATATTGATTGATTATATAACAAATTGTCCACAGTTATTCAGTAATCCACAATGTATATATTTCAATTAATAATAATATAAGCCCCTTCAAAAAACCCCACCCTAGCCCCTTCAAAAAACCCTGCCCTCCAGCCCACAACACCGGCTGTGAGTTGAAGAAGCAGAGGTGGTGGAGGAGAGACGCTGCAGCCCCTTCAAAAAACCCCGCCCTCCAGGCCACAACACCGGCTGTGAGTTGAAGAAGCAGAGGTGGAGGAGGAGAGCCGCTGCAGCCCCTTCAAAAACCCCTGCCCTCCAGCCCACAACACCGGCTGTGAGTTGAAGAAGCAGAGGTGGAGGAGGAGAGACGCTGCAGCCCCTTCAAAAAACCCCGCCCTCCAGCCCACAACACCGGCTGTGAGTTGAAGAAGCAGAGGTGGAGGAGGAGAGACGCTGCAGCCCCTTCAAAAAACCCCGTCCTCCAGCCCACAACACCGGCTGTGAGTCCTCCAGCCCACAACACCAGCACCCTTGGAGCACTATCTGAGTGGCTTGAGCCGCCGCACCTATGAGGCAGCCTGGAGGGGCACCGGCGGACTTAAAACCCTTCCATTTCCATCTCCTGCCGGCACCACATGGCATGTGGCAGCGCTCTATGGCCGCGAAGGACTGTTTTGTTTTTTGTTTTTGTTTTTTCCATCTTGCAACCCTTGGAGGACCACAATGACAAGAAAATTATGTATTTTAAATTGTACATTTTTATTATTGTTATTTAATTTGTTCTGTATGTTTTGGGGGGAAGGGTGGGTGGGCGAAGGAGGGATGGGATTCAATCTGATTTATTGTTTTGAAGTTTTGTATTGTTGTACGCCGCCCCGATTGCTTGGTAGAGGGGCAGGATATAAATAAAAATTATTATTATTATTATTATTATTATAGTAGTAATATTTACAGCTTTCTTATAATGTTTTTGACTATAAAGTAAAGTAAGATAAGTTCTTCAGTTACTGCTTCACCTGATGAAATATCTACTCTAGTACAGCAAACTTTCCTTCTTCTCTTCTCCTTTCCTTGCTTTTCTCTTTCTTGACACCAAAATCTTAATGCTGAAGCCAGGTGGGGCAGGGCAGGGCTGTTTTCCAAAGCTCTACTTTCTACTCCTGAGTAGGATAGGTTATGCTTCAAACTTTCCTCTTTGACAGTTTGTCTTTGTTTTTAATCTTTGTCTCTTTATTTTTACCTTTGTCTCCTTGAGCACTTTAGCCCTCTTGCCTTTCTATTTGTCTTTTCGGTTCATCTTCCTGCTGTTCTTTCTCTTGTTCTCATAAATTAAACCAAGTTAAACTCTGGTCTCTGCCTTAGTCCCTCCAATGCAAGTCCCTTCTTTCCCGTCCTTAGCCTTATGTTTTCAGTTCGCAATTTACAATTCACAATTACCTCCCTTTTGGACCTCCGTCTTTCCAATCTCTAATCTGTTATTGTTCGTTCTCCCCTCCGCTCCACTCCATCATCTTAGATTTACCCTTCTTCCCTCTTCACCCTCTTCCTTCTTCTCCTCCTGCTCTGTCTCCTCCTCTTTAAAGCACCTCACCACTGTAACTGTCTCCTGCTTTACAGCCTTCCTTTACAACTCTTCCGCGGCTTCCAGCTTCCAGCATCCCCTCGCTTTGGCCAATGCGAATCCTCCAAGTACACAGTGATGCTTCCCAAGGCTTTACTCTTCTTGAATATAGCTGCCCTTAGAGTCACTGGTAGAGTTTAAAAATCCCAAACTGCTCTCTTTTATTTTGTCATTCTTCTTTATTATTTATTAATAATTGTTGTAGGACGTGTGGGCACCTTTACCAGACTTCAATCCCATTTGCATTAGTGGGACAGGAACGCTCTTCGGCCCTTAGCTTTTCCCCTCCGATCCTCACAAGCGAAATGTCAGTGGGTGGGCTAACCTGGTCCCCCGGCGAGCTCCTTTGGTTCACCTCTTCCCAGAAGTGTACTTTGGTGGATTTATGTTGTATTTTTCCACCTTTATCCCCACTTTTAATGCTGCTGGGGAGAGTGGATTGTCTACTCCCAGCCTCTCTCCATGCCCTCACGCCAGAAGTCCAGGAACTGCTCTTTCCTGACACTAGTTTTTTTTTTTTTTAAGAAGCGATTAGCAAGCATTCTAAGCAAGAGGGAACAATGGATTTGAATTGCATCAAACTGAAGGGGAGGGATTACTGTGGCAGAGGGTTGGCCCATCCCTCACTAGTTTTTGGGGAAATCTGCCATTTCCCCCCACATCCTTTCCCAGGACCTGTCCTACATTCCAACATTCTGTCCAGGAGATTCCAAAATGCTTGACTGGGAAGCATGCCCTCCAGGTCCTGCAAGGATGAGAGGGCACCACCTCAACTACCCATTTCCTCCAAGTCCTGCAAGCCTGGGAGGACAGGACCTCATCCAGGGAAGAGTCTTCCATATACCACCCATGGCTACGGAATCTCAGGGGAGAATCCTCCATGTGACACCCAAGGCTGCATGCATCCTGGGGGAGAGTCCTCCATATGATACCCATGGCTGCATGCATCCCAGGACATGGGGAGTTGAGGTGGTGACCTCCCAGCCTTGCAGAACATGGAGGATATGGGGAGTTGAGGTGGTGCCCCTAGCCTTGCAGGACTTGGAGGACATGGGGAGTTGAGCTGGTGACACCCCAGCCTTTCAGGACTAGGAGGACATGGGGAGTTGAGGTGGTGACCTCAGGATTTGGAGGACTTGAGGAGTTGAGATGGTGCCCTCCCAGCCTTGCAAGAATTGGAGGACATGGGGAGTTGTGGTGGTGCCCTCTCAGCCTTGCAAAACTTGGCAGAAATGGGGAGTTGATGTGGTGCCCTCCCAGCCTTGCAGGACTTGGAAGACATGGGGAGTTGAGGTGGTGCCCCCCTGGCCTTGCAGGACTTGAAGGACATGGGGAGTTGCAGTTGTGACCTCCCAGCCTTTCAGGACTTGGAGGACATGGAGAATTGAGGTGGTGACCTCCCACCCTTGCAGGCCTTGGAGGACTTGGGGAGTTGAGGTGGTGACCTCCCAGCCTTGCAGGACTTGGAGGACAAGGGAAGTTGAGGTGGTGCCCTCCCACCCTTGCATGCCTTGGAGGACTTGGGGAGTTGAGGTGGTGACCTCCCATCCTTGCAGGACATGGAGGACATGGAGAGTTGAGGTGGTGACCTCCCAGACTTGCAGGACTTGGAGGACATGCTTCCTAGTGAAGCTCAGAATGGAGGGCATTTTGGAATTCCTTCTGGATAGAAGGTTGGAATGTAGGATGGGTCATGGGAAAGAAGAGGAGGAAAATGGCAGACTTCCCTCCAAACTTGTGAGGGATGGGATACTAGCGAGGGATGGGATTCTGGCCATGGCACCCATGACTTTCTCCCGTGTTTTCTTGAATGTGTTGCTGGTCACATCACCAATGACGCATAGATGATTGACAGGCATTTTGAAGGGGCAGAAACTAGTGGGAATGACAATTGTGTGAAAAAAGGAGCAAATAAAGAAAAGACCTGCTTCCATAGTAGGAATGATACATTGACTTGAATCGATTCACCAACCCGGAGCGAAAGCAAATCACAAACTGGGTTAATTGTAAGGGCCAATGTACACTGCCCTAAAGGGCCAGCCTGGGGGTGGAGTTGGGGTGGGGAGACCCTATGCCAGCCACTCTGATTCTGCCCCAACACCACACCCCCGACTGCACAGTGCACAGCATCAGGGCACCCTGTTGGCACAGCGTGCACACATGCTGTGCCAAAGGGATGTAAAAGAGCCACAGTGGCAGCTCTAAGGGCGGCTTTTTGCCACCCCCAAAAGGAGCAGTATTTGCCTGCTCTTTTGAGGGCAGCAAAAAGGAGGATTGGGGCCATGGTATGTGGTTGCAAGCTGCCCCTTACAGGCTGTCTGCATTGGCCCTAAGTGGGAATGAGCCTCAGGGTAGTCTGTGTCCTCATCCCAACCTCCACAAAGGAAAACAAGCAGGAGTTCTGGAGGAACAAAAAAGACACCGTCATACTTGCCCTCAACATCTATTGTCCGGGGCAATGACCTCTCACTGTCTAATCTGTCACTGAATAGTAGAATTCACTGAATAGTAGAATTTCATTATGTCATGAAAACATAGCAAGAATATCTCATATGACTTTTTAAAAATTTGAAACAATCTTGAGTACTTCTAATATCTGTAGTGTTCCTTCATGAGCCTGCATCATTCATGCAGCTTGACTGTATAACATTATGTGCAGCTACTTAGACAGGAGTCTCATTGGTTCCAATCAGACTTACTCACAACTTCATTTTCTTTGTATAAGGGATAGGAAAAGCCTCTGAGCAAATGCTGTCACCTATGGTCATTTTGAGGCATCCAGTACTCCCTCACCCAGCCCACTAAATTTGAAAGAAGCTGCTTTGAAAGAGGGCTGTGTTCCAACTTTGCCAATGCTGCTGAAATAATTCCATTTCACACCAGTTTAGTTGCCTTGGCTCAATGGAATGCTGGTAACTGTAATTTTGTGACACATTTAGTCTTCTCTGTCAGAGAGTTCTGGTATCACAACAAACTACAGTTCCCAGAATTCCATAGCATTGAGCCATGGCAGTTAGTGGTGTCAAACTGAATTATTTCTGTATTGCGGATACAGCCTCAAAGAAACAATTGTAATATCTTTGTTGGAAGGAAAAAAGAAAAAACCTTCATTGGATCCCACTCCCTAGGTAACTATCAGCCATGTTCCCCCACCTTTTACACTAACATCAGTCTCTAATCTCCCCTTTCTAAATAAGATCCTCAAGCAAATGGTGGCAGGACACCTTCAGGCTCTCTTGGTTGAAACAGATTACCTGGATCCATTTCAATCTGGGTTCAGACCTGGTTATGGGATAGAAACAGCCCTGTTCATTGAGGTGGATGACCTACACTTCGAGGTTGGACAGAGAGAGTGCATCTCTGTTGATCTTTCTGAAGCGTTCAGGGGCATTTGATACCATCAACAATGGTAGCCTTCTGGGTTGTTTGGCTGCTATGGGACTCAGGGCCATTGCTTTTCAGTGAGTCTGATCTTTCTTGGCTGAATGTTCCCAGACAGTGGTGCTGGGTATTACCCTAAAATATGGGGGGGGGGGACATGATGGACCTCTGGTTGGTGAGGGAGAGGTGTGTGCCATGTTTTGTAGGTGCTCCAGAGCCAACATAAAACAACATAAAACATAAATCAAGATATGAAGTTGGAACCTAAAGACATAAAAAATCTTTAGAAGTAGTTATAAAAGATATGGGTAAAGCTAAAGAAAGACTAAATAAACTGGAAGAAAAAACAACAAATCTGGAAGAAAATTCAAAACTGCAAAAGCTGCTGAAAAACAAGAAGCAGAGAGAAGATTGGATGAGAAAGCTTTGGAGGAGCTAAAAGAAAGAGAGAACTGTTTGAAGATTAGAGGAGGGAAGGAAATAAAAGGAAAAAATCTTTATGAATACTTTGTTCCATTACTGTCAGAATATACAGAGATATCATATAAGATTTGAACTGGGAAATAAATAAGATGTCTAGATTAAATTCATAAGTATCTTAGGAAATGATGGCCCCAAGATATAGTGATATATTTCCTAAGGAAAAACCCAAGGTATTTAATATTAGCTGAGCTAAAAGAAAGCATTTATAATTGATGAGGAAGAGGCAAAAATATTTAAGGATATACCAAAACAAATATTAAGGAAAAGGAAAGAGTAAAATTTTTGACCTCTTTGTTAAATAAGAATTGTATAATATACAAATGGGAAAGACTGAGAGGAATTTCAGTCTTATATAAACAAAGATGGCATAAATTGAACTCAATACAGAAAGCCATAGATTTTGGAAGAGATGCAACAAGGACACACAAAAGAACTCAGAAAGACAAGGAAATTGAAAGTATAGAGACAGGTTAAGATCAGCTGTAAAAACCAAGGAAAAAAGGGACAAAGAAGAAGCACTGATCTGAAGAGAGGAAACAGGATGAAGAATTTAATAGAGAAGAGGAAACTTTAGAAGAGGAAGTAGAACAGACAGGTTAAATCTACTGAGTTGACCAAATGGAAAGGACCTTAGTTCAGGAGATAAATGACAAATTTGAAAGATCTAACCTTCTTTTCCTGGAATGTTAAAGGCCTCAATGACAAAAAGAAAAGAATAGAAATCTTCCATAAAATAGGACAATTAGACTTCCAGTGGGCATGGCATCTGATTGAGTAATCCCCAAGTGTGAGTGCAGGGGAGACTCAGAACAATGAGGTAAAAGAGTTGATAATAGCAATCTGATCCTTTGGGTATGAAGAACCTATGACTCCTGGTTGAGGGTCCATTCCTCCCCTTTGAAACATTGGAGCTCTGAATGTTGTGAGATCCAGAGTGAGACGGATCAGGGATAAAGAGGGGGCCAGAGAGGGAAGCTACCTCAAGGCTCCTGTATTGTCAGAAGACAACCCGGATGTCACCAATTTTTAACAACAAAGAGATCTGTAAGTCTACCAAACATAGAAAAGATCTTCAACCACTGATTATAGGAAATTTCCTGGGTAGAGTCTCATAGAATTCAAAGATCTGGTGTAGCATAAGAAGAACACTTATCTCTTGGGAACAATCCAGTAATTGTGTAATATTAAACGGAAAGACTATCTCCATAAAGTTAAAAATAATAAATGAATAGGAAATAAGTACCAAGCCTTAATAAAGGACCAGAAGAGGATAGTCAACCTCCCTCCTAGAATTTTTGCTTTTTAGATAAAGGACGATATATATATATATATATATATATATATGGACCTTGGTAAGTGAGCAGTGGGGTGGATCATGAAGAAGAAGGAGAAGGAGAAGGAGAAGATAAGCAGCCTGAGTGACAGGGTACTTGTGGGCCCCCAAGGTCAGAGAAGCGTGAGACAGGAGGAGGAAACCACTAGCACCAGCGGAGATGTCGGAGAGGATCACAGCATGAGTTGCTGTACTGGAACTTTGTGTTTGGAGGAAGGATTGCTGGAGATGAGAGAGAGGTAATGTGGAGCTGACGTGGTGTGGCAGAGCAGAGGTCCTTTGTGTGTCTCCTCCCTTGGAATGGACTGAGTGTTTGGAGATTCAGAGGCATAGCGGGAGGAGGAAAGTGACAGCTGAGGAATTGAGGAGGACTGAGACCCTTTCCGAATTGGTTTGTTGATTGAGGTGGGCTGTTGGAAACACGGAGTAAAGACTGGGGATTGGAAGAGGTGGGGGCTGAAAGGAGTGGAGTGCCTGGAGAAACTGGGGAAGAGGGGTGACATAGGGAAGGAACAGAGGAATGGAGAAGACGGAGAAGGACTGGGAAAGAGATTTCTGAGGAGATGAGGCAATATCGAGAGACTTGCTGTTGTGAGGAGGTTTGGGGTTGAGAAGAATGGGAAGGAAGAGGAAAGAGGCTGAGGAGAGGAGAGGAGAGGTGAAGGAGGATAAAGAGAGGAAAAAGATAAGGAAAAAAGGACAAGGGTTCTTTAAGAAAACCATAACAACTCGAAGTAAGAGACGAGGAGAAGAGAATCTTGGCAATAGTAGCCTTCCCCTTTAAGGAAAATAGAATACAAATGAATATGGAAGGAAGGAAGCATTGAAATAACTGTAGGAAGGGAAAGAACAAATAATGGACTCTAGTGGTAGAAACTGAGAAAAAGAAGAGAAGATAGAGGATTATAGATAGAAAGGGAGACCAAAAAGCTAGTTTTAAATAGATTAAGAGACAGTAAAAACCTTCTGGAAAATAATTGTATAAGACTTAGAGGATATTGTAACACTGGCTAGGAATATATAGTTGTTAATCTGCAATAGGAATTTTATTGATATAAGAGTACAACAGGGAAATAGTTAGAAATATATTACCGGATTTATCTTTAAATAGCTAATTGCATTGAGAAAACACAGTCTATTATAAAAATCAAAGAAATTCTTGATTTGGAAAAATTAGCAATGTCAATGAGTATAAAAAGCCAAACCATGAAAAACAATACAAGTAAATCACAATGCCAATTACAGTTTGTAAGGAGGCCATCTCTGGAACAACAACAAAAAAAAATTGAACCTACAAATCAAATGCTATTTGAAGAGATTAGGAAATTAAGAATGGACTTGAGACAAGAAATGAAGGATTTTAAAACCTAAATACATCAGGAGATAAGGACAGAATTAAATGAAGTATACCAAATGGTAGAAAAATTACCAAGTGAAATGTCCATAACAAAACAAAAGTCAGAAACTTAGAAGAAAAAGCAAAAATAGCAGGAGTTCCAGAAATTGAAGTTGAAGACAGAAGAAGACTGAGATGATAAAACTCAATGGGAACAGAAATTAAGAGAGAGATACATCAAGATTCGAGGCTTCCCAGAATCTAGAGAGGAAGACTTAATGAGGATACTTCTTCCAAAATTAGCGTCATTTTTAGAAAAAGAGAAAATTTTTGAGTTAGAGGTAGATAGGATCTTCAGGATGAATTCCAAAATAGCAAGACAGAAGAAACTGCCCCGAGACATTATTATATATTTCATAAGAAAACAGACTAGAGATAGTCTAGTAAGACAACATAGTCAGTCTCCGTTAAAAATTCATGGAAGTGAACTTCAAATATTTAAGGATAGACCTATGAAGATCTTCTGTAAAAGGAAAGAATGCACATTTTTAACATCACTGCTAAAAGATCAGGAAATAACCTATAGGTGGGTACAACCAGAGGGCTTATCTTTCTGGTTACATAATAGAAGAATTGTAATCAAATCATTAGAAGAGGCCAGAAGTTTTAGAGATTATCTAGAAAGAAGGGGAAGTAAAGGAAGGAAAGATAGAGGAGAAAAGAAGGAAGAGAAAACACAGAGAAGAGAGGAAGAAGGAATAGAAGATGAAGAACAAACAGAAATATATGGCCAGGGGAGGATGGAGCGAGAAGATAAGAAAAGATGAAGACCTTCAATAATGGAGGAACTGACACTTTTAAAAGAACATCAAGAATGAGACTAGAAGGAGATTTAAGTCATCTAATATGATCAAACAATGAGGACGAAGAAGAAGATGAAGTACAGGAAGAACCGGATTTAGAATGGGATCCAGAACACTACAAATTAAAAAGGAACTAATTAAGGGCAGGAAAAACTTTAAAAAATACAAATGAAATTAAAATGATAAATCAATATCAATATGGAATATAAAAGGCTTGAACTCAACCCAGAAAAGAAGGAAAATTTTTTCACTATTTGCAGAAAAAAACTGGATATAATTTGCCTTCAAAGAAAAAGATAAAAAATTAAAAAAATATAGATTAGGAAAGGAATTTATATTGGCAATAAGAGACAAACAAAAGGACTGAAACTGTATCTGAACAATAGATTTGAGGTAAGAGAAATTATAAATGATCTTAAAGGGAGATATATAATAGTAGAGCTGAAGAACCAATTAGGAAAGATATTGTTGGTGGGGATATATGCTCCCATAGATAGGAAAGACAAATTTTATAAAAAGCTTTTACAATAAATAGAGGAGTTGAATTATGATAATATAATAACAATGGGGGATTGGAACAGGGTTATCAACCCCACATTAGATAGGAGATCAGAAAAAAAGATTAAACCAATCCAGGGAAAATTGCCCAAATTGTTTTTCAAAATGATAGATAGACTGAATCTGAAAGATGCATGGAGAAATAAATATAAAGAAAAAAAGATTTTACTTTTTTCTCAAATGCTCATAATTCATGGGCAAGATTAGACATGTTCTTAATCTCCACACA
The DNA here is from genome assembly GCA_026167975.1 of Phrynosoma blainvillii. NCBI lineage: Eukaryota > Metazoa > Chordata > Lepidosauria > Squamata > Phrynosomatidae > Phrynosoma > Phrynosoma blainvillii. Next base: position 197,739,565 of record JANUYF010000004.1, read on the forward strand.
AATGATTAAAATGGTTGACAAAATAGAAATACTTCCAAGAATATGATCCACCCACAACCCAGTACTAATGACTCTTAGAAATAACACTAAATCTTATAGATGGCAACTGAATGAACATTTACCATGAAATGAGTATGTAGTAAAAGAAGGGGAAAATCAACTCAAGTTCTTTTTTGAAGAAAACTTGGATAAAGGAGTACCTACCTACATAGTTTGGGATGCAGCTAAAGCCTTTATAAGAGGCTTCTTTATTAAAAAAAATGAAATGAAAAGGAATAAACAGGAGAAATTAAAAAAAAAAACCTAGAAGAAGAAATAAGTAGAAGAGAAGAATACCTGAAGAGTAACCCAAAAGATAAAGAAAAACATAAAGAGATAAAAGGATTGCAGAAACAAATGTCAATAATTACAACAGAGGAATTAGAAAATAAATTAAAATATATTAGGCAAAGAAATTTTGAACAGGCAAACAAGCTGGGGAAATTATTAGCATATAAGCTAAAAAAGGAAAAAAGAAAAAAAATCATCACTCATTTGAACTACAAAGGAGAGAACATTACAGAACATAAAATAGGACAATTAAAATATGTTATAGTGAGCTTACAGGAAACTCATATCCATATTAAAGACAAAAGAATATTGAGAAACCCCCAATTGGGAGTGGAGTATGTATCTGTTATTAAACAAAGAAAAAGAGGAATTGTAGTCTGTTTCAAAAAAAAAAACAATTTATAACTCAAATTTTAAGGGGAAAAAAGGAATTTCCTAGAAATGGGAGAAAATAGAAGGAATATCACTGTTTTTCCACGATCAAAGATAAACATTAAACTCAATCCATAAAGCAAAAGATTTTATGTTGCGAATGAGAAGAGAATTAGAGTCATCTATACTAGAAAGGGATAAAGATGAACAAAGACAAATGGATCCCACAGGGAAGGAAAAAGAAAAAGAGAAAGTAAGTGTATGAGAAACTAAAAGGTACAAAACCGACACGCAGGAAGAAGAAAGAGAGGAAAGAGAAGAAGGACAAATTGAACTAGAGATAGAAGATAAAGAAGAAGAAGGAGAAGAATAAATTTCAGATCAAGAGGAGGACTTGATAGAGATCACAAAACTACACAAAGGAAAGAAATAAACCAAAAATTAATCTTCTGATTTCACAATAAGATTAGAATTAGATAAATTATTAATGAAAAAATCCTCACATGTAATGTAAAAAGGACTAAATCCAATTCATAAAAGGAGAATTTTTCCCCATTATATACAAAAACAAAAACTAGACATAATTTGTTTACAAGAAACACACATCAGAAATAAAGATGTCAAATTTTTAGAAAGACCTACATTGGGGAAAGTATTTACTTCTAGTAATGAGGGGGAAAAAAAGAAAAAGAATGTGTAGCAATTTATATAAATAACAAATTCCAGGCAAAAGAATTATTTAAAGATAAGGATGGACACATATTAGGACTAGAAGTTAAAATACAAGAAATCAACATCTTACTAGTAGGAATATACACACCTCTTATAGGTCAGAATAATTTTTTCAAGAAATTAGAAAAACAAATTTCAAAACAAGATTCAGACAACTTAATGATTTTAGGTGATTGGAATGGAGTAAAAGATCCCAATATGAATAGGAATTCTACTAGTAAAAACGAACAAGTGAAACTTCCAAATTCTTTTTTTTGAACTCATGGAAAATTATACCTTAGGCGATGTATGGCGAATAAGATACCCAAAAGAAAAAGACTACACATTCTATTTAAACAGACATAACTCATGGTGTAGACTTGATATGATTCCCACTTCTAAAATACTAAATAAGAGAATTAAAAAAGTTGAAATACTTACCATGATCATTTCAGATCATAACTCTGTAATACTATATTTTAAAAGTAAAAAAACTAGAATACCATTGGAGACTCAAAGAAAAATTACTATTGGAGGATGAAATGGTTTTAGAAGCTAAAAATGTTTTGAGAATTTTTTTTACAGAGAACTTAGATGATGAGGTAAAACCAGAAATAGTGTGGGAGGCTTCCAAGGCATCCATGTGAGGTTTTTTTATTCAAAAAGAAATAGAAAAAAAGAAAAGAAGGAACAAAAAAAGAAAAACAACTTCTAGACAAAATAAGTAACAAGGAAAAAGAACTAAAAACTTACCCAACTGATCAAAAGACAAAACAAGAATTGAAATGGCTCAAAAAACAACTAGAGGTTGTATTATCATCAGAAATTGAAGAAAAATTAAAATTCACTAGACAAAGATTTTTTAAAAATGCAAATAAACCAGAGAAATGGTTAGCCCATAAATTATGGAAAGAACAGGAAAAAAATTGATTCTAAATATAAAAAGAAAAGAAGAAATTATAACCAACCAAAAAAAATTAAACAAATGTTTTTTAACTTCTATTCAGAACTGTTTAAGGGGGAAAAAATGAAAAATGAAAAAAGAGAAGAAATGTTAAACTATTTAGAGAAGGAAAAAATACCTCAGATTATGGATAAACAAAAAAATTATTAGAGGCCCCAATTTCAATTATGGAAATAACTGAAGCTATCAAGAAAACCAAAAAAGGGAAGGCTCCAGGACCCGATGGATTTTTGGCCCGTTATTATAAATTATTATTACTATTACCTTTACATACGAATTACTATTACCTTTACATAGAATTATATTAAATTTAGACATAAATACAAAACTCAAATCATGGGGAAAAGCATTAATAACATTAATCCCAAAAGAAGGTAAAGATAACTTAGAAATAAAAAAAAAAACTATAGACCAATCTCCCTTTTAAATTTAGATTATAAAATATTCATATCAATACTGGCAGAAAGATTTAAGAAAATTTTGAGGGAATGGATCCAAGAAGATCAGGCGGGATTTCTACCAGATCGTCAAACAAAGGATAACTTAAGAATAGTTTTAAATCTATTAGAATTTTAAGAGAAACATAATGAGAAAAAATTGGTCATGATCTTCTTAGATGCCAAAAAGGCTTTTGACAACGTCAATTGGGAATTCATGTTTGCTATATTGGAAAAAAAGGGGATAGGACCAAATTTATAAAATGGATCAAGACAATCTATAATGAACAGTCAGCTAGAATTATTATAAATCAGGGGTAGGCAACCTTTCCCCTTTAAGGGCCGAGGGACTTCAGCTCCCAGAAGCCTCAGCCATGCTGGCCAATAGTCCCATGTTGGCCAATAGCTCCTGGGATTCTGGGAGCTTAAGTCCCTCAGCCCTTAAAGGGGAAAGGTTGCCTACCCCTGTTATAAATGGAGAAAAGACTGAAGAATTTAAAATAACTAAAAGGACAAGACAAGGTTGCCTTTTGTTACCCCTTCTTTTTCTAGTAGTGATAGAAATCCTGTTAAGGAAAATTAAAAATGACACAAAAATAAAAGGACCAACAATAAAAGGAAGAACCCACAAAATTAAAGCGTTTGCTGATGATATTGTGATATTTTTGGATGACCCGACCCAAAGCTTAGAAAGAATGAATCAGGTCTTGACAGAATTTGGAAAATGGTTGGGATTCAGAATAAATAAAGAAAAGACAGTGATAATAACTAAAAATATAGGAACAAAAGAAGAAGTAATAGAAATTTGATGAGATATTGCAACTTAACAATGGAAAAACATTAGCTAAAATTTATCAAACTTTATTAAAATTAGATATGGAACAAGAGTTGATAAAACCCCAGATGATCACATGGGCACAAAATATAGGCAACAATATCCAGTTGGAGGATTGGGAAAAAGCTTGGTCTAAATATCTAAAATTCTAAAGGAAATTATTACAAAATTTATTTAAGGTGGTATTTAACTCCAGAAAAAATTGCAAAAATTACTTTAAAAATTCATCTGGAATATGCTGGAGATACAAGTTTAGTAAAAGGACACTATATCACATGTAGTGGGAATGCAAAGAAGTGCAAAATAATAACACAATCACTAAAATTAACTTCTCCATGAAACCAGAGATATATCTGCTAAATATCTTGAGTGGCTTAGATAAATTAACAAAATCTAAAAACTGGAAAATATTACTTAATATGATTACCATTGCAAGACTTATTATAGAATGACATGAGAAAGTATTTACTTTCTTTTCTGAAAGGCATAAATCTTTTGGCAGATTGGATATGTTTTAAGTTACAAAACCACTGTGTAATAAAATAAGAAAAATGGAAATTCTGGCTAAAACCCATTTGGATCATAATCCAATAATCATTACTTTGAATTTGTTACAGACTGGATACAGATGGCACCTCCAAGACTATCTACTTCAAACCAATGTGATTATAGAAGAAGCCAAACAGGTATTGAACAACTACTCCATGAAAATCTAGAGAAAAGTACAGGATTGGGAACAGTATGGGCAGCATGTAAAGCTGTGTTATGTGGCTTTTTTATTCAAAAACTTTGACTAACACAAAGAAAAAAGAAATAAAAGATGAATCTAATTACAGAAGAGATAGAGGAAAAAGAAAAAGAATTGATTAATAGCAAAAAAAGGATAAAATAATAAAAGAGATTAAAATATTATAGAAGCAATATTCTATGGAAAATATGGAAGAATTTATAAAAATAATGAAAACAGTCAAAGCAAAGCAATTTCAAAATGCAAACAAAATTGGAAAATGGTTATCTTGCAAACTTAGAAAAGAAAGGGATAAAAAACTAATTTTCAAAATCTGAATTGGAGATAAGACATTTACAAAACAGAAAAAGATTAAAGAAGCCTTTTATGACCACTTTTGTAAAACTTATGCAGCTAGGGAAATAAATGAAAAGGAAATAGAGAATTATTTAGACCAGGGGTAGGCAACCTTTCCCCTTTAAGGGCCGAGGGACTTCAGCTCCCAGAAGCCTCAGCCATGTTGGCCAATAGTCCCATGTTGGCCAATAGCTCCTGGGATTCTGGGAGCTGAAGTCCCTCGGCCCTTAAAGGGGAAAGGTTGCCTACCCCTGATTTAGACCAATGTAATATACCAACCTTAAATGAGGAACACAGACAGATTAGATCAATCAATTACAAAAGAAGCACTATTAGAAGTGATTAAAAAAGCCAAAAACAATAAAATGCCAGGGCTTTTTGGAAACAATTATGTGAAAACATGGAATGAAATTTAAAAAATATTAAACAATTGGAGAGATCTCAATATTTCACTAATGGGAAGATATCAGTAGTGAAAATGAATATTTTAACTGGAATACATTTTTTTTTTTGTTTCAGTCTTTACCTATAATTAAAAATGAAAGTGCCAAAAACAACTTGCAGATTACATCTGGGCAGGAAGAAAACCCCGGATTAAACAAAAATACATGTAGGACACAGTAGAACAGGGGTAGGCAACCTTTCTCCTTTAAGGGCCAAGGGACTTCAACTCCCAGAATCCCAGGAGCTATTGGCCAACATGGGACTATTGGCCAACATGGGACTATTGGCCAACATGGCTGAGGCTTCTGGGAGTTGAAGTCCCTCGGCCCTTAAAGGGGAAAGGTTGCCTACCTCTGCAGTAGAAAGAGGTGGATTTGTGATACCGAATCTAAAATTATATTTTGAGGCCAGTGCCATTATGTGGATAAAGTACTGGTCAAAATTAGAGGAGAAGAAACTGTTAAAATTAGAAGGCTCAGAATTAAGATTTGGTTTTCATGCATATCTTTTCTATGATAAACTGCAAGCAAATAAAAATTTCAATAACCATTTTATTATAGCTTCTTTGTATAAAGTATGGAAAAATACAAAAAAAGAATTTGTCCTCAAATACCATTATGGGTTTCATCCCATGAGGTGTTATTTAGAATAGTATTGCTTTTGGATGTGATAAATGAGTACAGCAAAAAAACAAAAAGAAAGGAAAAAGAAAAAGAAAAAGAAAAAGAAAAAAGGAAGAATCATCTTTTACATGTTAACTGCTAAATTACTTTATGCAAGATATTAGAAAATTAAAAAGGAAATACAAATGGCTGAATGGGTTATTAAATTGCTGGATATGATGGAGACAGATATAATGTCAAAAAATTAAATGAAAATACAAAAGAATCGTATACAGATGATTGGAATAAAGTATATGTTTATATAAGCAGGAAATGCGACAACATCCCAACTATAAGTATTGGGGGGGGGGGGGGGGATGGAAAAGAGTGAGAAAATAAATAGTGGTAAGATTACCATAGTACTGGTTGAGCATGTAGAGATTTGAAGGGGAGACAGATTTAAGTTAAGATAAGATTGAAAGAAGATATGCAGAAAATAAAATAAAGTAATATGAATCGGTGAAGGGTTGGTTAGAGGAAATACCAAGTATATGGAATGAATATAATGTATTTGTATATTTGTTTTTGTATTATATGTTTGTTCGTGGTTCATCATAATGTTATTTGTTTGATGTATATTTTTATATAATAACATTTAAAAAAATAAAAATATATATATGAGGGGACATGGGGTCCCCACCAGCAGTGACAGTGTGTATCCTTAGAATTTTGAGGAAATTATAGGAGGCTTGTGAGAGAAGGGTAACTTTAGGGATCCTTTCACCTGCATATACCAGTACTAACAGCAGAGAGACTCTAATTTTGAGTAAATAGAAGTTCTGAATTGTTATCTAGTTGCAGTAAAGGGCTGGATGTGCATGAATAGAGTGAGGCTTAATCTAGACAAGATGAAAGTGCTGCTAGTCAGTAGGAAATCTAACCTGGGATTGGGATTGCAGTTAGTTCTGGATGGGGTTGCACTTCCACTGAAAGATCAGGTTCATAGCTTGAGGATGATATTTGACCCGCTGTTGGTTCTGGAATGCCAAGTTGCTGTGGTCAGGAGCACCTTTGCCCAGCTTTGGTTGCTGCACCAGTTGTACCCTTTCTTATGGAAGGCCGATCTGGCTACAGTGGTCCATGCCTTAGTTACCTCCCATTTAGACTACTGTAATGTGTTCTACATGGAGTTGCCCTTGAAAAGTTTTCAGAAGCTGTAGCCCATGCAAAATACAGCAGCTAGACTGGTGACAGGTGTGCATTTTAGATACCATATAACACAGTCTTTCAAGAACTGCACTATCTTCCAATTTGTTTCTGAGCTCAATTCAAGGTGCTAGGGTTTAAAAATATTTTTTAAAAATAATTTTTACTCAACCACAGAGAATCAAAATAAGAAAATAGTACATTTAAAGTACATTTAAAAGCAGTTGGAACATTTAAAATTTGGAACATTTAAAAAGTGGGTTGACAAAGAATTAATCAGAGCTGTCCCTGCCAAATCATGGCAATTGGGGGGTATGAGTGCCTCACCATAACAAGGCAGAGTTCCAATATGCCTAAAAGAGACAATAGCAAGCCCTTTGTTGAAAAAGGCCCTCTCTGGTTTCCATTGCATTTCACAATTGCTGATCATTTTCCAACATTCCATTTGGGACAAAGTACTGCAATATATGGTAACTTCCCAGATCCAAGTGACCTTTGATGACATAGATTACCTCAATCCATTTCTATTTGTCTTCTTGTGTGAATGCAGGACAGAGACAGTGCTGGTTGTCTTATCTTGGTGGATGCCCTATGCTGGGAACTGGATAAAGGAATGTGCCACTGTTCTTTCTTCCTGACTTCTCAAATTACTTGTGTTATACATCCTTATCTTTGTGGGCTGCCTTATTGGGATGGGAATCTATTTTACAGTGGTTATATTCCTTCCTTGTGGGGCAAGCCCAGAAGTTGGTGCTGGCGGACTCATCTTCAGCTTCTTATTTGTTGACCTATGGGATCCTTCGAGGTTTGATTTTGTCCCCCATGTTATTTAATATACATGGGAGATAGCTAGAGTTTGGGGTCTAGTGTTATTGTTTGAACAAGCCTTTGGGAACTGATTGTTTATAGGGAGAGGACTTTTAATAATATGCTATATTGCCAATAGTTGTTACTTCTTAATGTTGTTACTTTTAATTCCATTGATAGTTTGGTGATATTTTAAGTTTTGTATATTTTAGTAATGTCAGTGTTTATCTGTATCTATTTTAATTTTTCTAAGCCGCCTTCAGTATAACAATCAGAAAAGGGGTAAGCTATAAGGAGCCCTGGTGGTGCAGTGATTAAATGCCTGTACTGCAGCCACTCACTCATAAACCACAAGGTTGCGAGTTCAATATTAGCCAGGGCTCAGGCTTGACTCAGGCCTGCATCCTTCTGAGGTTGCTAAAATGAGTACCCAACTGTTGGAGGGCAATGAGCTTATAGTTGTAAACCGCTTAGACACCCCATAGCGCGGTATGAAGTAGTATATAAATGAAGCTGCTTGCTTGCTATAATAACAATTATGACCACTACAATTAGTAGCAAAATGCTTTTGCAATATTTCAAAATACCAAGGAGGGTGGGCAAGGTCTTGCAGAGGAGCAAAACATCCCCCAGCCGTCGGCAAGAGTTCACCCCTGTTTCATATTATTATTTTCTCTTTTATTCTATCCTTTTCTATACAATTTTTCACTGTTTTTTTAAAGTACAAAAGTGCCTATCAGTTGATGAGGAAGAGGAAGGAAAATATAAGGACAAAGTGATCTTAACCTCAATACTCAATACTTTATTCTACCTGCCCCCTATTGAGTATAAGTGGTGTGTGTGTGTGTGTGTGTGTGAATCCTATTCAGAAGACAACAATTGGTATTGGATATAATGGGATCAGGAGAATGCTGACTTAAGCCTAAATCCAATTGTCCCAAATAGAGTGGATTGATTGCATCAATATGATTTACATATGTTTTGACTTTCCATTCAGGCATTGATTCAATTGCTCTGCTCTAGCTGGGACAAGCAATTATAGGCCTTAGTCTGCTTACCTCCGGAGTGTAGAAGACCTGCTTTTTTAAAAATTAACTCCAAGAACACCCCTTCAACTCAGCCAGGATGGTAACTGGCCAGGCCAACTGGGGGATTCTGGGAGTTGTCATCAGAAATGTTACTTTCGCAAGTTCTGGAGATCTCCAGACTAATACCTATATCCAATTGTTTGTCCCAACTAAAGACCCATCTTCCAGGATAGAGTGCTGTTGTAACAAAATATTGCAATGATTTCTATCCAAAGGAGTCTCCACCAATGGAAAGGACACTGCTGGCAGAATCTTCTTTTCCCCTGGAACCCACTGTGCATCTTGAAAATTGACACACCAAAGCAAATTTGGGAGATGCTCAGTAGGATTGGGAGATTGGGAGTCAGGAGAACTTGTGGGCAGGAAGAATCAAAGCAAATCTAGGCATCTCAGGCTTGTGACCAGAACAGCAGGACACTGTCTGAAACTGTGTGTGTCTGTCTCCTGCTGCCCCCTCCATAAACTGCCCCTGAATTTCAGTGCATTTGTTTCATTGTATCAATTTCCAAATGATATGGGTTAAACATTCAGATTAAGAAACACTGCATACAATTTAGGAGGATAAGAAGAGAAAGCCGGCTGCATTCTAAATATTTATCAGAAAAATACATTTAAGTAAGTATTTGTAATGAAAGTTTTAGGAAGAATTGTAGCAAACTTTGGGGGATGGTGGATTTTTTTTTTAATCTGTGTTTTCTTAGATGTTTAAATTTTGTAGTTGGCTCTGGGAATTTTATTGAAGTCCTGGGCATAAAGTTGATACGTGTAAATGTACGTATCTTGTTTCTTCTTAATACTGAGTTGTCTCCTGGTGCTTCTGCTAGGCCTTTTTAGAATGCAAGATAACAGAGCCTTTGAGATTAGTCCCAACTCTGTAACGTCTTTTGATAAAGCAAGGATATCCAGGCTTAGACAGCAAATTCAGTATCCCATGCAAATACCTGGGCTTCCACTAGGTTTTAAAAGTGATGACAATTGTTCAACTTGCCACCACATATTGTATATTTAGGTCACATTCCAGCTACATTGAACACTTTTAGGTCTTGTTGATGTCAGTGGGAGAAGCATAAGTGTGTGCATTTCACTTTCCCATTTTATCCAATAAGTAGTACTAAATTCTGGCTGGTTTGTGCCCTCATTGTATAACAAAACTGCAGTCCAAATTGCTCTCTAGCCCTTGAATAGCTTGTCTTTGCTACTTATCATCAGCCTGATCATACTTGTGCTACAAACTTTGACATTCTGAAATAATTTTATTACTTTTACAATTTAGTAAGCATTTAAAGCTCCAGCACAGCATGTCTGTTTCTACTTAGGAATATAGATTCCTCCCCCCCCCCCCCCACACACACTTTAACCAGAACTTTTCAACCTTCTGTGATCTCTTTATAATTCCCTTTGGAATACATAATTGTGCTCGATCAATTTGTTAAAGGCTTTTGAAGTGTTAAAAAAGCTGCATTAAAATTATTTTCTTTCAGGTTTTATGTTAATGAATATAAGGTGCTATTCAAAGCAAAGTCAGTGTGTCAAGGGAACTTTAACTAAAGTTATTCATACATAAACTAAAAAAGGAAACATCTTTAGTGGAGGAAAATACATTTAATGAGTAAGTGCAGCACACAATTCCCCCTTTCAAAAATGTCAGTTCATATTGAATCTCCATTCTAGATATCTTACAATTACTTTGTCAACAGAAGGTAGAGTAGTGATGGATGATACATTGGTTCTTGAAACCAAACTTTCTGTGAGTTACTTAGGCTGCACCTAAGTGCTTTTACATTCCAGTCTTATTGATGATAGTGGTTTTATATTTATCACCCTGTCATTTCAGTTGACTATATCAGCCTCTTCAGTGCAGCAATATGGACATAAATGGAGGTGTGTCCTTAGTGCTCTACAGGGTCACAGATTTATTCCACTAACACATTCACAGCACTATTATAAACTCAGGGGGAATAATGGTTCCCTCACTCCCTGACCCCAATTTCAAACAGCAGCCTAAAGTTAATACAGCCTATTAGAAAAGACCCTTTAACTTCTTTCTTACTGCTCTTTTCAGGCATACAAAATGGAACCAATAGAATGATATAAATGGATAGTAGTGGAACCAGTAGTGTAGTGTAGTGTAACCAGGGCCTATAGGGTTAAAGTGCTGGAACTTACTGGTCAGCATGGATACTGATATTATCTGCCACCATCTACAAGCTTCCCTTCGCTCTGAAATCACCAGAGTAACCAGGGGGGAAATGGATTTTCCAAGCAAAAATATATTATTATGAGCTATCTCTTTACATTAGTAATGTAGTAAAATAATGGGAGCGTCTTAGATCTAAACCCATTTGTAATCCAGTCCCAATAAGAGAAGAGCCACCAAATCACTGGGAACTTGTTGAATCAACAATTATCTAAGTTTGATTCTGTGTGTCTACACTCATTAGCCTTAACCATTCAGGCCAATTAACTTTACAAAAGATCATCTCCTGCTCGAGATTAAAACTCCTAGAATTGTATAGTTGGTATCTGCAGTTTTGGACTGCCTGAGAAGCTAGGGAAGAGGAGGAGCTTAATGGGGATCTCTTTAGTAAGCTATATTCTTTACTCTTTGGTTACCACAGCAAGTCTATATTACTCAATAATACATTTTATAAAGTATGCTGTCACATCTTCACATAGATGTTTAAACTTCATGTAGATGTACTGAATGCCCAAGGGTCATTTAGGTGACACAGACATTGTCTTTCATAATTGGATGCCAGATGTATCAACAACAAAAACAATAATGACAACAACAGAAAGTCCATGGATAGGTTTGGAGGGCAGATCCATCCACACACACACACACACACTGGTTTCCTTCCTAGCATTGTAGTAAGTAAAATAATACTCTGATTACATTTGCTACTACATACCACAGAAAAGCCAATTATTTTTCAAATGTGTTTGTAAAATGTGAGAATTTGGTGTGTTTGGATTGGGGGTGGGTGGGCTGCTGATATAAGAATGGGTTGCCTTGTGACCAATAGGTCTTATGTATGGAAAGAAACTTTCTTATGATTTGTATGCATAGATAACTTTTCTTTTTCAATAAAATTGAGTAATGGTCCCTTTCCCATTCTGTTTGATAAAGGATTCTGTGAGGCTCAAAAGCTTGCATACTCCTTCCTTCCCCCCCCCCCCACCCACCCCAGAGCTGGGTGAATAAATACAATCACTTAGCTTCTTCTTTATCTCCTGCTCAGGGCCCACACAACAGTCATAACCATCACTGGGCTCCTTGCAGCAGTGCTACCTGTCTCTACAGCCAAATTTGCTCCTTTCATCTTTCAGTAATATAATGATACTGTTTTGCAACCTATCTTGTAAATAGGTGGAATTCTACTAGGACCTCAGCTAGCCTAGGATCAGATTGCAACACTTATTTATAAGAAATTCTGTCAAGAATCAATAATAGTCTTGGGTCTCAAGTTCCTTCTTTAATAATACTTTGATATGATTTGTCACAAGCTAGCACAGAGTCTCCACTAGATTTTATTACTTAGCTTGCAGCACAGTCTCATCTTTGAGTCATGAGATCAGCCATGGGGAGACCTTTAAAAAGCTATATTCTTTACTCTTTGGTTATTACAGCAAGTCTATATTACTCAATAATACCTTTTATAAGGTGTGCTGTCACATCTTCACATAGATGTTTAACCTCAATGTAGATATAGTGAATGCCCGAGGGCCATTCAGGTGACACAGACATTGTCTTTCATGATTGGATGCCAGCTGTATCAACAACAACAACAACAAAAAGTTATGCCTTATTTTGTTGCTTGGTATTTCTGACTAGGATTTTATACCAACTGTCAACAGCAACTAAGATTTTATTTAGAGTGCAAGGGTGTAACATTTTTATTACCTGGAAATATGTCAGGCTTCTCTACAGGTAATTTAGACTCATTTCCACTGCAATACTACTTCCTTAGGTTGCTAGTGTATATCTCAATAAACAGAATTCTCCTTAGCCACTAGCATACTTTGGCTCCATATATATATATATATATATATATATATATATATATATATGATTTCACTCCAGATCTATAACTCAAGGAATTACAGCTGATGCCAAGCTGGGTTTCAAGTTTGTTTTTTCAATGTCATAGGCTAGTAAATGTTGGCTTATGGTATAATAATTCAATTTTCTGCTTAAATTTTCATAGTGCCAATCTGTCATAGGAAAATATAGAGATACGTATAATTAAGATTGTCTTATTCTGTTTTGTTCACGCATTCTAAACACTTTATTTAATTGATAGCAGTACTCTTTATAACTGCAGTGATTGAAACTAGTACAATTAAAATAATAATGAAATGAAGACATTTTCTTGCATCTTAAAGATGAAGCAATAATGATACTCCCCCTACCCCTGTTCCCCTGACAGCCACCTATTTTCTATTAAATTCATGTTTTAAAATGTATTTTAACAGTTTGGGGATGGATTGCATTGTAACATCTGGAGAATGGCACAATCCAAAGGGGAATTAAGGTTTCAGTCCTGTACATTAATGAAGGAGAAGCAATCGGATCACATCCATACCTGTATTTGTGAAGAACAAATTCCCCAAACAAGTATCCCTCATTTTCAAAGCCTGTAGCTGATGACCAGATGACTACTCTTTTGATATCTGCTATGGGGTCTTCATCAGGGTGCCTGGGTTATGCACTTCTCTGCAGCCATCATTAGGAGTCCTAGATCTCTATCCCTTGGAGATTGTTCTACCTTGTTATCTACTGTTTGTAGCATACCTCCCACACTGCATGTGTGTGAAATGGCCATGTACAAGCAATATCAGACTCTGATCAAGATGTCAAAAGTTATTAATCATGAAAAGCACACAAGCAAGGAGTAGCTACTGCAATTGATTTTGGAGATTATCACACATGAAATCTGTGCTGGGACAGATGTGGGTTGTAACTGTCACCAGCTGATCTTATTGCACTGCCCTGTGCCCAGGCAGTAGGCAGCCCATATCCTACCTGGGCTTCCCCTGGAGGTTTTCATGAACAGGATTTTTCCATTCTTGAAAAGCTATTGTAGAAGACCAGGTTGGATATGGGCTGCTTACTGCCCAGGCACAGGATAATGATAAGATCTGTTAGTGATGGTTACAACCGCGTCTATCCCAGCACAGATTTCACATGCAATAATCTCCTTTATCTGAGCCAACTGGGAAGGGCAATATTCTTTCCTTCTTCTTCTCTCCACCCCTCCTCAAGTTAATTGACTGCAAATTACTTTTGCACTTTGAACTTAATTTGCAACAATTGATATAAGGTAAATATAAAAGGGAGAAAGTGGGAGGAGAGAGAAACTGGGACAATTTAAAAGTGGCTGAAAAAGTGGGACAGCAGAAGATTACTGTAATTGGGACAGCCCCAGACAAACTGAGAGAGCTGAAGGGTATGTTGTAGTTTGGAACCATTCAACTATTAGCTTTAAGGTATATCTGCAGGATCCTTGCTTGGAACCTCCAAACTGTGGTCCTTTTTAAAGTTTCAGCTTTGTGTAGAGTGGGACACACAAACCCAATGGATTTTGTTAACACATGAAGCAGAAAGTAGACTGTGTCCTATTTTACTCAAAATAAAATATTCAAGATGTTATGCTACCATGGGACACAGCATCTCAGTGGTTAAGATGCTAACTCTGATGGTTGCAAGGTCAGCAGGTTAGCAGTTTGAGAACCAAACGACACATGACAGAGTAAGCTCCCATCACTAGCCCCAGCTTCTGCCAACCTAGCAGTTCAAAAGCATATAAAACTGCAAGTAGATAAATAGGTACCACTTCAGTGTGAAGGGAACAGCATTCCATGCAGTCATGCTAGCCACACGACTATGGGTCATCTTTGACAATGCTCAGCTTAGTAATGGAGATAAGCATTTCACCTACAATTGGGCGTGACTATGCTACTTTAGACTTCCCTCTTCCATAGCTGTGGATGGGATGGGTCAGCAAACTGATGAAATCACTTTAAATTAAGGAAGAGGTTTTCCCAGTTTTTAGTTTAATACTTTAATGCCTTTTGCCATCATGACCATGTCTTTTGTTGTTTAGCCACACTTGTCATGACTTTCAGCTGTGAGATGTTTGAGGGTATGCACGTGAGACTGGGTATTGCCCACCCCTATGCTGGAGAGTTACAGATGTCATCACATGTTCTTTGCATTTGGACAACAAAATTTTCTTTATTTCACTTTGTTCTACTAAGAAATAATTGCCTTAACTGGTCCTCAGTTTTTAACCTCACAACCACTGTCACTTGGGGAATGACCCACCTGTTCTCCCTTGAGCACTGCCAGCTGTCATGCTTCCAAAATTCCACACAGGGACCTCTTGCTGATTTGTTGGTCCTTCCAAAACCCACACTCTGGATCCAGATTTCTGGAGCTCAGGCACACCACCTACAAAATTGTGACAAAGCACACAATACACAGTGAATTCTCAAAGTAGGGAAGGGATGGTGATCTGTGAATGCAGACTGAGCCTGTGATGCTGGGGGGTTGGGGTTAAATATTCCAACACTGACCAGGGTAAATACTAGTGACTAGCCTCGCTCTGGTTCTGTCTACCATCCAAACCTGGTTGGTTGTTCCCATGATTTCCCAGAGCCCTTGCAAACACATGGGCTTCTGGGAAAGAGAAACCCTAATGGCACCATGGGCACCATGATGCTAGCTCTTCTCTGGCCTCCAGTCTGAAAACCTGCCTCCTGCTAAGTTGGGAAGCACACTTACTGAAAAAGAATGTATAAAAGTGATCCAGGCCAGAAACAGAGGCTCAAAACACACTGCAGAAATAATCCAGTTTGGGACTGCTTTAACTGCCTTGGCTCAATGCTAGGGAATCCTGGAAATTGAAGTGTATTTGGCACCAGAACACTCTGACAGAAAAGGTTAAATGTTTCACAAAAATACAGTTCCCAGAATTCCCTAGCATTGAGGCAGTGCAGTTAAAGTGGTCCCATACTGGATTATTTCTGCAGTGTGTTTTGGATCACTGACGCAGTACCCATTTTAAAAGAACAGGTCCTAGACTAAGACCCTGGCTTGAGGCTCTGGATTGTTGCTCCCTGTGAGAGTAGATGGTCTATAGCTGAGTAGTTTGGGTTGGTATGATCATGGGCTGTTCTCTTTGCACCAAGGCAGTTCCTTGGGATGCCCGAGTAGCTTACAGAGTAATGTGGCAAAAAATAGTAGCTATTTAGCCTGAGAGGATCTAAGCCAGTGGTGGCAAACTTATGCCACACGTGCCAAAAGTGGTACTCAGCTCTCTGTGGACATTTACGCCATCACCCCAGCACAGAGTTCACCAGAGTTCATTACTAGAAAGCCAGAGGGATGCGGCACTTTGTGATACATAAGTGGGATTTGGGTTGCAGTTTGGGCACTTGAGGCCGAAACAGATGGCCTGTATAGCCCCTCTTGGGGCTGGCTTGGGGTCATGGGGTTTACACGTGCCAACACCCCAAACCAGACAGAAGCCAGGCCAGTGATTACAGGGGCGGCTCTAAGCCAATCCTTTTGGTCTGTCTGTATCCCCCCCAAGGTCTCTAAAAGGTTTGCCATCACTGATCTCAGCCATGAGCATGTTGTGATTAACAGGGTGAATTACCATCTCTCTCTCTCTCTCTCTCTCATTTAGAACTAGTGATGGAACACATCAGGATTGGTGCTAGCATTATGAAAAGCGAAGCTGCTGGTTTGGGCAGCAGATTTTGTGTCATGGAAGAGCAGCAAATTTAATTGTTATTTAATTTGCTAAGATTGTATTTACACTGCCAGAGATGGGGGGAAATGCTTGACAGACTTTCCTCATCTGAACTGCTTGATGGATTTTCCTCCTCTGAACTAAAATAACCTGAAACATTAGGATCAGGTCCAGGCTATCTGAACAATGAGCCTTCCTGAGCTCTAAGATTTTCAGGTGAGGTAGTTCTCTTTGTCCCACTGCCTTCACAAGCATGGTTGGTGGGGATGCAGGAGCGGACCTTCTATGGCTGCTCCCAGACTTTTGAACTTCTTCCCTAGCAAGGGTAGAATGTTTCCTTCTTTGCTATCTTTCTTTTCCAGTAAGCCTTTGAGAACTGATTGTTAACAAGACAAGGGCTTTTAATGTTTTTTTTACTGTTTTTAATCCTGGTATTAAAGTAATATTTTTATGGTTTTAATTCTGTTTTAATTTTAACTTTTGTGTATTTTTAATTAGATATGTTTTGTTGTAATTTTCTGTCTTTTGTAAGCTGCCTTGAGTCTGGATAAAAGGTGGGGTATAAATCAGGAGATGAATCGATGGACAAAGGGATGGGTGGATGGATGGATGGATGGATGAGTTGGTGGGTGTGTGGATGAGTGAATGAATGAATGATGCACCTTAAATTGGGGGACTCCACATGAGATAGCAAAATGTCTTGGAATAGACTCTCCAGAAATCATAGCAACCACATTAAGCTTCTTGCAAAGCATCAAGGCAGGAGAGATTTTTTAAAAAAAAGAAGACCAAGAAAATTAAGCTAGGAGGGAATTTGTCCCTTCTTCAGAGTAGGCTATTTTTTATAGCTCTAACACTTCTATTTTCTGTTTCTTTCCCCCCTACCTATAATGTACAAATCTCATGATACACATGTAAAAGGTAGAACATATTAGAAAACAGAGTTCTTTGGGAAGTAGATTCCATTCAGCCAATGTCAAGGATGAACATATAAAGATGAAATCTTAAATATCTATTCTGATTATCATGAAGCCTCTGTAGCCTATATAGCTTTTGTGTGCATTTCTAGGATACAGCCTTGATACAAAAGTTCCATTTCAGAATATGATGTGATAGAAAAGATCTTTACAATCAAAGGTGGCAGAAGGTGAAGACTTAAGCATTCTGTGAATCTGAAAGGATTCCTTTGTTTGGACTGTTCACAGGACTGGATTTTTGGCAAGCGATGTTGGAGTCTGGTTATCAGTGAGGTGAAATGGTAGGCTTTTATTGATGCATCAGATGATTCAACTGAGCCTGCCTAATAAAAATCTTTAGGGGTGGGTACCACAGTTGCATATTTCCCTTTCAAAAGGACTTTCCATGCCTGTCATTTTTCACCCTACAGCACAAGGATGTGTACACATATTAAACAATTACTTGAATTTGTCAAGCCTAGGATCAGCTCAAAGCCCTCACATCAAAAGTCTTTTAAAAGTTCATTGTGGACAAAAGCACATTTAGAATCCTGTATTTTGAGAGTAAACACACTGAAAAATAGGTATTTGGAAAACATTATACATTTTTAAATGTATATTTTGACAGACGGACAGCAAATAAATGGGATGGAATGGGATTGGATGGGATTGGATTAGGTGGAAGAGATGTACAGCTGAACACTCAGGATGAAATGAATACTAAGGATATCAATATTCATGAATTTCATCCTTGCCAGTCTAAACTCCTTAATAACAGAGGAACATGTATGGAGTCTCTGTTTATCCCTTCATTGTATATCTGTAGTGATACCTCTAACATCTTGTGTGAACTGTCCCATACCTGTTTCACTGACAACTGTTACATGGCTCAATTTAGTGTTTGATAGGAAGGCAACATAAAGCATTACCACAGGTTTTGATCTTATCAGTTTCAATCAGACCCATAAATCTGTGTTCCAGAAAGGCATCTAACTTTGCTCTAACTTTCTGTGAAGCCCATATTTCCTTCTAGTCCCATCAAAGTTCACTATATTAACCCAAGAGTTATAGGTTTCTGCAGAAATAAATTCTTCTACCAGCAGCAAAATGTACTTGCCAGACTTTCCACCAGTCTCTCAAAATCTCATTCTCTTGTAGAGGAGGCTCTTTTTGAATGCTAACATCTGGAAGGAGCTTAGCTTTTCCAGTTTAGTTTAGTATCCAGCAGAATTTAAAATTGTAGATATTCACCTGTAGCCCATCTTCCACACTTCTAGAAATTCTCAACGATTTCTTTGATCCACCACCTAACTTAAGTCACACTGATTTCAAAGGCTTTACTCTCAGCAGAATTAGCTCTATGTTTTAGCTCTACATTAAGCTCTTATATTTTGGGTCTACATTTAGTTCTATATTTTAAATTTTAGTACTATATGTTAAAATATGTTAAAATATAAACAAATAAAATATAAACGCAAATAAAATATTCAAAAGAAATTGGAATTTTGTATAAAGATACAGATCAGTTCAGAAGTGGAATGGAAGAGACTTATGAATGAATATATGTGAAACCAGTATTGCCCAGCAATAGACTGATCCATCCATCCCTAATTCAAATGAGCCATGTCACTTGTTTATCATGGTAATAGGAATAGAAGGCAAAAGAAAAGTTCTGTATTTCTTGTATTAGAACAATGTGAAGAGATGGGATCAACAAACAACAGTTTTTTAATGTACCAAATCTTTGACCTTTCATTCACTATGCTGTATTCAGTTCAAGTTTGCTGAAACTGAGTTCCACATATGGTGGCATTGGTCATGCATATAGGGATGGAGATGCAGACAAGCATGCACATATGGATATATACGTGCATTCTGCTGTGTATTAGATTGTACATTTGAGTGTGTGCAATTGCACAGCACTGCCATTCAACACAAGGATTGCATAAGATAATCAATGTGTAACTTCACATGAAAAGGTTTATGGTGTATGACTCTGAAATAGGTTCTCAATGACTGAAACAGTTCTCTAGAATGGGATATGGGATGTTACAGATACCTCTCATAATGAGATAGAGGGTGGCAGACACTATAAGAGTCAGTGGCAGTAGAGAAAAGAACTGGAGAGCTTGAGCCATCAGTGGCCTTGATACACCTTTGGGATCTCACAACTAACCTGTGATTCCTCTGTTGCTTGCCACAGGTTATAAGAAAGATCAGGAACATCACAGTACTGTAAAAATTAATTTCCATTTCCATAATACTGATGGCTTTGGATACAGTGTGGATAGGTGAAAAGTATCCATGTTAAATAATACAGATTATACAGACTTTTCTTTCCTCACATGAACAGTCTACTGTTGATCATTGTCAAGTCAGCTTCCACATATAGTGGTCTTGAAGATAACCTATTATAGACAGTCCTGCTAAGGTCTAGCAAACTCAGGACCATGGTTCCTTGATTAAAGCAATCCACTTGTAATGCAGTCTTCCTCTTTTCTTGCTACCTTCCACCTTATGAAGGATTTCCATCTTTTCTAGTGAATTAAGCTATCTCATAACATGTCCAAAGTACAATAACCTCATTTGACTCATTTTGACTTGTTGGGAGGGTTCAGAAATGATTTGTTTTATCATCCCTTTATTTGTCTTTTTGGCAGTCCATGGTTTCCATAGAACTCTCTTGCAGCACCACATATCAAATGAGTAGATTTAGATGAATAGAACTAAATCCAATTTATTAATCTCACTATTTTAAAGCACATTTCATGATCTGGTTATGATTTGTGTACAAGTTCTAGTTGGCAAAGGAAAGTAATGATGGATTTTACCAATGAATCTTGTAGCAATTAGTTTCATCCTTATATAACCACCTGAATATTGCCTACAGGTGGAGAATTGAATGTACATACTCAAAAATCAATAAACAATACACATACCTATTCATTTGTGGCCAGAACAGTTGGAAACATGGGCTATAGAACTGGGGCCATTACAAAATCTGTCCAGGGAACCCTTGGCTATTGTATTAATGCTAACATTTACATGAAGGCCATTTTGAAAAAGATTAGTATCTAAATCCACAGCAAGCTATAGTCCTTGCTGTATTTTCAACATTGGTGCTGCATGTTTCCCCTCCCCCTATAATTTTTAATATTATTGAAAGCTTATTGTGAGATATCATATGGGCTATTCCACTAACCTGCATCCTGTACATTCAAGGGTACATTAATCTGCTTTATATTTCAAAAATAATGCATTGAAATCCAGCTGGATTGTAGTTCAATAAACAAAAATTTGATTTTTTTTTATCATTTTTATTATCTCTTGGATGAGTCAATCATTATGTGGATCGATTGAGTCATTTCATTATGATTCAAAAGCACTCAACATATAATGAAAATATTAGTCTCTAAGGAGAAAGTATTTGCGAAAATAAAACAGGTTTTTACATTTGGTGATAAAGTTAATAACTTCTGAGGGATTTATTTATTTAATCCCTAGAAATATTTATATATTGCCTTTCAGCCTCCATAATGAAACAATCCAAATGCAATAAAAATGGTGAACAGTAAAATGGCAATAAGCAGATGAAATAAAAATATTTATTGCCATGTTGACATAAAGTTAATAGCCTGACAAAATGAAAATGGCTTGATTGACCATCCAAAAAACTTTAGAGAAGGGGTCTTGAGAAAAAGTCCCATAATGAAGATGCTGCCACCATGAAGGCCCTATCTCACATTATCACCAGCTGTTACATTCCTTGGCAATGGAACACACAGAAGAAACACTGGTGATGGCATCCTTTATTTACAATAATTGAAAATCAGGTACAGATGGGAGGAGATAGTGTAGAAATGTGTGTAATGTGCCAGGAAGCCATTGTCTCTGTTCAACCCACTGCTGATGGACTGCTGTGGATACATTCCAATTCTGCTATTTCAATTTCCAACCTTCCTTTGTAGTTTTTTCATTCAAGGACCATTGTTCTGAGGTCTGAGATAGAAAGCTTAGGAAGATTGAAGTGTTCTGCACCAGTTTTTGTATATTCCCATTCCTAATGTCTGATTTATGTCTGCTTATTCAATGGCGCAGGGCCCGGCCTGTTTGCCCAATGCAGAGTGCTGAAAGGCATTGCTGACACAATATGGCATAAATCACATTGGAGGATGAGCAAGTGAAAGTCCCTATAATATTGTGGGCAATGTCATTAGGTCCTGTGATGACATTTCCAAAATAGATGTGTGGATACAGTTGGCATCTGGGTTAACGGCAAGGAATGTATCCATCTCCACATCTATCTTGTGTGGCCTCTTGTAGGTAAGGAACTGTTTGACGTGTGGAGGTTGTCTGTAGAACTCTCCACTCCACCTCATGCATCTGGAGAAGTAGGCTCATGTCTACTAAAGCTTGTGCTACCAGCTTCTTTCTTTCAGTTAGGGGTGTTACAGACCGGCCTAAAGGGCTGGCCTGGGGGTGGAGTTGGGGTACGGCAGCCATACGCCCACCACCCCAACCCCATCCCGATGCCTTCCTGATGCCGCACACCCATATGCATGGCGCACGGCATCAGGACGCCCTCCCAGCACAGCGTGTAGACATGCTGCACTGAAAGGGTGCGGTAGAGCTGCTGCGCTGGCTCTTAGGGTGGCAAAAGGAAGGATTTGGGCCATGGCATGGGGCTGCTGCAGCCCTGATCTGCATCTAGCAGGGGCAGCCCAAAGCTGCCTGTCTGCATAGCCCCTTAGTCTCAAAGGTGCTAGAAGGTCCCGTTGCACACTGTGGCTGAGCTTATTTTAATAAATTGCCATCATCATCTACAACAGGAGAAGGAATTATATATCCTTCCAGATGTCATTGGACTTCAACTCCCAGCAGCCCTAGCCAGCATAGCCACTGGCAAAAAAATGCTGTGGGTTGCTGTCCAGCAACATCTGGAGAGCCACATGATTGCTCTGCAATGGATTCTTGTATTATTTTGTTGCCAGAAACAGACCAAGTTGTAGTCTCAATTTGCCTCCCTGCCCCACAAGTTGGGACAAAAACTTTTAAAAGTGATAGTCACCAGATTCTTTCTGCATCTGTTTTTTCTCATGGTATTTCTTGAGTCAAGAAACATCATTGTGGTTAAGGATAAGGCCTGTCTTGACTTCATCTCATGCAAGTAGGCAATAGTGCACTTTCCATCTGGTACTAAGACAAACAGAAGCCCATTTTCTTCATCTGACTGACATTTAATCTGCACTGCAGAAATAATGCAGTTTGATACCACTCTAACTGCCATGACATGATGCTATGGAGTCCTGGGATTTGTAGTTTTGTGAGATATTTAGCCTTCTTTGTGAGAGAGCTCTGGTGCCACAACAAATTGCAATTCCTAGAATTTAATAGCATTTAAAACAGTTAAAACAGCGTTAAACTGCATTCATTCAGCAAAACAAATTAGACTTGAGTTCTCAAAAACATATTTCCCTATGTTTCTGTGATGTGGTAATTATCAGTAAGGATGGATAGGGATTTGGGTTAAAAAAATTTCTATAAGAACTTTCTGAATTGGTAGATTTCTCCAAAACATTGACATAAGAATTTAAAAATATTTGAACATGGGAGAAAGTATAACCGACAAATTCATCTGCTGAGGTAAGAGGACACTGAGTGTTCGGCTCTTAAAAGTCTACCTTTTTTTCCATGTTTGTGGTGTTGAATTGGGTCTAACTTGTTTTTTTCCTGAGAGGCTGCTTATTTTTAGCAAAGCTACATAGCAGGTAGCTACAACGTTATCCTCTTTATGATGAGAATAGCAACACTGAGAAAAGTACTGCATTTGATCAGTACAGATGGCTGAGGTCCAAAACACACTGCAGAAACAATCCAGCTTGAGACTGCATTAACTGCCCTGGCTCAGTGCTAGGGAATCCTGGGAATTATACTTTATTGTGGTACCAAAGCTCTCTGACGTAGAAGACTAAATGTCTCACAAAACTACAGTTCCCAGAATTCCCTAGCATTGAGCATTGAGCCAGAGCAGTTAAAGCTGTCTCAAACCAGATTATTCCTGCAGTGTGTTTTGGATCTGAGACTTTCATCCACTTTGCAGATTTTTTCATAGATTCAGTGGAAATAGCCTGCAGTAAAAAAAGAAGAAGAAGAAGCTACGATGCTTTCCCTTCTTATCCTAAAAATGACAATTATGAAATAATCCAAGGACAGGATCTGTGGCCCACCAGATGGTGTTGGGCTTCAAATCCTATCATCCCTTACCATTTGTCACAGAAAGTAAGGCTAATGTATATTGGAGTTCAACAACATATGCAGGGCAACAGATTCCCCATTCATTATACAATGTTTCAACTAAGGAGAAACCTGCCGCCCTTAACACAGTTAAGATAATGAGGATTCCATTTTAATTGCCATGATTAGATCCTAAAAAATCCTGGAGTTTATAGTTTGTATTGCTCTGTGCCTGAGAATTTTAAACACTCTTCCCTAACCTACAGATCCCAGGATTCTATAAGATGAAACCAAGACGATTAAAATGGAATCATAGTGCTGTAACTGGGAAGTGTGAAAGGGCTTCTTTTGTTTTTGCAAATCCAAAAGAAGGATTGTATTTTCAATGTTTTCTTTCTGATGCCTCTTTATACCATTAGCCATTTTGCACATGGGCAATGGGAGGAGACAGAGTTCAGTTAACATGAGGCTGGATCTAATTAAAACCCTATTAAAATGACTTGAAAACAAAGGAACTCTACCTTTTTTTACAGACTTGCCAGACATTGCATACTGAAGCAACCAGTGTAAAAAGGCATTCTGAACAACCTGGTATTTGTCTAATTTTGATGCTTTTTCAATTTTTGCCAGTTTTAGCAATAGTTTTTCTGATCCCGTTAGATATCATGTAAACACTATGCTCCTTAGATCAATTTAATGTTACATATTAATTGCAGTCCTGTGTCCTGGATTCCCTACTCCCATTAATTGCTCATGTCACTAGCATAGTTGACAATCTCATAATAATAAAAATGAAGTAATAGGCTAAGAGCCTTTAACTCTGTTGGAAGTACAGCAAATCTCATTGATTGTCAACAAAGGCAGTAATTGATGCCAACGTATATAAGTTGGCTTGAGTCAATTAAGCCTTTTGATGCACTCTGATTATTATTTTTTTTAAAAAAAATGCAAATATGAACAGTTCCTTACAACTATTCTGTTTATGCCAGTTTCAGTTCAAACAACTGTAGCAGAAAGTTTATTAAATATGTTTAAGGCATTTTCCAGAAATCTCTTCAATCACTTATGTTTGTATGATGGATTCAGCTGCTATAATTATTGTGTAGGCTCTGGACCAAACCCATTACAAAGTTAAATCCTTCCATAAGACCAGAGAACATTCCAGGAATTACATCAGAGAAAAGTGTGTGCTTTTAACTATCAGCTGACACTTTGACTTTAAGTCAATAGGAAGAGTGGCGATGCAAAAGAATGCTAAAAGCTCAGACCCTCCTAAGCATACTTAGCAAGGAGTAAGTCTTACTGGAATCAGGGGAACATGCCTTCAGGTCAACAACATAGGCTTGGGTCGCATAAATGCCATTTGATATATACATTAGCTGATGTGTGTGTGGGTGTGTACCTTCAAGTTGTCTGTTGACTTTTGTGACTCCATAAATTTCATAGGGTTTTCTTAGAGGTGGTTTGCCATTTCCTTCCTCTGAAATATAGCTTACAGCACCTGGTATTCCTTGACAATCCCCTGTCCAACTACTAACTAGACCTGATCCTGCTTAGCTTCCAAGATCAGATGGGATCTGATACCTTCAGAGACCTCCCTCCCCCCCAAAAAATTGTGCCTTTAAGTTCTTTCTTGCTTCTTGCCAATACAATAGAGAACCTGTCCTTGCCCTCAGGCAGCAGTCTGTGTGCCCTGCGTATCTAACTTTGCTTTGAGGAGATTACTCAGCTCCTGACTTTGGCTATTTTCATGACTGGCTCTCCTTAACTCTGGGGCAAAACAGACCACCCCAAGCTGCCCCTGCTGAAGATGGATTGGGGCCGTGGCTACCTCATGCCGTGGCCACAATCCAGCTTTTTATTGGTGCAAAAAGCTGGCTTTTCCCTCCCTGCAGGGATAGAAACTAGCTTTATCGTGTTCCATTAGCATGTAAATGCCACACTGTCAGAATGCCCGGAAGCCAGCCTATGTCTGGGCAGCCTGGCACCTTCCAGGCATCTTGGGGTTGTGCAGTGTGTAAATGTCATGCCCTCAAGCCACTGGGAAGCTGGCGTTTCATGCCGGTCTGTTCCAGCTCTGTTTACCATGAATCAATTCATTAAAAGTTCAGAAGATACTCTGGTTTTCTTTAATGCATACTGTCTTGATGAGACAACTAAACAAGTGACAGATCATAGCCCAAAGTCTCTAAAATCCATGGGTTGGATCCATACTTATTCATGTTCCAAGGAATTCCATTGAAATCAGTGAGGCCTACTGAAGTCACTTGGACTCACCTTGGTCATGATGCACTTGAGTCCAATAGATTTCAGTGCTTTAAGCATGAACAAATCTGATTCCAATACTCTGTTCTTTAGAATTCTGCCAAGATTTATGCTGAGTCCCTATAAACATGCTTACCTATAATCCAGCAGCACTGACAGAGGTATTAAGAAAAACACGAGCTCTCAGAAAGGTGCCATATTGGATTGGACTACACAACCAACTTTCTTTCACACCATATTTGTTAGAAATGTCTGGAAACAACACAATATGGCCAGGTATGGCAGTCTGATTCCCTCCCTTGACCTCCATCACGTGATGCAACTTTAGTAGATAAAAACTGCAGCAGTTATCTGGAACAGGTCCTCCAAGGCTACTGAATGTTCAATTTGAATTTCCATCCTGGGGCAGGTACTCAGGCCTTCCCACCACCCACAAGATATCCCTTCAAACTTCCTCTGAAGGAAAAAAAATGAATAGGTAAGTCCAGTGTAAAAGCTACAAGGGGATGCTGAAAAATTCTCAGCCCAACTCACTTCCCAATTTCTGAACATAATTTTGTTGTTGTAACTTAAAAGAGTGCTCTTTTGTATTGTAAATTGCCAATTTGCAGATTGTAGCTCTAATTTCTAAATTGTGTCAGATCATAACTACTATTGTAATTTTAATTCATTTAGATTTAATACTGTTTTAAGGGGGGAGGGAATAATTTTTGGATTTTATGTATTGTATACTGTTTTACTGTTGTAAGACGCCCTGATTGGGTTTTCCCAAAGGGCGGGATAGAAATAAATTATTATTATTATTATTATTATTATTATTATTATTATTATTAATAGAGCCATGTCAACAAAAAGGAAGGAATTTTCAAATGCTGAACTCTGGGTCATCATGAAGTTCCTGTTCCTGCAGAAGGAAACCCCAAAAGGAAATCCATGAGTGTATAATGCAAACATTGAGTGACAAGTGCCCATTGTACTCAATTGTGAAGAAGTGTTGTGGCAACTTTCAGCATGGAGTTTTGGAGGCCAAAGATGCAGTAAGGTCTGGGAGACTTTCAACAGTGCAAGCTCCAGAAATTGTTGAGCATGTTTATGACCTGATTTTGACAGATCAGCAAATCTTAGCTACAACAATTGCTGAGTCACTAAGGATATCCTAGGAATGCATTGGATTTATAATTCATTAGCAGTTGGCTGTGCAAAAGCTGTCACCCACGTGGGTGCTGAAATGTTTGAATGCTGACTAGAAATGAAATTGAATGGATACCTCCATGTTGATTCTGCAGCATTTTGAGTGATCTAGTGATAATTTTTTGGAATGACCCATACTTACATCATTATGAACCATAGACCAAACAACTATACTTGCAGTGGTGACATTCAGGTTCTCCATGGCTGAAAAAATTCAAGACATGACTTGTCAGCAGGACAGGTCATGGCCACAGTTTTTGGGTATAAGGAAGGTATTTTGATAACTGACTAAGGGCCTTTGCAGACTGTCAGAAATAGTGCAAATTGAGTCCACTTTCACTGCCCTGACTCAGTGCTAGGGAATCATGGGAACTATAGTTTATTGTGGCACCAGAGCTCTCTGACAGAGAAGGCTCAATGTCTCAGAAAAAAATACAATTCTTATGATTCCCTAGCACTGAGCCAGGACAGTTAAAGTGGACTCAATTTGCACTATTTCTAGCAGTCTGCAAAGACCCAAAATTCAGTAGGGCCAAATAGTTGAGGCCTAATACTGCTCTAACTTGCTGTGCTGAATAAAGGAGGCATTGAAGGAAAAATGGCAAGTTGTGGAAAGTTGTTCTCTTTTTGCAGGACAAGATCTGCTCACAGGGCTGACAAGATTATGGATGTTTTAAAGAATTTGGGGTTTGAGTGCATAGACCATCCACCCTATTCACCAGAGCTTGCTCCATCTATTTCCTGTTTTGAAACCTTTAAAAGAGTTTGAAAAGAAGGAAATTTTCAGTGATTCAGAGGTGATAACAGTAGCAGATTAGCATTTCAGTGACCAGACATCAGATTTTTTTTCCCAGAAGAATTAAAGAAAGGATGTGCCAAGTGCATCAAGAGTTGAGAAATGATGTGCCAAGTGCATCAAACTTTGCTGTGAATATGTGGAATAGCATGTAAGTTTCATGGCTCTAAGTTATTCCCTTCTTGGTTGGGCTGAGAACTTCTCAGCACTCCCTGGTATGTCACAGAGTCTCTGGTATATCTTTCTTTTCACTGCTGTTTCAGTCTTCTGTCAGGCCCTGCCTGCACTGGCTAAATAAACCAGCCTCCCTCCATCTGCTTGGTGGGTAGTCTGGATGCTGCATGGCCCAAATCCAATTCTAGTGTGAACAGACCAGATGAGATCCAGCCGATTCAGCACTCTGTTGCAATGCTGGATGGCTGTTCACCTGTGCATCCTGTTGTGCCACAAGGTACCATGCTGGCAAATCACTCGCTCTGAGGTGAGAACGAGGCACACAGCAATGTGATTGATATTGAGTGCCTCATTCTGACCTCAGAGTGAAGCGATCTGTGATAGCAGTGGCAACAGCTGGCAGCACAGAGGGAATTATATGCAAGCAGCTGCCTGGTATTGCAGTGGTGAGCCCCAGATAATAGGGGAGGGTCAATGCAGCTCCAGGGCCACAAGCCTGGCCTGTGCAGACACCACCTCAGATAATTTAATTATTTTTTTAACTAATTAAATAATGGCTCAGGTTTTTTAAATCTTAAACACACCTGCTCTGAACTTCTTTCTGTTCAGATTTGATAAATATATTAAATTGATTTTACTTTCCTATGTAGATATAGGAATGATGTCTTGCAGTTTGTTCTACCTCACAGCATTGGAAGTTCTCCATACAGTTCTTCATGCCAGTTCGTCATCCAGACTGGGCATGTGACTTAGGAAAGAAGCATGTCAGAGGAAGTGCCATAGTATGATGGCAGAAAACATGCTTTGTATGCAGAAGGATGCAGGTCCAACCCTTGCTATCCCCAGCGAGGGTGTGGGAAAGCACCTGTCTGAAACACTGGAAACTCACTGCCAGTCAATCTAGCCAATAGTAAACTAGACGGACCACTGGACTAGTGTGAGGAAGCTTTCTATGAATAATATATGGACACTGCATTTCCTAAAGGCCACTTTTTGTAAGTATCCTGTCAACCTTCATCCAAAGCTTCTGGTATGCTGCTTTCAGGTACACTGATTGTCTGGATTCCTTGGACTAATGCTCTCTTGCATTATTCATCTTTTTCAATAATAAATTTAGGTGCTATTCGAAGACAATCATGTAGCTGGCTCCCTGGATAGACCACATGATTAAGAGCACCCCAGAACTGCTCTCATAAGGTTTGCAGAATATTTCTCAGAGTTACAACCTAAAAAAAAATATCATTGTAATATCCTGTCTTTTATAATGCCCAAGAAAGGTACAATGCCCATAGTTTTTTGCTATAGGTATTGTACCTCTCTCCCTGGCCATTATATGTCACAGTGTGAGTAAAGTATTCCTGTTTTGGAATTTATGCGCTTTAGTTTTAATTGATATCCTGTTTTTAACATAGTTCCCTGCAATTGGCAGGCAGTGTAAAGCTCTATATTAGTCATGTCAATTTAATAATTGGGGGGGGGGGGGGGGTCAACAGAGGAGTAACTTCTGCCTTCAGGCTTCCAATCCCAACCTGAACAGCTGATTACAGGGACTCTAGATGTAGATTTGGACATGACAGCCCAAGGTCATAGCCTGACTTTACCAATTATAGGTAGAATATTAGGTCCCTGCTTCATCGTTGATCATGCATCCATCCCAAATCTTTGATGATTATATGCACTCCCTTCCTTTCATGACTCAATAAAGAACAATGTAGATTTCTTGCATTGAAGCTTTTCAGGTGTTTCATCTGAAGATTTATTATTTTTTTAAATATTTATGTCCTTCTGTCTCTCCAGAGAGCTCAGGGTGGCATACAACAAAGCCAACTGGACAAATTTAAAACAGAGCCTCCATTTTATCAGGATTCAGCTTCAGTTTATTGTTCCCATCCAGCCTATTACAGCAACCATGCACTGGTCCAGAATCTGCACAGCCCATTCTCACACTAACAAGAAGTATTGCTGGGTTTCATCAGCTGAAATTTCAATAGTACACTTAGGCAGACTGAAGAAACCCAAGTTCATCCCTGTTGGTAAATGGGACAATTTGGAGATTTAGGGGGGTTGCAGACTGCCAGAAATAGTGCAAATTGAGTCCACTTTTTGGGTTAGGGTTAGTGCTAGGGAATCATGGGAATTGTTTTTGTTTTTTTTCTGAGACATTGAGCCTTCTCTGTCAGAGAGCTCTGGTGCCAGAATAAAATACAGTTCCCATGATTCCCTAACCCTAACCCTAACTCTAACCCTAAAAGTGGACTCAATTTTCACTATTTCTGGCAATCTGCAACCCCCCTTATATTGTGTGTCCAAAAATGCCACGCTAGCTAGTCCAGATATTCCAGTTGCTTGGTGGTGTCCTGCTCTTATTCTTGCTTAATCATTCATTGAGGAGGAGGAGGAACATAATTTCATTCATTTATATCCTGACTTTCTCCCAGAACTGGAAATCAAGGCAACATATAAAAGTAAAGTGGGCCTCGGTATCTGCTGGGGTTTGGTTCGAGGTTCCCCTGTGGATACCAAAATCCATGGATGCTCATCCTATTAAATACAGTGGCATAGTAAAATGGTGCACCTTATATAAAATAGAAAAATCAAGTTCTCTCTCTCTCTCTCTCTTTTTTTTTTGAATTTATCTATTTTTTGAATATTTTCAAGCCACAGATGCTTAAAATATCCATGGATACAGTGGACTGACTGTAAATATAAATGCTGGGGATGGGATATTTATTTGGAGACCATAATGATGCTTCTGGGATTTCCTTGTATCTGTTACTTATACCATAAGCTGCATCAAGGAACTCAATTCCTGGGACCTTCATGTGCTCTGCTATTGAACTATGGTCCTTCATTTCAGCAGCTCCCCATCATACAGTAAAGTGACCAAAATTTCATTTAAAATCTCAAGATTTGAACAGGAGCTAAGTAAAGGTAGGGGTAGTTCTTCATTCTAAGTCCAGTCAAGAGGATACTAGAATATCATTAATTAGCACTGCACTTCATTGATAGGTATGACATCAAGCAGTAGAAATGAGAAGAGCCATAATCTACATTATGACTTATAGTCATGACAATATTGAAGGAAGTCCAGAAAATGCTTAGCAGTACATCTGACTGACCAATTGTTATATAATAATAATAATATAATAAATTTTTATTTATAGCCCGCCCCTCTGCTGAGCAATCGGGGCGGGGAACAACAAAATTTAAAATGGAACATGTCCTAAGATACAGTATGAACTTGGTTGAAAATATTCTTTCTTGAAGGATGATGGTGATGAGGATGAGGATGATGATGATAATAGATGTTCATTTATTCTTCTTGCTGAAAGGAACCCACTTGGGAAACCTATGAAACATTCCAGTTTCTTTGGGCCTGAAGTAAATTGTGCACCACAATTTAGCAATATACAGCAGCACTGTTAAGGGTTCCCTTCTTGCTGTTAAGTTATCAACATCAAAGATTTTTGAGGGTTCATTTCTGGCATTGTTTTCGGCCTGAACTATATAACTCTCAGATATTTAAAGTAACAGCTCTTCCACACTGCAGAAATAAAGCAGTTTGACACCACTTTAACTGTCATGGCTCCATCCTGTGGAATCCTAGAATCTGTAATTTGGTGAGGTATTCAGCTTATTTTGTCAGAGAGCTCTGGTGCCTCATCAAACTACAAATCCCAAGATTCTGTAGGATAGAATCGTGGCAGTTAAAGTGATGTCAAACTGCTTTATTTCTGCAATGTGGATACACTCCCAGTATCAAGCACATGCTGTTGAAAGGTGATCCCTCCATGCCTTTTGTTTGCCCTGCAGACATTATAAATGTGGTAAAAATGTACAGTAAATGTGAATGCTTTGTGCTAGCAAAGAGATAAGCAATTGACATGATCTTGAAATTATGGTAAATCTGAATTGATGGCCTCATTAGTACTATCTCTTTTTGTCTTAATTGTAAAAAAAAAAAATCATCCAGGAGGAACTCATTTTGCATTAATGTGGATAGAAAGCATAATTTCTTAGTGTTTTCATTATAATTTAGCTGTAATTAAAGTGTTAATTAAAGTGTTCCAGAAAGGAACATCTGTAACAAGAAGAGGAGGGGATTCACAAATTATATGAATCACTAGGCTTGCAAAGGTTAGTGGCCCTGTAGATGCATATCAAGATCACTGGCTGTGATCTTGACTGTGATCACAGTGACTATGATGAAGGAAAGCAACACTGAGAAGTTCCTGAAACACTTACAGGATGAGAAATGAAATCTCAATGCTTCCTAATATTCCACTGAACAATGGACAAAAATATAATCATAACTGGTGTAATGGTCAGATTGTTATACTAGAACTTAGAAGACCCAAAGTCAAATTCCATTCAATTGCAATGTTCTTAATTGATATTAGGCCAGTTGTTCCCTCTCAGTATAACCTACCTCATAGGTTTGTTATGAGGATAAAATGAAATATGCAGCCTGCCTTGAAATTCCTTGGAGGAAAAGTAGGATATATGTAGAACAAACCCCATGTTTTAGGAGAACATTAACTCCTTACAGCATGAGGAGCATGAGGAACATTAACTCCTTACAGCATGAGGAGTGATTGGAAGAACTATGTATGTTTAGAATGGAGATTAATGGGAACATAGGATGGACCTACCTATCTCTGTTTTCAAGATATGAGATGGAATTAGTGATGGCACCAAGGTTTAAATGGAAGAGGGCTCATAATGGCAAACTTGAGAACTTGAAATCCTCCATGCGTTAGCAGCCAAACCCAAATTTAGGGGTGTAAATAGTTACTTATTTTATTATTGTATGTGAGAATGAAAAATTCAAAAATTTTCTTACCACTTGTTGAAATTATGAGAGTTTTTGCAGATTTATCACATTATTTTCCAATGTTTTTTTTTTTTTTTTGCATTTCAGGAGATTTTGCAAATAAATAAATAAAAATGTTTGCCCCCACAATAGGTTTTGTGAGACCTTCCCTCCCCCCACATCTTTCCACTCTCATCAAAGGTCAAAAAAAATCTTACACAGATTGACAGTTATTTGGGGGGTTGTTTTTCTTTGTTTATTTGTTTGTATGTTTTGTTTGTTTGATCTGGTGTCTCAACATGTTGGGACTCCCATTCTCTTCAAGAAAACATTGAAATGTTTGCAATGCTTAGATATTTTTCAAAGCCCCACCTAAACTCTACTAAAGTTCTGGACCATGTATAATAATTTCAATGAGAGGCTTTCACCCAACTCATTGAAATTTCTCCTTAGTCAGTATTACCAACGTGATCTTCATAAGCAGTCACACAGATCAAACAAAATTTAATTGCAGCCAATACATGTCTTGAAAGAACTCTCCTCAATGTATCAGTAAAAGCCATGTGGCATGTGAATAAATCCCAATGAGGAACTAAAGATTCATTATTTGTCTTGGCAAATCCATGGACTCAGGCCAAGAAAGCCTCTTGGATGTATAGACATACAGTCTACAACATGTGACCACAGGCATATGGTTATTCAACATGTGCCAGCACTGAGTTTTCAGACCTGCTTGGAAAAGATTAGTTTCTGAACTAAATTTGTACCAGGGGCTGATAGGTATTTCAGCCCATTTTCCTGCCTGGGTTGAATAATGAAATATGAAAGCATGTTTCAGCTTTGTAAACAGCATATTACAGTGGAGAAAAACAATTCTGTTTTAGGTCATGCCCTAGTTAAGTGCTAAAATAAATAGGTATTGATTTTGTGATATAGCCTGTTTCAGTGGAGACTAGCAGAGGCAGTCTGGGCTGAGGCTGTATTATCCATTCTATTGCCAGCCTGGTTGTGCCAAAGAACAATTATTTCATTTCTTATATGCTAAGTAAGGCTACATTCCTACATTTATGCACCTGGGAGTAAACCACTTTAAATCCAATGGGACTTACTTTGCTGTAAATGGGTACAGGCTTATACTGTTAGCATTTATACAGAGACAACACTTATATGTGGTAAAGCATACTGTTTATTTTCTTGCTACTGACAATAGCTTCCTGTAACTCACTGGGCTTTCTTCAAGTCATTTCCAATTTATGGCAACCCCAAGATAAACCTACTTTGGGTTTTTCTTGTTAAGATTTGTTCAGAATGGGTTTTGCCTTTGCCTTCCCCTGAGGTTGAGAGAGTGTGACTTGTCCAAGGTAACCCAGTGGGTTTCCATACCTGAGTGGGAACTCAAACTCTGGTCTCCAGAGTCATAATACTGAAACAACACCACGTTGGCTCTCATATAAAGTTTGCTTCAACCGATTTCTCATTGTCATTCTTTACAAAATATTTATTTAGCTGCCATGACTAATTCTAAATTCTAAAGTAAATCAGGTTTATTTTAAGGAGGTTTCCTACTTTTACATCATTGGTCTTTCATGGGGTTGTCTCCAGCTTTTCAAAGTGCTATTCAACATCTTTATCAACAACTTGGATGATAGAATAGAGAGCATGCTTATCAAATTTGCAGATGACACCAAATTAGGAGGAGTAGTTAATACCCCAGAGGAAAAGATCAAAATTCAAAATGACCTTAATAGATTAGAATGCTGGACCAAACTAACAAAATGAATGTCAACAGGGAGAAATGTAAGGTACTGCACTTAGACAAAAGAAGAAAAAAAAAATGAAATGCATAGATATATTATGGGGAAAACCTGGCTTAACAAGACTATATGTGAAAGGGGTTTAGGAGACCAGAAGTTGAGCAGGAGTCAATAGTGTGCTGCGGCAGCTAAAAAGGCCAATGTGATTCTAACCTGCATCAACAGAAGTATAGTGTCTAGATAAAGGGAAGTAATAGTGCCACTCTATTCTGTTTTGGTCAGGCCTCACCTGGAGTACTGTGTCCAGTTCTGGGCACCACAATTCAAAAAGGATGTTGACAAGCTGGAGCTTGTTCAAAGGAGGGCAACCAAAATGGTGAAGGGTCTGGAAGCCATGTCTTATGAGGAGAGACTTAGGGGGGATGCAGACGGGCTAAAAGGGTTGTTTGGGGGTTGACCTGAAGGCATGGTCTTTACATGAAGCACGCCGAAAAAACATCCCCTACCTGACCCTTCCAGTGAAAGTGCGCTTCAAAAAGGAGCTGCTTTTTTCCGCTCCTTCCGGAAACATGCGCACCTTCAACAGTATGTTGGGATGCAGCGACGGAGGTGTGGTGGAAATAAGAGCACCTGAGCACAAAAGCCGCCGGTGTGAATGCACGTGTATAGGTGCACCGCATTTAGAGCTGCCCTTGGGGAGCATGAGCTCATTGAAAAAAAGCTTCTAATTAAAGAGTTTTTAGGGTTCAGGTGTGGCCGAACTGCCGCAGGTGCGTCTGCTTCAGAACCCTAGCACTAACCCTAATTTCCACAGTGTGCATGCGCCAGAGCGGGAAGGTGAACTGTTGCTACCAGATTTTACATTGTGTTAAAGAGATAAAGGGGAAAGTTTCACTTTTAAGCTGGACCCCCACACACATTCCAGCGCCATTTCCCAGGGCAACTTTGTCAGCTGCAGACCTCCACAGCAGTCCACTTCAGCACTCCACTTGATCCTCGGGTGAATTTACCCCAGGATCAAGCAGAGGCACCTTGGAAACGGTCCTCCAAGGTGGCTCCGCTCGATCCTGAGGTGAATTCGCCCAAGGATCGGGGCGGGGGGGCCTTGGAGGAGAGTTTCCAAGGCCTCCCCACTCGATCCTGAGTTGAATTTGCCCAAGGATCGGGGCGGGGGGTCCTTGGAGGGATCTTTCCAAGGTTCCTCCGCTTGATCCTCGGGTGAATTTACCCCAGGATCAAGCAGAGGCACCTTGGAAACGGTCCTCCAAGGTGCCTCTGCTCGATCCTGAGGTGAATTCGCCCAAGGATCATGGTGGGGGGGCCCTTGGAACGGCCCCATGGCGGCTGTCAGGGGTGTGTGCATGCGTGCGTGCACACCCCCAACTCCCGCACAACCGGCCACCGCACCATTTCCCCCCCCTCCCCCGGCCACCTGGCAACAAAGGTTGCCGACCCCTGTTCTAGAGATTAGGACCTGGAGCAATTGATGCAAATCACAGGAAAAGAGATTCCATTAGAAGGAACTTCTTGACAGTAAGAGCTATTTGACAGTGGAGCACACTGTCTCAGAGAGTGGTGGAGTCTTCTTCTTTGGAGGTTTTTAAACAGAGGCTGGATGGCCATCTGTTGAGGATGCTTTGATTGTGTATTCCTGCATGGTAGGGGGTTGGACTGGATGGCCCTCGTGGTCTCTTCCAACTCTATGATTTTATGATTATATGGGCCCTTTGCTAAGATCTGATTATTGTATTGTTTTTAGACAAGAAAGTAAATTTTCCAAGGACAAATCATGACTCCTTTTGGAGTCACCCCTCGAGGACTCTCTCTTTCTCTCTCTCTTTAACTAAATACTATTCTTTCAAAGTAACACCTTAGGAACAAGTAACATATGGTCTTATTCATATGGTTCATCCAGGCATGCAGACAGGTGGCCCTGCGCCACCCCAGGAAGTGGAGGATCGGGGCCGAGGCTGCTGGACACCTCAGCCCTGATCCTCCCTTTCTCCGCCTGCAAAAGGAGTGCTAAAATAGCACTCCTTCCGCAAGCCACGAAAGGGGTGCCGCAAAAGGCGTGGCACACCTCTTTGGCGTCTCTTCCGGCTCAGCATGTGCGGACACTGAGCCAGAAGGATGTCATCGGAGTGCCCTTTGTGTGGATGGGCTGTTGCTCCGATGACATCCTCAGGAAGGGGATGGGGCACCTTGTCTTCCTTGCCTCCAACACGCTGCAAAGGGCCCATCTGCAGAGGCCCCAAGTTCCTCTAAAATAGTGGTGTGTGTGTGTGTGTGTGTGAAACAATTATTGTAGCCCTGGTCCTTCATCATACTCCTCTGTAGTGTCAAAAGTGTGAATTGCATGTCTTGGGGACCTTTTGCACTACTCAATTATATTGCTATGATTCCACTTTAATTGCCATGGTTCTGTCCTATGGAATCCTGGGATTTACTGTTTAGTGAGGGACATTTAGAAATCTCAGGCAGAGAGCTCCTTTAGTGCTTCCGAGCAAACTGCAAACCACAGGATTCCAAAGGATGTAGCTATGGAAGTAAAAAAGTGGAATCAGCACTATCATTGTGTAGCATAAATGTGCACCTTCCGGAGTGGTAATTTACCTTTCCAATAGGCATAGGGCTCTCCTGCATGGTTTAACATTAATAATTACCAATTTTTCAAACCTACAAGTGAACTTCTTACTCCTTTTTTTGTTTTTATTTTGCTTTTTGGTATTTTTGGCAGTCCAGAGGTACATGAACAGAAAACTGCCTCTCTGGACCCACAAAAGTTACATACCCTTGCTTTAAAAGCTAAAAAGCTGAACTGGATAAGATTATGACATAATAAGGGTGGACACTCTTCATTTTAGCCCTCCAAAAATCAAGGTTGAATCCGCACTCAGCTGTGGAAACATGCTAGCTGATCTTGAGCAAATCACACACCACCATCTAAGAGGAATGCAATGGCAAACCTCCGCTAAATAAATTTCACAATGACCCTCCCCCCCCAAGAAAAAAACATAGATGATTTGAAGGCACTAAAACATATTCTTGATCAAAACTGGTTCTGACTCATATTTGAAATGCAAGAAAAACTCCCATTGCTGTGAATGGGAAGTGTTCTCTGTATTTGTGCCTTCAAGTTACTTGATCAAGGTGACCCCATGAATTTATATGGTTTTCTTTGGCAAGGAATAATCAGAGATGGTTTGGCCAGTTTCTTCTTCTGAAATATAGCTTATAGCAGTGATGGAGAACCTTTTAGATACTGAGTGTGCAAACTAAACGGCCATCCAGCACTGGGTGTTAGCCTGTGCTGGAGGTAGGACTTTCGGGTGGAACAGGACTTCCAGGGCAGTACTTCTCCCACCACCCTGCACATTCTTGGGCTTTCAGCTGCCTCTCCAGAGGCAGCTGAAGGCCTGGGAGAAGGAGGAACACATGCATGCCTGTTCCTCTTCCTCCCCCCCCCCACCTCCCTGGTTTTTAGCTGCTTCTCTGGAGGCAGGTGAAGGTATGGGACAGTCAGGAGGAGGAGAAACAGGTGCACATCTTTTCGTCCTCTTCCCTGCTCCACATGCCAGGGAAAATGGCTTTGTGTGCCATCTCTGGCATGTGTGCCATAGGTTCACCAACATGGGCCTTGGTATTTGTTAGTGTTCTATCCTCACAAATAGAGAGTAGGGTGGGGTGCAATTCCTGGGTTCCAATTCTGATCAAACCTGCAGTGCAAAATGGGGAACATTTTATCTGTATGGATTTCTAAGCAATGTGATCCGGTTTGTACTTCCCAGCCTGCTATCCTTGGTGAAATCCCATTATCTTGTCAAGGAAAGTTGTGTAGAAAAATGAATGCAAATGTTTGTGCAGTTTTGTTTTTTAAAGAACATTCAGAATGATATAGGACAGAACGAATTTATGACTAAAACTGTAAGACTTATTTGTTCCATCTTAGATGTGGAGAGAGCCAGCATCATTTGAGAGTTGGACTACAACTCTGGAGACCAGGGTTCAAATCCTGAGTCAGCCATAGAAACCCGCTGGGTGATTTTTGGCAAGTCACATTTTCTCAGCCTCAGAGGAAGGCAAAGGCAAAGGTCTTATAAAGAAATCTTTCCAAAGTATGCCTTAGCATTATGTCAGAAATGACGTGAAGGCCTACAACAACAACAACAACATGGTGTCAAGGCTTAAAATCCTCTCACATCTGCAGATCCAGCTTTCCCAATGGATGTGCTGGGTATTTTACTTTAACTTTTTAAAAGAAGTACACTCCTCAAACTTCCTTGGAAGTTCTCAGACCCTCCTTGAAGTGCTAAGGATGGATCCAATTTCCACTGCATTTCATGAAGTGAAAGTATGCATAGCTCTGTTTGAACTGTTTGCCTGGAATGCTAGGATGTAAAACAAGTACATATTTTAGGGACAGGATCCTTGTGCTCTCATTTACATTTATTTTTGTGGTAATTTTCAAAGAAGTAACCATGTTCATCTGTTGCAGCATGAAAAGAAAAAAAGGAAGGGGGGGGGGGGAAGGGTAACCAAGCACCTTTAAGACTGTTTTATATTTTTATATGAGCTTTCGAGGATATTGATCCATGAAAAGATTCATCTGAAGAAATGGATTGATATCCACAAGAGTTTATGGTAAAATATAAATCAGTTAGTCTTAAAGGTGCTTTTAGATTACTTTCCCTGCACTCCCTTCCTTTACCCCATTTAATCCTTCTTCATTGTTTGTCCCACTTGATGGAGTGAGAATGTAATTTTTGCCCTAGGATAAAAGTAGGGTGAGAACTGGCTCTTAGAAGTCCAAAGCATTTACTAGGGTTAACTTTGTAGTGTATCTAGTTGGTAGAAAAATAGTGAGATTGTACTTAAGTCATGAGGGATCCCAGTATTTTTACTGGTAGTAGCCATGTGTTGATAACTAAGGTTGGGCAGCTGAAGGTAGCACTGTATGGAGTGGCACAAATGATAATTGGTTGAGACCCCAGTATAGGCCCAGTGCTGACTCCTGCCATCCTAAGGTCCATTTCTTTTGAGGCACTTTGCTACAAATTTTCACCATGTTGGTGACTTCTTATTCAGGCGAGCAATAGAACTCTTCAACTAGAAGCCTGGTCAAAGTTGTTCAATTGGATGATTCACTGAAATTATATTAGAAAATGCAGTCCTTCCCTCACTTTGATTCTTGATCTTCATCATTTTCATCATCTCCTTAGAGTTGTGAAGTGACAGTAACAATGCAGTGACAATGGATCTGATAACTGGAAGAATCTTCTCTTCCAGTCATCTCATAAAAGTACAGTAGCCTTGTCATCTGCTTGGATTTAAACTTGGTCACTTGATGTTATCTTCTTCCTCTCACTCATTTCCCTCAGCCCTCTTCCCATTTCTTCCAGTTTCTTTCCACACATTGTCCTCATCCTTATTTCCCTGCTGCCCCAATTTCCTCCATGTATTCTCAAGTTCCTACTTTTCTGTCCATTGTCTCCAAGCCATTTTGTCTTCAAATGAGTCTCCCTAGCAATCTGCCCTGACCACAACAAGCAGCGTCCTTGGTCCATTACTTATTACTCTCCATATATTTGGATTAGACTTGATTTTAGGTTAGGCTGAGTTTCCTACAGCCTTATTGACTTGGGGTTGTCTCTATTTTTTCACATCTTTTGAGACATCTTCCCAATATTCAGGCTGACCCCACAATGTTCCTGTCTCCAGGATTTGTGAGATTTCAAACCCATCCAAAGTGATAATTTTCCTTTCATGCACAGAACTATAAACACCCTGACAGCTTTGCTTCCTTAGTGGTTGAAAGGTCATGAACAAAATTCCCAGTCATCTTCATGTTCCCCAAATAGGTTACACTGCTTCAAATGCAATAACATACACTAATAG
Organism: Phrynosoma blainvillii; assembly: GCA_026167975.1. Taxonomy (NCBI): domain Eukaryota; kingdom Metazoa; phylum Chordata; class Lepidosauria; order Squamata; family Phrynosomatidae; genus Phrynosoma; species Phrynosoma blainvillii. Next base: position 197,780,283 of record JANUYF010000004.1, read on the forward strand.
CCATACAATATAATTGGTACAGATGCTTTAGTCAGTCATTCATCTCCCCCTTTTGCAATATACAGGCGGAAACTTTTTTCAGCTTGAATGTGGTATGGTGGCTGTATTCCAATCCAATTTTCCCATGAAGCTCTGCTTCTTCCTTGACAATCTTTCCATTCTTCAAAAAAAAAAAAAAAAAAAAAAAAAAAAAAAAAATAGGAGGAAAGAAAAGAATACATTGTGACAGTTTTGGTGATTTCACCTCATTCCATTCTCTTGGCAGTGAATTTAAAATCTGCCTTTTAAAGGAATTCTGTAGAAAGTTGTCAGTTACAGATGATGCTGCATCTATATAAACTCCACCAGTGAATATTTGTACAAGAACGGGACAGGGTCAGAGGCACAATCAAAAGAGGACATTTCCATGAAATATACAGGACTAAATGCTCAGGTGCCAGAATGAAGTGCAGGTATTTTTGTACCCACACATTTCTGGCTTTTAAAAAATGCTACTGGCAGATTGCCAGCCTTAAATCAGACATCTAATACTTGTAAGGTGGCAGCTGATAGAGGGTTTCAACAACTTTTCAATTTTAACTTTACTTTTAAGGCTTCTGGAGGAAGTCTGTCTTCTCTGACAGCACAAATGCACTGGCGACATTTTCATCTTTACACTTGATCACACCTGTTGACACTTATGTGCATTAACAAATCAACTAATGGACTTCTTTCCTTTCCATTTTTTTCATTTGCATTAGTGCTGGGATTTCTATGCATAGAGAATGAAGATAACATGTCTGTTCCTTGGATAGGTGGTTTTTATTATGTGACATATTAATTCCTGTTCTTACTGTTAGGCAGTGTGTATATCTGTCATGAGAAACATTTTGTAAAACCTTTGGGCAGTAGTTAATTTGTAAATTGAAAACCTTTAGATTGTCTCTTCTATATACAAAAGAAGAATGCCTCTGCATACAAACTACTTTTAAAAAATGATGTTGAAATTATCCTGAATTATCTGAGCGTGCTGCTAATTAAAAAATAATTAATTCTAGAGCATATCTCCTTCCCGAATCAAGGATAAACTCTACCATTTCCTGGGGTGGAAACTCCTTTCTACTTTAACCAATCCATAGATTGGTTGCACATTGGGTACAATCTACTGTCAATCTACACTTGATCTAAAGTCAAGTACATGATTTGAAGTATAGAGGGGATGCATAACAGTTTGTACAGGTTCTGGTTTTAGGTTTGGTTATGAAGTGGAAACTATTTTGGTTGCTTCCTTAAATGACCTTTGCTGGGAACTGGGCAGGAGGAGTATGCCCCTATTAGTTCTGCTGGTTCTCTCAGAAAATCTTGATGCCATTGCTTCCCTAAAAGTTGGGGGATGTTGGGGGTCCCCACCCACAATGACAGTGTCTCTTTGAAATTAAAAAAAAAATAGCTCAAAAGGAGGCTTGTGAGAGGAGGGCAACTTTGAGGATCTTTTCACCTGTATATACTGGTAATAACTGGAGAGAGAGCTCCAGTTTCAATAAATAAAGTTTTTACTTTTTTAATCGTACAAGGGTGCACACAGACATACAAGAACCAAGGCAACCTTAAGAGCCATACAAGGCTATCAGAAGGAAAGATGTAAAAGGTTGGTTAGAAAGAAGTTGGGGTTGAAGAGGGTGATAATTACCAGTCCTAAAGAGAGGCCTGTGGGAAAATGTAGAGTGGCTTAGACTTCATCTGAGGGTTACACAAAGGGGTCCTGGACTGCAAACAGAACGCTGGTCTGTGAACAAAGTGGCTAGGACTGGGGTGGATATTCATAGATTTCATACCCTCAAGGCATGCATAGTGTGATATTCAGTGTGACAAAAACATTGATGTCTTTCCCAGAGAACTGACAAAAGGGTCCAGAATGGCTTGATGGCCTTAACACCAAAGTGTCAATGCACTGATTAGATGTGAGACAATCCCTGAATGATTGAGTAGGAGGGAGATGTAGGGACATCATCAGAAAGTAAGGTAAAAGGTACGGTCACTGATTGCTCTCTGATTGGAATTCCTTTGTTTCTGTTCTAAGCAGAAATGCATGGAGCCCATAGGAGGCTTGCAAGGTGATCAGCAAACCCATCTCATTAGTTTTATCTTGATCTCTGCATATCCTCAGGTCAGTGTGACTCCTATAGCATCTAGTTTCCATATGTCATTGTGACCCTGAAACATGTCAGCTCTAGGTATTAATTATGGAACCATATATCCAGCAAGAGGAGTGAAGGGTATGCTAAAACCATCAAACATGGGACTTAGGGACTCTCCTCTACACGTGCTCTTTTCTTCTCTGGAGGGATAAGTCCAGAAAGTGGTGTTTTTTGAGAACTCCTGCTGGACTTCTCAATGACTGGGCTGTTTAGTTCCCTATGATATTTAAAACACATGTATTAAATGCAGGGAGAAGTTGGCTGGAGTTTTGTGGTTGAATGCAATCAGCACATTAATTATATCCTACTTTATCTCTCCTTTCCACCTTTCCAAGGATTTGTTTTGGTTCTAAACTAGTAATCAACTGATTTACGTTAAGCAAATTGGAGTTCAAACCAGAAAAGAGAGAGGTGCTCCTGATTATTTGCAATGCAGGACAGGGAGTCAGGATTCAACCTGTGCTAGATGAGGTCACACTTCCTCTGAAGACAAAAGTTCACAGGTGTGCTCTTGGACTCAGCCCTGAATATGGATATTCAGGTTTCTATGGCAGCCAGGGTGCACATTAAAACTAGGAGGCCAACTGCAGTCATTCCTGGGAATGTATGACTTGACCATAGTGAAACATGCCATAAATACATCCCATTTTTGATGGACTATGCGGAGTGTTTGGAACCTTCAGATAGTCCAAACAGCTAGTCCAGGAGGTCAACAGGGGCTGGTCACTGGAGCACAGGACTTCTTTGACCTTGTCTGCATGGGCTCAAAAGCCTGTTACCCCCTCCCCCCAATTCTTGCATTGTCCTGTTTGGACTAAGCATGTCTCAAACCCTAGTTCTGGTGCAGGTAGTCTGGATGGTATCCAACATGTTCCACAACAGAACTGTGGGTTAACAGGCTTAATATTGATTTCAAAATCTTATCTACTACTCCAGACCTTCTGGGAAATTCTGGAACCCTATGCTTCTTGCTGTGATGGCTTTTGCACAGGTGTCCTGCTGAGCTGCCCAGGCCATCCATTGTTGCCATGGGTTGCTCATCCTGAAGGAATAACTAGGCACCCAGCCTTGTGCTCATCACTGGGCACTTCATTCTGACTTCAGAAGCAAACAACCCCAGGCAAAAGTGGATGTGTCAAGCAGCTCTGTGGGATGCCAGTGCAGACATCTGCCACAGCATGGAAATGGAAGCCAAGGTAAGGCCATCTGCGGAACCCCCAGAGTATCCTGGCAAGTGCAGACAAAGTCTTTGATACAACAGTTCCACGGGTTGCCAGTCTGTTCTGATCATAATTCAAATGGCTGGTTACAATATATATATATATACACACACACACATACACCTATCTGAAAGAGTATGTCTTTCCATAGGAACCAGCACAAGCACTATGTTTTTCAGAGGAAGTGTTTGCCTTGATCCCACTACCCCAAGAGGCAGGTTTAGTAGGAATGTGGAAGAGGGCCTTTTTGTGGCTGCTCTGGAATTCACTTCCTAGGGAGGCTAGATTGGATTCATCCTTTCTCTCATTTTGTCAGCATATGAAGAGTTTTCTATTCCTTCAGGCTTGTGGGAACTGGTTGTTTTACATGTCAAAGTTTTTTTTTAAAAGACTGCTATACTAATTTTGTCCTATGTATTTAAATTAATGTTTAAATAGTATTCATTCTACAGACAGTTTAATACTATTTGTCTTAACTTTTTGTGTGTTTTAGTGGCATTTAGTTTTCCTTGTTTTATCCTGTGAGCCATCTTGAGTCTTGGTAAAAAGATTATGTATAAGTAAAGTGATAGACAGATAAACACAGAGGTGCAGTCTTTTGTATACATATGGTGATCATTCACTTACTTTTGTAATTTAAACTGGCAGATCACCATCAGCCTTGGGTTCAGTGATTTTCATTATTATGGTATTTTGTCTCTCCCATATTTTATCCTCTCCTGCTGCCATGCACAAGGGACTTTGGAACTGGCAGTTTCTTGAGAACGCATGACAGAAAAATTCTCTAGAGAGGTTCTCGCAAACATCTGAATACTTCTAACCCAGATTTTAGATGTGGGGTGAATTTGTCTTTCTTCCAACTTCAGAAGGGAGGAGTTACACCAGCATACTGTGATGGCATAAAATATTCCAGGGGGACATTGGGCGTAGCCGGCCTATTTAAGGCAAGCCCTCCATTTCCTGGGTTTCTTTCTACTGAACAGTTGCAGAATTTGGACCAGTGCAGCACTTGCACCCATCCTAGGCCTGGGTCCTTGCATGGAAGAGGAACTGTGGTTGGTGAGGGCTACAGTTTGGAGTGTGGTGAGAAGAACTGGGTAGCAACATGCCCATTCTTTTCTGTCATTTTCTTTAAGTACCACAGAAGAGTGGTGGTAGTTGTATCTTGGATGTGGCCCCTTATCCAGTGAGTGATGTGGAGTCAGGAGGGCAGGGAAGCCAAGGGTGCTCTTCTTCTTGCCTTTCACCATCACATATGTGGCAAAAGCAGCATAATAGTCACAGCAGGAGCTTCATACTCAAGTCATCACCTTTTCAGTATCATTGGGACAGAGAAGTCAGCACATCAGCTCCTGAAAGCACTTGTAGCTTCCCCTTGGGCAGCTAGTAGTATACTTCCTTCATTCTGTCCTCACCTATATTATCTGTTCCCTAACCCCTGTCGTGCTCCACTCTTCTGAAACTTGGTCAACCACTTGCGGAGTGATTGTGTGTGTATGTGTGTACCTTCAAGTCACCTGTCAACCTATGGCAACACCATAGATGTCTTAGGGTTTCCTTAGGCAAGGTGGCTTTGTCAGTTCCTTCTTCTGAAATATAGCCTACAGCACCTGGTATTTGTTTGCAGTCCTCCATTCACGTCCTAACCAGAGCTGGCCCTGCCTAGCTTTCTGTGTTCCCTTTATGATATGTGGCAACCCAAAGTAACTGCCACCCTGTAGAAGTCACTATCACTTTTGCCAAGGCAAATAATCCACATATATGAGTGGATATGGCTAAGCTTCCTGGAGTGCTTTAACAAAGTTCAGTCAGTTAAGGGAAATCTTGCTCCTCCATACTGAGTGCTGGTCCAATTTAATATCACCAGAAGCATGGAATATGGAGTGTTTTTAAGGAGCCATTGGTATGCTGAGCTGGGATCACACAATAAGAGGTTAAAGCTGTGATTGTGTATTCCCATTCTTCATGCTCTGCCTAAGTGCATATTCTGCGTCACTAAATAAAATTGTGGCCTTATTCACAGTATAGTCAGCCCTCTGTATCCACAGATTTTGCATTGACAGATTTGAAAATATTCCAAAAAACTAACAATAATAATATATTTTTTAATAATGATAATTTTTATTTATAACCCGCCCCTCTGCTCAGCAATCGGGGCGGCATACAACAATTAAAAAGGCAACAGTTAAAACATTCCTTTATCCTGCACCCCAACCCTCCCACCCCTTAAAACTGAATTAAACTGCAATAGAATTAAAAACAGAATGATACAAATAAAATATAGCAGCATGCACTGGCGGCCAAGGGGTAGTACGAGATCACCTCTAGTTGCCAGGCAGTTATTCCGGGAAGGCCTCCTGGAAGAGATCCATCTTTACAGCTTTTTTAAAGGTGGCAAGAGTGGTAATAAGATGGATCTCATCCGGCAGGCCATTCCATAGTCTGGGAGCAGACGCAGAAAAGGCCCTCTGGGAGGTCTGCAAGAGCCTGGTCTTCATGGGCTGCAGCAGGTTCCTCCCAGAGGACCAAAGTGCGCGGGGGGGATCATACAGGGAGAGGCGGTCCCTAGAATAAGATGGCCCCATATAGGGCTTTAAAGGTTAAAACCAACACCTTGTACTGTACCCAGAAACTAATCGGCAGCCAGTGGAGGGATTTGAGCACTGGTGTTATATGCTCCCTCCTAGATGTTCCAGTAATTAACCTGGCTGCAATCCCCAAAAGCAAACCTTGATTTTAACATTTTATATAAGGAACACAATTTTATTATGCCATTATATAATGGGACTTGAATAGCCATAGATTTTGGTATCCAGGGTGGTGGTAGTCCTGGAACTAAACTTTACTCGATACCAAGTATATCACTGTTTGGCATCACCCTTCTGGTGTGTGGGCAATAAGCATACACACTATATGGACACATAGCCAATATGATCTGTGAACATCCCTATGTATGCAATTAGTCAAATTTGCCATCTATTCAGCAAAAAGGAAAAAAAATCTCACATGTATTCATTAACAATTGTTTATTTCTTCAGGATCATAGAGTGTTAAACTCTGTGAAAAGTGAGCGGGAGGCTTTTCAGTCTACCTAAATGCCTAATAAACTCAGGAGAGTGAGAGTTTATGCCCCTGAACATATTGTGAGATCAGTGGGCAAGACAAGGTTTAAATATAGATTAAAAACCACAGCATATTAAGTATCTAGGAGTATTTTTCCATGTGGGTTGGATAGCTAGAACTAAATATACAAAAAGAGGTAATTTAAATAGAGGGTGGGAAGAGAAACTCAGTTTCAAGGTGGTCTTGGCCACATACATAAAGAGATGGGAAGAGGAGAAATGAGGGAAAGAGTATTGGGAAGCTAAATGGACAAATGTAGGAATATAGAATCCTTAATTTATGAAGACTTTTGCTTTGTTAAAATAGTCTACCAACCAATTTTACTGCAAAATATCCAGTTCAGGAACCTGGGATAAAAATAGCAGTGTTATCCAAGTCATTTTTTTAAAAAGAAAAATTGTTAAAGGTGGAACATATTTTCGGGTGCTACAAAAATATTGTATTTGTCTGAAGCCAAGGAATGGAATGGATACTGTATAAATGGATCTCAGCCCAGCTGAATAGTCAGAGAAAAAGTACAAGCTTCATTCTTTCATTTGTTCTCATTAATGAAGGGGAGCAGAACAGGCTACTTGGATCTAAATTCATTGCTGAAAACACCTCTTATGAAATGTAAATAATATGGACAGGAAAGTATAAGGGGAGGAAAGGCAATCTTAAGTTTTCCTAAACCATTTGGAAGAAAAGCAATTTTTCATTTTAAAAATATGAATGAATAAATCTTTAGGAGCTGAAAAAGACATTCACAAATATTTAATGTTTAACAAAGTGTCCATTTTTACCATTGGAATTGTGATGAATCCTGGTATCAAGGAGGGCTTTCAGCCCCAGCAACAGATGTGCAGAACTCTCCTGGTTATTTTTCAAAGTCTGCTTCTTGTGTCTGGGAACACATTCATAACATTATGGTACAAAAAAGCAAATTTATGAAGCAGTATTCTATTTTCTTTTCATTGCAACAGAAACTTTATCTAGGTATCCTGGGATGGTAAGATAATGGGCATATTAATTAAGATATGAGGAAATGACTCTAGACAAAAGGTCCTTGGCATATCATATACAGCTCATAATCTGATCTGGCCATGGTGGCACACATCTCGGTTATATCCATTTGGACAACTGTTAAGACATTCAGTGTGGATCTACCTTTGGAAACTTCAGCAAGTGCAAAATGCTTCAGCTGGACTGCTAACTGAAGCTGGTTATTGGGAACATCTAACTCCAGTGTTAGAAGAAATTATCTGGCTATCCATCCACTTTGGGGCACTATTCAAAGTGCTGGTTATGACCTATAAAGCTCTATATGGCTTAGGCCCAGACTATCTGATAGATTGTATCTCCTGTGTCATGCCTGAGTTTTGAGATCCTCAAGGGATGGCATCTGAAACTTCCTGATAGACATGCAGAGGCATTACTAGGGGTGGGGGTGGGTGGGTGGGGCTACACCAGGTGACATCCTAAGAGGGGCTGACACCACTGCTCCCCAAACATTTTCCTTTTGGTAGAAACAGGCTATGGTATTTACATGTGTCCCTTTCAGGTGCCAGAAAGATGATGTGAATGGAGTGAGGCTCAGTGGGAAGAGAAAGAAGAGGCTCCAGGTTTTTTTTTTAAATGAAATATTTTTTTAAATTTTTTAATTTTTTTAAAAAAATATGTTTATTCTTTTTAAATTTTCTTTCACATCTCACCAAAATTTAACTTTAACCATATGTAACTATG